>OY755215.1:1499952-2141699 GCA_963576765.1 Draba incana
TGTAGGCCATCTGTTTTCGCATGCTTGGAGGTAAATATCTAAGTCTAATTTTTTTCTCTTGTTTCTTGATTTTGCTATTTACCGAAGTGTTTGTAATGTTGAATACAGCACTGGAAGCACCTTTGTGAATGTGAACCTACGAAGTTGCGTCTTGTATACCGTTATACCCTTGCCGAGTTGCATGAGATGGTACAAAAAGTTGAAAAGTCTGATGGCTGCAAAACACAAGAAACCAAAAACTCACAACGGTCAAGTTCAGGCACCAAACGATCGATTGCTTTCAACAAAAAGGTAATTATATGACTACTTTGGCAATTATTCTTATTATAATCTATAAAATGTTGCGGTCTCTTTTAACAGCAGCAGGAGGGAACACAAATTAGTCAGGCACGACCAGCAGAAGATTGGCTTCTTCGAGCATCAAAGGTTCTGAAGGATGTCTTTTCTAGTGTTGAATATGCCGCTCTTTTGAAGGAAGCAGAACAGTTTCTTTGGGCTGGATCAGAAATGGACCGTGTGAGTTTTGAGTAACCATTGAAAGGCTTTTGTATATATATATCTTTGGGTAGATTCTGGAAAAACCTTTTCTATGTCTACGTCACCCAGGTACGAGATGTTGCGAAAATTTTGATGAAAGCAAAGGTATGGGGTGAAGCGGTTAGCGACTGTCTTTCAAAAATCGAAGGTGAAGCTAACAATGATTCACAGAAAGTTCACTTGGACTTTATTGATGAGTTGGTTAGAGTTGATCCTGTTCCTTGCTTTCAGTCTAGTCACCTTAAATTAAAGGTTAGTTGCCGTATACCTGAAATGTGTCAGTTTTCCTTGTGATTGTTATTGCTTTTTGCCATAATGTTTATAACTTTGTTACCATGTTTCCATTTCTTTGTAGGATTATGCTGAAGAGGCTAGAAAATTGTCTGAGAAAGTCGATTCATCTCTGTCAAGTAGTCCAACTGTATGCTTTTGGTTACATGACAGTCCAATATGGCTAAATCCAGAATCATTTAAGATATGGATTCTGATTAGTGTTGCTTGGTTTCTTTCTAGATTAACCAACTGGAGCTATTGTATTCCGAAGTCTCCAGTTTACCGATTTCTCTAAGTAAACACGAGATCTTGTCAAAGAAAATCTCTTCTGCAAAGGTAGACCATGGTTCAGACAGACACATATGGTGGTTTTGGTTTTCTGTGTCCTATTACATTTCTTGAATTTGATAATATCTTTCATGGGTCCTCAGATGTTGGCTGAAAGGGCGAGATTCTATCTCGCAAATACACAGCCTCCAGGGATTGAATTGGATGCTCTTCACAAGCTAAAGTCAGAGGTGGCTATATTATCCTTATTCTGAAAATGATTAACTCTGTTACTTGTTAATGTGTTACAATCGTCACCTTTTTTCCTCAATAGATATTGAAGCTTCAGGTGCAACTTCCAGAAACAGAAGAGATTCTAAATTTGCTAAAGAAATCGGAATCAGCCCGTGATAAATGTAACAAAATTTTGAGTGGTTCTATATCTCTCCAGGTTGGTTATACTTTGTGCTCAGCGTCTTTCACTGTGATTCAAAGCACTTTTGTTCTGAAGTCGTTTGTATATTTTTTTTTTTAATTCTGTACAGAATGTGGAAGAATTGCTTCATGAATTTGATAGTTTCAGCATTAGCATTCCTGAGCTGAATATCTTGAGGCAGTATCATGTCGACACGTTGTCTTGGATTTCACGGTTTAATGAAATAATGGTTGAAGTCAGTGAAGGCAAGGACCAACGAAAATTAATCAGTGCCCTGAGTTCCCTTCTACATGATGGAGCATCCTTAAGCATTCAAGGTTTTACTTTTATACCTAATACATTTTATTAGTGCTGTAAGGCGTAGTGATAGATTAACCCTAACGACACTATTTGAAATAGTTGAAGGACTGCCTCTTGTTGAGATTGAATTGAAGAAAGCATCTTGCCGGGAAAAAGCTCAAACGGTAAATGTTTTTGTATCTCTCATTTATCTCAAGCAATTATCATTGAATTTGCAATAAGCCTTCCCATTATTTTCATGTTGATGTAGGTTTATACTGCAAGAAGGTCTCTAGGTTTCATTGAGCAGCAGTTGTCGGAAGCCGCTGCGTACGTTGTGTCTTATAACTGACATATAATATGATTTTCTACGTCTTTTTCTATTTTCATCCCAAGACTTTCTATTTTCAGACTACACATTGAGGAGGAGAAGTTATTTGTGGAGATTACCGGAATCTTGACAACAGCCCGTTGTTGGGAAGAAAAAGCAACCAGTATCCTTCTTAGTGAAACTCAGATGTGTGACCTTAAAGATCTCGTAAGGTAATTTTATGTTACGCTTCGTAAGTATCTTTAAACTCAGCGCACTCTTAGTTTTTGCTAAAGTCTTTACTAATCAAATAATTTTGTTACTAGGATGTCAGTGAACATTGATGCGGTTTTGCCATCTCTGAAGAGCATAGAGAACATGATCTCCTCGGCCGAATCTTGGCTTCAGAAATCTGAGCCCTTTTTAACGGCCGTCTCATGTACGACTTCTTCTCCGTGTTCTTTGCTTGAACTTCCTGTATTAAAGGTAGGTTTGCCTCTTACGCCTATTCAAGTTTCTTTTTTATTGTAATTTTGGAGTATTGAATGTTTTTAGTTTTTGCAGGACTTAGTTTCTCAGTCTAAATCGCTTAGCGTTCAGCTTCAAGAGCCAAGGATACTTGAAACATTGTTGCTTAACTGCGAGAAGTGGCAGTGTGATAATCATCAGCTTTTGCAAGAAACTGAAGATTTGTTGGACGAGGTGAAAAAAATAGATGATGGGATGGGTAGTATAACCCTTCCAAAGATTATCGATTTGATAAGCAGAGTGGACTCCGCTAGAGAATCTGGTCTGTCCCTTGCTCTCAATTTTGTTGAACTTCCGAAACTTCAAACTGCAAGTTTAAAACTAGGATGGTGTTGCAAGACCATCACAGTAAGCGCCTCTAGCTCACCTTCCTTTAAGGTACAAATAGATCGCTGAATTTCAATTGGTTTTTACACTTTATGTATTCTTTAAGTTTGTCTTTAAATGGCAGTTGGCAGAAGTAGTAGAAAAGCCCTCATTACCGCAAATTCAGCAGCACTTAGAACAGGTGTGTGCCGATAATGTGATTTCCTACATATACTGAGACGCGTCTGGGTCTTGAAATATTATAATGTGATTGATGAGCTTTGGTTATTTGCTTCTTGGCAGGGACAAGCACTGCAAATATTACCTGAAGAGTATAACTTAGGAAAGAAACTTGTGGAGCTAAACGACATTGGACTAGAGTGGGCAAAACGAGCTAGAAAAGTACATGACCAATACACGGTTTCTTTGCTTAGCTTACTATATACTCTTTGGAATGCTTAACGGAAACGGGTGTTATTGGTTTTATCTGCAGGTGGTGACAGACTCGGGTGCTCTTGCCTTGGAAGATGTTTTCGAGCTTATTTCCGAGGGTGAAAATTTACCCGTCCATGCAGAGAAAGAACTTCAGGTTATTAAGAAATGAATGTTAATAAAGCTTAACATATAAAACCTTACTGTTACCTAACACTGTGTGTACCGTTGTTGATTGATGCAGTCCTTACGAGCTCGAAGTATGTTACACTGCGTTTGTGGAAAGCCGTACAACTCAAGATTTATGGTTTCTTGTAGTCAATGTGGTGAATGGTATCACACCTATTGTGTTAAACTTCACTGGCGGCCTAAGGCTTATATCTGTTCCGCTTGCTGTCCAGTTTCGGAATCCACTCCACAGGGTGATCGTCTCGGGTTTGTTCCTTTACCATCCAAACGCATTGCCACAATCTGTCACTTTTCTTCTCATTTCTCTGAATCCATTTGTTTGATTGATCTCTATTTAACAGATCAACTGAGTCAGAGACAATGTCGCTGAACCATAGACGGAAAAGAACGGTGGCGACTGATGCAGTAGTTGATGATTTGCATTGGAAAAACCGAAAACGCATAAAACGGACAGCTAAACGGAGTCCTCAGGTTCATATTCTTCCTTGGTTTTTCACTTGAGAACCAAATATTAGACTCTGAATAATCTTTGATATATATAGAGCAATTTAATTTATTCAATTTTAGATTGGTCAAGTCTTTTATTTGTATATTATATAGGAGATGTTAGTCTAATCCTTAAAAGTTTAGGCTATTTCCATGTTTCTAATGTTCCATAATCAATTTTTACTTATAAAATGTTGTTAGATACTTCAATGTTTTTTAAACTATCAATTTTTAAATCAAACTACCAATAGCTATATTGGGATTTTGAAACCAACATACTCTAGCTAAATCGAAGTACCAATAAGTATTGGAATTTTGAAACTATTGGACCAAAAATCTCCGGACCACAATGTAAAAGAGAATCATATCTCTATCCCCACAAATTACATCAGAAGGAAAATAAAAAAGCAATAGTTGAGATCACTTTCCTTACAAGAATCAGAGAACGCTTTTGATGACATCATTTCTCACACACCCACATTCATAATACATCATATATATAAACATGTATATAATAATTGTGTATGTGTGTATTTGTATGGTGTGAAGTATTAACTAAGGGACTTTCATAGAAATAGAGCTTTATTGTACCTTTACAGACACCATCCTCAAGCTGAAAGCTTCCTTCAACACTCAATCTTCCATTTTAGAAAAATCTACATTTATCGTCATTCAGTCTCCATATCTTATTGATATAGTTTAGGAAATTAAGTTAAAAATGGATTAATATGTGTGTTTATAGCCATTTGTGTGGGAAAAAACAATATACAATGTCAAGTTCAGTACTGGTCGGCCTCAAATATTTATGCAATCTTTCATGAAAATTGCTAAGTAAAAGAAAGAAAAAAAAGACAAGTGACATTAATTTAGGTGAAAAGGTTGGCAAAAACAAAGATGATTTAGAAAAAGTCAAATTTATGTATTTAGTGGTGAAGCTATGAGTGTAAGATATGTTGACAAAACAGGTTATTATGAAGATTAAAGAAATCTATAAGAAACTTTTAGTGCATAAACTTAGTTAACCAAAAAACATATCTAATTTATTTAGATCTAGCACAAAATTTTGACTACTTGGATTTTTTGGTCGGGTTCTTTAGACACCGGATATTAAATGCATCATACAATTACAAACTTTTAAATTCGGTGGAAATATATACATGCATATAATCGATTTGAAAACTTTTGAAATATATAATAGGAAAAGATATAAAGTAAAGAAAAAGGGGAATAATAAAAATGGAAAAAAATAAAGTTAGGAGAGAGGGCTCACTGTCCGAAGCAAAGAAAGATATAGCAAAGTGATTAAGACATGTGAGAGAGAGAGATCCTCCTCTTCGTCTCTTTTCTTATGAGGTCCCTTCTCTCTCCACTCTTTAGTCAACAACACATATCTCTCTCTCTCTCTCACACCACCTCTTCTATTTAATCAAGTAAATAAAAGAAAAAAAGTCGCCTTTGTTTGAAAACAAAATTATTTTTATATGGTTCATAACGAGAGGGGGAGGTGATCTTTCTACTGTTTTGTTTTGATTGAATGTATTATAAGTTACAACAGAGAGATGTGGCAAATCCCAAGTCTACGAGAGATCTTGATGTTAATGTGTGTGTTGCGTTGTAAAACGTACTGTGGTGATTGTATGTTTAAATTTGTTTTGTTTTCTTTTTTTCTGACTGTTGTGTTAATTTATTAATTGAAGATCGTAAATGAAATTGTGTTTATTTAAAAGAAAGGATAAATATGTAATTTTTAGCCTAATTATTTAATTAAAAAAGATGTGGCCTATTTTTTTAATTTTAATTCTAATTTAGGGTATTTTCATAATTTTCCCAAAAAAAAAACCTTGAATTTTTTTGGAAAACCACTATATACTTTCGCCATTTAAAAAAAAAATGTAATCACAAATCAAATTTGTAAATAGTTGAAAGTTGAAACTAATTCATATATTTGATCCCATCCCAAATTATTTTCTATTGAGAAGTTTACAGAACCAAACGTTCTTTGTTCACAAAAAAACACATATCAACTAATATTTGCTAAATCGTAAAAGTATTTGACGATAAAATAACAAAAAGGTAACTTGAACAAATTGTACATTCTATTTTAACTCTTTTGATAATTTTTTGTTGAAAAGAAAATGAGAAATTAGCTTCTCAAAAATTTAGATATCAAATGGATGATTTATAGTACATGAAAAGCATTAATGACTAAATTATCTGTTTTTTTGTAGTTAAAGCTAAATTTCATTTTCAGTTATATCCTAGCTAGGCCTGGGATTAAAACCCGAACTCGAAATACCCGAACCGACCCGACCCGAAATACCCGAAAGAAAACGGTTCGGGTAACGCCTCAATACCTGAATGGATCTGAAACATAATTGAAATCGGGTAACGGTTCGGGTCGGGTTTTACCCGATACCCGATGCACAACCCGAAAACCCGAAAGAAAAAGTGAGCTTACTTTGTCGATCTATTCTCTCTTTCCCAGAAGAAACCCTAAACTCAATTTTCAATTTTGTTTCATTCTTAAGTGTAAATATCCCAATTTTGTAACACTGGCTAACCTAAATAATCTAATTCCAAGAGGAGAAAGCACTCCTCTTATTCCTCCTCAATCGGCTTCGTCGAGAAATCATTCAAAGGTAAGCAAATGCTTCGATTTCAGTTTCTTTTGCTTTCAGTTTGGTTTCAATCTCTTTTACTTTCAGTTTTAGTTTCTTTTGCTTTCGGTTTCAGTTTGATTAGACAAGGTTTCATTCGATTTAAATTTGATTTCAATATCTTTTACTTTCAGTTTGAGTTAATGTCTGAATCTGAAGATAGTCTCTCAAGTCTTTAACCAAAACTTGCTTCGATTCTTTTTTCCAGATGGATTCATCTTCTACACCACACGCAAATGAGAAGGAACCACCTCTAGCAGATGATACTGAGGCTGTAAGTGGAAACAAGAGGAGAAGTAGGTCTTTTGTTTGGTCTCACTTTACAAGAACAAAAGAAGATGGTGATAAGTGTCGATGTCATTACTGTGGGACTGTTATGTGTTGTAAACCGAAGTCTGGAACTACACATTTGAAGTGCCACATTCAAAAAACGTGCAAGCAGTATAAGGCATGGAATGAAACTCAAAAGGGAGCTCAATTCGTTCTGAATCCTGTAAGTGAAGATGGTAATGTAGGAATGTCTAAAGTTTCTGTAGAAGTGTTTAGAGAAGCTAGTAATGAGTTGTTAGTTTTGGGTCAGTTGCCACTAGCATTCATAGAGGGCTTAGCATTTAGACATTTTTGCAATAAGGTTAACCTTCACACACCACATTGTCGTAAAACTGCCACTCAGGACATTGTGGGTGCGTATAACAAGAAGAAAGCCGAAATGATGAAGGTTATAAGTAGAAATAAACAAAGGATTTCACTTACAACAGATATTTGAGTTGCACCAACAACCAAGTGTAGCTACATGGTCATCACAGCACACTTTATTGATGAGTTATGGAAGTTAAGAAAGCTGATAATAGGTTTTAAGAATGTAGCAGATCATACAGGAGCAACTATAGCTTCTGTTTTGGTTGAGTGTATGGCTGAGTGGGGTATAAAAAGGATTTTTACCATCATTGTGGACAATGCTACAGCTAATACAAATGCTATAAAGAAGTTTAAGGAGGCATATACCGATGTAGGTCCTGATTCAATGGTTTTAGGTGGTGAGTATCTTCATATGCGGTGTTCTGCTCATATCATTAACCTAGTGGTTAAGGATGGTTTGCATGAAGTAGATAGCTCTGTGCAAGCAATTCGCAATGGTGTCCAATATGTGAGAGCTTCGACTAATAGAGTTAAGGCATTTGAGCTAAGAGTTGAATCTGGAAAGATGACAAGGGGGAGTTTAAGTTTAGACTGTCAAACCAGATGGAATTCAACATATCTTATGCTAAACAGAGCTTTAAAGTTTAGAAAGGCTTTTGAAGTTCAAGAAGCAGAAGATAGGTTGTATAATGAGTACTTTGAAGAATCAGTAGATGGAAGCAAGAGGATTGGGCCACCAACAGTTGATGATTGGGAAGCAGTGGACAGGTTAGTCAAATTTCTCATCATCTTCTACAATTCCACATTACGTGTCTCTGCATCTACTTCAGTGAACTCTACAAAGTGTTACAATGAGATTGTTACAATTGATAGGAATCTAGCTAAGTTGAGTAATGATCGTGATCCATCTTTGAGAAGTAAAGCTAGGGCTATGAGAGCAAAATTTGATAAGTATTGGGAAGGTATAAAGGGAATCAATAGGCTTGTGATCATAGCTAGTGTTTTTGATCCAAGAAATAAGATGAAGTTTGCAGAACTTTGTTTCGATACCTTATATGGTAAGGATAGTGATGAGTCTAAGGATCTAAAGAAATCTGTCAAAGCTGTTTTGAGTAAGTTATTTGAAGAGTATAGTGATGGTATCACAGCAGTTGGGAATAACATGACTTCTCAGTCATCATCTCAGACTATAGAAGATGAACTGGTAGGTGATATGGAATTAGATGAAGAGCAAGGGTATGAAAGAATGGATTCACTATACAAAGAGATGGCAGATGAAAGAGGTTTAGAGGAAAGTGAGCTTGACTTATATTTGGATGAGAAAGTGGAAAATCCAAGAGGAATTCTTCTGGGTGGTTTAGACTACGATATTTTAGGATGGTGGAGGAACAACAGCAGCAAGTTCCCTATTTTATCCGTAATTGCCAGAGATATATTGGCAATGCAGGTTTCTTCAGTTGCTTCAGAGTCAGCATTCAGTACTAGTGGTCGAGTAGCTACTGCAGCTAGGAGTTGCTTAACTCACTACACCATTGAAGTGCTAATGTGCTTAGAACAATGGTTGAAGTGTGAATATCGCTTAAATGAGAAAGGCTACGTTACAAAAGAACAACTTCTGGCTGATATTGAATTGCAA
Organism: Draba incana; assembly: GCA_963576765.1. NCBI lineage: Eukaryota > Viridiplantae > Streptophyta > Magnoliopsida > Brassicales > Brassicaceae > Draba > Draba incana. Next base: position 1,508,928 of record OY755215.1, read on the forward strand.
GATGAACTTCAAAGCCGTAATTTTCTTACACTATACTATGGTTTTCATTGTGCTTTAGTGTTTTACCTTCTGACATTAATGTTGATTTCATTTTTTTTAGAGTATATGAGTCTGACTCAGCAATGAGCATAGAATGGAGTATGGAATATGGATGGAGCATGGAGTGTGGAGCATAGAGTGTAATCTGTTTTTGAAACTGATTTGAACTCATTTGGTTTTGTTCAAAACCACTTTTGGAACTCATTTGGTTTTGGTTCTAAACCACTTTACTCATTTGGTTATGCTTTGATTTGATATTTTGGAACTCAATTGCTTATCTTTTGAAATAGATATTATGGTTAATGTTTTTGAAACTGAATTTGTTGCTCATCTTTTGATAATCATGTGTATTCTCACTCTTTATGACATTGTGGAGTTTGCATAATTTAGGGTAATTTCGGGTAATAACGGGTATTTCGGGTAGTTCGGGTAACCCGAAATTTTAATAGGATCTTTTTCGGGTTTCATAATAAGATCATTACCCGACCCGAACCCGAATCTACCCTACCCGAACCCGACCCGAAATATTCAAATACCCTAATGGGTTCTAAACACCTCTACCCGAATTACCCGACCCGACCCTACCCACTTACCTGAAATCCCAGGCCTAATCCTAGCTAATGAGACAATAAATTTTGTTATAAATCATCAAAGAAAGTCCATTTGCTTTTTAATAAAAATATTCTTAAACAACCCAATTTAATATTGTAAAAAAAAACCCCAATTAAATAATTTTCCTCAAAAAAGTATTAAAGAAATATATAAAGAGAAGAAAACAATGGTCATCACTCTCTCCTTCTCGCTTCTTCAGTCTTTCTAACTTTCAGAGAATGCTTTAAATTCAAGAGAATGCTTCACAATTTATTTTTAAAGAAAAAATCATAAATTAAAAATCTGTTGTCTCTCTCTTTTTCTCTCTGATTTGTCTCTTCTGTCATCTTCTCTTGTCTCTCCTCTGATGTGCATTTGCATTGTCCATCTCAGAAACCCTAGATTTCAAAATCAAAATCAAATCTAGCTTTTTTTTTTTTTTAGATTTCTTTTCTCCTAGACTGTAACACTAGAAACATAGCTTCTTTCGTCTCTTGTCTTGATTTCAAATCTCCAATTTCACTTTTCTCAAGTTCTAAGTGAGAGCTCAAAATTCTAGCTTTTCTACTTATCTAGGGTTTACAATTTGGATCTTGAGCTGCAATAAAAAAAACCCAACTTTGATTATACCCTTCTGTAAAACCGCCATTGTTGTTCTCTCTACTAGTTTGGGGAATTAGGGTTTACGATTGTTCTTCGTAAAGTTTCGTTTTTTTTCTAAAAATCTCTTCTCTTTGAAAGATTTGTGATTTAGGGTTTTGAGTTTGAAATCTCTACTCTTTGAAAGAGTTGTGAATTAGGGTTTTAAATGCATGGATGGAAGAGAAGCAATGTCATTTCCAGGCTCACACTCTCATCAGTACTATCTTCAAAGAGGAGCCTTGACAAATCTCACACCTTCTCAGGTAGCGAGTGGGCTTCACGCGCCGCCGCCACCTCCGGGCTTCATGAGGCCAATGTCAAACCCTAACATTCATCATCCTCAAGCTAACAATCCAGGACCACCTCCATTCTCCATGTCTGAACACAGACACTCTGATTTCGGACACAGCATTCCCATGGGTATGGCTTCCTCTGCTTCTCCTGCGGCGGTGCAGCCGCCTCTGCAACCGCAACCGCCTCCGCCTCCCATGGAGCAACCTTTGGTTAAGAAGAAACGTGGAAGGCCAAGGAAGTATGTACCTGATGGTCAAGTCTCTCTAGGGCTTTCTCCTATGCCTACTTCTGGTAGTAATAAGCCTAAGGATCACTCTTCTTCATTGTCTGATCCAAATGCGCCTAAACGAGCCAGAGGTCGACCTCCCGGGACTGGAAGAAAGCAACGTCTGGCTAATCTTGGTGAGATCTCAAGTTTTCTTATGTTGCATTGTGAAAGAACATGTTCAAAGTTTAGATACTAGAAGCTATAGATGATTCTATGGTTATGTTGGTGTAGCTCTGTTGTTACTACTAATTGAATTATCCATGTCTTGTCTGTTTTAGTAATTGGTCACTAGGTTGTGGTTAGTCAATATGAATTCTTGATTAAGCTTATTTATGTACATTGTGAAGAACATGAGCTTGGATCTTATACTTTGGTCCTATTGTAAATTTTGGTTGTTGCTTTAGCTTTGTTGTTACTACTAATTGACTGATCCATGTGTTGTCTGTTTAGATTAGTGATTTGGTCACTAGAATGTGTGTAGTCAATAGAAAGAGTAAGCTAACGTGTTAATGTACATTGTGAAGAACATGGGCTTGGATCATGTGCATGTGTCAAAGTTTCTCATCTAGATTCTATGGTCAAATTGGATTTTGTTGTTAGTGTCACTTAACATGAAATGTGAGGTACTAGATTTTTAAAGTGAGTGATTTGACTGATTTATGTGTGTTAAGATAAGTAAATGGTTACTAGAATGTGATTAGTTAAATATTAAGAGCAATTTTTGATTTTTTGTTGATTTACTTTAGGTGAGTGGATGAATACTTCAGCTGGACTTGCTTTTGCACCTCATGTCATCAGTGTTGGAGCAGGAGAAGTAAACTCTCGAATCGAAAACTCTTTTTCAATCTGAATATTGATTTGAATTCTTTGTAGCGTCTCATTGTATCATTTTTTTATTTTTTTTGCAGGATATTGTTTCAAAAGTTCTGTTGTTTTCACAGCAAAGACCTCGGGCTCTTTGTATAATGTCTGGCACCGGAACAGTATCTTCAGTCACTCTACGTCAACCCGCTTCAACAGCGCCTTCTTTAACATTCGAGGTTTCAAAATCGTTAAACTGAAGAAAACTCAAAACCTGTAAAATGAAAGATTCTCTATATAAATAATTAACATTTCTTTGTTTTATTTTAGGGACGTTTTGAGATCCTAAGTCTAGGTGGATCTTATTTGGTGAATGAAGAAGGTGGACCTAAAAGTCGAACAGGCGGTATGAGTGTCTCTCTTTCTGGTCCTGAAGGCCATGTTGTTGGTGGTGGAATCGGAATGCTTATCGCAGCCAGCCTCGTTCAGGTTTGTTTTTACAATTTCTCTTCTTAATGGTTGAAAAATGAACCTAAAAATTACAAATATGATATGTTAATGTTGTAGTTCTTGCAATTTCATGTGGTAAGGTGTTAAATGCTATACAATTCTTCTTCATTTTTGGCACTATTTTTTCTTTTTGTTTCGTTTTAGTTCGGTTTTGGATTATAAAACTAACCAAAAACATAGTTCATCTTTCATGTGGTGCATAAATTTTTGGTTTCCTTACATAAAGTTTGATTTTGGTTATGTTTGTTTTCAGAATTCAGTTTGTTTATATGGTTTGGATCGGTTTATACGCAATATATGTCGCTTAACTGAAAAACTTGTTTGTTATGTTAAGGTGGTGGCTTGTAGTTTTGTGTACGGAGGAGTTCCAAAGTCTAATAATAACAACAATAACAAGACCATCAAACAAGAAAATGAACCAAAGGAAGAGCACGACAACAGCGAAATGGAAACCACACCGACTAATCCACCAGAATCACCGGCGGCTCAGCAGACGCCACAGAACTTTTCAGCTCAGGCAGCAATGAGCGGGTGGCCCGGGTCAGGTTCAGTCTCAGGCTCAGGGAGATCACTTGACTCTAGCAGAAACCTACTCACTGATATTGACTTGACTCGCGGATGATTCAAAAACGAAAAACATATTATTAGTCTTTGTTCCTATTTACCACTACCACTATCTTTTGTAGCCTTTGAATCAGCAGGAGCATACAGAATGTGAGTGCTGTACATATGTTTGTTGTTGTAGAATTATCTGGGAAATGTTAAAACCAGAAAATGTCAGGATTAAGACTGATCTCTGTGAGTTTCTTCTAACATTGTTAATGTAACAGAACCCCTTCCTTTCTTCAGGTTATTTTAAAGTTCTTTTATATCTTTAAGGAGTCAAAACATTAGTGGTTTGTTTTAGTAAACTTGATTCTCTTACTATGACTAGATTATTGATATGTTTGTCATTTTGTGTATAATGATACTTTGGTGTCATTATCAGCATGAGATAATGCTTGTTTATAGGCTTAATTGTGATTAGTGAAACAAAAACAGAACAAAGTTCAAATCAAAGTCAATGCCATTGCTTTTATTACATGAAAGAGGTTCATAATCAAAATACAGTCACAAATCTCCACCATTTTAGGATATATTCAGAAGCTTCTTGATGTCATGCTGCAGAAATCAAAATCAAGATTAGAGAGGAAATTGAGATTGAGAGGATGAGATTAAGTTTGTTTACCTCAAGTGTAAGAGGAGAGGTGGTTGGGTAATAGCGTTCTACGGCTTGACCATTCTTGTCAACAATAAACTTAGCAAAGTTCCATTGAATATCGTCGCCGAAGATTCCCCATTTGCCTTTCTTCAAGAACTTATAAAGAGGAGAAGCATTCTCTCCGTTTACTTCAATCTAATACACACAATGGGAAAACTGTTTTAAAAGACTCAAGAAAGAGAGAATTGTAATGATTTTTCGTCAAGCGATCTTACCTTGTTGAAAATGGGGAACTCAGATTTGAACCGAGTACACACAAAGTCGGTAATTTGCTCCGTACTTCCCGGTTCCTCTTCGCCAAATTGGTTACAAGGAAACGCTAGAATCTCTAAACCTGTAAACAGAACAGAACAACATCAAGTTGAGAAGCTAATCGCGTGGGTAAAGACTCGTGTTGAAATCGAATTTACCTTTCTCTTTGTACTTATTGTAAAGCTCATTCAATTCAGTGTAGTTTGAGTTTGTCATACCACTGAAACCATCAAAGTATAAAACAAGACAATCAAGAAAAAACCGACAAAAATTACAAATCGAAGTAGATGATTAAGCGTCGAAAGATAAACCATTTGGAAGCAACATTGACAATTAAAAGAACTTTGTCTTTGTATTGACTTAGTTCTAAGCTGTTTCCTTTTGCATCCTGTTGCAATCATAAGAAGAACAATATTCACAACTTTTTCAGCTAAATACACCAAAGACTCATACTTTAATACACTTAACACAGTAATTTAGCTAAAGACACCAAAAGACTCACACTTTAATACACTAACACAAGAAAACTCAATCAAAGATCATAGAAAACAATCTGTGAGACTAACACATTAAGATGAAAGCAGAGCACTGATCCAAATTTCAGATTTTTCCCACAAAGCAAAACACTAACCAATCCTAAACCGAATCATTTGTCACATTTCTTATAATCCAAACAAGCTTTGATTACCCAACAACGAATATTTCCAAATCAAGAGTCTTTATTGAGAAACAAAAACCTAAGCATATATAGAGCTAAAGATGCAAGCTTTATTCCATATTTTTTAAAACCCAAAATCAAAAGGTTATTATTAGAGTGCTGAATCAATGATTGAAGTGAAGAAAATATTAATTAACCTCGATGGTTATATCGTAAACAGATTCTGGGTGGTCTTTCGTAGCCATTGAAGTTGAAATTGAGAGGCAGGAGAAAATGAGGAATGCGTCAACGAGCAAAGAGAGTAAAAGCTGAAGAAAGGCATGAGAAATGCAGTTTTCATTTGGGCCTTTTTATAATGGGCCAGGCCAGTTTCAAAATATTTTAAAGCTATTAAACAAAACATAAAAATAGTTATTCATTTGATAGATTTCATCAGTAAATATTAAATAACATCTAACAATTCAGATATGAAATGCAAAAAAGCGCAAAAAATATATATATATGAGCAACAAAAAAAAAAGTAGTAGTATCTCTAATTGTACGTTTTCACTCTTTTTGCCTTTGATAATACTAATAGACTAGTAGAAATTGCTGACCCAAAAAAAACATAATAGAAAGGAAACACTCTTGAAAAGCTGTGCCTTATATTTATGGTTATCTAAATAGAGAATACAAATTTCAAATAATATAATAGTACTATATTTGGTTGTCAATCGAAGAGTAATGTCATGTCACCAGTGAATTTGAACGTTACAACGGCAACTTAGTTTTGACCGTTACGCTTATTAATTTAAACGTTACAACGGTAACATAATACTTGTCTATATATATATATACACACTTCCTCTTTCAAACACCAAAATCTTTATAATCAGAGTTTCATTTTCAAATTTCCAATATTTTTTTTTCATCCTCTCAGAACTTTTACTAGTCAAAACTCATCACTGATTTTATCATTCTCAGAATCACAAACATTCAGACATCGCCATAGGCATATAAGGTAAACGTCTTTCGTCTGATTCTTTTTTTCTCTTCGTTTAACCAAGCCTTTTTAGATAAATTGTTACCACATATGTTTTATGGATTTTTACAAACACTGAGATATACATATATTTAGGTGGTTTTAGAATATTTATAAGGTAGTAAAGACGTTGTTAAGCTCTCTCAATTTGGTGGATAATTATTAGAGAATAAAGGCTTTCCAACGACTTATAGATTGTTGCCTAATTCCTTCTGGATTCCTAAAAATCACCACAAGATTTTCCTAAACCAAATTAGGATATTCTGAACAAAACAGAGCCGACACGTTTTGCTTAAAACAACACTGAGGACGGAGTTTACCTCGGATTTTTGATCGGAAACTAGTTCCCAAAACTAGACACATAGAGCTTTCCAACGACCTATAAATCGTTGTCTAACTCTTTCCGTATCTCCGGCAAAACACCCCGCAATCTGACTGATCCTTAAACCCGTTTCTGCAGAATCTCTCTCACGAAAACACGAATAACTCTTAACATACTGATCCAAAATACAAACGGATTTGCCTCATGGCTAGCTAAGAGAAAGGAGAACTTACCCACAAAATTTCAGCTCAATCCGTACTGATCTCCACGTCCGTTCGTTCTCTCAACCAAACCGAACAGAACTGCCCACAACCTCCGAAAATCTGTTCTCTCTTCTCTTCCTTTCCATTATTGCACATTTCCATTTAAGTACAAAAGGCTAAAAGAAAGAAATAAAGAACTACACCACCAACTACACCACCTCCACTTTACGCAAATGGCTGCCAAACTTCCCCACCCAAGTTCTCACTCTCCATCGTGCATACTAATTTTTATTTCCTTTTGCATTTAAAATTCTAGTACTATTTTTTTCTTATGTATTTAAAATTCTCTCCGAATATAATACACCCACTAATTAGGAAAAGCAATATTCAACTCACAAATATGCTCTTTTATACAACGGACACATCACTCGTTGTATATGCATCTTGCATATAATATTTGTGAGTTGAATATTGTTTTTCCTAATTAGTGGGTGTATTATATTCGGAGAGAATTTTAAATACAAATGGAAAAGTAGTACTAGAATTTTAAATGCAAAAGGAAATAAAAATTAGTATGCACGATGGAGAGTGAGAACTTGGGTGGGGAAGTTCGGCAGCCATTTGCGTAAAGTAGAGGTGGTGTAGTTGGTGGTGTAGTTCTTTATTTCTTTCTTTTAGCCTTTTGTACTTAAATGGAAATGTGCAATAATGGAAAGGAAGAGAAGAGCTCGTGAGGAGCATATTTCCCAGTGAGAAAGTTGATGAGTTGAATGATTGAGAGAATTCTTGAGAAATTGTGAAGAGAGAAATGATTTTCGGAGGTTGTGGGCAGTTCTGATTTCGTTTGGTGGAAGGAACAAACGGCCGGTGAAAACTGAATGGATTAAGCTGAAATTTTGTAGGTAAGATCTCCTAGCTAATCCGTTTGTCATTTGGATGTGTATTCTAAGAGTTATTTGTGTTTTCGTGAGGGAGGTTCTGCTGAATCGGGTTCAAGAATCAGTCAGATTGCGGGGTGTTTTTCCGGAGACTCGGAGAGAGTTAGACAACGATCTATAGGGCGTTAGAAAGCTCTGTGTGTCTAGTTTTCGGAACTGGTTTCCGATCGAAAATCCGAGGTAAACTCCGTCCTCAGTGTTGTTTTAAGCAAAACGTGTCGGCTCTGTTTTGTTCACAATATCCTAATTTGGTTTAGAAAAATCTTGTGGTGATTTTTAGGGATCCAGAAGAAATTAGACGACAATCTATAGGTCGTTGGAAAGCCCTTATTCTCTAGTTTTCCGATCGAAGTTTGGAGGTCGGAGCTGTTAGAATTTCGATTGGTAAGTTCACTAAATTTTGAGATTGTGTTGTCTCAATTGGATTGGTATCCAACTGGTTCTGATTGGTTTGAGACCGGTTCTGGGCTTATGGGACAGCGTTTAGTGATCGCGTGAAATCCGTTTGTGATTTGGGCATATTTTACTTTTGAACCGTGTGTAATTTGGACCGGTTCTCTAAGTTTTAAACCGGTTTTGGGAAAACCGATTCCATTTTTAGAATTGTCTAGTTAAGATCTTTCTGATGGTTTGCTAATCATATTTTTGTGACCAACGGATTATTTTAGGTAAATTATTTGGTGTTTGGGAACGTGTGTGGGAGTTCGTCGGTACGCAAATTTTTCTTAAGTTAAGGTGAGTGCATTTAAGCCAACATCGAGTTATAACGAACGATTTATAGTGGTTCCCGTGATGAAATTGTGTGGTTGTTTGTGTGTAATTATTTAATTATTTAATTATTAGTGTCGATCGGCAGTTTGTTTGAATCGTTCGTGATGAAATTGTGTGGTTGTTGTGTTTAATTATTTAATTATTTAATTAATTATTTATTTGTGTCATTCAAAAGTGTTGTTTGAATCGTGTGGGCATTTTAATTGTATTGGGTTGCTTGTGTGTGGGTTAAAAATGTACTTAGCATGTAGACGGGATGACTGTCTCACTAAGTATTTATGATAATACTTACGCAACTCTTTGTGCCATGTGTTGCAGGTTAAAGATTGTGTGATCGCGGAATCATGGCATAGGAGGAGGATGATTAGGGATGTTTATGTGTTTGCCTTTTTAGTAGGTTGCTAGAAATATTAAAATAATATTATTTGTGGATTTATTGTTTAATAATTAAGTTATGTGAATTCCGCTATTTGTTGCTTGTTGTTGAAATTAATCTTCGGGAATTAATAATTATGGGGTTATTAATTCGGATTAATTAATAAAAAAAAATAGTTTAGTAATCAGTTGAGAAAAATTGATTTTCAATGGATTTGTAGTTAAAATTTAAAATTTTGTAGTTTAAATTTTTGGGTTTGGGTTAACTATCCCAAATTAGGGTATAGTTTTAGGGGTTAGGGTTTGGATTTGGGGTTTAGGGTTTGAGTTTGGGGTTTAAAATTTATTTTGGGTTAACGTTTCCCAAATTAAGGTATAGCTTTGGAGTTTAGGGTTTGAGTTTGGGGTTTAGAATTTATTTTGGGTTAACTATTCCCAAATTAGGATATAGTTTTGAGGTTTAGGGTTTGAGTTTGGGGTTTAGGATCTATGTAATTTGTTTAGTTAGATAATATAATATTAATTATTTAATTTATTTGATTTAGTAGATGATTTAATTAAATTAGTGGTTCCCACAACTCAATTTTGATTGGTTAATAAAGAGGGGGTGAATGAGAGGGTTCACCCCTAGGGGTGAACCCAAGAAATGCATTATTTTGGTTGATAAATTCTAAAATATATTTACAATATATCAATATAATATTTTTAATCGTTAAAAATGAATTGTTCATGAGTTAGCTCACGACTTATTCACGACTCATTAGAGCTCGCTCGCATAACTCGCCAACTCATTTAAGCTCGATCACTAAACTTGTTTACTAAATGTTCCTAAAAAACATAGCTCGAATTCGAGCTGAACTGAGCCAGCTCATGAGCTATTGGCTCATTTTGACACCCCTATGTGCATCAGCAGTATTTTAGCAAGTATGTTAATATTATAAAAATGAATTAAATTAAAAAGGAGGAAAAAGATTACATACGGTTTCTTGTTTGAGAGATTTTAGAAACTACTTTACCAATTGGCGTGTTTTGATTAGTTTAAAATTTTTAATATAATTAAATTATTTAATATACTCTTTAAATTTAGGGTTATTTAGGTGTATAATAGGCTAGGGACCTTTAATTTAGGTGTATGACATGATCTAATTAGAAATTAGTTGTCTAACATCCACCTAAAATAAAATAACCAAAATACCCTTAACGAGGAATTAAATAAGAATTAGTGAAAATAGCTAAAAAATCTATATTACTATGGCGGCACAGTAAAAAAATATTGTGATATCACGAACCCATATTTTTTTGCAAACCTTCAATGAAGTGCAATTTTATATTGATCCGAATTTGATACATTACACATTTGTTCAACCAAATAGTCAATTATGGTACTTCATACCACGTTCCTGGTACGTAAAGACACATATAGTAGTATTAGTAAAGGATAGTTCGCTATACTAGAACAAGAAAACAAGACATATTGATATTGGTAGTCAACTATACAAATCTATACTAGAACAAGAAAACAACACATATTGATATTGGTAGTCAACTATACAAATTGACATATAATTGACTATCATAGTTCACTGGGCTAGTGGTATAGTAATATTAATCAAATGATATTTCACTATAATACAGAAAGTAAATAGTAGGTAATGATAGTCGACTATATAAATTGACATATTGTTAACTATGATAGTTCACTACGCATGTAGTATAATAGTATTAATAAAATGATAGTCCACTATAGCACATATAATAAACAGTAGATAATGATAATTGATTATACATATAGACATATTGTTAACTATGATAGTTAACTACGCCTCTAGTACAAAAATATACATAACGTTTAGTTAACTATACTATAAGCAGTGATGATTGTCGATAAACTAACATGTAACTTCCTCTTCTTCCCCCACAACTTTCACTTCTTCTTCTTCTCGACCTACCTTCTTCAAATTTCGCTGGCGGATTCGTAGCAACAACGAATTCAAATAGAGAAATCTGAAATCAAAGAAAAAAATTCGTGAAACAAATTGGATCAACGAAATAGAGAAGAGGAACGAAAGATTTCGGCGGTGGCGGTGAGGATATGATACGATTAGGGAAGAAGTTATGGTGAGCAGATGATACGGTGAGAAAATGAAATGATTAGTGAAGAAGAGATGTTGGCTTGAAGACGGCTGGGAACTTGTATTGTAGATTAGTGTAAAATTTTGTTTATAATTTTTGCTAAGTAAAAACTAATTGTAACCTAATGTAGATTAAGGCTATAATGGTAATTGTATGTATACTCAATGTTAGATACTTAAATTCATTTTAGGTTATGTTATATACTTAATTATTGATCACATGGTTATTATTCATGCCAATTACCCTTAAATTTAATATATTAGTAATTAGTAGTATTAAATTTTATAGATACTCTTTTAAGAGATAAATGCACATGGTCTTAGAATCCCATTTGCAAAACACCACCAATATAAATCTAACAGGTCACCACCAGCACCTTCTATGAGAATTTAAAGACATTTTACCTATTGCGGAAAAATCAAGAGGTCACGCGTGTTATATTTTGAGATCCCCAATAATACTCAAAATATATTGATGAATTTCATATGAAACAATCTTACAAAATTTTCGAAATCTTCTGAAGTAAACTATCCATAGTAATATCAAAAGCATCTCGAAATCTCTCAAACTTAGGCACTTAGCATTGGAATCTCCATAGACCAAACCAGGCAAAAGCTCATGAACAATGTAGCTTCTCATATCCTCTCTTTCCCTTAGAGTCTTTGACATTTACTTCTCAATCACATTCACTTTCTTTGCCTTCAAATCCTCTTTGTTGATACACACCGAGTATGTATGGTGATCCTCCGGTAAATGCCATGTGTACTGATAATAGGCCGAGTAAGGATCAAAAACCGATTTCCTTGTCGCACTGTCTCCAGGTGGTTGAAGACAGAACTCTGAGTCTTGGAAAATCTCCATAACTGATTCCGGCTTATCGCAGCCTCCATTGACACAGTTCAAAAACCGGCATTGGTCTGAAGATGATGTGCATTGGTCAATTAATATTGACCGGATGCTATCAGAATTACTGGGTCTTGCTCCACCGGCGAAGCTGATCAGGCATTTTCCTTTTTTGGATGTTTTGGATCCCTTTTGGATTCTCTTTAGTGCGTAAAATGTTTTGTATGTATTTTGCTAAGAGACATGCACACACGTCTTTCTTATAATTGTAAAATATGATTAAATTAGATTGCACGTCTTGCATGAGTAAGAAAATACTAATTGGTTTAGAAGTCTTGTTTGTTCGTACACTCAACCAAGTCAAAAGTCTTATTTGTTCGTATACCCAACCAAGTCAAATCGGAATCTTAGGACAATTGATTTGGTCAGGTTTTGGAAACAGTTTCTTTAATTGCACTACCAAAAAACAAGAGTAATTACGACGTGTCGCAAATTTTGACCCAAATGTTTTGTGACACATTTGTGACCAATTAACAACCAAATGCTAAGGCGCAAATTTGCCGACCAAATTCCGACATATAAATACGAACATATAAAACAAACTTTATAGAATTTTTGTAATCTTCTTGAATAAACTATCCATAGAAATATCAAAAGCATCTCGAAATCTCTCAAACTTAGCATTGGAATCTCCATAGACCAAGCCAGGCAAAAGCTCATGAACAATGTAGCTTCTCAGATCCTCTCTTTCCGTTAGAGTCTTTGACATCAACTTCTCAATCACATTCACTTTCTTTGTCTTCAAATCCTCTTTGTTTATATATACTGAGTATGTCCGGTGATCCTCTGGTAAATGCCACGAATATTGATAATAAGCGGTGTACGGATCAAAGATAACCGGAATACAACCTGATATGAGGGAATCGAAAACCAATTTCCTCGTAGGACTGTCTCCAGGTGGCTGGAGACAGAACTCCGAATCTTGGAAAAGCTCGATAACTGATTCCGGTTTCTCGCAGCCTCCATCGGTACAATTCAAGAACCGGCATTGTTTCGGAGATGACGTGCATTGGTCAATCAATGTTGACCGGATACTATCAGGATTATCGGGTCTTGCTCCACCGGCAAAGCTGATTAGACTCCGGCGAGGTTTTTGGATGATCTTGTTTTGCCAGTTAAATATGGCCCTGTTCGTTTGTACATCTGGAAGGTGCATCCAGATGGAACATCTAAATGATGCATCTAGATGATGCATCTCACTGTTGTTCGTTTTTATATTTGGATCTTTCAGCTGAATGCTCTATCTAGCTTTACTTAGATGAAGTTTTGTTCGTTTGGATGGTTAGCATTTGTATCTGGATGTACTTAATTTCCAAATGACTAAAATGGACATGATTTCATCTTAATGATATTTTTATGGTTTTAGATTCTATTTACAACTAGATTATTTTAAATTTCCTTTTTTTGCATTTATAAATTTATGTAGTCATGAAATAGATAAATTTACATATATAAAAAATAAAAGTAAAAAAAAAAATAGTAAAAACCTTTTAAATATGTAGAAAAATGAATTAATTCTAAAAATAAATATAGTTTGTTTACATTTTATACTTAATTCGATAATTATGTTTTGATTATTAAATTTTGACATTACACATACTTTTGTAAAACTAATTGAGAAATTAAGTGAATCAAAATGTTATAAAAATTAAGTGACAAAAGGGAACAAATGTCAAACATAAAAAAACAAACTCATAGTTAACTTAGCAACAAAAAGAGAAAGTAGCAAATACGAATTCGTGATACTTTAGAGTTTTCTTGATTCTACTGATGCTAATATGGAAGTCGACGTCCTCTCGCTATCTCTTCAGTGATAGAATCACGTACACCCTCCATCACTCTATCACCGGTGGGCATGTAAGGAATATGATCATTATCTTCTACCACTTGATCACCATGTTGTTCATACTCTTCCACAACTTCCCAATGTGCAAAATCCCTATCTTCTCGATGTGAATCTCTGATTAAATTATGGAGAGCCATAGTAGCTGTCACAATCTTCACCCATTTTCTCAGCTCATACTTAGGGTGTTTACGGTCTAGAATCCTCCATTTAGCTTTCCATACGCCAAAAGTTCGTTCAATTACTGATCTCAAACCAGAATGCCTGCGGTTAAATAATTCCCTACTATTTGTCGGTGGTCCTCCTCTATTGAACTGATCTAAGTGGTATCTAATTTTACGATGAGGTCCTAGGTAACCACTTCTGGTTGGATAACCGGAGTCGAAAAGCACAGACACAAAATAGTATTTAAAATCCAATTTTCATATATAGAAATTTCATACACAGAAAAACAGATTCAAAGACATCATTCAAAGACATAAGTTGTATCTAGACATCATTCAAAGACACTCATGCATCTCTTGTTTCACCAGTTGCAAACTCCAAATATTTGATCTTGTTCTCATCATCTTCATAACATAAAAATGTTTGACGATTCGCAGGATTTTCCTTGAGATGTAAAATTGATGCTTTGTACAAGGGTGACCACATCCTTATAGCAGGGAGAGAATGTAGAGCTTGCATTGCCCGAAGCTGGGTACAACTAAATTCAGGGTGGTTCTCTATTAGTTGGTTCTTATGAGAAAGAATCTGATCACGTGACTGGATACTCTCCTTAATTACATCTGCAACAGCTTGTCCTGCTTGTACAGCTCTTGATCTTTTTCGATTAGTCTTTGGTTTATGGGAAGATGCAGGGCCACTGGAAGATGCAGGGCCATTGGAAGGTGCAGGACCATTGGAAGCTGCAGGACCATCAGTTTGTTGAGTAGGAAAAGGGATATTTATCCTTGATTCAGAAGTAGCATCAGATTCATTTATGCCTTCTTCTTCAGGTACCATTGAGTCTAACTGCTCTTCGCCTTGCTGAGCAGTCCATCCTTCAGCTCCACTAACAACAGTTGAACCAAAGACTTGTTCCATTAAGTCCATGTTTGCCACTAGTTTTTCTTTTAGTTTTAAAGCTCCTGGCCATTCCTGAAATTAAACAAACAAGAACATATCTCAACCACTCATAGAATGTAGCAAAACATGAACAGATCCTAAACCACTTATGAAAAGCAGCATAACAAAAACAAATTCTAAACCACACATAGAAAGTATAGATATATACCTTACATCGATCATTCCACCAAGAGTCACTCATTTCTAGGAACCCACGTGGATCATATCCAAGTCCACTTCTCTTGTGAATCAATCTCTTGAAAGAGTCATATTGCTTCTTGCAAGTATTATGTTTGATCCCAAATTTTCTCCATGGCAGCTTTTCTCCATATGTTTCATAATATTTTTCTATAATCGTTCGTCTTCCGGTGTCATTCACTACCTTATTTTTTACATTTCCCTTTAAATCCTCATCAATTCGCAATTGAAGATATAGACGTGTTTGTTCGTCACTCCACACAAGATTCTATTATTTAAAATAGCATTACCAAGACAACTGAATTAAAAGCACTCGTTATAATATAACAAGTTAGGCTGGAATATACTCACATCGCTACCATTGACGGATGTCATTGTTCTCACTCTGAGACAAAGATTGCTTACCTATATAATTAAAAAATAATTTGTGTAATTACACATTTCACTAAACCATGTGTCATTACCAATTTCACTCGAATGAACAAAAGTGGCAAATTAAGTAAAACCCATGAGCCCAATCAAACCATAAACTATGAACAAAGAAACCTATTTCACAAACATGATTAAAAATCAAAATCCACAACAAGAGCTAAGAATCTCATCAAAGTCCACAACAAGAGCTAAAAACCCATTTCACAAACATGATTAAAAGTCAAAACCATAAATTTATGAATACCCAATTCAAAGAACACAAGACTTGCTGGAAATTTGTAAGGAAACAAAAACAACAAAGAAGACTAATTTCTTTGAAGCAAAGCATCAAACACTTGGCGTGCATCATTTCAAATGTAAAGAACAACACATAAATGAGCATAAAAACACAAAAGAGAGAAACGAAACCTTGAGAGGAGTGGAAAGATGAGTAGAAGAAGCAGACGAGTGCGAGTTCTCTATGAAGTTTTCCAAGAGAAGAAATGGTAGCAGGATAGAACGACGGTGAAAAAAGAGAAAAGCAAAGAGAAAATAGTTTTTAGGGTTTGTGGCATTTTGTAATTCTTTTGTTTTAATAAGGGTATTTTTGTCTTTTATATTTTTCAGCTGAACCTTGTACATCTGACTGCTCCGTTCAGACTCAGTTGGAATTTTTGTATTTTTCTGAATGAGTCTTCGAAACTCATCTGACTGCTCCATCTAGATGAAGTGTTTTATAGCGCTAAACGAACATCATTCGACAGCTACATCTAGATGGAGCAGTCAGATGAGCAAACGAACAACCCCTATATCATCGTCGGTTTTCGGGTGGAAGTATGTTGGATAAGGTATGGCGACGTCATTGACTTCCCACGGATGGCGTTCAATGAGAAGCTTTGTAGGGTTTTTCATTTCTTGCATCTCAAGTAAACTTGATCCCCAAGAAAACTTATCCTGCCTCCTAAAATCATATGAGATCTTTCCAAGAACGAAAACATGATCTTTCCCGACGTTGCTTCTCCAAGATTTTTTCAATCCAAGCCATTTAACAACCTCGATCGCCAAAGCATCCTTCACATCAATGGAAACGTTCTTGAGCTGCCATTGCATAACATCAATACCACCATAGAAAGGCACATAGAAGAGCTTCGCTTGGCTCTCATTATAAACCCTACAAGGATGCTTCAAAACCCTAGAGTGAAAAATCGGCTCAAGAGAAAATTGATGCGTTCTAAACAAGTATTTGCCAAGATTCTCAATCAATTCGCCAAACGCATCGTTCTTGAAGAAGCTGCGATAATTGGAGCATTTTGCCAACAAATCTATGTTAAATTTAGATGGTAATTCATAAACATAAACCTCTTTTCCTTTGCAAGAACCTGGGTTTTCGCGGTTGTTTCCCATCGTTAGCCAAGATCTTTGTATTTGTAGATCTTTATCCACGGCCTTTAGACCGGTTTCCGTGTCTTCGTCTTTCGGTTGGAAGTATTGGTATGGTTCTTCTCCGGTTTTTGAATCCCAATCAACAGAGAGATCAAGATTGGTCTTGTTCTTTGGTTTAGAATCTTGATCAATAATTGAATCAAGATTCTTCTCTTCTTGAACATGACTCTTGTCGAAAAAGTTGAGGCTTTCTATGACCGTAGTATTGCCCAAGACTTTTTCCCCGGCGAATGTTTCATTCTTCGCGAAACCCTTGTTTCCATCATTACCAAGAACAACAACACTCTTCTCTTCTTCACTTCTTGTCACATTTTCACTAACCGGTTTAGTGAAGTTGTTGATGGCTGGTACACGTAAACCGGGATGAGAACCGGCAGTGAGACAATAAAGATCGTTGAGCTTCCGCGAAGAGATACAAATATGAACGACGTCATTTGAGATAACGGTCGTTGAAGCTGACCAAAGATAAACTAAGAAGATTAAGAGAATCGTGAAAGGTACAAGATAGAGAACTGCTCTAGAGAAGATCCAAGAAATGTTATTACAGCAAGTACGAGGATCTATAAGTGATTTTTGGGGTTTTTTGGGTTCGATCTTTTTGGATATTTTTCGTCTTTTTGAGACAGAGACAGGCATTTTCTACTCTTTTGGTTTTTTTTTTTTTTGGAACTTTACTCTTTTGGTTGCTTTTGGATTCTCTTAATTAGTGTGTAGAAGGTTTTGCAAGAAAATATATGTTTTGCTTAGAGACATGGACACACGTCTTTTTTTTTTCGACAAAAGGAAATTTTATTAACCAAATTGTGAAGTTACATAATCATTTTTTTTTTTTTGATAACCCAGTATCCGGACCACTAGCGTGGACCGACTAGCCCACCGGGCCAATGCCCACGCCCAGGGATTTTTAAGCCTCCACTTAAGGGCCCCCTGCACTAGTGGTCTGGGGGTAGCCAGATCGCTTGTTACTGGACTACCAGGTAAACTGCTTGAACCGGAATGGTGGTAGCCACCCCAGGCCCAAGCCCAGACTGGCCACATGATAGAGTCATTGAACAACGAAAATCTTATTAATTAACTATGTGTTTGTAAACAATCCGAATGAGCTAACGTATAAGTATGAGCCGGGTCGTTAAAACACCCGTCGAGCAAAAGAGAAACACGTCTTTCTGTAATTGTAGAATGCACGTCTTGGTGTAAAACAAACTTAAATCATTTAGTTTAGAAGACTTATTACTACACCCAACCAAACCAAGTTAAATCGGATTTTTAAAACAATTGACTTGGTCGAACTCTTAAAACATTTTGAGAAAATTGCCAAATCAAGCCACTTTAAAATACAAAATGTCCCATTAATATTTTATTAACCTAAAAATGTGGCAATAAGATTTTGGACTTTCAAAATTCCAATTTAATCCTTCGAAAATAATTATTAAAAATATTTTCAATATTAGTAAAATTGGTAAAGGAAACTAAATCTTTTAATATATCTCGTATTTTAATCGGCAAAAAATATTGTTGAAAAAAACCCCTTCCTCTTCCTTTTTCACGATTTTCTCTCTTCGCCGACCAAATCACATCGAAAATCATCTCTTCGCCGTAGAGTTACCATCTCTGTCATCTCCGGCTAGTAACAAGTTCAACTTCTTTTCTTGCTCCATCTCTGTGATCTCATTCTTCCTCCTCGGTATAACCGCCGAAGCTTAATCTTCGTCTTCTCGTCTGCTACAGAGACACATAGAATCGCCGTCAAAAATCCTTTCAATTCCAGAGACTATCTCCTCTCAAGGTAATCGAAAATCATCGATTTGAGTTTGTGCATCCATTAGATTTTCGCAATTTTCCAATAAACCTAAAAATCCAGATTTTCCAATTTCAGTTCATGTGTCTTTCTCTTTCACGTTTTCTTCAGAATCCATGGTTGTTTTGATCGATTTGTAGTTTTGTTTGGTGCATTTGTGTATCAATGTAGTCGGATTCACTAAATTCTCTGGAATAGTGTATGATTGCGATTTTTCAATTAACCTAATAATCAAATTTTGCAGTTTCAGTTGGTGTGTCTTTGTCTTTCACATTTTGTCCAGAATCTCTGCATGTTTTGATCGATTTATTGTTAGGTTGTGTGCATGTGTGTGTCAATGTGGTTAGATTCAATAAATGATGTAAATAGTATTCGATTTCGACTTTAGTTTGTAAATTTAATCTCTGTTTGTAAATTTGATCTATGATTGCTCATGATCATTGTTCATAAACTGAATCTATATAATCATGAAAACAGACATTGTAATCTTTATATTTCTTTCGTTGTTTTGATAATATTAGAGATATAACTCTGTTTCTTCTATTGTTTTTGGTTATATAGGTATGGAAAGAGTAGAGTTACCAGAAAAGATTTTTGCTGAAGGAAAGGAACCAGAAGTTGATAAAATCAACAATTATTGCAGAATGTCTATTCTAAAGCTAGTGAAGAAGAGGCTCCCATCTGAATATGAAGTAGTTAGAAGTGATCCTGTGTTTGGTCCTATAATGTCAATCAGTGAAAATGGGTTAAGATACTCAGCAAGACTCGTCCATAGCTTTCTGACTAGGCAGCATGATACATGTAAGATGCATGAGCTATGGTTTGTTTTTGCTAGGAGGCCGCTTCGCTTTTCGATGCAAGAATTTCATGCGGTAACTGGTTTGAAGTTTGAGGAAGTACGTGATCAAGACTTTGGTAAATGGGTTGATGATAAGGGTTTCTGGAGTGAGTTTCTAAAGAATGAGAAAAACACCATTTCCACTAAGTCCATAAGGAAAGAGCATCTTCTGAAGTGTAACCAGTGGTCGCGTGCAGATAGAATACGCTTGGTTTATGTGTGTGTCATTGCCGGCTTATTGCTACCAACTGATGAGAAAACAGTTATCTCACACAAGTATATCCGTCTGGTGATGGATGTGGCTAAGCTCAGAGCATATCATTGGGGTCTAGATTCATTTGATCATCTACTAAAAGCAATCAAGGATGTGCATCCCAAACTGGATCAGCCATCAAGCTATTCACTGCATGGTTTCACTTACGCATTGCAAATTTGGATCATGGAGGCTATTCCTGACATTGGGACAATGTTGGCCAGAAAGAAAACAGAGGATAGGGTTGTGTTTCCTAGATGTTCTAACTGGACAGGTTCTTGTGTGTTGAAATATCCTGAACTCAGACGGCTAGAGGCAAATTTTAAATCAGTAAGTTATTGTTCTTTGTACTTTGGATCAATAAGTTTTGTCATTTGTTGAGACTAACAATGTTTAGTAAATATTGTCACAGGGTGTCCTGCATCCTTTCATTTCCTTCGAAGGAAATGTTGATATTGTTCAAGCTGTTGAGTATACAAGGAGTTCAGAAATGAGAGACGAACGTGTGGACCTGATTTATCAACTCTACAGCAACAACAAAGACTGGACTAAGCAAGTCTGGAAAGTTGTTGTGCCAAAGCAGCCTTTGGAAGCTGTAGTTAATGCACAGAGAGAGAATGAGTCTGATCATGAGCCTGTAGATGATGCAGAGATGGAGAATGAGAATATTCATAGGTATTCAGATGTGTATCCTCCTAATTCCGAGGTCAGCTTTGCCTCTACTTCAAGGAAGGGGAAGAGCAAAATACGTGATTATGGTGCAGAAGAAAGGAAGCAGAAGGTGTTGTGTGAAAGAGCAGCTGCTACAAATGCAGCTGTTACTGATGAGTATAAGTCCTTCATCATAGGTATGTTTGAAGCATCTTTTGCTAATTTGGAGAAGAAGATTCAGAAGACTATTCAGACAGAGGTTGCTGCCCGATTTGATGTAGTTCATAGGGAGTTAAAAGATCTCAAAGATCTGTCCAGAACAAATAAGTTGTTTACAAGCCGAGTTGAAGCATCTACAAGCACTAAAGCCCCCATTGCAACTACAAAGAGGCAATCTCAGTCAGAAAAGAACAAGGTAACATGTTATTTACCATCTTTTTAATCATGGTTAAGTACTGTATTGTCCTCTGGTTTATAATGTCTTGTCTTCATTTGATAAACAGGGCAAAAAAACTGACATGCCTCCAGTTGTGTTAGAGAATCTTAGGGACGTAAATGTAACTCAGACTTCAGACCTTGACCTAGACCTAGACTTAAGCCCTGATGAGTTTCTTGACAAAACATTGCTAAATCTCTCACAAAGATCAGTGGTCAATGGTTTTGATCCCACTCCCTCTACGGCAGCTAAGTCAGTGGTGGAACCCAAATCAGCAGCAAAATCAACGGGTAAAACTAGCTCTGGCAAAGAAGGTGAAGAACAATGGAAGGGTTTGTCTCTAGTTGACATTGAGGAGGCATCCTGCAATGAGCCTGATGCTCCATTGGTGTTGGTCAGGGAGAAGGAGATTGCATTGTTATTAGAATGGGGACGGGATTACAAGTAAGGCCTCTTTTTTTGTGTAGTTTTGTGCATTAAATTTCCTTGCAAACACAAAGTCTAACTAGTTTAATATTTATGCAGGACCAAGCCTAAACTCCCATTTGGGCCAACCATTTTCACCTTTGACTTAGCTGACAGATTTATGAGCCACCAAAAATGGCTGAAAACCCAGGTTAGTTAAATATGATTTACACTTTGATAGAGAAGTATGTAATGAACATGTACTAATTTACTGTAAAATCTTTTTGCAGGATATGGATGCATTCATGTACTTTCTGCGAGAGAAGATATCTCTGGGTCATTTGGACGTAGGTCGTGTTGGTTTGATGTCTTGTAATTTCGGTACACATATCACTGGTGAATACAAAAGATTTCTGGCAGAGAAGAAAAAGTATGTGGTGAGTTCTATTCTTGTGGATTACGGAAAAGGGGAACTTCCAGCTCATGGAAGGACCACGAAAGTGTGGGATGTCGACGTTGATCGTATATATGTGCCTTTCAATGTCCACAACAGCCATTGGATCTCACTGTGCATTAATTTCAGGGAGAGGGAAGTTCGGGTCTTCGACTGTGAGAATGGGACACGTAACAGGGTTTTAAACGCATTCCTACACATCATTCCGCGCATTGTCATGGCTGTTCAGTCACCAGAAGACAGCAAACAGATGAAGGTATCAGCTTATAAAATTAAGTATGAACTAATGCCTCAAGGACTGAATCGGCGTCACTGTCACTGCGGTCCGTATGCGTTGAAATACATTGAGTGTGACATGCTTGGAATGGACTTCTCAGTGCTTAACGATGAAAACATCAGGTGGGCTCGACATAAGATGGTGATAGATATGTTCCTAGCCGCAAATGATCCTGTTTTTATTGACCGAATGTCGAAGTATGAGCCGCCTATTACGCGTACGGATCCAGATATTGTGGACATAGCCTGAGATGGTGTACTTTGTGTCCAGTACTGTTATTGCTTCATTTCATTTCAGTTTTCGGATATGACTTAGACTTACCATAAGGATTTTATGATGTTTTTATCTTTTTTTGCAACTACTATTTTATGTTATTTTGTTGAAACTTCCAAATGGTTTTGTATGGTAATTTCTGCTTTTTTGTTGTGTTATTAAATGTTTCCTAAGTCTTATATATGTCCTAAATGATGAAGTAATGAAGATAATATATCATATATTTAGGCAAAAATGTTTTTTAAAAAATGTTAATACTTGGAATCGAACCCGTGACCTGATTGTTATGGTATGCATTGAGTGTAGGAGTGTAACCAGTAATGGAGGAGGTAATTTCATGTTAGATATGTGACTAATATTTATTAATACATTATTACCATTTGTTGAAACCCTAAATTTGAAACCCTAAAATCGAAACCCTAAACTCGAAACCCTAAACTCTGAACCCTAAGCTAAAAGATTTGTGAAGGCTAATAACAATATTAGCATACGTGATAGGGTTTGAAAGATATATTTAAACAAAAGACTAATTTTGGTTATTTTGGTATCTCTTACAATGGTTGAAACCCTAAATACTATATATGAGTAAAAACCATACATTTGTTCGGATATAAAATCACATTTTCATCATTTTAGTGTTTGAAAATTATTTAATGAAAATGATATTTTGTATAAGATATATGCCAAATCCATAAACCTTAAAACTTTTAAACACAAAAACGAACCCCTAAATGTGTTTCGACTTTACAAACCCCTAAATGGAAGAATATATATATAAAAAAATTCCAAAATATTGTCACTACCGAGGCTCGAACCCGATTAGTGAATCTCGGTGGTGTGTATGTCTTAGGGATAGTGACCGGTGTTGCTGTTTGTGATTATATGTTCTGTTATATTATTAATTTTATACAAAGACACGTCTATCACTGCTTAATTTGAGGAGACCCTAAATTGAACGAAACCGTAAACTGATAATCTCAAGTCTACAGTGTCTTCGGCTCATTCTTGTATCTGTAAGCCCCTCGATCAGTGAAGGTATGTTAATTATGATCTCAATTATGCGGATCTACTATCCGTTTCATAGACAACATTCGATTCGACATTTAGGTCAACCAATTGACAATTACTTTCAGTTTAGGGTTAATGGTGTACAATTTAGTGGATTGTAGACTTTTGAAATTGTGATTCTTTTGTACAGATGAGTAACGTATCTTCTGGTTCAAGTCGTGGTAGTTGCGTGAGAGGAATTCCAAGACGTTGTAGTTGTGGACAACAAACTACGATTCTCAAATCTACAACAGAGAAGAATCCGGGCCGCAAGTTTTATCGATGCACAGCGGCAAATGCCACATCTTTTGGTCATGTTTTCAAGTGGGCTAAGGAGTCTCAATTGGAAGAGTTCGATGTATTATCAGAAAACCAAGAAACCATATTTCAGGGCATTGGAAATATAGAACGTCGCCAAAAGCATATCATGGACACAATAGAGAATCTTCAGAAGAAGACACAAAGTCTAGAGAATGACATGAAGGTAATGAAAGCAAGAGTACAGAAAAGTGTGATATGTGCTTCAATTGTTGCTTGTCTTTGTTTCACATATTGTCTCTTGTAGACTAATTATTCTGTGATATGTGCAAGTATGTAATCGTGTTATTTCATAACCGACCAATTTCAACATTCATTTGTAGGATTTGTTTGGTTGGTTTTATTACTGCCTTCTTTGAATCTATTTTAAACCAAAACAGAACAAGACCAAGTGTTGAACTTAAGAAACAAAACCACAACAAAACAAGAGCAAGTCTTGAAAATTAAACAACGAAAACAGAGGATCAAGTCTTGACATTAAGAAAGAAAACCAAAACAGAGGATCAAGTCTTGACAAGTCTTAAACTAAAGAAACAAAACCATATGTCTTAAAGTAAAGATGAAAGAAACAAAGTTCCAAAATAAATAACATAATCAAACGATAGTAGTGTAAAATGGATCAGTAATCAGAACCATTCCTAGATTGGCATACCACATGTCTGCCTGTTGTGACCAGCTTGATGACACCGGGTGCATTTGTGTTGCTTCTTGGCCTGTTTTGGTACTGAACCCGTCTTCCTTAACTTGTCTTCAATGCCTTCGAATCTTCGTTTTCTACGCCTACCCGCACCGCGTCTGCTTTCAGGTGGTAATACCTTTGTACTTTTAACGTCCACCGGGACACGCCACGCATCTTCCGGAACAGATATTGGATAAATAGAATCCGCATAAGCTGTTCGCCATGTGACAGTCATGTACTTGTCATCTGTCAGAGAATGTGCGTTTCGTCCAATAGATAATCCCGCTTTGATGGCATGTCTACAAGGAATTTTAGACAAATCATACTTCTTACACGTACACGTCCTCTCACCTAGATCAACAAGGCAGTCGTTTTTATCGCCTTTAACATGAAACCTATCATTGTTAATCTGATAAACAAAGAATGTTTTGCCCTTCACGATCCTCCTTGCAATCTTCTTCTCAACTTCAATGGTCAAAGGCTGGTGATGCTTTGAGCTTTTTTTTCGCCTCTCATTAAACCATCTAGTTAACATTTCTCTTATGCTATCCAACAAAGGAATTAGTGGATACTCTCTAGGTGCTCGCAATGCAGCATTGATCGATTCAGCGGGGTTGTTGGTTCTAATGTCGAACCTGAATCCAGGGAAATAACAACGTGCCCACTTAGTGACGCCAGCTTCAGTTAGATACTTTCCAATCTTCTGACTACTATTGCGAATAATTTCAAACTTTTCTTCAAACTCGACTTCCGTATAAACTCTCGAAGCTTCTTCAACCATCTTCACCAAACCTCTGCCTTGATAACCAGTGACCACATTATTCAGCAAGTGGTGAATACAAATACCGTGTTTGGCTTCCGGGAAAACATTCCCAACTGATTTAAGAATAGAAGAATTTCTATCAGACACAAAAGCCAAACCATTGTCTTCCGGAATGACAACTTTTAACTGCCTCATAAACCAGTCCCAGGAAAGGTCATTCTCAGAATCAACAACTCCAAATGCGATTAGATACAAGTTGTTGTTACCGTCAACAGCTGTGGCAACAAGTAATACTCTTTTGTACTTGTTCTTCAAAAAAGTACCATCAACAATAACCACTCTCCTCATAGCTTCATCAAAGCCTCTGATACATTGACCAAAAGCAACAAACAAATACTTGAATCTATCAATTCCATCGGTTTCAAAGCTATAATACGTACCCGGATTTGCTGCCTGAAGCATGTACAAGTACCTTGGTATTTTTTCATAGCTTTTTTCTGGTATACCTCTAACTGCATTCACGGCGTACTCGTGAGCATCAAATGCTAAAGAGTAGCTTATATTCAATCCTTGCTCTAAAAGCATACACTGTATGACATCAATCGGTGACGGTCCGTCTTTGGCACCCTGATATTTAGGCATAATCAAAGAAGCAATTGTTTTGGCCGAAGCTGTCTTCCCACCTTTTGTTTTGCTGGAAGGAGCACAAGTATGTGTAGAGACGTACTTGGTTATTCTAAAAACATTAGACCCAGATACATTCCTTGCACGAAGACGCCAATTGCATAAATTATCCTTGCAGCGTATGTTCCACCATTCGGTTGTAGATTTAACAACCTTATAGTCGAAGTTGTGCTTCATTGCACACATTTCCATTCTCGCCTTCATCATCCTTTTGGTGTTAAACCGTTGACCCTTCTTCGCAACATTCTCAACAGAAAATGGACCAACTTGGTGATTACCTTGTTCTCCGTTCTCAAGTAGTAAGACATCATCTACATCATCATGAACATGAGCTTCTGATTTCTTTTTTTTTGGCACACGAGAACCGGAATTAGTTGTTTCCTCAGGCTCTTTGTTGAAAACAAAATCAACTCTAGGTTTCAATGTGACACACAACTGTGTGTATGGTTTCTTCGTAACATACGCAATGAAATTCCTTAATTGGCGATCATTGGAGATGATTACTGGAGGAGACCCTGCCTTGTTTATTAAATCTTCAGGAAGGTAACTGAATTCCATCGTAACTTGGCGTTGGTCGATTTTGAAATCCTCAGACACAATATTCTTCAACTCCTCAAAAGCAGTTGTGTCTACCAAAACCAGTAAACGACCACCTCTTTCTTCGTCACCAACAAATTGCAAGCCATCATTAGAGATCCATTCACCACAAATCGCAAAGATATCCACCATATTAACCAAAACAAGTGTATTTCGTGTTTTTTGTATTGGAAGAAATTACCAGTTAAGAAAAAGAAGTAGAAGATGGGTTTGGACGATAGAAACGTGACAAACAAGATGAATATTACGTGCAAATATTTTAGGGACATGGTTAAGGAAATAAAATCTTCAAAAAAATTATTTTAAGAAACAAACATATTTTCTCCAAGATTTTCGGCAAACTAATTTGTTCAAACCGTATATTATGTGTACAAAATAACTATGAACAATAAAAACTCTTCAGCTTAACCGGTACTATCCCATTAACAATGACATGCTCATGAATCCCAAGTCGCGTGTTCGAATGTATGCGACAACATTTTTGTCAAGTAATGACGATAATAATAGTATATTATGTTTACACAATAGCATTGATCATTAATTATTCTTCAGCTCAACTGGTACATTCGAACAGACGACACCATGCCGAGGATTCACATGTCGCGAGTTCGAATGAATGAGGTTACTTTTTTCTATCTGTTTCCCATTATTTTATAACGTATATTATGTGTAGAAAATAACAATGAACAATAAATATTCGGTAGCTCAATTGGTTCACCTGTAAATGGTCCGGATATCGTGGGTTCGATGCCCATGTTGGGTATTTTTTTGTAAATTTTTTGTTTTAAAAAATTTGTAGTTTTTTTGTTATTTATAAAAATTAAATTAATTTTAAATTCAAAATTTAAAATAAACTACCGACACTAAATACTTACGGAAACAATATTTTGAAAATTTAAATATTTTGAAAAAATCATTTAAGGAAACAAAAATATTTACTCCTTGATTTTAGGAGCTAATAACTACTTTGGTAGAAAGTCCATTCTACGAAATGGTAGATGGTAGTAATAGTGGCAGAATTACTGGTAGAAAAGGATTTCTGCGTTTGGTAGATACAAGTGAAAATAGTGGAAAAAGTGCTCTAGGAAGTTCTAGAACGCTAGTGAAAACCAGAAACATGTTTCTACGTTCTGTAGAACTATGTAAGTAGCCAGAAACCGTATTCTACTTCTACCACTACCCGTAGAATCAAAAACTAAATTAATTTTAAAAATACTTTTCCAACTTGAACAAATAAAAATTTTACACATAACCACTATTCATGACTTGTTTATAATTATCATATTTTTCAAATATTTAAAAACTTTTTATTTGAATTAATTTTATTTACTTGAAGGGTAATTTGGGGCAAAATTTACATAGGTCTAATGGAACATTTTGCAAAAAAAAGTGTCCTATTTTGGCAATTCTCCCAAACATTTTTATTACAAAGAATCTTTTCTTTTTTCATCAACAAAGAATCTACGAATTACAATTTAATCTCGATAATTCAAGAAATGGTGAATTTGTCTGATATAGACCATTAATTTAATCAAAAATTGGCTATATGGTATTAATTTTATTGTTTAATTAAAGTCTCATAACTTATTCCGTATGTTTTATGGTATCTATGTTGTATAATAGGCTAATAGCATGATTCAACATGTTTTTTAACGCATGATTATTCAACACGTTAGATATTATATATCATGATATGTTCTGTTAATTACCTAAAATATATGAAAATTGTTTACAACCAGTTAGATACCATATAATATGTTATACGGGGTTTGATATATCATGGCTTTTACCCAGTTTAAGCCATGATATAAGTCCAATATCTAGAGTCTTTGTTGTGTTTTGGTATTGTTTTAGAGTCTTTATAGGTACATGGACGATTGGAGCAGAAAAAATGTTTACTGGAGCTTTGCGAAAGGAAGTGCCGAAAAGTTGAAGTCGAATTGGAAATCCAGAGTTGGTGTCGATCAACACCATCTATGGGTGTCGACCGACACCCTGTTCGATCAAAGGAAAAGCCGAAATCCGAAGAAGTCCGTTCGAAGCCCAAAAGTCCCAGATGTTTACTTTTATGTTCTGGCCGACTTTGTACCCCTATATATACGTTTTCCAAGCTATTGTTTAGGCTTGTGCTTTATTTTATCAATTACTTAGAGATTTTCATTAATAAAAATATGTTTTCTTCTATGATCATGTCTGAGTAGTTCTCTTGTTAGGTTTAGGGATTTTCGAAAGTGCTTGATGAATTGTTAGATCTGATCTGATTACTAGGATAAAATCATTAGAATGTTCTTCATCTTGACTTGTCTTTATTGCTGATTTTAGCCTCGCAAACTGAAATCTGATCTAGGGTTAATTAATAGAAACGACAGTTTGATTGATAACCTGATCTAGTCTTTGATGAGCAAAATTCCTTTTCGCAAAGAAATTTGGTTTAGGGTTTTGTGAACAATTGAACCTGAAATTAATGCTTGTTTAGATTCATAGGATTCGCAAAGGAATTTGGTTTTCTAGGATTTATTCATAGATAATATTCGCAGCGAAAGCTGGTTTGTTTTACTTTCGTGTTCATGTTCAAGAACTGTGCTTTAATAATCCTAATAACCGATTTATCTGCAATTCTGATTCACTGGAGATTTCCCTGTGCCTAGCTCTTTCTTTAATTGATTTAAAACCGTTTTTATTACTGTTTGATTTACTTGCATTCTCATTATTCTGCCTAGTTTAATCAGAATTTATTTAATCTATTGTGTTTCTTGATTCCTTGTGGATTCGATCCTAAAGTACTATAACTGATCTCTTAATTTGAGAGAGTTTAGCTCTAGGGATAATTTGAGCATATCAGGGTTAGATACCATATGGGATTATTTGCTCAACGATAATAACAAAGAAAAAAATTATAACTCAAAAATCAACTAAAACCCCTAAATATATATATATTTTTTTTGGTTCAAACTAAAACCCCTAAATCTAATGAACAAGATTTTGTCACATACACCCTTTTTGGTTAGTTTTTTTTCTTTGCTATTAGACAAATTAAACCATACCATGTAGTAATATTTATTTACTATGTACATATAATAAGCCTTATATTTATTTATGATATATACTACGTACATTTTATCATTGGTTTTTTTTTTCAATAACAAAGTAGATGAACATTTTTTCTCTGAAATTGCTGTCCTACCGGAACTATTTAGTAACAGGTCACCATTTCATGAGGAAATTAAAAACATTTTAATTATTGCGGAATAATCAAGATGTTGTTGTGAATCAAGAGAACGAATGGGGAAGATTGTGTTTATTCATTAATCATAAGATCCTTTATATAGGATTATTACAAGAGAGAAAAGGAAAATTCCTTTTCCTAATGGGAAAAGGAAAGTACATAAAAGGAAAATCCTAATTCAACTAGGATTCATTAAACCGGCCTAAAGACTAAGTGTTAATGGGCCGTAAACGGACCAGAACTAGTTATGACAATCCACTATGATTTATAACACTCCCCCTTGGATGTCATAACTCTAATGGGCTTGTAATACGCTTTGGATGTTGCCTCATTAAAACCTTACCAAGTAAAACCCATTTTGGGACAAAACCGTGGTGAAGGAAAAAGAGTACAACACGTATTACTCCCCCTGTTCTGAACCTCACTGCAAGTCTTTCAAACGACGCATTCCAATCTGATAAGTAAGTTTCTTGAACGTTGAGGTTGGAAGTGACTTGGTGAATAGGTCTGCTGAATTCTCACTTGATCGTACTTGCTGCACTTGAATTTCTCCATCTTTCTGTAGATCGGATGTGAAGAAGAATTTTGGCAGAATGTGCTTCGTCCTATCACCTTTGATGTATCCATCCTTAAGTTGAGCTATACACGCTGCATTGTCCTCGAACAAGACCGTCGATTCCAGCTTACCTTCGGCCATTCCACAATCCACTCTTATGTGCTGGGTCATCAGCCTTAACCAAACACACTCACGACTAGCCTCATGAATTGCCAATATCTCTGAATGATTAGAAGATGTAGCTGCAATGGCCTGCTTCATTGACCGCCAAGATATTGCAGTTCCTCCATGAGTAAACACATAACCTGTCTGGGACCGTGCATTATGAGGATCTGAAAGATAACCTGCATCAGCAAAACCAACTAAACTGTCCTTAGATTGGTTAGTATAAAATAGACCCAAGTCTTTCGTTCCTTGTAGGTAACGAAGAATATGTTTTATCCCGTCCCAGTGCCTTTGGGTCGGACATGAGCTAAATCTTGATAATAAATTCACGGCAAAACATATATCTGGCCTAGTGTGGCTTGCCAGATACATTAAAGCTCCTATGGCACTGAGATATGGCACTTCGGGACCAAGGACTTCTTCAGAGTCTCTCTTAGGACCAAACTGATCCTTTTCTAGATCAAGAGATCTCACCACCATTGGGCTGGACAATGGGTGACATTGATCCATATTAAAACGCTTGAGTACCTTTTCAGTATATGCCATTTGATGCACAAGGATTCCATCATTTATGTACTCAAGTTGCAATCCCAAACAGAACTTAGTTTTGCCTAGGTCTTTCATCTCAAATTCTTTCTTGAGGCATTCAACTGTTTGGACGATTTCACCAGGGGTTCCAAGGATGTTCAAATCATCCACGTAAACTGCTATGATAACAAATCCTTTGTTTGCAAACTTTTTTATAAAAATACATGGACTGATGGGATCATTCTTATAGCCTTCTTTGACTAAGTACTCACTCAATCTATTGTACCACATACGCCCACTTTGCTTCAGTCCATAAAGGGATTTGTTCAGCCTTATGCAGTGTTGTTCTCGAGAACCTTTCTTATCTTTGAGCTCAATACCCTCTGGTAATCTCATATAAATCTCATTATCCAGTGGACCATATAAGTATGCAGTTACAACATCCATTAACCGCATATCCAACTTTTCTCTTATAGCCAGGCTTATCAAAAATCTAAAAGTTGTAGCATCCACCACAGGGGAGTATGTCTCCTCATAATCTATTCCTGGTCTCTGTGAGAATCCTTGTGCAACAAGCCGTGCTTTATATCTCACGATTTCACCATGTTCATTTCTTTTCCTCACAAAGACCCATTTATGTCCAACTGGTTTAATCTCATAGGGTGTCCGAATTATTGGACCAAAGACATCCCTTTTCCTTAAAGAATTCAACTCCACGTTTATAGCTTCTTTCCATTTAGTCCAATTTTCACTCTGAGTGCACTCATATATCGACGTGGGTTCTAGATCCTCCATAAGTTCAAGTGCTACCTTAAAAGCAAATATATCATCGATTTCCACACACTTTCTATTCCATTGTATTCCAGACATAACATAATTCATTGAGATCTCATTATTTTCAGGAACGTCAGAACCATGAAACTCGGCGTCCCGAGTCTCATTGCTTGGAACTATCGGTTCAGTTATGTCTGGGGTTCCATCAGATTCCTCAACCACGATTTCAGCACCTTTCTTTCTTTTTCGAGGATTCTTATCTTTGGAACCTATTGGCCGGCCACGTTTTGAGTGTGGTTTAGATTCTGTAGCAACTTGATTGTGTCCCTCTTGAACATCAATTCTAATCGGTGCATTAACAGCTGGTATGTAAGACTCTCTTTTCGGGTCAGCAAAGGAATCTGGCAATTGATTAGCTAGCTTTTGTAAATGTATAATCTTTTGGACTTCTAATTCACATTCTTGAGTCCGAGGATCTTGCCATTTTAAGGACGTTTGATTCCATATAATTTCCTTTACCAGTCTGTTATCTCCTCCTAATGTTGGATAGACAGATTCGTCAAAATGACAATCTGCGTACCTGGCCTTAAACAAATCACCCGTGGTTGGCTCAAGGTACTTAATGATAGTAGGAGAATCATATCCAACATATATCCCCATCCTCCTTTGAGGTCCCATCTTTGTTCTCTGTGGTGGTGCAATAGGCACATAAACGGAACATCCGAATGTTTTAAGATGGGATATGTCTGGCTCTTGACCCGTTATTAACTGTGATGGGGAATATTTATGTTCACTAGATGGCCTGATACGAATTAGCTCTGCTGCATGTAAAACTGCATGTCCCCAAGCTGAGACCGGGAGTTTTGATCTCATTAGCAACGGTCTAGCAATCAACTGTATGCGTTTAATAAACGATTCAGCCAAACCGTTTTGTGTATGTACATGTGCCACAGAATATTCAACACTTACCCCCATGGACATACAATAATCGTTAAACGCTTGGGACGTAAATTCACCAGCATTGTCAAGACGTATAGTCTTTAAAGGAAAATCTGGAAAGTGTGCTCTTAAACGTATGAGCTGGGCAAGCAATCTTGCAAATGCCACATTTCTAGTTGATAATAGGCAGACATGTGACCATCTCGTGGATGCATCAATAAGGACCATAAAATATCTAAACGTCCCACAAGGTGGGTGTATTGGTCCGCATATGTCTCCTTGAATTCTTTCCAGAAAATTTATCGTTTCCTTAGTTACTTTGATTGGTGATGGCCTAGTAATGAGTTTCCCTAGTGAACATGCTTCACACGTGAGATTCTTTGGGATAACTCTCCTTTCTTTCAAGGTGTGCCCATTAGTACTTGCTAATATCTTTCGCATCATGTTAGCACCGGGATGGCCAAGCCGGTTATGCCAAAAAGTGAAATTCTTAGTAAACTCTTTGTTTACCATAGCATTTGCTTCTATCATTCCGATCTTAGCACAATAAAGGCCCACAGAAATGGCAGGTATAGTCTCTAGGACTTTCTTATAGCCATGGACGGTTTCAAAGATTTGAAGGAATTCTTTGTTATTCTCGTCCTTAGTTTCAACATGAAGACCATTCATTCGAATGTCTTTAAAGCTCAATAGACTTCTCTTTGAACTAGGTGAATATAACGCATTAGAAATTTCTAGATGCGTGCCCTTAGGTAATAAAATATGGGCTTGACCGTGGCCTTCAATTAAATTTGCTATACCCGCAATTGTGGTTACATTTGTCTTTTTAAGTGTAAGATCAATGAAGTATCTCTTATCTCTTAATATCGAGTGGCTTGATCCACTATCCACAATGAACACATCCATATCGTTCATACTTCAAAAGAGATAACAATAGATACTTTTAAATAACACTCTTTCATTCCATAAAGTTTAATAGAAAGCAATAACACAAAACCAAAGTATAAAGTGTAAAACGTAAAACAAGCAAAACACAAAACACCAAAACAGAAAATCAAAATCAATCACTTAAGTATATCTGAGGTTTCAAAATTCATCAAGTCATCTTGCTCATGATCGAAATCTCCTTCATTATCATGCTGGATCATATGAGTTTCTGGATTCTTCCCTTTAAGGCTCTCTTGATAGAGTTCAACCAGATGCTTGGGAGTCCTACATGTCTTAGCCCAATGATTACTCATTCCACATCGATGGCAAACTGATTTTGGGTTTGATTCTCGTGGTTGAGAAGTAATACCACGGTTATTACGATCATAGTCAGTTCGGTATCCGCGTCCTCGTCCTCGCCCGCGGTTAGAATGATCGTTATGGAATCCGTGGCCTCGGCCCTGACCTCGGCCGTATGGATTAAAATGGCCACGGCCACGTCCTTGCCATCTACCCCCACGTCCACGACCACGATGTCTATAATCACTTTGGACGTGGTTAATTTCTTTCTTTTCATCTGTGGCCACATTCGCTTCAGGAAGTGGGGCTGATCCAGGAGGTCTCATCTCACTGTTTCTCATTAGCAGTGTATTATTCTCCTCGGCTAGTAATAGACATGCTATAAGCTTTGAGTATGTCTCAAAACCTCTTTCACGGTATTGCTGTTGAAGCAACACGTTATTAGTGTGAAAGGTGGAGAAGGTCTTTTCCAACATGTCTTTCTCAGTTACCTTCTCACCACATAGTCTCAATTGAGAAACTATTCTGAACATAGCCGAGTTATATTCTTCCACGGACTTGAAGTCCTGGAACCTGAGATTTCTCCAATCATAATTGGCCTTTGGTAACAACACCGTTCTATGGTGGTCATATCTTATCTTTAATTCTTTCCAAAGGTCCAAAGGGTTCTCAATGGTTAGGTATTGATCCTTGAGACCCTCAACAAGATGATGACGAATGATCGATATCGTTCTGTATCGATTCCTTTCATTCTCATTATTATCCTCAATGATACATTCGCCAAGTCCTTTAGACTTTAGATTTATCTTAGTATCCAACGCCCACTGTAAGTAATTGTCTCCAGAGAGATTGAGGGCAGCATAATCCAAATTGTTGATTTTCGACATCTGAAAACATTCATCCTATTCTCTAAGAACTATAAGATTTTAAAGTTTATGCATATGATGCAAAATAGGTCATGGGTGCTTATATAAACGGGTACGGATGCATGATGCTTATGAAACCAGATTTTTATGTTTAACAACCTAACATAATGTTTTTATATGCTCATGATGCAAGCCTAGTATTCAAATTCTAAACCGTATGATGATATGACCGGATTTTAATCAAGCATGTTATGTCTATATGATGCAATCAGTTTCAGTTTCATGTTTATCAATCAACGAATCAATCCAAACAAGCAAACAAAGAAACGAGTTCAAATAAATATGCAACCAAATTTGGACAGAGTGTTTACTGTCGATCGACGGGTGATTTGTGTCGATCGACACAGTTTAATTCAAACAACAAATTCAGGCAGAAGTTTACGTGTCGATCGACATAAAACTAGTGTCGATCGACACGGGTACAGATCATGCAATCGGTTTGGATTTTAATTGAATTAGGTTAGGGTTTCAAGTTAGGGTTTCAAGTGATTACGAATCATGAATCAATAAACACAATCAAGCAAGCAATAACAATAACAAGCATGATTTAGATTAGGGTTTCTAAGATTATCATGAATCTAGGTTCTTTAGATTAGGGTTTCTTATTGTTTACCTTAACCTCCGTGAGTCTTCTAGTTCGCCGTAACCGTTGATAGGCTGTATGAACTTTCTTCTAGTTCGCCGTAACCTTAAAGGCTGTATGAACTATGATTTGAACAGTAACGCCGGATGAACAGTAATCGTCGATGAACAGTAATCGTCGATGAACAGTGCGCGATGAATAGTGCGCGATGAACAGTACGCGATGAACAGTACGATGAACAGTAATCGCGTTTTTTGTGTTTTTAGGGTTTAGGGAGCAACTCGTGCTGATAACGTGTTGTGAATCAAGAGAACGAATGGGGAAGATTGTGTTTATTCATTAATCATAAGATCCTTTATATAGGATTATTACAAAAGAGAAAAGGAAAATTCCTTTTCCTAATGGGAAAAGGAAAGTACATAAAAGGAAAATCTTAATTCAACTAGGATTCATTAAACCGGCCTAAAGACTAAGTGTTAATGGGCCGTAAACGGACCAGAACTAGTTATGACAATCCACTATGATTTATAACAGAGGTGACATTATTTTTTAAAATTCATGATCATATTCAAATAAACGAACTACATTTGAAATTGATAATGAAGTTTGTTCATATAAGAATCAAGCTTACAAAACTTTCGAAATTTTATGAAGTATACTATCCATAGTAATATCAAAAGCATCTCGAAATCTCTCAAACTTAGCGTTGGAATCTCCATATACCAAACCAGGCAAAAGCTCATGAACAATGTAACTTCTCATATCCTCTCTTTCCCTTAGAGTCTTTGACATCAACTTCTCAATCACACTCACTTTCTTAGCCTTCAAGTCCTCTTTGTTTATGTACACTGAGTATCTCCGGTGATCCTCCGGTAAATGCCACGTGTACTGATAATACGCACTGTACGGATCAAAAATAACCGGAATACAACCTGATACGAGTGAATCGAAAATTGATTTTCTCGTAGGACTGTCTCCAGGTGGCTGTAAACAGAACTCTGAATCTTGGAAAAACTCGATAACCGATTCCGGTTTATCGCAACCTCCACCGGTACAGTTCAAGAACCGGCATTGATTTGGAGATGATGTGCATTGGTCAATCACTATTGACCGGGTGTTATCAGGTTGACCGGTTCTTCCTCCGCCCGCGAAGCTGATTAGGCTCCGGCGAGGTCTTGCAATGATCTTATTTTGCCAGCTAGAGATGTCTTCGTCGGTTTTCGGGTGAAAGAATGTCGGATGAGGTATCGCGACGTCGTTGACCTCCCACGGATTACGTTCAATGAGTAGCTTTGTAGGGTTTTTCATTTCTTGCATCTCAAGAAAACTTGAGCCCCAAGAAAAATTATCATTCCTCCTAAAATCCCAAGAGATCTTTCCGAGAACGAAAACGTGATCTTTCCCGGAATTTTGCCTCCAAGATTTCTTCGATCCAAGCCATTTAACAACCTCGATCCCCAAAACATCCTTGACATCCTTAGAAACATTCTTGAAATGCCATCTCAAAACATCAAGACCACCATAGAAAGGCACATAGAATAGCTTCGCTTGGTTTTCTGCATAAACCCTACATGGATGCTTCAAAACTCGAGAATGAAAGATCGGCTCAAGAGAATACTGATGTGTTCTAAACCAGCCTTTACCGAGCTTTTCAATCGATTCACCAAACGCATCGTTCTTGAAGAAGCTACAAAAATTGGCCCATGGAACCATACCCGAGCATTCTCCC
The DNA here is from genome assembly GCA_963576765.1 of Draba incana. Lineage (NCBI taxonomy): Eukaryota > Viridiplantae > Streptophyta > Magnoliopsida > Brassicales > Brassicaceae > Draba > Draba incana. Next base: position 1,546,035 of record OY755215.1, read on the forward strand.
AACAAATCCTTGTTGAATTTGGAAGGTAAATCATAAACATAAACCCCTTTTCCTTTACAAGATCCAGGATTTTCGCGGTTTTTACCCGTGGATAGCCATGATCTTTGTATTTGAACATACTTCTCCACGGCCTTTAGAGCGGTCTCCTCATTTTCATTTTTGGGTCTAATATATCGATATTGTTCTTCTCCGGTTTCTGCATCCCAATCACCGAGGAGATCGGAGTTGATCTCGCTCTTGGGTTTAGAATCTTGATCAAGAACAGGAACTCTAAATCCGGCGGTGTCTCCCGTGAAAGTTTCATTCTTTATGATGTTGAGCCTTGTTCCGACCGAAGATTTGTCTGAATGTCTTTCCCCGGGGAAAGTTTCATTCTTTGCAAAACCCTTGTCTTCATCTTTACCAAGAACAACAACATTATTCTCTTCTTCACTTCCTATTACATTTTCACTAACCGGTTTAGTGAAATTGTTGACTGGTACATGAAAACCGGGCTGCGAACCAGCTGTGAGACAATAAAGATCATTGAGCTTCCGCGAAGAGATGCAAATATGAACGACGTTACCGGAGATAACGGTCGTGGAAGTTGACCAAAGATAAATAAAGAAGAGAAAGAAAATCGTGAGTGGAACACGATAGAGAACTGATCTAAAGAAGATAGAACAAAAGTTTTTGAAGCAAGTAGGATGATCTTTAAGCGATTTATCGGGGTTTTCGGTTTCGGTCTTTCTCGATGTTCTTGGTCGTCTCATTGAAATGGAGACAGGCATTTTCTTCTTTGGTTATTTTTTTGGATTCTCCTTTGTGTGTAAGGTTTTGTATATGTTTTTGCTAAGAGACATGCACGCACGTTTGTCTAATAGTTGTAACGTATCATTGATGATATTATTGCACGTCTTGTGTAACAAACTTAATCATACCGTCTTAAATAAATAAAATCAACAGTCTTTTCAATACAAGTTAAAAACTACACCAACACAACAATGTGGTGAACAATTTGTACAAAAAAAGGTGAGGAGGTTTTCTAGCACGGTTTATTGATTCATAAGATTAAATTACCCGGTAATCGGTTTACTCTGGTTTTCTAAACCCGCTCCACCTGAATCTCACGGATCTCCAGATTATCAAGTTTCTTAGGACGTTTGTAGTTCTTCAACAAGAGAGAGCAACACACAACACTAACAGAAGAAGCAGCCATTGCAGCACCTGCAATCCATGGAGGCAACCTGAACCGAGTCGACGGGAAAAGCACTCCCGCAGCGATCGGAATTCCCATGAGGTTATACCCGAGGGCCCATACGTAGTTTAAACGGATTCTTGAGAACGTTTTCCTCGAAAGATCAATGGCTGTGATCACATCTTCTAAGTTGCTTTTCATTAGAACTATATCAGCTGCTTCTATCGCAATGTCGGTTCCTGCACCTATCGCCATTCCTACATCCGCTGCCACTAGAGCGGGCGAGTCATTGATTCCGTCACCAACCATTGCCACAACATGTCCTGCAGCCTGTAGTTCCTTGACTTTCTCTGCTTTTTGCTCAGGTTTAGCTTCTGCAATAACAGAGTCGATACCGACTTCTCTAGCAATGGAATTTGCAGTTCCCCAGTTGTCACCAGTCACCATGATGCTTATGATATTCATGGATTTTAGAATGGAGATGGCTTCTCGAGCACTTGGTTTTAAAGGATCTGAAACAGCTAAAACTCCAGTCAGTTCGTTATCTATGGAGACAAGAATCCCGGTCTGTGCCATCTCTTCAGCTTCTGCTAGCAATTCTTCAGCATCTGCTGGAATAGCAATTCCGAGGTCAGACATGAGATTCTTGTTTCCTACAATAACCTCTCTTCCTCTAACGGTGGATTTAACTCCGTTTCCAGTGATAGACACAAAATCACGGGCTTCAGGCCACGCAGGATTCTCTTCGTCATCTCTGAACTTCTTCGCGTACTCAACAATGGCCTTTGCTAACGGATGCTCACTGTTCACCTGATAAAACGATAGCATCATTGTAGTGATATAATTTTTGATGCATGCCATGAGTTTCAAAATTTTAACCATAAAAGAGATTACCTCAGTAGCGGCAACAAGTTCATAGAACTCTCGAAGTACCATGTTTTTCAGGAGTTTTGTTTTCACAACCACAGGCTTCCCCATCGTGAGAGTCCCTGTTTTGTCAAAGACAATGCAATTTACCTACACCATCATAAAAACGGTTACGTTTCATCATTTCAAAGAAGAAACTACGAATGCTAGAGAGCTTATATTCATCACTAACCCTGTGTGCTCTTTGTAGGGCTTGACCACCCTTTATCAGCACACCTTGAGATGCACCAACCCCAGTACCAACCATAACAGCGGTTGGAGTAGCGAGCCCAAGAGCACATGGACAAGCTATGACCATGACAGAGATCCCGAACTGAAGAGCTAGCTCGAAGCTATCCATTGAAGAAGGTATCCAGGATTCAGGGTACCAGTGCAGTTTCCCAGCTAAGAACCAGGCAAGCCAAGTTGAGAACGAGAGAAAAATCACCTACAACAATAATTTATAATCCAGTGAGTGTAAAAGACTGAACTTTCGGTTTATCAAAATGTCAGCTTACTCACCAGAGGAACAAAGAACTTGGAAATCCGATCAGCCAACTTCTGCACTGGAGCTTTGGCTAGCTGTGCTGACTCAACAAGTCGAACAATCTGTGCAAGAGCACTCTCTGAACCAACCCTTGTAACCTTAACATGCAGAACTCCGTTTTCGTTCAAAGTGCCTCCTATTACTGTATCACCCTTTCTCTTTGCCACAGGCCTTGCTTCTCCAGTTATCATACTTTCATTCACATGACTTTGTCCCCATATGACATAACCATCTGAAGCTACTTTAGCACCAGGAACGATTTTGATCACATCATTCTTCTGTATCAATCGACCATCAATCTCTTCTTCACCACTCACATTCCCTTCATTATCCAAAGTCAACAATATCGCAGTGTCGGGTGCCAAGTTCATAAGCTTTGCGATCGCTTGAGATGTTTTTCCTTTCGCCATAATCTCCAAATATTTTCCTAGAATGATAAAGGAAATGAGCATGGCACTAGTCTCAAAGAAATCTACTCCCATGAAATCAGGAGATGTTGCAGCTCTCAACACTGTGTATAATGAATAGAAATAAGCTGCATTTGTTCCCAGAGCAATAAGGACATCCATGTTAGCCGATCCTCGGCGTAAAGCCTTGTACGAGCCAACATAAAATCTCCAACCTATGACAAACTGGACAGGGGTAGCCAAAACCCACCTTATGATTTCCCCAATGGTGAGCATATTGATGACCTTAAACATCAGCAAATTTTTGATTCCAGGTATATACATAAATACCATGGCTGTCAAAAACACCGGTACAGTAAATACCAAACTCCAAAGAAACGACTTATAGTACTGCTTAATCTCCTCTTGCTTCTGAGATTCTCTGCCTACCCCTCCCTCGGAAAATATTGTTGCCTTGATGTGACCACTATGACCAAAGACAGTAGACTCAATCACCCGAATGAAATTCCTTGGCCCCGTCACATCGGGTTTATACAAAACAGATATCTTATCACTTCCATGGTTGATCTCAACATCTTGAACCCCAGGAAGTGCTTCAAGTGATCTCTCAATGATCATCATTGTTTCATCAGTAAACTCACCATCAATCTTCAAATCGATCTTGCTCACATCCTCACCCGTACTTATAAGTACCGCTTCAAATCCAGCGTTTTCTATCTCTTCCAATAGCTTATCATAACTCAAGAGCCTAGGATCATAATGAATCTCAGCTTCTTCGATCGCTAACGCAACATGAGCTCTTTGCACACCATTAACGGATTGCAGAACTCTTTCGATTGTCGAAGAACACGAAGTACAAGTCATACCGTTTATTCTTATCCTGCAAACTTGTCTAGACCTCTCATTCGCCTCATTTTCTATCAATGATGCTTCAAATCCAGCATCTTCAATAGTCTCACGAATCGTCTCCACCTATCACAAATCAAAACCCAAATTATCCTAATTTCCACACAATTCTACAGTTAACTCTATGAAAAATCACCAATTTTTCAAACCCAGCACCTAAAAATCCAAACCCAGAACCCTAATTTCCTAAAAATCCAAAACCCATCACCTCAATCGATTCACATGTTCACTGTAATCAAACAATATATTCAATTTCCAATCAAAACTTACATCGACTAAGCTCGGATAAAACAGGATTTGAGCCCGATTGTTTAACGCGTCGATCACAGCTTCGTGAATCCCATCGAGACGCTTGATAGCTTTCTCAACAGATCCAGCGCAAGCAGAGCAAGTCATACCCAAAACGCGATAAACCGCCCTTGAAATCGCTTCATCGATCTCAACCACCGCCGATGATTCGCCGCCGTCGCGAGACCTGGTTAGGTGTTTCCGAACAAGAGGGTAACGCTCGCTGAATCTCTCTTTCCGTATACATGTGAGCGACAAAAGCTTCGTCGCCATGAGAAACGAATCACCCAGAAAAAGCTGTATGTGAGACTTTGAATGGTTAAGCCTTTTAAATAAAGACGAGAGGGAAATATGGTTTTGGATGCTTAATGACAAAATATGTGGGGCGATTATGGTAATATTCAAAGTTAAAGGACCTACCGAATAATTCTATCCGTTCCGAATTTGTTGTCTAGTCTAAAACAACTTTTGACTTTAAGATTCGTTAAAATATTGGATTAATTTATCGTTAAGTCTGGTGTCATTATTACTCATGATTGCGTAATTTTTTCATTGATTATATTATGTTTGTGCATGCGTTTACGCCTGTATAACTTAAAACTAGGATTTTAGCTCTTGCGCAGCCATTATAATTTATAAAGTTGTTTTTCGATAATTCAATTTTTATACATATATAAATTAATATATAGAGTAATATTTTTTGTTGTATATATGAATACACAATATATTTTTATGAAAATTAATAGAGCTAAAATAATGAATCATAAAATGTTTAGTAATTATCTAATATATAAGTTCACTCTTAATTATTTAAAAACCAAAGATACTATACCCTAATATTAGAGCCTAAACCCTCACAAATGTGCAAGCAATATGGAATGATTTAAGTAGAATGGTTTGAATAAATATATTGATTTTAATCAGTTCAAATTTATTAAGTATATGAATTTTAAGTGGTACTAAACTTTAATATATATGGGATCCTAAATCCTCAGAAATGTATTTACAGTATGGGAAGATTTAAACAACTCGATTTGAATAACTATTTAGATTTTAGTCTGTTCGCAATGACTAAGTATGCAGATTTTAAGTGGTACCAAATCCTAATATGGGAGCTTAAACACTCACAAATGAATTAACAGTATGAAATGGTTTAAACATATGTTTTTAAAAATATATCGATTTTAATCAGTAGGAATCGACTAAATGTGTGGATTTTAAGTTGTACTAAACTCTAATATATGAACTTCATTTCATTAATACTTTGAATTCTTTCTAATAGTTGTAATAGTTATAACTTCTAGTATCAAACTCTTTCTTTGATATTCTTTTCATTGATACTTCGATTGTCGTCTAAGATGAATTATTATAGATATTGGCATCTAAAAGATATTCCTTTGTAATGTTGGCATAATTATGAGTTAAAAACTCGATTTTTGTTATTGCATTTTTTATTTTTACTATTATTCTATTACAGATTTTGAAAATTGTTATATCAACAATTTTAACAACGGACAAATCTTCTCGTTTGATCCACACTAAACAATATATTGTATCCACGCTAAAGATCTTTTGCAAACTTGCCTCTATTAGTTTGCAACAAATTATAATAAATAGTATTTTTTGGGATTCAAACCCCAGATATTTTGGTGTAAAAACATTAAGTAACATATGGTCGACCATTGGCGAAAAGACTTCCACAACCCAAAAAGTTCATGACTTAAAAAAAAGTTACCAGTACACAAATGTTATATTTATTTATAGTAATGTTAATTAGTAGTCATGATCCGTAATTAGATACCTCACAAAAGTCGAACGTGTTTATGATGTAGCAATTTTCAAGGAAGTAGGCAAGACAGTCGAGAGTACATGTTACTCTGTAGGCGATGAGTTTAAAGTTTATTTTTCTCTTTAAAAATCTGCCGATACATGATACTTATTAATTTCAAATTATGATTTAGTTGGTACTGTTCTTTAAAACATGACGTTCCAATGATTATCCTATATTTAAGAGAAAGAAAACCTTTAGTTTCCAGTTAAGTTTAGGTTTATAAAAAAGTTAAAAAAGAAAAATATATTTTACATAGGTAAAATCGATCGAGAAGCTAGGGTAAACTGATGACTTTGATTTTGTAAAAGTATTTTACAATTTTGTTTTATTTATTTTTGTGGGTGATTTTTTTTTCTTCTAAAATGTACCCTTATTTCATTTTAATTGATTGATATTGGATGATCTCATATTTTACAAGAGTTGTCAAAAAGGCAATAAAAACTAACAGTAAAGCTATTTCAAACCAAAACTAAAAAAAATTAAAAAGTCAAAAAATATATGTATCGTTGTACTACTCGTATGTACGTACTATTAACTATATAATCAAAAACATTATATAACAAAAAGATCTATTATATGTACTAAGAGTAAATCTACCAAAAGTAAAATCTCTAAAACTCATATTTAAAAAAAAAAAAAAAAAGCAAACTAAGAGAATCAGTTATGCTAACCAAGTAACCATTAATTATAGTCATAATTATCGTCATCACCATTATCCACTAAAAGAGAAAGGATCTGACCACTAAAATTAGAATAGTTAATATATATGCGAAAGACGAACTCACCCGGAAAAAAGAGTACACAATGAAACAAACCTGATAAGAGAATCGACTATATTAGGGTTTTATACAAATCAAATATAGCATGGTAGCAATATGAAAATAAAAATAAAAATTTAAACTAAATTATAAAAAGAAAATCATGGATCTTTCAAATATTTCTTATTGGACAATAAAACACGTCTCCAACCAATAAGCCTCAAATAGCATTGTATATAACTTGCATCAAGCCACATACTTGTTTGTAAGATTGTTGTGATATATCGTCCAACAAACCACAAATTAGACGATGATTGCTATCAACAACCTATAAGATTAAGTAGATTATATTAGCAAGAAATAAATAAGAAACATTAAATAATACAAAACAGAACCATCACTCATCGATTATGCAAAAAAATATAGATAAAATACGAAACAATCACAACAACAAACTATTAATTATAGTCTTGAATAAAGAATTCACATCAATATATAACTGGTCGACTAAAAACCTATTCATCAATACTTTAAAAAAGAGCAAAACAAAATACATCAGAAACAAATAAATTAAACCATAAAGAGAACAAAGAGACGATTAGTTTGACAAACTAAACAAAAAGAAGGTATATATAGAGAGATAGGTAACAGGAAAAGATAGATAACTACAAAAAAACGATTTGATCAACAAATACGATATAATAAATACATAAATATCCGAAAAAAATTATATACAAAACAAAAATTATTATATATATATCCGTTTAAATTAAAACAACGTAAAGACAACATTAAAACATGATGTAATAAAAACTCAACTTTCATTCTGGTGCATAGTTACCTCTTTAATAATATAATAGATTCGATGTTAGTCAAATCAAATATTTATTGTTAGTTTAAAATTTAAATTTAACTATTTCCATAATCTTTTACTTTAAGATTTTCATTAACTTTTTACATACGTAACATACGCATGATTCAAGTGTTTTAAGAAAATGATTAAAAAAAAGATTAAACTAATCATGACATAACAACAAAATGACATGAAAATAAATATTTTATGATAAAAGGTTAATTAGTTCTATAATCATTTAGGAACATCTTCTACCAATTCACCACCAATTCAACAAAAAAATAAAACCAATTCACCACCAAAACTTTATCGTTTTGCTTCTTCTTCGGTTTAATATTTAAGTAATGCAAGTTATAAGATTTACGGGAAACAATGAGTTCATCAACTAAATCGAGGAAGCCAACATCGGAAGTGATAAGTACGACTATAGTTTGCTCATATGTTGACATGGACGACATTATAAAACAAAATCAGTCTTTACCTCATCACTCTTCTTTCTATAGGTAGAAGAAGGACCGTAGTAATCGCTAGACCCACTCGGTTTTGGGCCACGAGGATTATGTTTAGTTCTTCCTGCATCGAAGAATTTCGTTACAAAAAAGGGTTTCCTTCCAAAAGGAGGCCCACGACCTCTGCACCCGAAGAAGGGCCTATTATCATCAGGACATAGAGAAACGAGTAACTTGGTCCAAGACATTTTATTTTTCAGTCGAACCATTCTCAGTGAGGATCTTAATAGATTATTCAGCACTATAGCTTGGTCTTCTTTATGATTGTTGAGTTCATCCACTAAATCGAGGAAGCCCTCTCCGGTGACTTTTACCGCTTGAGAATAACGTTTAGTTTTTTCTTTATATACGTGTCAGCAAGTTGTTTTGCATATTCTACAAAAAAATCATTGAAAGATGATAATGTGGAAAATTACTATCAAATGAACCAAAAGAAATATCAGAGACACGTATGTGAATCTTATTTGTATAACACATAGGATAGGACACCTATACCATGTAATGAACGTTGTGACCTTGCTGAATGTATGTACTAAGTTGATAAGACATGGCTTAATGTAGTATATTCCGTAATCTTTTGGGACCTTACTGCTTTCTAGATCCCAAATTATATAAGCGATATCATCATTTTCGGGAGGATCATCCATCTGCAATTCTCGATACCCCGCTAAAGCAAATCAAAAGAAAAATAAATAAGAACATAAACAACAATATATAAAGATTTATTTGAGATAAGAATACTTACGAATTTCAATGGAGGTGATCGGAATATAACTATTCATAAATGCGGCAAAATGGTAATGGAGGGATCATCCATCTGGAAATCAAATTCGCTTGAAGTCGAGTCAAGCATATTTTTTTTTTTTTCAAATACAAACATTTTTTTTATACAAACCTAAATACCTAATCCGATACAAACCTTTTTTTAGATACAAACTTAAATACCTAATTTCATCCTCTATCCCTTTGCCATCACCAAGTCACCACCACAGCTTTATTGTTTTACTTCTTCTTCAGTTCAATATTTAAATAGTGCGAGTTATAGGATTTGGGGGAAACAATGAGTCAATGATGATTTAAGCTATTTAGTAGAGGTAAATTTTTAATTTTGGGTTGAATTTGGTTTTAGACTTTTAGGTAATGTGTTTGCACAAATGTTTGAAATGTTCCATATAGAGAACAAGAGATAAAGTGTTCCATATACATACACGTAGCCCTTCTCTCTTATGGAAGTTGATACATACAAAACACAGTACAAATCCAAACAGTGTATATGTATGCATATAAAATCTCTCATAGATTTTCCAAATTATACAAAAAAATCTTTCATAAGCTCTATGTTCCTCTCTTCCTTTACAAAACACTTTGAACACCCAAAAAAAAACAACCAAACTAATCAAGAACATAAGAACTCAAACACACTCACCCAAAATCAGAGAGAAAAAACAATATCAAATGTTGTAAACGAGCCGATTGATTTACAGAGTTGGGGGGTTTAGTTTTTTTCAGTTAGCATTCATCATTCAACACTCGTTCTCTTCACGAATCAAGCGCGAGCTCGGCCCAAGCCAAAGAAGACGATCTAAGCTCTGCGGAAATCGACACACTGATTCTACTCTCCAATGTATCGCATAGCTCTTGCACTGAGGGTTTGTTGCTATTGTTGCTGTTGTTGTTCGGATCCCGGTTCAAACATTGGCTTGCTACTTCACATATCGTTTCAAGCTCTTCTTGGTTAAAATGTTTCAGCTCTGGATCCACTAAACTCACCATTGCTTCTGGCGTTTCAAGAAACTCCTTTGCCTGCACAATGCAAAAAGGTCAAAACTTTTGCAACGAGAAAACGCATTCAAGGTTCAATATCACTAAATAGGCGATAAAGGTCGAGACTTTCATATCCAGAGACCGCAATTTCCAAACCCATTTGGTTAATAGTAGCAAAGTTCGAAGCTTTCTTCAAAAAGAGTGAAAAGGTGAAAACAGAGAAGGAATTTACTTACCCATTCAATTAAGAAACCTCTGTCTTTGCAAAAAGGAGGTCTTCCACTGACAATTTCCAGCAAAAGGACGCCGAATGCATAGATATTACCCGATACATCGAGATATCGGCTCTCCATTCCGTTTGGAAGCACACATATCGCACCCTGACTACTAATATTTCTCAAATTCGTTTCTGATCTCGCAAGAATCGTCTTCCAGCATTCGAAATCAACCAGCTTCATAAGAGAAAGCCAGAAACATGAAATGTGAACATAAGCTAAGCTAGTTTTATTGTTTAGTTAACAAGCTGATCACACTTTACTTTACCTTGGGAGTAAAATCTTCTGTGAGATAGATTGCGTTTGAGCTCAGCTCAGAGATTGTAAAAGGAGGATCAAGTTCCATATGAAGGTACTTGAGACCACGTGCAATGCCTATCACAATCTTCATCCGTCTTGCCCACGATACTAAAGCCGCTTCCCCATCTGCATCGAAATTTTTATCATTTTAATGCTATCTAGCCAAAATAATATAGTATGATGCAACGGAAGTTAGAATACTTACAATGCAAGTGCTCGTATAGTGTCCCGTTTGATGTATACTCAAAAACAAGCATTCTTGCAAACGGTGAAGTCTCTTTGCAGTATCCCAGTAATTTCCCCGCGTTGTCGTGGTTTAGTCTAGCCAAATCTGCAACCTCTCTCTGGAAATAGAGCTCGAGGTATCCGGTCCAATCTTCTTCTTTGACACAAAGAGAGATAACAGCAATCTCAGGTCCACCTTTCATAGTTCCTTTATAGATCTGACTATCTGCGGATAAACCAATGATGTTGCTAAAGTCCTCACACGCAACTTCGAGCTCTTGTCTAGTGAATCTCGCAACATCCTTCAACATTTCAGAATCTGTAGTACACAAAACAAAAAGCCGCTTCTTTTGAGTTCTTTCCTCCATGGTTTTTGTATTGGAAGTTAGAAATAAACTAACCTACGTAGACGGTGAATTTTTCCTTTTGGCTTGAAGATTTCTTCCACGGAATAATGTGAGACGATCTGTTGTTCCAGCGGTGAACTGTTGAGAAAAGTGCAACAAGAACGAGCAAACCAACCATTGATCCTGTGACTATCTCAAGAGTAAGAAGCCACTTAGGTCTCGATGCTCTACGACTACGATGCTTAGCCACAATTGCAGCTGTCTGGTGCTTAGGACCGGCACTCGGGCTTTCATGAGTTTTGACCAGCTGTGCATTACCTACGATACGGATTATATATTTAGTATTAGTAAAGCTCATCGAACATGTGTCTCGAGGAAATGAAAATATTATATCTTACACACCACATTGGGAAGAAGGTCTATGCTTAAGATCCTTGGTTTGCATGCAGTTCCCTTGAAAGCTTTTCCTAGTAGCCACAAAAGAGAAACTCTAATAAAGCGAAACTGGAGATGCCTTACAGCTCGTAAAGACAGGCTAGATGATAAAAATACCTTGGAAGGTACTCCAAACATTTCGGAATGTTCCCCGTAAAGAAGTTGTATGAAAAGTCTGCTACTTTTAACTGAGAAGACTTGCACAAATCGGCATTGTTTGCACTTGAATTTGAAGTAAACCTGAAGAATTCAATAGACATAAGTCACACAACTGTTTCATCTATTGCTTCTTGAGCTATTAGCTAAACTTACACTTTAGATGGATAGCCCGATGCTCCAGCAACAAGAAGACTTCCTTGAAGCCTATTTCTATCAATATGAAGCTCTCTAAGGTACTTCAAGTTACCGAGCTCTGGAGGTAGCTTTCCAGTTAAACCATTGGACTGAAGATTTCTGCAAACGTGAAACAACACAGCCGACTCAACAACTCCTCCGTTAAAAAAGTATTAACAAGCCATTTTGATTGTGAAGAAGGTCGAAGATCTTTATTACAGTATGATAATGCTGGACAAACTCCCGATCTCCGCTGGGATCGGTCCCATCAAATAATTGTTTCCTAAGTCCAAGATCTTGAGATTCTTTAACTTTCCAATCTCCTTTGGTATCGTTCCGATTAGAATGTTCCCGTGTAGAATTCTACATAAGCATTCAATGATGTCAAATACCAAACTCAATGCATCAAACTACATATTTGTAAGTAAGTCCAAAGAGATGAAACCGTACAGTTCTTGAAGGTAGGTAATTTGACCCAATTCCGGCGCAAGAAACCCTTTTATCGACGAAGCCGATATATTTCTACACAAAAAGCAGATCCATAGTCATCATAAACTACATATAAACAAGATTAGGTGAATGGAAGATAAATCAAGATTCTTACATCTTGATAACATGATCTTTAGATGGAGAGCAATTAATGCCGGTCCAAGCACAAGGATCTAAATTGGGGTCATTCCAATTAGACATAACTAGCAAAGGGTCCTCATAGATAGCTTCCTTGAATCTTCTAAGTGCTCCAACTAGTAAACAGAAACCAAAAAAACAGATTTGTATGATCATCAGACCTTAAATTTAAGCTTTTAACTTCACAGATTCGTCTGATTTGCTCTAAAAATGTAAACTTTTTTCAATTTGATTGAGATTCTAGACTAATCCTAACTCTTATCAAGTAAAAGCTTCGAGATTTTCTTTATTTTCTTAGAAACCTAATTAAATCCAAAGAATCTGAGATCTGGGTTTTAAGCAAAATTGAACTTTCGCAGATCAACAATACCTTCGTTAGAAGCAAACCCATCACAAGAAACGTAGAAGAAGAACCCAAGAACAAGAGATAGCTGCAGAACTAAAGAACAAAAGCTCGATCTCGTCATTCTGTGAAGATTCCTTCAAATTCGGCTCATTAAAACCCAGATTCTCTCACGAAGACCCAAAAATCTGGAGAAAGGCGAGAACTTTACTCTGGAGAAATGAGATGTTTAAGCTCAAGAAGAGACAAAGATTAGCCAAGTAAAAGAGAGAGAGAAGATGATGAATAATGGGTAAAGGAAATGGTAAAGAGTTGTGAAAATTGCACAAAGACTAGAGGATTGAGCAATAATCCATGAAAGGAAACTCACTGAGAAGGGAAAAAAAAAGTAAGGAGTTCACAGAGATGATGAAGTGTGGAGAGAGAGAGAGAGAGAGAGAGAGAGAGAGACTTGGATTGAAAGACAGGTTTTTTTTTTTTTTCTCCTTGTTGGAGGGGAAAATGAGCTTTAAATTTGTTTATTTTATTTTTTTGGCATTGTAAATTAGAAGAAAAGGGGACCCAAAAAGGCTATGTATGTTGCTATGAAAATCAATTATAAGTTTTTATAACATTGTTTTAAAAAATCAAGGAAGAATGTTCTCGTCCTCTTTTTCCTTTTACTTTGGAAAACTTTATATGATTTTTCTGAGTTATTTTAAGTTGTTTCAGATCAATTTTTTTTTCCCATCCGATCTTAATCTAACCAAGTTATATTTATATTCAATTTTTATTGGTTAAAGAATTCATAATTAAGTAAGAACTCGCAATTTGAAATTTTATATCTATTATGGCCGATTACGGTAAACATTGTAAATAATAAAACTTAACTTTTTACTGATATATCAAATATTATTTTCGATCTGAAATTCAAATAAGAAAAATTAATAGTAACAAATTAAATTATATAAAATTATGTAGCAACTAGCAATAGAGCTTAAAACCAAAAAAAAAAACAAAAAATACTCAAGAAATATCCAAATGTCTCTATATTAGGAATTAATATGTACAGCTGTATATTTGCAATATATTTCAATCATAAGCGCTATTTTTATGCTAAACATAATTGCAAACAGATACATTATTTGTTAAGGAAACAAATCGTTAATATGATTGTATTAAATTATATTTTACTCGCTAATCTACTTTAAATTTTATCACAAAAAAAGGCCAGATTTTTATTCGAACATGATAAAAATGGAGTTGTATGTATTAGAATAATGTTAGAAATTAATAAATTTTCGTTGGATGACTTAATTATCGAGTTATATAGTATTGGTGGTAATCATTCAAGTAATAGCGCGTTTAATTATAAAAGAGAATTTTTATGGTACGGTGTCTACGGTGATCTAGAGTTCTGCTAAGCTGTGTGTGGGACATACCGTACTACCGTAGACCGCATCTATAAATCTTTCATCCATATATTATATTTTAATCGTACGGTGATTATTTACATGCAATACTAATTTGTACACAAATATTAATTGGATTTGGTTAACGACATACAAAAATAATGGACATTTTCATCAAATTTTCTAAAAAGGAAGAAAGAAAGAAAAACTCTAATTTTAATGTGATAAAATAATGTTCATGCTAATTATATACTACTATAGTTTATTTCTATAGTTCTCGAAACATAAGATATTTTGGTAATCAGTTGAAAATAATAATTCATGTAGCATAGTATAGGAACTCAACTCATTACAAAAGTGTCCATCGAAACTTACGCCACCAATCGTGCGAGCTTATGCTTGGATATTTGTCACATTTCACAAATATTGTATTTTTATTTAGTGACAAATTATAAGTTAAATTCGTTTCGATCGAGTATCTGTATTCATTATTTAATGTAAATACAAATTAACAAGTGTGATCTATTTATTTTTTAAGGATAGGATATCTACAAAATTTTGAATAATGTTGGATATTCTTTCAGAACAAAACTGATCACAAAATTTGATATCTGGTAAAAACGAAACATATTATAAATATTACATTTCTGAAGATATTTGCTCCGTGTCTAGCTATGTTATATTTTGTTGTTTAGTTTACTAGTGCGTTAACTATTGTATACAATAACTTCCAAGATGAAAGTATATTGTTTTACGGACTGCATGACATTATACACACACGAACAAACATAAGAATGAGCTAAAAGATAACTAATTTTTTTACCAGGAAAAAAAAAAAAGATAACTAAAAAGAAACACAATTATTACCACTAGATGTCGTGGACTAGTGTTTAAGCACATGGTTTGGTCTTGTTGCGCTCCTAGTTCAAATTCCGGTAGGAAGGATGTTTTACGCGATGTTATAAGATATCAACAAAGATTAGTTGCGGGTCGTGAAGGGGAGTAAGGCTCAGGCCTAAACCACTCCTAGTTATTAAAAAAAAAACATAATTATACGTTTTTGGACCAAAATATCAAAGAATCTAATTTTTAAACTGAAATTCAGAATAATTTTGGAATACATCATCCAATTTTTTTTTTTTTTTTTTTTGAAACTTTACATCATCTAGTTGTATCCATACAAATTTGCAGTGGACATATGCACACCAAAGAGAACAAAATTCAATTCCTTACCCACTTTATGTTGGGTTGTTACTACTTGGTAAACTTGGAAGAGAAAAAGAGACCGAGTCAATTAAAGACTCTCAAAGTAAAAACGCAAAAACCAAGGAGAACAAATTTCAATTCCTTCCCCACTTTATGTTGGGTTGTTGCTACTTGGTAAACTTGGAAGAGAAAAAGTGACCGAGTCAATTAAAGACTCTCAAAGTAAAAACGCAAAAACAAAAGAAACGGTTCGACGACCATTATGCAGGATAAGTTGGATCATTTACGGTGGTACAATTGTAAAAAAAATTTTGTCTTCCAATGGTAAGACAAATCAAGAACAAAGCTTATAAGTTATATCCTCGAGTAGTTTTCACTATTTACATGCAATAGTTGCGTTTTATTGTATTTTTGTGTGTATATATCTACAAAAGACAATAGTGGATTCTCATTTCGTCGAGAAATTAAATCAACCTTAATAGTTGCGTTTTTTTGGTGAAAGACTATATTAATTAATAAACGAAAAACCAATAATAAATCATGTAGTCTGTTTGTCATCGTGATAAATACATCATTCTAATATTATGTTTTTACTTTTTTATGTTTTAAGGTTGCTTCGTGAAAATAAATTTCAATTCAGTGTTTTTAGCACCAAAAAAAAAAAATATATCACATAGTCTAATAGAGACAACGCACAGCAACTCTATCAATTTAATAATTTATGAATTGTCAACAAAGTTACACAACATATATTTCCAATGTTTGGTACACAAAATGGCATAAAGATTTTAGATGAATCCAACAAACCCCACATTTATTTCTAGTACATTCTACGTTTCTAATTTTCAAGAAAATCTTTTGTCATAAAAGATATTATTGGTCTCTACTGATCGTAGCTTCAAAAAAAAAAAATGAACAACAAACAAGAGAATGAGACAAATTACCCATGCGTGTTCCATTTGTTTGTTTATATATAACAGATTACATGCAGTACTATTAAACTTCTAATAGTTTATGTGTTTTAACAGATTACATATACTTTTTAGTAAGTCGATAAATGGTGAGGTGTAAAATTGGGTGAGGTATAAAAATTGGCCGATATATCTCATTAAATTTCTTGTGTCATTTTTTGTTTTCTGTTTTTATTAACTGTTTTTGCACTTAAATTCAAATAAAATGTATTTCTCTAATGCCTTTTCAATTATTGTAATCATGAAATTAACTAAAAATTATAATTAGAGCACACAAAATCTTTGACATGTGTCAAAAAGAAAAGTGTCGGAAAACAAAATCGGTGACATATAAGAATTATTCATTTGAAGGTTTGGACATGAATTAGCTTCCCCAGTCGTCACGCACAATGCTAACAAGCAAACATTGAGTAGATACTAAGTAAAATTGATAATTAACACTACAAGAAAACAGGCGGTTTTCTGACGGCCATATCCGTCTGAAATCCGTCGGGATACCCTCTATTCCGACGGATTACAGACGGAATTTGTCCGTCAGTTCTATCGCGTCAGAAAATACAAATCCGTCAGGATCCCGTCTGAGTATCCTGACGGTTGTCTGACGGAATGTGGATCCGTCTGAGTACGTGACAATTCCGTCTGAGTTTGTATTACCGTCGGGAGTCCGTCAGTTATCCGGTGATCGACAGTCCGTCAGACAACCGTCAGGATATTCAAACGGTTGCCTGACGGAATGTGGATCACCGGAATCCGGCCACAAATCCGGTGATCGACATTCCGTCAGGATCCCGTCAGAGTATCCTGACGGTTGTCTGACGGACTGTCGATCACCGGATTTGTGGCCGGATTCCGGTGATCCACATTCCGTCAGGAAACCGTCTGGATACTCTGACGGGATCCTGACGGAATTGAAATAATTTTTTAAAAAAATAAAATATATTTAAATTAATAACAAAAAATAAAATTTAAAATCATAATAAAATGAAAAATGTTTTGATACCAAATATAAAGTTTTACATAAAAATTTAAATTGTCCATAAACATTTAGAACCCTTGACGACGGAAGAACTCGTTCATCTTTTCCTCCATCAGACGATATCTTTCATCCGCCTCCGCCTTCTCTCTCCGGCGGATTTCCTCCGCCTCCGCCTCCGCCTTCTCTCTCTCGCGGAGGGCCTCCGCCTCCGCCTTCTCTCTCTCGTACCTAGCCTCCAAATCTGTGATCCGGTTGGTCAGGTCGGCGTTTTGTGCTAGCAAACTACTACCACCGTGAAAGGAAACCGACGAAACGGATGAGGAACTCTCTTCGGGGAGGCCGTAGACACGACCTCTGGTCTTAGGGGTAACCTACGAAAAAAATAAATAAATCAATTTCAAAACTTAATCGTATTAAAAGGTATTTTAAATGTGTTTAAAATTGACTCATTTACTAACCGTGTAAGTGAACTCGTTGATCTTCTCGACTGGAACTTCGGTTGAGGGCGGAGTTCCCTCGACGATCGGTTGCGATTGGAGGTACTCCTGCCCGAGCTTCTCCACGGTCTCCACGATTTCCCGAGCAAGCGGATCTTGGATTTCACCAGTCTTTCTGTTGGTGTGGACATCTCTGACGACATCAATATGCGAAGGAAGCACACCGGTCTTCGCATACTGTTATGAAAGTCAAGTATGGAAAATGTTAATTAGAAATTAAAAATTGTTGAAAAATTAAGAATGTTACCATTTGCTGTACACGTGTCGCCTTGCTCGTTGCACCGAGGTTATGGGTCGCCGGTCCCTTCCCCTTCTGGTCGCTCCTCCGGTTAGTCGAGTGTGTTTCGGAGGTGGCTTTAGTATCCGGAAGATCCCAATGTGCCACTAGTCCAGCCCATAATACTTCGTTGTTTTTAACAGCGGTAGGCACCTTACGGTACTTCATCCACCCCTCCTTCCACTCGTTCATCTTGTGCTTGTACTGGCTCTTTGCCTTCTTGTCGAATTCACGTCGGACCCGAGAAGTCAGGTGTGGGTTCCACGTAAAATCTTGCTGAAAAAAAACAATAGTCGAATTACTATTGACAATTCGAATGTATTATAAAAGATGAATTTTCAATTTAGAATATCAAATCATACCGCAAATTGCCGAAACCATGTGTCCCGGTCTTCCACCGGCATGTCCTTATAAGTGGGATACGGTTTAGTTATCATGGAATTGATCATTCCGTTGATAGATGTCGAGATACCGTTCTGGGAATATTGGAACCTACACAATATTTTCTTTGATATTTTGTTCACAATTTTATTAACTTAATATAATCCTATAAATTTTGAAAAGTAGTCATTACCAGGTCGTGTTAGGTGGTAATTCGGGATCAAGGCGAGGCAAGACATCCCGACCGGGTTGCGACACAAAGTCCTCAATGTTCATTTGCGTAAGACCTGGGCCACCTGAACCCATAGGAGCAGTCTCGGGGATGTGCGACTGACCCGCAGTCCCACCTCCCCCGGAGGAAGAAGTACCGCCTCCTCTACCCTCACTAAATCGCCCATAATCCCTACGATTTACAAATTTTTTACATAAGTTTTTGATTTTTCCTGACATATTTAAAATTTCTATGTCAATTATAAATTTAAAGGTTTTTGTGCATATAGTTAATTTTTATTGTTTCTTTTTAGATATATATTTAGGAATTTAGGAATTGTGACATATATTATATCATATTATAATTTTGTACATATGTATATTTTTAGATAATTCAAGAATTGGATCATACTATAAATATGTATATTATAAATACGTATAAATCCTTATAAATTACAAACACTTATTAAAATTGAAATTCAATTCTTTGCCAAAAATAATAAAATTTAAAAAATTTCATAATTTAAAAATCCCTTCCTAATTTCCTCATAACCCCAAAATTCTCATATTTTTATATTTTATCAATAATTTTAACATCCCTAGTTTCATAAAATTACTAATTTGCTTATTATATCCCTAAATTCATAAGGATTCTAATTTCATTTTCTAATTTTTAAATTCATAATTTTAAATTCATAATTTCTAATTTCTAATTTCATAAATTAGATTTCTAATTTCATAAAATCATAAATTCATAAAATTTCTAATCACTAACATTTCTAATTTCTAAATTCATAAAATCATCAAAAAAATTTAAATCCCTAAATTCATAACATTCCTAATTTCAAATTTTCCCCAATTCAACAATTCAACAATTCATCACAAAATCATCCAAAAATTCACATTGTTCATTTGCAATTTTACAAATTCCTAATTTCCTTTTATTCCCAATTCAACAATTTCCTTTCAAACCCCTAAATTCATAACCATTCCCAATTCCTTATAAAAAATCCGTTGAAATTCTAAAAACGCATAAAAAACTTACATTCTTTCGTTCAATCGGTGAGAGGGACGGCGGAAAATCAGTGGAGAACGGCAGCTTAACGGACGTAGGCGGCGACGGCGTCGGAATCGGCGATTCAAAGTTTGAGAAATCTTTTCTCCGTTTGTGTCTGCGAAGAAGACGAAGCATCTGTTCTTATAGGGATACGTGACGGAATCCAGACGGAATGATGAAGGCAATTAAATAACCGTCAGATTTCCGTCACAAATTCCCGCCGTTTCGATGAGATCGATGCGTTTAGGCGGGAGGAATTAGGGTTTCCGTCAGAATACCGTCATAAAGTAAAGACGGTATTCTGACGGAAATCGTTTTTAATTAATTTTTGTTTCTCCGTTCCTAAATTAATAAAAAATATATATAAACCGTCAGAATACCGTCGTTGTGTTATGACGGGTTTCTGACGGATGTTTAATTTTTTTTATTAAATCAGGGTTTCCGTCAGAATTCCGTCATAAAGTAAAGACGGTATTCTGACGGAAATCGTTTTTTAATTAATTTTTGTTTCTCCGTTCCTAAATTAATAAAAAATATATATAAACCGTCAGAATCCCGTCATAATATACAGACGGGATTCTGACGGGTTAAATAAATTTTTTTTATTTTGTTGATCCGATCGAATCGGATCGGAAAAACAAAAATTAATAAAAAAACATTAACATTCAGACGGGATTCTGACGGTTCTTAGTTTTTATTTTTTATTTTGTCTATGTCCGAGTGGAAAAAATTGAAATATGATGAAGAAAACGTCGGATCGAGTTCCTTCAAAATGTATGGCGGATTTGTTACGGATTCGTAATTTTATTCCAATTTATTCGTATCTTAGAATCGAAAAGAATGAATTAAAGGTTCTGTAATATTTTCCGTTAATAATTCTTTCTAAGCGGAAATAATACTTTAACAGAAAATCAGTCGGAAATCCGTAATATGACATATAAATTCATCGATGGTACATACTAAAATCGTGGAAGGTAAAATAAAACATATAACAACATTATGCGGATAAACTCGTACAAAGGATAGTAGGAAAATATTAAAATCATGGACGGGTCGGATGTTTATTCATCATCTGAGTCTGGAACTGTTTCATATTCGTACCCAGTAGTTCCTTCATCTTCCTCATCGATGGTAGATACTTCCGTTGGTTGGTATTCAGCAATCATCGAATTAGCACCGATTATCTGTTTCGAAAATGAATTTAGTTAAGCCTTCCTATAAATATTTATAAACGTATTATACATCTACCTTAACAATGTTCCGCTCTGTGATGTTCAGGTACTTTGAGTTCCTGTTAAAACGGCAAACGGTAACATTTTTTAGGATGACCACCGCACCTACGCTAGTGGTGAGTCTGTACTCGTCCTTCTCGAAGATGTTATGGTGCATGGTTCCCTCGATTTTTCCTGAAGGATCTTTTAAGGTTACTAGCAGATCCCCCTGGTCATTGGGGGTCAAACTAGAGAGCATAGCCACAATCTAATAATGAAATAGAATATACTTCAGTCCGATAATTAACTGTATGTTTAAATGTAAATAAAATAGGTTGAAAACGAAAACCTTTTTGACTTTCACAAATTGTGAATGCGGGGATTGAATTTCTCCAACCTGGGTCCACAATGGTGTGCTTCTATTGTTATAAGAACCTACATGTATGAATGATAGACCGTGTATTTGTCAGATACAATCATTATTGTAAAAGTACATATATATATATATATATATATATACCTTCACGGATAATATAATCCATAGTAGAAGTCCACCGAGGACTACTAAAATCATGGTCGGCCTGTGTTGTGTCATTGAAGACCTCACGAATAAAATCTTGTGTTGGGCGTGTCTGAGAACTTTTACCTCGCAGCACCTTTGCATCATGAGACCTCTTGCGATTCATTCCTCGCCGTACGACTTGGCCAGGTCCCGGCATTACGGGCGTTTGGTTCTGGGATTGTTGAGTTTGATGGAGTGAAATTGTCGGTTCAACATCAGTAACATTTAAGTTATCGTAAGGAGGGCTTGCAGGAACAAGAGTTGTGTTTGGAGGGTAGTGACCGGGGCCTCGGTTTTGCATATAGTAATTCCATAGATCTCTGTTACCCATAACTTGATTGACTATTTTTGTGTTATGTTTTTCTGGTGAAAATTTTTATGGAGGAATGAGATAGAAAATGTGGAAACTTATGTAGAACGGATAAACGTCCGCAATCCGTCAGTAATCCGTCAACTCAGTCCGACATAAAACCCCACCAATCCCTTCGGCCACTGGAGACGAATCTTAATAACCACTAAAACTTTGCCGACATCGAAGACCGTCGGCAATCCGTCATAAATCCGTCAACCCACTCCGACATAAAACCCCACCAATCCCTTCGGCCACTGGAGACGAATCTTAATAACCACTAAAACTTTGCCGACATCGAAGACCGTCGGCAATCCGTCATAAATCCATCAACCCACTCCGACATAAAACCCCACCAATCCCTTCGGCCACTGCAGACGAATCTTAATAACCACTCAAACTTTGCCGACATCGAAGACCGTCGGCAATCCGTCAAAAATCCGTCAACCCACTCCGACATAAAACCCTACTATACCCTTCGGTGTATACATAAAAATTCTACTATAAACACACTTCATGGAGTGTATTTCTTCTACACCTCTCAATAACACAAAATATGTCTTCTCCCTCTCCTAATGAAGACGCAGAAACAACACCCGACCTTGATCCTTTTGGATTTCCAATAATACCAAAATTCTCGTGGGAAACCCAATCTTATTGCGACGAATCGTTTAAAGAGCTGCCCACTTACTCGTGGGAATTTGATACGTGCTCACCAATCCATAAAGAAGATTCCACATCAACAGTAGTGCCTGACACCCAGTGCTCGCCAAACATCCACCGCATTCCAAAATTGTCGTGGGAATCGCCATCTCAGTGCGACAAATACACTAAAGATGTACCCACATACTCGTGGGAAGATGATTCATGCACTCCCAAAAATGAAGATGGGTTGGGTTTTCCTAATCACAAATACGATACGTACCAGGCCTATTGTGCTGACCAGAACCGGGTTCTGGAAGCCGTCCAACCATATGAATTCAGTGAACCGTCATATACTTACGGTGGAAGTCCTTCCTATGATTTGATAGGCGCCCAAAGCCCAGAAAAGCCAAACTTCAATATAGATGTTGATGCAACCAACAAATTATGCGACGGAGTTTTAGATTCTCCATCAAAGAAAAAAAAGGGAAACAAAATCACTAAATGGTTCTAACCAATGGTAAGTTTGGAGTGGATACAGACCTATGGTATTGATACCTGAATATTGTCTATTATGTTTTTGTACCATAACCGTTGTGTGTTTATCTGTTGGAAGTCTTTACTCTACCTGTGTAATAAGTTGTTTTACATTTTATGTTTCATTAAATGTAATATTTTATTGGAGTTGCATAATCAAAATATATCGTC
Source organism: Draba incana (assembly GCA_963576765.1). Lineage (NCBI taxonomy): Eukaryota > Viridiplantae > Streptophyta > Magnoliopsida > Brassicales > Brassicaceae > Draba > Draba incana. Next base: position 1,569,304 of record OY755215.1, read on the forward strand.
AATTAATAAAAAAGCTTTATTATATACTAGTAAATGGCAATGATATCAAAAATTTATTCACAGATTATTAATCTGAATCTCCTCCTCCACTTTCACTAGGGATGGAGTCTGAATCGTCGTCAAATTCTTCACGTGTTTCCTCTTCGTCCGAATGCACTAGATCATCCCCGATATGTGTGACATCAACGACAAGGTCAATGTTATCCATCTCCTGAACAGGTGACATTTGTATACTTCTCGATGGTTGTAGAGCATCTTGTTCTGGAACTCCATATATTTTTCCTCTCGGGTTAATATGAGTTACTGTGATCCAAGGATCACTACGATAGGCGACTCGAGGATATGGAATGTAGCAAACCTAGTAATAAAAAGTGGATATTGTTAATATACATGATCAACAAACCTAAAGTATGAGTACGTAGGTCAATATATTATGGTATTGATACCTGGTCTGCTTGGGACGCAAGGATAAATGGATCGTAATACTGATGTTTCCGGCTTGAATTTATCGAAATAACACCAAGAGGGTCAACTCGAACACCTCGACCATTAGAGGGATCATACCATTCACACATAAACACAATGCACCTCAAGTTCAACATTCCTGGATAGTGGATTTCCAAGATTTCTTTTAAAATCCCATAGTACATGGTATCACCTGATTGGGACGAAATACCATAGTCCGAAGTTGTCCTCTCACGTCCTTCCTCACGGATCCTGAACGCATATCCCCTAGTCCAAAAGTTGGGATATGATGTCGCGGTGCTGCGTAAGCCGTACACAATCTCCTGTAACCATGTCGGGATTGATTGACCACTTGCTAAACTTTCGGAAACCTAAGAATGATATAAGTAGTATATCAGTAACATATGAACGTGAAAACATGGAAAAGTGAAAGTAAGTAATTATATTAAACTTACATAACATTTCAACCACGCCGGAAACTCTTCGTTTTTCAAGACAGCAAGTTCGGCATCTGTCTTATCAGAATGGTAAGCACGTGCTAGAGACATGTAGATCCTGTAACATAACAGTTGTTAGTAGATAAAGGCAAATAAGTACATAAATTTAGTATAATAACTGATATACGTACCGTTCGTACTCCAAAATTTCATCACAATTTCTAAGGATATACGTATGCAAATGGGTGAGCTCTTGTGCCGATAATTTGCGTCTCTTTCGTTTTCCACTTGCTCGCCCAACTTGGGCAAATAACTCGGGTACAACCACGTCATACGTTGCTTTCTCACCTCTATCATCATGTCGCGCCGGACGTCTAGCCTTAGTACTAACTTGCGGTGGAAAGTAATTTTCGGCCAAGTTTGAGACTTCCTCGTTTAGGCTCTGTGCAACAATAGATCCTTCAACCCTGCTCAAATTTTTAACCTTTTTCTTCAGATGGAACATGTAACGCTCGAACGGATACATCCATCGGTATTGAACAGGGCCTCCTAAGGCTGCTTCTCGTGGGAGGTGAATAGGAAGATGTTCCATAACGTCAAAAAAAGACGGTGGAAATATCTTCTCAAGATTACAAAGGAGAACAGGGATATTGGCCTCCAAGTTACGTATCCCGTGGACGGTAAGCGTTCTTGAACATAAATCTCGGAAGAATGCACCAACTCCTGGAAACAAATATTTAACAAGTTAGTACATATATAGTAATAATATGGTATGAAGAAACCAATGGGAGTAAGATATATACCTCCAATTGCTTGGTGGATAGGATCTGGAAGAAGATATGCAAATACAAATGGAAGAAGACGCTGCATGACGACATGACAATCATGACTCTTCATTCCTGTAAACTTCCCTTCCGTCTCGTCCACGCAATTACGTAGATTAGATGCGTAGCCGTCTGGAAATTTTACAAATTTTTTGAACCATTCAAAAAATACTTCTTTCTGCCTAGCGTTTAACCGGTACGCAGGCATCGGCAATCTACCATTAGGCAGAACATGAAGAGATGGCCTCGAACAAATCAATGGCAAGTCCAATCTAGACTTCCAGTTGTCTTTGGTCTTTCCTGGGACGTTTAATAAGGTGTTCATGATGTTGTCAAAGAAATTCTTTTCAACATGCATGACATCTAGATTATGCCGCAGTAGATGGTCTTTCCAGTAAGGCAAATCCCAGAAAATACTCTTCTTGTGCCAATTGTGATATACCCCACAACCGTCGACCGGGTGGTGGCCATTACCCCCACAATCAGGAGTCTGGTCTGCACCAAAATCTCGCAACTGTTCCAATATGGTTCGACCATCTACCTCAGGAGGTGGACCATGTAACACTGGTAAATTCTTCCTGAAATGTCTTTTAGACCGACGGTATGGATGATTTGCCGGTAAAAAACACCTATGACAATCAAACCACGATGTCTTCCTTCCGTGCTGCAGTTGGAAAGCAGAAGTATTGTCTTGGCAATAAGGACATGCCAATCTTCCATGCGTTGTCCATCCAGATAACATACCGTATGCCGGAAAATCGCTTATGGTCCACATAAGAACCGCACGCATGTAGAAATTCTGCTGGACCGAAATGTCATATGCCTCAACACCATGCTCCCACAACATCTGCAACTCACAGATCAATGGTTGGAGGAATATATCGAGCGACCGTCTTGGATGATCTGGCCCGGGAACTAGAATTGACAGAAACAAGAACTCTCGCCGCATGCACATAGATGGAGGCAAATTGTAAGGTGTTACGATGACCGGCCACAGTGAATATTTTCTTCCATGCTTGCCAAACGGGTTGAAACCATCAGTGGATAAGCCTATGTATACATTCCGTCGTTCAGATGCAAAATCTGGATATACGGATTGGAAGTGTTTCCAAGCTTCCGCATCAGAAGGATGCGTGATATCTCCATCTTGATTATGCTCTGCATGCCATCTCATAGCCTTAGCTGTGCGGTTTGAATCGTACAGCCTCTTCAACCTCTCCGTTAAGGGTAAATACCACATCCGTTTGAATGGAATCTTCACCCTGCCGCTTGTGTCCAGGAACCGGGGTTTGTGGCAAAATTTACATTTGTTTTGGTTCTCGTCTTCTCTCCAGTATATCATACAGTTGTCGATGCACACATCTATAACCTGGTAGGGCAAACCAAGTCCGGCGACAAGTTTTTGGACCTCGTAGTATGATCCTGGGGCCAGATTATCTTCTGGCAAAACATCTTTCACGAACTCGGCGAATGCATCAACACATTCTTCGGACAAATTATAATCAGTCTTCAGGTTCATCATCCTAGTGGCAGAAGACAGCGGTGAATGACCATCCCTACAACCGCTGTATAGAGGTTGCTTTGCTGCGTCTAACATATTGAAAAACCTCCGAGATTCTAAATTAGGCTCTTCAACCCTATCACCCTCATGATGATACACACCCGACTGCAAATTCTCTCTAAACGCATCGTTTACCATCGCAACCGTACTTACCCCAACATCTACTTCCGCCGTAGATTCCCCTACGCTAGACGGAAAATAAGGTTCATTGCTACTGGTACTACCATATTCATAATTCCTTTCTCCATGTAAATACCAAACCTTATATCCCGCCCTAAATCCGTATCTATATAAGTGGTTCCAAACAATAGGAATCGCAACACTAATTCTATTACAGCAATTAGAGCAAGGACATTTGATATCCTGACCTTTGTTGGCTGCCTCTTGATTTTTAGGTAACTGCATGAACTCGCAAATACCTTGAGCGTATTCGGTCGTTAATAAGTTCGACCCCTCTTCCATCATTGGCTCGTCCATCCATGACCGAAAATATGAAGAACTCATCTCTAAATTTTTGTTTTTTTTGGTTTTGAAATGTTGTTATGAACGTCGGAAGAAATGCGAGACCTTATACAGAATGAATAACCGTCAGATTTCCGTCAGCCAACCGTCAAAACGTCCGACATAGCAACACTTCAGTCTCATCGGCCAACCCACACGATATGTTAACCACCCAAAGTTTGCCGACATCGGAAGCCGTCAGAATCCGTCGGAAATCCGTCCGCCAGACAGAAATATCCGTTTTCCGTCAGGTTTCCGTCAGAATGTCGACGAAAAGACAAGACGGATTATTTCCGTCAGGAAACCGTCTGTTAATTCTGACGATTTACGGACGGCATACGGACGGCAATCCTGACGGAATGATTTTTGTCAGAATTCCGTCAGGACAAACAGACGGTTTCCTGACGGAATGATTTATTTTCGGAAAACCGTCTGAACTCCGACGGAATTGGCCGACGGAAACCCTGACGGAAAGAATTTCCGTCAGAAAACAGGCTGTTTCCTTGTAGTGTAAGGACCATCATGAATACATAACTTTGTGATGGAATCAAATTTAAATAGCCACTTGTCCAATATTTGTGAAATTTAAGAAGATATTTTATTATTATTTCAATATATACACACACACACTATATGTATCAGTATTATGACATGTTTGTCAAAGTCTCAAAGATGTTAAGTCCAGTGGCTAAGCGATCAGTTAAAGAATACTGTTATGTTAAATTATTTTTTAGCGTGGTGGTTAATTTCAAGTAAAAAATGTAGATGGTAGGTTTAGTTTCTGCCTAATATAAGGTTTCAATAATTGAAAGAAAGAAAAAAAAGTATGCAAATTTTAATTTAACTAGATTTTTATTTTCTGTTTTGTATATAAAATTTTTTACAAATTATGTTTTTGCATGAGAGAAAGCTGAGTCAAAAATATTCATCGCCATGTACGTGAGAAGAAAACAGCACATTTAATGAAAATGAACAAACCAACACTAAAAGTCTATAATATTAATTAATAAACGAAAAACCAATAATAAATCATGTAGTCTGTTTGTCATCGTGATAAATACATCATTCCAATATTATGTTTTTATTTTTTTTATGTTTTTATATAGTAACTTATGTGTTAAGAAGCGATACACGTTGGTTCCACCAAAACGAGGAACCAAGTTGGTACCTAATCGCTTGTACAATATCCCCATCATAAGTATTTTTGACAAATTGTTAGAATTTGGTAGATAAGATAACAATTTGTCAAAAATACTTATGATGGTAATAGGCTAATTAGCTTTAAGATACAGTTCTTATAAATTATTTGTTCATTTTATTTATCTTTTTTAAACCAACGAACCATCAATCGAAGTTCATATTATTTCTCGAACCTTATGAAAAATGAATATACTTGTCATTTATCATGTTTACAACCATGGAAAAACATTCAAATGCCTACATATACCAATAACTTTTTTTTTTGTAACCAGGAATAATCCAGAGTTTTACCAGCCCACTAAATCTTCAAAATTACCAATAATTTTATAATTACAACGGAATACTATAAACGTCTTAAATTTTCACAAATCATAAACTTGGTTTAAGATCTTCCAATCATTAAAAACTAGCTAACTCCAGTCATCCAATACTTAATCATACTTCTATATGTAATAAACTTTGAATGTATGACATGATGGCCGTTTTGGACGAGGTAATATGATTAGCAAAGAATCCATTATACAGATTCACAAAATTAATCTGTATTGTATATAGGATTCAAATTTCTTTTCTTTTGTTGTTAAATTTTCTTACATACAAATAGGATGTATATTTAAAATTTTGAACATGGTCCATAATTTTTAACATATATAATCAGGTGAACGCTTATATCCATTTATCAAGCTACTAGTATCTTCACATGCCTCTCTTTTTTTGTTTGTCAACACTTCACATGCCTCTTAATCTTCAAGAACCACCAAATGAAGGATATAGTTGTTATTCATAATCAATATAACGTTATCCAATATATAAAAGAGAAAAAAATCAAAATTCCCAGCCACATTTAAAATTACATATCATTTCATTGAACCTTTTCCCCAATAAGCATCTTCCCATTTCTCCACTTTCCTGATGAGATTCAATTTCTTCCTATGAAACTTCTCAAGACCATTGGCATCAAAAGGAGAAGGAAGTAAACATGGGCCTGAAGTGTGAGGCTCATCAACTAAAGAACCCATTAAAAACTTCTTATTAGGTCCATTAACATCTCCAGAAGGGCACACCATTGCTTCTGTGCAAATTTCAACACTGTTTGGGGGAACTTGAGGCTTGAACTTGAGAAGCTTGGAGTATTCATTCAACAAATGGAACATGTAATCATACACATTTTCCATTGATAGATCTCTTTGCATGAACTCACTTGCTACTCTTCCAATCTCTTGAGCCTACACAAAAATAAAAAACTTTGAAAACCGAAGACATCATTATGTGATCGAGTTATTCGACGTTTCAGCAACATAATTTGGTAATATTTACATATATTATTTTTTGTTAACTAAGAACTGGTGATTTGACTCATAATCTCTCTTCGCTCGGGACCAACATTTGGTAATACTTATTACAGCGTAAACCATTCCTCCCAAATGGAGACTCGAACTTAAGAACCAACATTCAACTTCACTCCCAAGGAAATCCTTGAAATCAAGTGAAAACAATATAATTTTTTTCTCATCTACTCACAATATGAAGTTACATGTCCAAACAACTATTGTATAGATTACATTCAACAGCTATACTGAGATTTTCTCACAAAAGTGAACTTATTACTCGAGTAAATGTATATTCACCCAAAAAATAAAAATAAACGCTATGTATATCCTTCACATATGTATATATAACTATACCCTTTTTCATTAGCAACCTAAATTTTTCTAAGATTTTTTATCGTTTGATGTGTGATGTTTTTATGGGATCCAAAATGTGATATTTTATACATATATGTAAATAGATAGAGCAAACAATGTGATCATGTAAGTTAGATTATATAGAAAGAGGTTCAAAAAAGACTGGACAGTGGTACCTTTTGACTGTGATTATTAAGCCAATCAACAGCAAATTTGATGGATCTGCATTTATCCTTATCTTTAATTGGCCAATAGTGTTGGAGAGGTTGGAGAGTTCTTGAGAAGAAATCATAGTAATAAGGTCTCACCATCAATGTGACTGAGTCACATGCTAATATGTATTTCTCACTCACTGACCACGCATACCCTTCTATATATATCTTGTACCTGCAAAACTTATTACTCCAATCATTAAATTCAACTTATATAAAAGCAAAAACTCAATTTAGACCTTGGTGGCGAAAAAAAAAACCAAATAAATATTGGTATTAAGAGCATCTCCAATGCAAACTTCAAATATGAAGTTTGCAAAACTTCAAATTTGAAGTTTTTGTGTATTCTTCTCCAATGGTAAACTTCAAATGAAACTTCAAAATATTATGTGTTTTTGCATTTTAGTCCTAAACATTACTTATAATTATTTAAAGCTATAAAATTTTTATTTATAAGTGACTATAACACATATATTATACAAAACTTATATTAATTAATAAAAGATTACATTACAATAGAAAATTACATCTAAAAACACACACAAACCAAATTACAAACTATAAATTATAAATAAAATAACAATGTAATTATAAATAAAAATTATAATTTACTTTTAATTTTAAGTTTACAATGTAATTTTATATTTGAAAATTTAAATTTATAAGAATTTATGTCAAATATTTATAAGATATAAAAAATTTTGGACTAAAATGATGAACAACAAAATAAATAAGGTTATTTATATGATTTATTGAAACATAAGGACTCAAATGCAAAAAAAAAAAGATGAAACTTCAAATTTGAAGTTTTGAATAGTGAAACTTCAAATATAGAGTGTCACTATTCAACATTTCAAATTTGAAGTTTTAGAGTATCCCATTGGAGAAAAAAACTCTATATTTGAAATTATAGAGTGTGCATTGGAGATGCTCTAAGTACTAACCTGTAAGTGCACTGGTTTGCTACATTTGAATTCTCAAATCCTCTTTGTCCTTCTGACATCCAATCCTATGTAGATACAAATCAAATATTGATTAATTGAGGAATTATGGCCAAAGCTCATACATCTTCTTACCGGAACTTAAATAAATGCAAACTAAAATTTAACTAGGAGTCTTACGAAACAAAACTTTTCGAGGGTTACAGATAGCGCCACTAGCCCGAAAGTACTCACTTGGTAATAACTAATAACTCATTATTCTAACACATGGAAAAATAAATGAATAAAATAAATGATTATACAAACATAAGCATACCTGGATGAAAATTCTAGCATTCCAATCATGTTGCAAGGATACATTGCAAGTAAGAAGATCTTCTCTTGAAGGAGATGCAACAAAAGGGTTTCCTTTCCAATATGCATAAGCCTCTCTTTCCATAAACTTCTTCTTCTTCTTTCCTTCTTCCATTTCTTTCAACACTTTGCTCCATGGCTTTATGTTTATTTCTTGCCTTCACCCACCAAACATCAGTTTTATTAATTTACCAAGTATGCAAATAAATCATCAATCACAAAAAAATATATGAAAATTAATAGAAAAAAATGTCTTAATAAGTTTAATATGAATTACCAAAGTGGTTTCTGGAACTAACCTATATGTTTTGCTGGAAAGAATCAATAGTTAAAGAACTCACAGTTACTTTACTTAATTAAAGCATGATAACTGAATAAGTGATAAAATAAACAACCACATATTCAAATAGTGGTGGCATCGAGTGGAGATAAATGATGTACTATTTAGACTTACTTTTCAACACTTTTAAATCTCTATAATTAATCAAAAACTGTACCTCTAAACACTATATTCACCAAAGAATTTTTATTTTTTATTTTTGGTCTAACACCAAAGAATCTATATTCTATAATGTGTTATAAAAGAAAATTGGACCATTCTAAAACTTTTTCCGGCATGTGATAAAGTGGGGACAACCATACACGCTTCAGACACAAAAAAAAAAACCAAAATGACAAAGAGAAGAGGTTATATTCCAGTACATACCATCCCCAGAACGACCAATCTGGAAATACAATATCCATCGTCCATCTATCTCCGCAGTATCTAAATAACGCAGGTGGTTCATTTTCAACCGTACGATTTAATTGATTATAACCGTCCGATTTAATGACTGGTCGATCATCGCAGTCAAACATAAGATCCACGTCAGGTAATTTTCCTGGATACTTTCTCAGTAGCTGAAGAATCCCCCACAGTGTCAACGCATCTCTAGACTGTATAGACTTCTTGTACTTTTCGATAAACACCTTGCCGTTTACAATAACTAACCTGAAATGCGCCGTTGTTTTCGCTCTTTCTACCGTTTCTTTTGTTATCCCGGTTTCTCTCCATGGTTTAAGATCCTCGTGGATCCACTTGAAGTAATCAGGACAAAACCGGTTTGATTCGGTTTGGTTTTGATTATAACCGGGCTGAGGTGTGCTCGAGCAAGAACCGGACTGGTTTTGATTCAAGAAACTTGTGCAATCTACCGAGATTCCGGTTTTTTGCGTTGGTTTTGTCTCCGGGACCGGTTTTGTTGTTATTATTGTCGGTTGATCCAATGATTTTGTCTTTGGTGAACAGAACAAAATTTATTAGCTTTATTTTTTTCAATTGATGTAACAAATATTATGAAGGGTTAATTTGCCATATAGCACACAAAAAACTAATAATTGAATTAACTAATTAGTGGGAAAAAAAAGAATGATTCATTACCTTGTTAAGCAATAGAGGTGCTCTTGAGCAAGAACCAGACTGGTTTTGATTCAAGAAACTTGTGCAACTAATCGAGTTTCCGGTTTTTTGCGGTGGTTCTAGCCCCGGCACCGGTTTTGTTGTGACTAATGTTGGTCGATCAAATTGTTCCGATATCTTTGATAAACCAAATAAAAAGAAGAATATTTGATAAATTTTGATTTCAAGAAATAACTATATAGTGAAAAAAAAAACTTAAAGGATTTACCTTGTTAAGCCATAGAGATGAAGTGACGGCAATACCGACGGCGATAAGGAAGAGGAGAAGAGTTAAGGTTGCCACGTGGAGTTTTCCGACCACGGGAAGGTAAGTTTTGAAGTCGGAGGTTTGAGAAGTGAGAGCTCTAGGTTTAGAGAATAGAGAGGTCATTATTGTGATTTTTTTCTTTCTTTTGTTGGATATTAAGGGAATCTTTTTGGCTTCTTTATTTTTGTTGATGTTGTTTGTCTCTCTTTTTTTTGTTCTTTTGCTTTCTTTCAAATTTGTTATTTATTTATTTTAGCTGAAAATGATTAAGGAGGGGAAAGAGTGGAAAAGAAAATGTCTCGAGTGTTTTAAAAAAAAATGATATGAGGGCACAATACATTGATGATGATAGTGGACTTGTTTTACTATATTCTTTGGAATCTGGAATTTTAACCACTAAACTTCCATCACTTGATCGTGTAAATAACGTTATTAGGGGTTATACTCAAACGATAAATCATATACTACTATTTTAACCGTGGTAATGGTATTAGGGGTTTGAGTATAACTACGTTTTAATCTATAGCACAGTATCCATTAAACTTATGACATCTACTATTTTCGTAGTATTATGATTTATCGTTTTCACAGTTATTATTTTTACTTATGATAACTTACAAAATATATTCTTATCCATTGAAATTTAAAAATTCCTTATGTGGTTACATTACACCAGAATTATTATTTTCACAATTCACTCTTTTGGGTAAGTTAAGATATATATTTCGCATACCAATTTTTTACATATACGCAAAGGGATATGGTAATTGCGGCACGTGTATAACGTAGTTTATGATATTAGTCCGGAATCTGAAATTTGCATATTTGTCATTACATGCATATATAATAGATTCAAGTTAGTCTTTAGTGTATAGATCACCAACAAATAAATCTTAGAAAGTCAATGACGGATGTTGTGTAAGAAAATGATTTATTAAATTATCACAGTTTTAGGCTACATCTAATTGACTGAATCTAATTTCTTCAAGGATTTGCATAAATTATCTAACTATGCTTATATATACAAAGATCTACTGTTAAGTATATATATATCTAAGTTGTTAAAAAAAAAGTATATGAGCTTTGCTCTATGTTTATGTTTCCACAGGAAATCTAATTTAAAAGATTAATATACTCGCAAAAAGTAAACTCGAGTCGAGTAAGATGGTTGCATCATCACTAGTACACACTAAGGTTCCGACAAGAGTCCCGAGATTTCTCCAAAGTGTAAATTATAAAGAGAGATATATACCAAGAAAGTAAGCATTTTAGAAGTGGAACTGCTCGCCCATCACTGTTTTTAAACCCAATTACTTATCTAATACGTTAACTAGTTATACCAAGTTGTATCAATGTTAGACTATGGACTTTCAGCCCATTATATTTTTGGTATATGAAGTCAGACTTTAAATATTCTTATTTAATGAATAATTTGCTTTGTTCTAATGAAAAACTGAACATGTGATACAAGAGAACCAATCATCTTTGTGTTTACTACTATCCCACCATCCGATTGATAAAGAATTTTTGTTTTTGCCTACAAAAATGTTACACGGGTTTAAACCTGTGAGGCTGTGAGATAGGACAATAATAATATTACCAAACCTCATTAGACTATATGTTATACTAATATAGTTTAATATTTTACTTCAAGTTTAACCCACTGATATTTGCATTATATCTGGTGTATGCAAAAAGTCAAATTAAGAGCCCAAGTTATTTCAAATGTTTGTGCAAATTTAGACACCGAAACGAAAGATCTTTGGGGTTACTAGAAATACGAGGCCCATTATAAGTTCCATCAATAGAGCAGACCATTGAGGTTTTGGGAAACTTGAGGCTTGGACATTTATGTTCAAATGACAAGAAGCTTACAATATTAATTTAACAAATGAAATGGTTTAAGGCTTAGTGATACAATGCACAACTCACAAGTTGTTTAATTAAATAACCGACAAAACGGATGATATATATTCATTGTTAACCTGAAAAAAAATTGTACGATGAAACAATTGAATACACTTGTCATACTCCCGACATAAAAAGATAATTTTCTAATCGTTTATTAACTTTTAATGCTTTTACGAAGAAAGTTGATAGAACTATTTACATCATTGTTTATTAATGATGGATTCGGAAGAGACAAAACATGCACAAACTTAGGATCTCGAATTTATTTATACGGTTTTTAAATGTTTCAATTTGTAATGATGTCAAACATTAGGGTCCCAAATTGAATGTGTGTATAGTTGTGGGACCTTTTTCTAATTTTATCATACCCTCAAGTAAATTATGCGGTCGCGCATGATCGTATTATTTTTTCTTCATATGAAATATAATATTAATGTTATAGAATATGATATGAGTGCGTTATCTTTACTTTAAACCGTGTGTGATTAATAAATATATAAGTAATTCAAGTACGTACTTAGCATAAAATTTGTGGTCCTATATAGGTTAACTTTAAAAAGGGTTTAGTTTGTGGTCTCAGATGAAACGTGTGAGCCACTAATTAGAAAAGGATAAACATTATTCTAATTTTCCAAAATTTGGAGGATAAGTGATAAGTCAGTTAATTAAAATGGGTACGTACGTACTGACTTCGTGAGTCATTATAAAGAAGACTCGATTAGAAATTAGTTATGTTTATGGGCTGATTCGATTTCAATGATAAACATAAAAAAAATTATCTTCTCTTTTTTTGTTTGTGGTGATCATAGTCATGCTCGTCTCATTACCTTGATTAACAATTTAACCTTTCCTGTTTATATAGCTTGTAACCATTCCTAGGTCGTGTGCATTTAAAGGAAATTTGGAAATTGAGCGTTTATATTGGTTTAATATGTTATTGGTGTTGGCACAAACTCATGGGCCTTAATGGACTAATCAATTTGTGACCCAATGTCTCTCATATATATATATTTGTTGGTTCACGTAAGAGAGAGAAGAGGTGGCACAAAGACAGAGAAGATTGATACAAAGAAAGAGGAGGAAAATTCTAGAAAATAAAAGAGAGTTTTCAAGCAAGTGTCATTTTTCTCTTTGCAAAGATCTTTGATCGTTGTTCTTCTTGAGAGTACCTGTAAAACCAAAGATATCACCACAAGTTAGTGGTGTGGTTGTAACCTCTTTCTCATATAGTGAAGTGTTGGGAGCACGAGTCCTCCCCCGAGACGTACCGGTTAGAGGCCGGGAACTCGGTTATCAAAGTTTGTGTTGTTTCTCTTGCAAGCAATCTCTAATCTTCTCACTCAACAAGTGGTATCAGAGCACCAGGTTTTGGTGTGAGATCGCGGAGGAGGTTTTGTTCTAGGGTTTCAAGAAGACAGTCACAATGAACAAGGATCGGGTTGAGGTGGACAGATTTGATGGTACCGGTGACTTTTCCTTGTGGAAAGTCAGGATGTTGGCTCACTTTGGTGTTCTAGGGCTGAAGAGCATCTTGGATGATGAGCAGCTGCTGAAGGATCCACCTGTTACTGTAAGTATAGTAGCTGAAGCGGCAACGACGACAGATGGTACGAAGCTGCCACCAAATATTGATCCTGACAAGTTTGTAAAATCAGAAAGGGCAAAGGATATTATAGTACTGAATGTGGGAAATCAAGTACTAAGGAAGATCACACACTGTGAGACAGCAGCAGCCATGTGGTCTACTCTAAACAGGTTGTACATGGAGACTTCTTTGCCTAATCGCATCTACTTACAGCTTAAGTTCTATACTTACAAGATGACAGATTCTAAAAGTATAGATGAGAATGTGGATGACTTTCTCAAGCTGGTGGCAGATTTAAACAATATAGGAGTTGAGGTTACTGAGGAAGTTCAAGCTATCCTGTTGCTGAGTTCTTTATCTGATAGATATGACCAACTAAAGGAGACTCTCAAGTATGGGAGAGATACCTTGAATCTGAATGAGGTCATAGGAGCTGCCAAGTCCAAAGAGAGAGAGCTGGCAGAGAGTGGAAAGCTCTCCAAGCCGCAGAGTGAAGGGCTGTACGTGCAGACAAGAGGCAGAACAGAGATAAGATCAGATAAAAGAAAAGAAAAAACAGGCAGAGGACGATCAATGAGCAGAGGCAGGTCAAAATCAAAGCCTAAGTACCACAAGAACAACAAGGGATGTTTTATATGTGGGAAAGAAGGACATTGGAAGAGGGAATGTCCTGAAAGACGTTCAAATAGACCTTCAAGCTCAGCAAACATTGCAACAGAGCCTAGACAGCCACTAGTACTCACTGCTAGCATTCAAGACACTAAGGAAGAATGGGTTTTAGATTCTGGTTGTAGTTTTCACATTACACCAGACAAGGAGGCACTATTTGACCTACAAGAGTTTGATGGTAGCAAGGTGTTGATGGGCAATATGACTCACAGTGAAGTAAAGGGGATTGGCAAGATTAAAATAATAAATCCTGATGAGTCTGTGGTCATATTAACAGAAGTGAGGTACATGCCTTCAATGGGACGAAATCTAATTTCATATAGCCAATTAGAGGAGAGTGGCTGCAGATATGAAGGAGAGGATTTCGTAATCACTTTCTACAAGAATGGCCAGAAGGTGATATCTGGAAAATGTCAACATGGTTTGTACTACCTGCAAGGGACAGTCGTAAGAGGAGAAGTTGCAGTGGCTAGACCTGAAGTTGACATGACAAGCATTTGGCACTCAAGGCTGGGACATATGAGCTTGAAGAACATGAACGTTCTGATCAAGGAAGGTTACCTGCCAAAGAATGAAGGAGACAAGTTAGAGTTTTGTGAGAGTTGTGCACTTGGAAAATCTCACAAACAGAGTTATAAATCTGGGCAGCACACAACAAAGGGCATACTAGACTACATACATTCTGATCTCTGGGGTTCTCCTTCTACCCCAGAAAGTCTAGGCGGATGCAGATACTTTGTGAGCTTCATTGATGATTTCTCAAGGAAAGTTTGGGTGTATTTCCTGAAGACTAAAGATGAAGCATTTCATAAGTTCAGGGAATGGAAGGAAGCTGTTGAGAATCAGATGGGGAAGAAGATAAAGTATCTGAGGACTGATAATGGTCTTGAATTCTGCAATACACAGTTTGACAACTTGTGTAAAGAGGCTGGAATTACAAGGCACAGAACGTGCACCTATACACCACAACAAAACGGTGTATCGGAGAGGATGAACCGGACCATTATGGATAAGGTTAGAAGTATGCTTGTTGAAACTGGTTTGGGTCAAGAGTTTTGGGCTGAAGCTACTTCTACAGCAGTCTACTTGATAAATAGAACGCCAAATTCGTCAATTGGGTTTAAGCTGCCTGAGGAAGTATGGACAGGTTCTAAACCAGATTTGAGTCATCTAAGGAGATTTGGATGCTCAACCTTTGTTCATGTCACTCAAGACAAGACAAGTCCAAGAGCGGTTAAAGGTGTGTTCATGGGATATCCGTTTGGTATTAAAGGCTACAGGGTTTGGTTGCCAGAAGAAGGGAAATGCACTACAAGTAGGAATGTGGTGTTTAATGAGAGTGAAGTGTACAAAGACACTCTAGGCAACTCAGATGGAAAAGGAGAAGAAGCTGATAAGGAAGCGAAGAAGTTGAAAAAGGCTGAAAAAAGAGTATCTTTCAGCCATGATCTTATCAGAGGTCCTTCTCCTAGTTATTCAGATTCGGAAGAAGCATCTTCTCAAGGTGGAGACACTTCATCAGAAAGTTCAGAAAATCCAGAGGGTTTAGAAAGTCCAACACATTCAGACTCTGAAGAAGTTAGTGAGTCTGAACATGGAGAGTCTCTAGGTGAATATGTGCTGGCCAGAGACAGGATAAGGAGGAGTAACATTCGACCTCCATCCAGATTTGAAGATGCAGATTTTGTAGCCTACGCGTTGTCAACAGCAGAAGAATTAGAAACGGAGGTGCCAAAGTCCTATGAAGAAGCCATGAAAAGCCCAAAGAGAAATTATTGGGAGAATGCTATGAAGGAGGAGATGGATTCCCAAAAGAAGTGTCATACTTGGGATCTAATTGAAAAACCAGAAAAGCAGAAGCTGGTAGGATGTAAATGGATCTTCACGTTAAAACAAGGAATACCCGGAGTGGAGAAACAAAGGTACAAGGCCAGGTTGGTTGCAAAGGGTTATTTGCAACAAGAAGGCATTGATTACAATGAAGTGTTTTCTCCGGTGGTTAAGCATACATCCATCAGATTAATGTTATCCATTGTGGTTAACATGGATTATGAGTTGGAGCAAATGGATGTTAAAACAGCATTCTTGCATGGGAATCTAGAAGAGAGGATCCTAATGTGTCAACCGGAAGGATTCATACAAGAGGGAAATGAAAACAAGGTATGTTTGTTGAGAAAGTCCCTATATGGCCTAAAACAGTCTCCTAGGCTTTGGAATCAAAGGTTCGACATGTTCATGAAGGATCAAAAGTTTGAAAGGAGCAGTTATGATCCATGTGTCTATATGAAAGACACTCAAACTGATCAGGCTATCTACTTGTTGCTTTATGTTGATGATATGTTGATAGCTTCAGCAAGTAAGGCGGTTATTCAAGAGCTCAAAGACAAGCTGAGTAGTGAGTTTGAAATGAAAGATTTGGGAAAGGCTTCAAGAATTCTAGGTATGGATATTATTAGAGATAGAGAAAAAGGAGAGTTGGTTCTATCTCAAGGAAACTACCTGGAAAAGGTGTTGAAAACATTTGGAATGTTTGAAGCAAGGCCAGTAGTTACACCAACTGCTTCTCACTTCAAACTCAGAAGTTTGTCAGAGGAAGAGAAGAAATCTGAGGCTGTACACATGGAGAATGTTCCTTATGCAAGCGGTGTGGGAAGCTTAATGTATGCAATGGTTGGTTCAAGGCCAGACTTAGCATTTGCAGTGGGGCTTGTAAGCAGGTTTATGTCAAGTCCAGGAAGGGAACATTGGTCAGCAGTGAAATGGGTGTTAAGGTATTTAAATGGTGCATACACTCAAAACTTGACATTCAAGAAGAACTCTAAGTTCAGCATTGAAGGGTTCTCAGATTCAGATTATGGTGCTGACCTAGACAAGAGAAGATCAGTTACTGGGTATGTGTTTAAGGTTGGTGGAAACACAGTTTCATGGAAGTCAAGTTTGCAGTCGGTTGTGGCCCTTTTAACCACAGAAGCAGAATATATGGCTCTCACTGAAGCAGTGAAAGAGGCCATTTGGCTGAAGGGTTTGTGTACTGAATTGGGTTTTAAGCAAGATGGTGTTGTGGTCCATTGTGATTCACAAAGTGCTCTAGCCCTAGCAAAGAATTCAGTTCATCATGAAAGGACCAAGCACATAGATGTCAGGCTTCATTTTATCAGAGATATTGTGGCTAAAGGTGATGTTATCCTACACAAGATTCACACAACTGCAAATCCAGCAGATTTCCTAACTAAGACAGTACCTGGTCAGAAGTTCCAGCTTTGCTGCGAGCTTCTCAACATCCACTGAAGTGGAACAGCGGCTCCAGGTAACTCCAATCATCTCACGAAACAGGAAAATTAAGTTGAGTTAGTTTCTGTGAGAATTACTCAAGTGTCAGAGTTGAGTAAAAGATTAAATTTAGAGGTGGAGTTACCTGTGGAGTTCTGGAACTGTGTAGGAGACACAAGTTCCAGGTGGAGTATCTGACAAGAAGTGGAGAAATCTCAGCCATGGTTTTGGTAAAATCAATCCGGTAAATGTGATTGAGGTCTGAGCAATGGTGTTATGGTCTTTGAGGATGGTGATTCATCTGTTAACAGAGGTGATAAAGCTTGATCCCTTAGTTAAATCTGAATCACAAGACTCACGACCAAACGGAAAGGAAAAAGGAGAATTGAAATTGGTGAGATGTTATTCACCTGGGAATCTCCGGCAGTGAGAAGAAGTTTGAGGCTCGCCGTAGATGGATGGATCTCGTCGGAAAAGCAGAGGAAGTCACTGGAGTTTGTGGAGCTAGTGACATGTAGTTCATCGAAACATCATCAGATTCGATGTCTGCAACAAGATGATTCTAATCTCAATTGGTTTCAATAACAAGATGGAAATGAGATTAGAGGTACCTGAGATGTTGCAGAGGCGACGGTGGGTCGCCGGAGAAGATGAAGCAGTTAGCTTCAATTCATCACAAATGGCGAAGAAGAAGGATAATGGTAGCCGTTCTAAGTCGCTAAAAGTGAGAACTGGCTGGGCCATGATGGTCGCCGGAGATGAAGGAGATCACCGGAATTTGTCACCGGCGGAAAAGCTGGTGTGGTGGTGATCTAATGATTTTACACAATGAGAAAGAGAGGGGATTGGTTTGGTCAAAGGTCAAAGGTGTCGGTGAATTGAGTGTGTGCCAAAGGTGGAGATTGTTATTGGTGTTGGCACAAACTCATGGGCCTTAATGGGCTAATCAATTTGTGACCCAATGTCTCTCATATATATATATTTGTTGGTTCACGTAAGAGAGAGAAGAGGTGGCACAAAGACAGAGAAGATTGATACAAAGAAAGAGGAGGAAAATTCTAGAAAATAAAAGAGAGTTTTCAAGCAAGTGTCATTTTTCTCTTTGCAAAGATCTTTGATCGTTGTTCTTCTTGAGAGTACCTGTAAAACCAAAGATATCACCACAAGTTAGTGGTGTGGTTGTAACCTCTTTCTCATATAGTGAAGTGTTGGGAGCACGAGTCCTCCCCCGAGACGTACCGGTTAGAGGCCGGGAACTCGGTTATCAAAGTTTGTGTTGTTTCTCTTGCAAGCAATCTCTAATCTTCTCACTCAACATAATATGACGAATATTTAAATTATTACAATTTAGAAAGTATGTGTTCTCTTAAAAATCCAAGTTCGGTAAACCTTTTTATGCATGCATGGACATGATCTCAAATTCATCTTTAAGTTTAAGAGATAGTAGATGGTTTTAGCTCTAGAGGCACGTGTTGGTCAATTTTATGGATGAGCCATGATCTTGACGAGATCGGTGTAATTTGTGAAGAAGGTGTCAATTGTCTTCTGATATGTGAGCAAGCATACATCGCATATTACATAGAAATTATGAAACCAAACGTATGTGGTGTAATGGTCGGAAGTCGGAACGTATGTGATATAAAAGGACATACCGTAAATTTGCATTTCCTCAAATTTATATTCCTCTACAAACAAATATTCATGTGTTGAATCGGATGTTTACCGTGGTTAGAAGAATAATTTAGATTAAGGACCTCCGGCAGATAAGTCCACTATCAACATATAATATTTGTGGAATGCGGTGTTCGTATTTTGTAAATATATCTTTATCTTTTTTTAGTGTATATACTTTTTCGTATGACATCACGATAACTAAATGTATTATTCTACATAAATAATTTGCTAAACCCAACAAAACTGACAAAGAGAGCTAACGGTGGGAGGCTGTGAGAATAATAATACGTTTAACAAAAAGATGGATTCTTTTTTTAATTCGTTAACAATTAAAGAAGACTTCTTTTAGAAAAGATAAACGAAATTTGTATTTCTCTATGACATTTGTCGGCCCTAAGAGTATTTATACCTAATTCCTAATTTCAAACACTAAAATTATTAGAGTGCTATGCTTTTCAAAATAGAGAGTTTAGTGGCAAATGCCATCATAATTTAAATTTTCTTTTCTAAGGTAATAAGTTAACTGTAACAGATTCATAGATGGTATATTCCAATACTTTAACATTTACACATATATGCATGTGATATATAATGTAGAAAATAGTAAAATATGCAACATCCCCACTGTTTTTACTTAAACAAACATTATAAATAAGAAAATTCCTCAATGAAAATTTATACCAAGTGTAAAACTTAAATGTATAACAAAAGTCATATGTTTTATAACATGAAATAATTAGTCACCGTACACGAATCAGGCAGTAGGAGAAAACTAGAAAAATTCAAAGTGATCCTCGTTATTTTTATAATAAGCGATAAGAAAAAGAAAGCTAATATAAATACAAATCATTGAGGTGTATAAGACTTGTTCAACTTCCAACTTCAACTTCATTTTCATAATATTA
Organism: Draba incana; assembly: GCA_963576765.1. Lineage (NCBI taxonomy): Eukaryota > Viridiplantae > Streptophyta > Magnoliopsida > Brassicales > Brassicaceae > Draba > Draba incana. The sequence continues at coordinate 1,589,204 of OY755215.1, forward strand.
TTGAAGATACATCAATATATATAATCTCTATCTTCTCTTCTTCTTTTTTCTCTGTTTCTCTCTCTTTAACATGGCTAGGATTTTTCCTCAAGCAGCCATCTCTTCTCCGTACATGAGTACGGAGAGAGAGACTTTCACGGTTTGGATGAAATCTCTGGTTTACAAAACCAACGGTTTAACGGTTTACAATTCCAATGGAGAGATTACTTACCGGGTCGAAAACTATGATAATTCAAGCAATGAAGTCCACATCATGGATCTCTATGGCAACATTCTTTTCACAATCCGCAAAAAGGTAATTAAAAACCAATTTCGAATTCGATTTGATTCTTTGTTTTTTTCCTTTGGCTATTCCGGTTTTAGTTCCGGTATACACTAATAAATCAGTTCTAATGTCAAAAAATTTCACTAAAAGAAAGTTGATTCTTCTAGTTCAAAATAAAATTACATTCCCAAAAATATATTAATTGATGATAAGTTAAATGATTGTAGTATTATTTTTTGTTTAAAAAACTTTGCAGAAACTATGGCTTTTTGGGAGTTGGTATGTGTATAGAGAATGTGGGACTTTATCAAGCACCGAGGAAGTTAAACCTTTTGTGAGAATTAAAAGGTCTTCAATTAGAGATGGAGATTGGGAAATTCGAGATGAGACCAATGAAGTTTTTTGGGTTTTGCGATTTGACCCCAAATTTGCTTTTCAGATCATAGACATCCACGGAGATATCATTGCACAGGTAAATTTCTACAAAAAAAGAAATAAAAAATTTAAAGTGTATATAGTGAAAGTAATAAATAGTGTAGATACTTGTTTTGTTTGCGCTAGCTAATTGCAAAAGAATTATATATAGGTAAAACCAAAGCAATCATCAAATGGGATTGGATTGGGAGACGATGTGTTAACTATGGAGGTGAAACCACGTGTCGATCACTCGCTCGTTGTGACACTAGTTACTGTATATGGATTAATTAAAGGAATAGTCTAATTTTTGTTTTGATTTTTATAGAAAGAAAAAAAAAATACACAAAATAGTAAAATTTTCCAACCTTGTTTGTGTAAAGGGAGATGTATATATTTTATTTTTTTTGCGAGCCTTGATATTTTTTGCTTCTTTATATAGCTTTGTCCAAAACATTTTTTGCCATACAAATATATAATTTCCTTAATATGTAGTAACCAAAATGAACAAAATATTAGTTACCTAAATAATCTTCCAAGTTTAACTAAACAAAAGTAGTATTTCAATAAAAAATCACAATGCATCATGAAGAAGATATAAAGATATAACAATCAATAAACCTAGTTACAGAAAATGTAAGATAAAAAGATTGGAACTTACAACATATAATAGCAAACATGATCTGAAATCTGAAATCTTCATGATAAGAGCCTTCTCTGAATATTCTTGTCTCAACAAGATAACAAGTGTTTGCATCAACTCTTTTCTCAATTCTGTCACCTAGCAGGAAACTAACAAATTGAATCAGTCAATTTTTTCTAAAATGATCAGTCATTACAACAACTTGTAATTAGAATAGCAGCAAAGAAAAAGTTAAGTCACTTAACGGCTTTTCTCTCGAGGAATGATGAAACGTGTTTAAGAAAGCATGTCGAGAAATCTTTTGTCCAATCTTCCATCATTCAACATCTTAAAGACCATGCTTATCGTTGAAGCATCTCCAGCACACTCGCAACTCTTCATTTCTTCGATGAGTTCTGCTGATCTGAATTTGTCACCAACTCTAAGATGTCCCCGAATTAGGGTATTATATGTACAGTCGTTTGGGAGAGGCCCATTTTCTTTCATTTTTCTGAACAAGGCATCTGCTTCCTGCATTAAACCTTTACCACAAAATCCTGAGATCATTATCGTGTACGTTTTAACATCAGGCTTCACTCCTTTCAGGCTCAGACTACAAAATAAATCCCAAGCTTCTTCCACCTTCCCAGCCTTGCACATCCCATGAATGATGATACTATACGTAACAATATCAAGCTCCATTCCACTCTTTTTCAGATCCTCAAATATGACCAAAGCTTTCTCTAGCTTCCCGTTGTTACATAATCCATCTAACAAAATGTTGTATGTCCAGATATTGGAAGGCACATCACAAGAATTCATCTGACTGAAAACTTCTAGGGCAGTATCACAGTCTCCAGCTAGACAAAGCCCTCGGATAAGAGTGTTGTAAGTGATTGTGTCTCCAACCAATCCTCTTTGAGACATCTCACGGAAGAGTTGCATACCTTCATTTACCTTCTTACACTTTAAGAATCCATCTATAAGAGTATTATATGTCAGTATATCTGGGGAACAACCTTTGCTAACCATAAACTCAAACATCTGCTTAGCCTTGTCTAGACGATCGTGCATGCAAAACCCAGTGATCATTGAATTGTACGTGACATTATTAGGATCTATAGACCTTCGGATCATCTCCTCGTACAACTTTTTGGCCTCTAAAAATTTCCCTTCTTTCGAAAACGCATAGATCAATGCACTGAACGTAACAACATCGGGGTTGATTTCCCTCTCAATCATATTGCTTAGTAGTCGAGCAGATTCAGCCCATCTTCCGTAACTACAAAGACAACATATGAGAGGGTTGTAGGTGAAAACATCCGGTCTAATTCCTTTCTTCTCCATTTTGTTGAATAGCTCAAGTGCATTGTCGACATGTTTGTATTTGCAGAGATTATCAATGACTGTGCTGTAGATCACAACATTCGGCTTTATTTCCCCTTTCTCCATCTTCTTGAGCAGATTTAAAGCCAAATCAGTATCACCTCTCTTACATATTCCGTTTATGACCACACCATAAGTAACTAAATCTGGTTCACAGCCTCTCACGGTCATCCGTTCAACTAAAGCCACCGCTTCTGAGACTCTATTGTTGAGAAAAAGTCCATGGATTAGAGTTGTAAATGTGACGGTATCGGGTTTATATCCCATTTCCACCATTTGATCAACTAAAGCTACAGCCTCAGAAATCCTATTACCATGGCAATATCCATTGAGAAGCGAAGAAAGCGTTACAATGCTAGGCTCATAGCCGAGTTTCATCATCTTGCCAAGAAGAGCCAAAGCAAGAGAGAGCTGAGAAGAGCGGCAAAAACAGTTGATGAAAATACTGTAAGAATAGAGATCATGTGAAATTCCCATCATTTGCATCTTCTCACCCAGAGAAATCACAACATCATACTTGTTCATCTTCGCAATAGCACTCAACAATCTACTGAAATCAACAATGGAAGGCAAAGGACGAGACTTTACCATCTCACCGAACAAATCAATCGCATCGTCTAACTTAATATCATGAAGAAACCCATCTCGAATCTTCTCTCTGTAACCATAGCTACCACCAGAGAAAGCCCGTACCCAGTAAAAGATTCGAGGATTACCTTTCCCGTTGAGATTCCGATGAACAAACCTCTTCGCTGTCGATCGCATCATCATCTTCTCCGATTTGGCTTCAGCTTGATTGTATTCACTCTCACTCTCACTGTCACTCTGTAAATTGCAGAAACCCTAATCCAATTTTCATGAAACAGAACAAGAGCGAGCGAAAAACCGGTAGAGACCCGGTTCAATACTTATTACCAAGTTGGTTTACTTTCAATTTTTTTGTTCTCACTCCTTGTTTCAATAGTCAAGCTCGTTGACAAAAAGATAAAGGGTAATTTGTGTAATAACCAAAAGATAAATTATGGGTCCGATTGGTAACCTAGCTTTTTTAAAATCTGGAGCGGTAAGCTTTATAGCATAGTGCAAAGCTCTATAGATAAAGATTTGAGATAAAGCTGTATAAATAAAAATTAGTGTAATAGTGTTGGTAAAACTTTTGATAAAGTTTTCGTGATTAGTACAATCTAAAGCGGTACAAATTAAAAAGTGGAATAAAGATTATAAAAATTTTAACCAATCTAACCCTATATCTCATTAACTAGCCAAAATCTCTGAATCTAATTGATGAGATTTTACCACATAAGACCATTTTGACTAATTTATGAGTTATAATCTTTTTTTTATGGTTATCTAATTAATTAACCAAAAATATAAATTACAACGAAAACAAAAACAGAAAAGTACAAATGGTTAATGAAATCTACTTATCTTTATTGATTTTTGTTGTTGAAATACCGGTTAATAAAATACCGGTTTTCCTCATGGTATTACTTTGTGCAATTAGCTTTCCATTAATTTCTGCTTCTTTTTCATCCTCCTCAGACACACTTGTTCATACTCAAACAAATAGCTCTGGACATCTGAACTCGCTTCCGGTTCGTTCTCTAGAACCATTCTTGCGCATCTCTATCTGAATGTGAGAGCTAGGCCTTAAAGAATTCTAATTCGTTGATGAAAAAGAAGCTTATTGTATCTGCTCTTAGTGTATGAAACAACGCTCTATTGAGTATATGTAAAGATGCGTTTCACAATCAAATATGCGACCAAAATGAAAGGATACATTCTGCATATGATACTGATACTACTAATAGTGACACAGACAAGGACCATTGACTGAAGTAAGAATCACAATTCTTAAACAGAGACTTCTTGCAAAAGTTGACAAATCAGAACATACTGATCGCTTACACTATGCGCCATGTTATAATTAAACATCAACTAACCCATAACAGTAAGACACTAATACTAACAATGACCATCCACCAAAATGAATCAACTAGTTCACAGACTCAAGTAAGAAAATCACCTTCTTCCCCAGCGGAGTTCTTGCGAAAGTTTATTTCCCTTGGGAATTTTGACAATCAGCAACTTCTTGACACAGCTACAAGTAATCTACTTTGATAAGTAGGCTAGCTCGAAAAGTGGAAAACCTGAAACAGACACTTTCAAAATCCTTGTATTAGGAATCAAAAACTATCTTTTGATAGGAAAAGTTCAAATCCTTATTTCAGGATGACTAATTAACAAAAACACTGGTTCCAAACTTCTATTTATATATAAAAAAAATGACAATGTCTCAGAAAATTCGTATATGGAAAACAGAATCGATAATGAAAAAACAAACAAAATTGTTTCTTTGGTACAGTATCAGCAAAAGCACAACAGCAACTTAATATACACATATCTATCTACATACCAAAAAAAGAACCGATTGCGAATTAATCAGAAGAAAAACAATAGAAAAAGAAGCTCGTTCACCTGAAAGATGTTTTAGGAAAGCAAACGAACATAGGTGCATCCAGATACGATGTCTGGACGCATGAACCAAAAACACAAACGAACAACAGCGAGATGCTGCGTCTAGATACTGCGTCCAACTGCTGCGTCTAGATATTGCATCCAGACACCCAAACGAACAGCACCTAACAAATCTCTTCGCCGGCAATGCAAGCTGGATAGAAAACGACCTCTTCATCCCCTAGATTTCGCTCCAACGATTTCGATTCCTTCTTCAGTCTCACTCTCTGTTTGCAGTGAAAGTGGTAGAGCTTGACAGAGTAAAAATGGTTTCAGAGAACTCAGAACAAACTCCGGTCACCGGAAAATTACAAACTTTGCTCAGAAACTAGACAAACCCAATTCAAATTATCGAAAAAAAAACGAACCTTTGGATCCCTCGCCAGAAAAGTGTAGATTTTCTCGAGAATTAGCTTATAATCTGGGGAAAGGTTCGAGTCTGCAGATTGAGAATGAGAGAGCTACACAACTCCCCGGCGGAGTCCTCCTAAACCCCCCTAAACCAAGCATGAACGATCATTTTAAGAACCGGTTTCAATGTCAGTCTTAGAACCGGTTATTATCGGTTTGACGATTGGACAATGGAGTGGTCAAAACCGGTTTACTGGCGGTTTACGTTTTTTCGTTCGACAAAACAAGTCATAGAGCATTAAGCTTCTTTCTAATTGCAGTGAATTTGTGGTTGTGTAAACGAGATATGTCCATAATGCAAGATCAACCTGTTTAAGTAGCATGTAACCATTCCTTCACTTCTGCCACAAGATATAGAAGCATCTTTATCCGGTTTGGGTACATGTTTTTTGAAAATGAGATTGTTCCTAGACTTCTAAATTCTCCACACAATCCAAACTGAGATAGTTCAAAACATAAATCCACAGTTTAAAACTATCCTTGTACATATCACCCTCTTCTCTCGAGGGTAAACTGTTTCAAGAAAGCATATCGAGAAAGCTTTTGTCCAATCTCCCATCATATAACATATCAGTGACCAAGCCAAAAGTGGAAGCATTTCCACAGAATCCGCAACTCTTCATTTCTTCGATGAGTTCAGCTGATGCTACTTTGTCACCATCTCTAAGGCGTGCCCTAATCAATGTATTATATGTACCACTATCTGGGAGAGGCCCATCTTCTTTCATTTTTCTAAACAAGGCATCCGCTTCTTCCATTAAGCCTTTCCTACATAATCCTGAGATCATTGTGGTGTAGGCTATAACATTAGGTTTCACTCCTTTGAGGCTGAGGCTACGAAACAAATCCCACCCATCTTCCACCTTCCCAGCCTTACACATCCCTTCGATGATAATATTATATGTAAAAATATCGAGTTCCATATCACTCTTTTGCAAATCCTGGAATACCACCAATGCTTTCTCTAGCTTCCCGTTATTGCAAAGACCATCCAACAAAATGTTGTAGGTCCGGATATCGGGAGGCACACCATTGGAAACCATCTGTTTGAAAACTTTTTGGGCATTCTCACAATCTCCAGCTTGATAAAACCCTTGGATTAGAGTGGTGTAAGTGATTGTGTCGCCAACCAATCCTCTTTGAGACATCTCGCCGAGAAGTTTCATACCATCATCTACTCTCTTACACTTACAAAATCCATTTATGAGAGTATTACATGTCACCACATTTGGAAAACAACTTTTGCTAACCATCAAAGCAAACATATCCTTGGCCTCATCTAGGCGATCGTTCATGCAAAACCCATTGATCAATGAATTGTAAGTGATGGTATTAGGATCTATAGACCTTTGAATCATCTCCTCGTACAATTTTTCAGCTTCCAAAAGCTTCCCCTCTTTGACAAACGCATCAATCAGTGCGCTGAAAGTAACTACATTGGGGTCGATTTTCTTCTCAATCATATCATTCAAAAGTCGAGAGGCATCGCTCCATCTTCCGTAACTACAAAGGCAACATATGAGGGAGCTGTAGGTGAAAACATTTGGTCTAATTCCTTTATTCTCCATTTCACAACATTCGGCTTTATTTCCCCTTTCTCCATCTTCTTGAGCAGATTTAAAGCCAAATCAGTATCACCTCTCTTACATATTCCGTTTATTACCACACCATAAGTAAAAAGATCAGGTGGACAGCCTTTCACAACCATTCTGTCAACTAAAGCCACCGCTTCTGAGACTCTGTTGTTGAGAAAAAGTCCATGGATTAGAGTGTTGAATGTGACGGTATTTGGTTTATATCCCATTTCCACCATTTGATCAACCAAAGCTACAGCCTCAGAAATCCTATTACCATGGCAGTATCCATTGAGCAGCGAGTTAAACGTGACTATATTGGGATCATAGCCGAGTTTCATCATCTTGCCAAGAATAGCTAAAGCATGAGAGAGCTGAGAGCGGCGGCAAAAGCAGTTGATGAAAATACTGAAAGTATAGAGATCATGAGCAATTCCCATCATTTGCATCTTCTCACCCAGAGAAATCACAGCATCATACTTCTTCATCTTCGCAATTGCACTCAACAGTTTATTGAACTTAATAATAGAAGGCAAAGGACGAGACTTTACCATCTCACCGAACAACCCAACAGCATCATCTAATCTAATCTTCTCCCTAAAATCATAACTAGCACCAGAGAAAACTCGTTTCATCAATCTGACTGTAAATTGCAAAAGCCCGGTTTAATACTACTTGTCATCGAACCGGGGATTCATTAATGTTAATTACAGTTGAATGACGTAATTTTATTATATTAACCCTATCCTATCAACGATGGGGTCCACGGGGAGGAAAATTGAAATTTATATTAATTAGCTTAAGATAATGTAATTATTATTACATTTTAATAACAAAATTCAAGCTTTGCTTTTTCTGGTTTCCCAATAAATGACAAAATACATGTAAAAAGCCAAAAACATGATATATTTTGTAATTGATAACCGGGTCTGAGTAAACTGGTTCAGCTGTGAGTGTCAAAATCTCTTTAATGAAAGGGAAATTAGGTGAAATAACAAAAAAAAAATATATAGCTAAAATTATAATCATTTAACCTAAATTCAATGAACATAATTATGTCACATAGGCTCAAATTCATCCTTAATAACAATTTCTGGTAAAAATATTATTATCATTAAAATTAACATTTTTATTTCAAAGAAACAAGCATACATATGTGGTGGAACATACCACACTTGAATGACAAGGACCAAAATATCTCTGGATATGAAACAAGATCAACAAGTCCTCATCACAAAGAAACACTTAGACCCTAAAGATAAAATGGTTGAATAATCTCTTCCATTTGTTTTTCACTCATGCTCCAACGGATGTTCCTACAAAGCAAACACATGAAACCATTCAGAAATTTGACTCTGGACATCATTCACCAGCCAAAACTATATGAATTATACATGTTATACATGCTGAACAAATGCAAGTGCATACAATGTGCATGCATGTGTACATTTTTATACGTCATGTTTAATTATTATGGTTCTTATACGTCATCTTTAATTTTTAGGATCCTTAATAAGAGAAGACGACTAATTACGAGGGAAAATTAATAAGCAAGAACAAAAAATTACATGGTTAAAACTTGAATGTATAATCAAATAACGACACCGCTTCATCGGTCATGTCTCCGAGACAAAGACCGTGAAAGAGGGTGTTGAAAGCTATAGATTAATTTAATTATTACATTTTTTTCTTTTAATTATTACATTTATTCATATGATTTCATTTTAACTACACCATAATGTCCACATTCATCTCTTTATTTTATATCTCTATAGTTTAAATGTTTTTTTAAGAACCTCCATTATTACTGTGTTTTTTTTTTTTTTTTTGACGTCAAATTATTCTTATTGCAAGATCATAAAATTACATAGACCATTTGATTACATACTCTTGCAATATGTTCCTAGCCTGTTTAGCTAAATTATCAGCACTTGTATTAGCTTGCCTAGCAATCTGTTGGAAAGAAAAGTTACAATTGGAAGCCACCTTCATGATATCCTGCACGTAAATAGCTAGAGGTGCATTTATCAAATCATTCACTCTGAATTGTTTCCTTCGAGACTGCAAAGGCTTGTATAATGATGCTAAATCTCCACAAAAGACTATTTGCTGATATCCTGTTCTGGCAAGACTAGTGACTGCAATTCTTAGAGCCTCGGCCTCCGCTTCCATACTCGACATTACTGGTGCAATTGCTCCCGAGCCCTGGAGAAGTGGTACGCCCTGTCTGTCAACAAGTACCCATCCTACTCCAGCTGCTTGATAAGGGGAGACCCATGAAGCATCCACAAAACAATATTGGTGCTCAACCTGGTTAATAGCCTGATGCATAGATGAAAGAATGGAGTGCCATCAGAGGAATTATTTTGCTTAACTTGATATTTGCATTTTTACAATATTGAAACTTTTTTTCCACAACAATATTGAATCTATGATCCAAAAAGTCGAACCATTTACACACGTGCATATATACATTCCCAGATTTAACACTTTTAAGACAAAGCCCATCAACAAAACATGAATGGTTCTAAGAGTTTGAGAAAATAATTAAAATTTACGAAAACTCACTCATAAAATCTGTGTCCTCGAGACCTTTGGCACTAACAAGAACAAGTTCAAGCGTTCCATGAGGCATTTTTTTTTCTGATTTTTTTTTCAGTTTCCTGAGAGAAAAAGTGAAGATTCAGATACCAATAAAGAGATGTGAGGCTTTTGTCTGATTGGTTGGAAATTTAAGAAAAAATCTCTCTTTTTCAATTACAGAGATCGTTTTATGCACGAACAATATTGACTTTATATTTGGGAATTTGGGATTTAGCTATAGCGCGTGGAATTAATGTACTGTGCCAGCTTTTTTTCACTTTCATTTCATTTATTAGAGTAATTAAAATAGTTTTTTTTTCTTTTTTCTTTCAATAATATTCCAATTTAAATATTTTCAAAACTTATGCCATTTTTTATAACAATTACTTTAATTAGAGTAATTAAAACTTATGAGATTTGTTACTCTGTTCAACCTTAGAGATGTTATCTACTGAGTTTCCATTAAATCAAACATAAATATTTTAAATTTATGACATTTTTGATAAGATTTACTTTAATTAGAGTAACTAAATGGACGTTACATATATATATATATATATATATATTTAAATAAAACTTTACAGATTGTTTAGTCATTTTATATGATTTTTAATTAATTTTAAATATTAAAATAGATTGATTTATTGATATAAGAATAAACTGGATAAAAAGGAAACTCAAGAAATCTTACATATTTTAAGGAATAAATTAAGTCTATAAACGTATATATGCTAGAAGACACAAAGATATATCTAAAGTTAATAGATAAGATATTCCATATCTTTTTTTTTAGTTTTTAAAATATATATTTTGAAAAATTTTAAACGAATAAAGCTATAAATCTATAATAATTTGTTTATTTGTTATAAAAAAAATTTATTAAAATTTTATTAATCATTTTGCCACTTTTCTTTTTGCCGCTATATTTGACTACAAAAGAAAATGTAACTATCATATGTAAACAGTTATCCTCCGAGTTGGGCAACTAATTCCGGTGTCATTTTCTAATTTAATGTTTGGCTGACAAAATTTTTTTTTAAAAAAGAAATGATTAGAGATGTAAGAACAAATAATTTAAGAGATTCTAATTTAATCTAATGAAGAGGATTATCAAACCCTTTATAATCTTTTGATCAATGATGTTGAATATTGGTCTATAATTATTCTCAAGATTGTTTAGGTCTATGCATATCTCTTTCTATCTAGCAATATATTGATGGAACACATGCAATTCTTTTTGCACCATAACATTCTTGATATGTTGTTAGTGTCAATACTACAACTTGATATAATAACATCAGGTACAAAACAGAGTTAATTTGGTGACTAAACGAATCAAAGAGAGTATAACTGATTCATATTTCCACCACGGTTGTCTAACACATGAACAGAAAGAGATAATTTCCTTCGATTAGCTAATTTTTAATGGAACAAAATAAACTATATTAAATGTTGAGTGGAAACTAATCAATCAAGAAAAGTATGCATTTGTTTATTGATGAGCACAATAACTATGACTACTGACTGACTACGAAAAGAAAAAGAAAAATCAACGTAAGTAGGCTACGTACCAATACTTGGTATTAAATAGAGCACCAACTCATTTGTTTCCCAAACATCATTTCCATACTACAAACAAACCAATTTATAGTGAAAAAACATGACTACAAATTCCGATCAATCTCCGTCGCACAACGTCTTCGTGTACGGCAGTTTTCAAGAACCAGCCGTTGTCGGTTTGATCCTCGAATGTACTCCGGTCATAGTCTCCGCCCAACTCCACGGCTTGTACATCTTTCTTCACATCTTTCACTTTCCTTTTTTGCTTAAGATTTCTTTGAGATAAATTAAACCGATTTATCAGTCTTTTACAGTCATAGGTATAGACTCAAAGGACGTTTGCATCCATGTATTGCTCCATCGGAGACCGGAGTTATTAATGGAAAGGTTTGATTATGAACAAAAAAAGATCTTTATAAAATTTGTATATTTTCTGTGTTTTATTTCGATTCTTGATCTCGAAATCTCAAAAATGAGTTAATGTTCGTGTAGGTATTAACTGGATTAACAGATGATCAGTTACAGAATTTAGATATGATTGAAGGAGCTGAATATGAGAGGAAGACTGTTGAGGTTGTATTAACTGTAAGTTTCCACTTCATCTTCTTCTTTTTTTTCCGCTACTCAAAACGTTTTAGAAAGCCAACACAGTGGTATAGAGTTTGCATAAATCGTGCCAATGTGATGCAGGACACATCGCAGAAGATGCAAGTGGAAACCTTTATATGGGCTAACAAGGATGATCCCGACATGTATGGCGAATGGGATTTCGAGGTTGAAACGATTTCCTAACTTCTTGATTCATCAAGAACTTTGTAAGTTACGTTGCTTAATGGTTTTTGGCGAAACATGTGTGGATATATGATTTGGTAGGAATGGAAACGGCTTCATATGGAGAAATTCATTGAGGCGTCAAAGAAATTCATCGAATGGAAGAAGAATCCGGATGGGAGAGGAAGGGAAGAGTTTGAGAAATTTGTACACGAAGATCCTCCCGTAGCCTAAAGAATTTATCTACCTTATTATATCTTGTTTCCTATCAAGATTAGTACAAGCCATTCACTTTATCTCTATGATCTTCTGCTGCAAATAAGTGAAGGGTCTCACTTCAAAGGCAATAAAAAGGCTTTGTGAGTTGGGAATCACAAAGAAGATGGTGTATCTAAAATTGTTTGTGTACTACTGTTGGATTTAAAATAGTTATGCATATCTATAACCGTAAGGGATAAAATACAATCATAAAGTGATTTATAAACCTTGATAAATCAGTTTATACGAACTTTATAGATCACATGTTCATCATTTCTGCCTGCATTTTGGGGATTAAAGGAGTTTAAAAGTTGGAACAGAGCATGTACACTCAAGAGGTCCTTATTAGTTTCAAAAACTTCTGGATCTTAAAAACAAAGCAAAAAAAACTCGAAACTAACTAGCCAATAATCAGGAACGTTGCGTACCCTTGAACTTGACAGAGAATTGGGAACGGCTTACTTGTAGATTCTGGACAGATAACAAGTCCTCCTATGGAAATCTGCAACACTTACTGTCTTCGGAAGGACTCCTTCTCTGAGGTTAAACTGGTTTAAGAAAGCATGTTTAGAAAGCTTTTGTCCAGTCTCCCATCCTTCAACATATTAAAGACAATCCCTATCGTCGAAGCATCTGGAGCAAACTCGCAACTCTTCATTTCTTCGATGAGTTCAGCTGATGCGGCTTTGTCACCATCTCTAAGGCGTGCCCTAATCAATGTATTATATGTACCACTATCTGGGAGAGGCCCATCTTCTTTCATTTTTCTAAACAAGGCATCCGCTTCTTCCATTAAGCCTTTCCTACATAATCCTGAGATCATTGTGGTGTAGGCTATAACATTAGGTTTCACTCCTTTGAGGCTGAGGCTACGAAACAAATCCCACCCATCTTCCACCTTCCCAGCCTTACACATCCCTTCGATGATAATATTATATGTAAAAATATCGAGTTCCATATCACTCTTTTGCAAATCCTGGAATACCACCAATGCTTTCTCTAGCTTCCCGTTATTGCAAAGACCATCCAACAAAATGTTGTAGGTCCGGATATCGGGAGGCACACCATTGGAAACCATCTGTTTGAAAACTTTTTGGGCATTCTCACAATCTCCAGCTTGATAAAACCCTTGGATTAGAGTGGTGTAAGTGATTGTGTCTCCAACCAATCCTCTTTGAGACATCTCGCCGAAAAGTTTCATTCCATCATCTACTCTTTTAGACTTACAAAATCCATTTATGAGAGTACTATGAGTCACTACGTCTGGGGAACAACCTTTGCTAACCATGAACTCAAACATATTTGTAGCCTTGTCTAGACGATCATGCATACAAAACCCATTGATCAGTGAATTGTATGTGAAAATATCAGGATCTATAGACCTTCGGATCATCTCCTCATACAAACTTTCAGCCTCCAAAAGCTTTCCTTCTTTCGCAAATGCAGCGATCAATGCATTAAAAGTAACTACATTGGGGTTGATTTCCCTCTCAATCATATCCCTTAGCAGTCTAGCAGACTCAGCCCATCTTCCGTAACTACAAAGGCAGCTTATGAGGGAGCTGTAGGTGAAAACATTTGGTCTAATTCCTTTCTTCTCCATTTCACTAAATAGCTCAAGTGCATTGTCGACATGTCTGTATTTGCAGAGATTATCAATGACTGTGCTGTAGATCACAACATTCGGCTTTATTTCCCCTGCTTCCATCTTCTTGAGCAGATTTAGAGCCAAATCAGTATCACCTCTCTTACATATTCCGTTTATTACCACACCATAAGTAAAAAGATCAGGTGGACAGCCTTTCACGACCATTCTGTCAACTAAAGCCACCGCTTCCGAGACTCTGTTGTTGAGAAAAAGTCCATGGATTAGAGTGTTGAATGTGACGGTATTTGGTTTATATCCCATTTCCACCATTTGATCAACCAAAGCTACAGCCTCAGAAATCCTATTACCATGGCAGTATCCATTGAGAAGCGACGAAAGCGTTACAATGCTGGGCTCATACCCAAGTTTCATCATCTTCCCAAGAACAGCTAACGCAAGAGAGAGCTGAGAAGAGCGGCAAAAACAGTTGATGAAAATACTGAAAGTATAGAGATTATGTGAAATTCCCAACAATTGCATCTTGTCACCCAGAGAAATCACAACATCATACTTCTTCATCTTCGAAATAGCACTTAACAGTTTACTGAAATCAACAATGGAAGGCAAAGGACGAGACTTTACCATCTCACCGAACAAATCAATCGCATCATCAAACTTAATATCCTGAAGAAACCCATCTCTAATCTTCTCTCTGTAACCATAACTACCACCAGAGAAAGCTCGTACCAAGCAACAAATGGAAAACGACGAGTGAGAAGCAATTCCAAGGTTACCTTTCTCCAAATGACTCGAAACAGCAAATCTCTTGGCCCTAAACGCAATCGCTAACCTCATCTTCTCAATCTCTCTCAATAATATACAATCAAAACCTAAATTGACATGAACAGTGTATGACCCTGTGTGTTCCTCAAACACTGAGAGAGATTCCTAAAACTGAAGAAATCTCTTCGCTGGAGATTAACAATGGGGAGAGATACGAAAACCAGCTCAATTGCGGTTTAAAGATGTAATTTCAATTAAACCGAATATAACCGAGTAGATGTGGCATTAGATTAGTCATTTGGTTCGCTTGTTATTATATATGTTTTGAATAAATTTGGATGGATTAAGGTTTATAATCGATAAAGAACTGTACACTCCACTGTTGTTCAAGAAAAGAAAGAAATGTACATTGCATTAGGATTATTTTGTATGATTCGGATCGAATTCTCATCATATAATATAACTTTGTAAGAGTTTAAAATCATTTTTTTAAAACTTATATTATTTAAATATGACTTTTGGCTTGGAATCTTTTAATTTTTGGTTATATATTTTGAAATCGTATATATTATTTGAGAAGTATTTTGGGAGTATTTGCTTAGGTATCATAACCACAATTTTTCTCCTTTTTATTTTTATTTATTTATTTAATTATTTTATACTCATTACCAAACACATTTATTTCTAAATATACTTATTTTGATTACTATAAATCTAATTGCCAAACAAATTTGAATCTTCCTAAACTTGCCAAAATTAAAATATTTTGAATTTTCAACTTGCCAAAGTTAAAATATTTCGAAATTATAGATTTAAATCATAGAATTAAATGTGAAAAATTAACATATATATCAAAAAATTGATTTAAAATAAAATAAAACTATTTATTATCTTTTGAAAATATATGAGCATGTTTTTACATGTATTGTTTTGTTTGATAAGTAGATGTTTATAATTTATAAATGAACCTTCCTATAACTAAAAAAATAATTATTAATGAAATTTGTTGGTTTAATTATTTCAGACTATATTGCGATCAAAGCCGAGTTTCATCATCTTCCCAAGAAGAGCTAACGCAAGAGAGAGTTGAGAACGGCGACAGAAACAATTAATCAAAATATTGTATGAATAGAGATCATGCGCAATTCCCAATATTTGCATCTTCTCACCCAGAGAAATCACAGCATCATACTTCTTCATCTTCGCAATAGCACTCATCAATCTACTGAAATCAACAATGGAAGGCAAAGGACGAGACTTTACCATTTCACTGAACAACCCAATTGCATCATCTAACTTAATATCATTAAGAAACCCATCTCTAATCTTCTCTCTGTAACCATAACTAGCACCAAAAAAAGCTCGTTCCCAGCAAAAGATTCGAGGATTACCTTTCCCGTTGAAATTCCGATGAACAAACCTCTTCGCCGTCGATCCCATCATCATCTTCTCCGATTTGGCTTCAGCTTGATTCACTCTCACTCTCACTCTCAGGACTGTAGATTGCAAAAACCCTAATCGAATTTTCATCAAACAGAAGCTATGGAAACCGGTAGGGTCCCGGTTTAAGTTTGGTTTACTTCAAACTCAAGCTCGTTAACAAAAATAATTTACAAGGAAACGTTTTTCGTTTTTTAAATGATAAAATTGGTTTGACAAAAAAAAAAAATGTAAATATTGGTTAATAAAAAGCTACTAATCTTTATACTTTTCCACATTTTGGAAGCTAATTAATTGCTACACTAAATGTGCAAATGTTTTGATCTGCAGTAACTAAATTACGTATATAGATTACGTATATAGATTACAATAAATTACGTATATAGATTACTAAATCTAAAGGTAATGACTGCTGCAAATGGAAAATTGGTCCGGATTATGTCCCGAAACATTTCTCTGCTTCGGAAACATGGAGAGCTCTTCACCCTAATGGCCAAACTGTTTCTTGGTTCAAATCAGTTTGGTTCAAGGGAAGAATCCCGAAGCATTCGTTTCTTTGTTGGGTGACAACAAGAAATAGAATGCACACAAAAGACTGGCTTAACACTCCCTCTTCGTCTTGATCCACTCTCTCGGCCAACCATTAACACTCCCTCGACAATTATTACATTACTAACAATTTGGTTTTCTCTCTTTTAAGATTAGGAAGATGGCTTGCTTTATGTTATCTATTTCTTCATTTTTTTGGATGCAGATCAATTTGAAACTGATCTGGTGATTGCTTTAGAGCTGTAACCTTGAGGGGAATCATTGTAATAGTTGATCTAAAGGAATGGAAATTTCAAGTTAAAAAAAAAAAAAAAATTTGTTTAAAACAATAAGAAAGAAAAAATGAAGAAATCTAGCACTATATCTTTCCTCATCCGGTTAAGAAAATACCGGTTTTCCTCCGGAACACATGGTTTTCACTTTGTGCATCTAGCTTCCTATAATTGCTGCTTCTTTTGACACACTTGTTTCATACTTGAACATCTGAAATCGCTTCTGATTTGTTCTCTAAAACCATTCTTGCGCATTTCTATCCACATTTAACCAAAGAAGTTGAGTCTAGTTGACTAGTTGTAGTGGAAGAGTCTCCATATGATTAAACAATCATTCTCTCAACTAAAGCCACCGCTTCTGAAGCTTTGTTGCTGAGGAAAAGTCCATGGATTAGGGTTGTAAATGTGACAGTATCAGGTTTATAACCCATTTTCACCATTTGATCAACCAGAGCTACAGCATCAGAAATCCTATTCCCGTGACAAAATCCATTGAGCAGCGAGTTAAACGTGACAATGCTAGGATCATAACCAAGTTTCACCATCTTGCCAAAAACAATGAATCAAAATACTGAAAGTATAGAGATCCTGAGAAATCCCCAACATTTGCATCTTCTCGCCGAGAGAAATCACAACATCAAACTTGTTCATCTTTGCAATTGCACTCAACAGTTTATTGAACTCAATAATGGAAGGCAAAGGACGAGATTGAACCATTTCACTGAACAACCCAATCGCATCATCTAATCTAATCTTCTCACTGTAACCAGAGAAAACTCGTTTCATCAAGCAAAAGATTCGAGCTATAAAAACCGGTAATGTTCCGGTTTAATTACTCTTGCGTTTTAAGATGGTTTAGTAACAACAATTACACTTGAGCAAATCTTTCTCCATTTCCTATTTTATCGTTTTGATCCATGGATAAACTGTTTCTCTTAGATGTAGGAGCTCATTAGTGGTCATAACCCATAATCTGTCAGTATCACCTTCTAGAATCTCCTTGATTGAAAAACACTAACCATATTGTTGCTTTGATAGTCACTGAGCAAAGAGATTGAGTTAATTATGGAATGTTTTTGTTTTTTCCTGCTGTCTAGTGTCAGGGGTTTTTCAAATTGGTGTTAGTCATATAATACGTTTTGCTACCAGTTGGATAGGATCAATGTAGAGCAGTTTTCTTCGTTAACATGAATTTCAGCTCGATCGTGTCGCTATGATCTTACAGAGATAGTTTTTGAGTACTGTTTTCCTTCCTCTGATAAGTGTTCATAAGGAAGAAATGAGACATTGTGAAATTAAAGTAGAAACCAAATTTGGAACTTTCGATCAAGACTTTACTATTAGCTCAAGTTTCAGAAAGAGTCTTCTTTGGAACTTTCAAGTGCCAACCCGAACCTTCATCCCTCAACATCAAAGTCTTGCTCTTTTTTTATTTTCAAGTGGCCATACAAAAAGTCAATGTAGTGGTTTTCTCCTGAGGAATCATTGATTTTTTCACATTCTCCATATTTTCTTTGTTAATCTCTCTGTGATAATGGATTGTTTGGGCGGAATCTTGGGTGCTATCTTGGCTGATATAGGGCGTGGTATGTGCAGATCAACTTAAAATCAGGCTTTAAAGTTTTAGCAACAACAAAAATCAATCTCATCACAACAAATTAGAGTAAAGGTGAAGAAATCTAGCTTTATATCTCCTCCGGTTAAGAAAATACCGGTTTTCCTCTGGTACACATGGTTTTACTTTGTGCAACTACAGATTACTCTAATTGCTGCTTCTTTTTCATCCTCCTCAGACACACTTGTTTCATACATAAACAAAATAGCTCTGGACATCTGAAATCGCTTCTGGTTCGTTCTCTAGAACCATTCTTAAGCATTTCTATCTAAATTTGACAGAAGAAGTTGAGTCTAGTTGTAGTTGTAGGATCTCCATATGATTAAACGATCGATGCGGGAATTTAGAGCCCATACCTCCTCCAAGCTTGAATTAGCACTTACGCTCTCGAGATCGCAGCACATATTTGGAGTTTAGAACCATTGGTTGGTTTACTTTACTGGAAATCAGAAACTTTCTGTACATAAACAAGACATAAGGTCAAGATACGGAGTGACCTAAGTGTATGATCTTGATAAACAGGGGAAAGTGTGGTCACATCATTACGGTTTAGGCCATGTACAAATAAATCAACATATATACACAGCAAGACAGTGTGTCAGTAACTTCACTCAATTAACATATATACACAGCAAGACAGTTCCAAGTTTAACTAAACAAAAATTGTCAACTTTGTAGACTGCACCATCAAATCAAAATCGAACAAGAGTATCTCAATTAAAATTACACTGCATTATGAAGAAGAACTAAAGATATAACAATCAGTCAACCTAATTACAGAAAAAGAAACATGAAAAGATTTGAACTTACAACATATAGCAAACATGATCTGAAGTATGAACTCTTCATGATAGGAACTTCTCTGACTATCCTTATCACAACAAAGACAACAAGTGTTTGCATCAACTCTTGTTTCAATTCTGTAACCTAGCAGGAAAATAGCAAACAAAATCAGTCATATTTTCATACGAATATCAGAAATTACAACAACGTGTCATTACTCGTTTGAATACCAGCAAAAACGTTTATTCACCTAATTGCTTTTCTCTCGAGGTCTAATGAAACGTGTTTAAGGAATCATATCGAGAAAGCTTTTGTCTAGTCTCCCATCATGTAACATATCAGTAACCAAGCCAAAAGTTGAAGCATCTCCAGAAAACCCACAACTCTTCATTTCTTTGAAGAGTTCTGCTGATCTGAATTTGTCACCAACTCTAAGTTGTGCCCGGATTAACGTATTATATGTACAGTCGTTTGGGAGAGGCCCATTTTCTTTCATTTTTCTAAACAGGGCGCCTGCTTCCGGCATTAAACCTTTCCCACAAAATCCAGAGATCATTATCGTGTACGTTTTAACATCAGGTTTCACTCCTTTCAGGCTGAGGTTACAAAATACATCCCACGCTTCTTCAACCTTCCCAGCCTTGCACATCCCTTGAATGATGATAGTATATGTAATAATATCAAGCTCAACTTCACTCTTTTGCATATCTTGGAGTACGACCAATGCGTTCTCTAGCTTCCCGTTGTTACAAAGGCCATCTAACAAAATGTTGTATGTCCATATACTGGGAGGCACACCATCAGAAACCATCTGTTTGTAAACTTTTTGAGCATTCTCACAATCTCTAGCTTGGAAAAAGCCTTGGATAAGAGTGGTGTAAGTGACCGTGTCTCCAATCAATCCTCTTTGATACATTTCACGGAAGAGTTCCATTCCATCTTCTACTCTCTTAGACTTACAAAATCCATTTATGAGAATACTACATGTCACCGCATTTGGAATACAGCTTTTGCTAATCATCAAAGCAAACATAGCCTTGGCCTCATCAAGGCGACCATGCATGCAAAACCCATTGATCAGTGAATTGTATGTGAAAATATCAGGATCTATAGACCTTCGGATCATCTCCTCGTACAACTTTTTGGCCTCTAAAAATTTCCCTTCTTTCGAAAACGCATAGATCAATGCATTGAACGTAACAACATCGGGGTTGATTTCCCTCTCAATCATATCACTTAGTAGTCGAGCAGATTCAGCCCATCTTCCGTGATTACAAAGGCCACTTATAAGAGTGTTGTAGGTGAAAACATCCGGTCTAACTCCTTTCTTCTCCATTTCATTGAATAGCTCAAGTGCATCATCCACATGTTTGTATTTGCAAAGGCTATCAATGATTGAGCTATAGATAACAACATCTGGCTCTATTTGCCTTTCTTCCATCTTCTTGAGCACAGATAGAGCCAAATCAGTATCACCTCTCTTACATATTCCATTTATCACCACACCATAAGTAAGAAGATCTGGTTGACAACCTTTCAAAACCATTCGATCAACTAAACCAACCGCTTCCGAGACTCTGTTGTTGAGAAAAAGTCCATGGATTAGCGTTGTAAATATAACGGTATTGGGTTTATATCCCATTTCCGCCATTTGATCAACGAGAGCTACAGCCTCGGAAATCTTATTACCATGGCAATATCCATTAAGAAGCGAAGAAAGCGTGACAACGCTAGGCTCGTAGCCGAGTTTCATCATCTTCCCAAGAAGAGCTAACGCAAGAGAGAGCTGAGAACGGCGACAGAAACAATTAATCAAAATATTGTATGAATAGAGATCATGCGCAATTCCCAACATTTGCATCTTCTCACCCAGAGAAATCACAACATCATACTTGTTCATTTTCGCAATAGCACTCATCAATCTACTGAAATCAATAATGGAAGGCAAAGGACGAGACTTTACCATCTCACCGAACAACCCAACAGCATCATCTAACTTAATATCACGAAGCCCGTTTCTTAGCATCTTTCGGTGACCAGAGAAAGCTCGTTCCCAGAAACAGATTCGAGGATTACCTTTCCGATGAACAAATCTCTTCGCCGTCGATCTCATTCTCATCATCATCATCTTCTCCGATTTGGATTGGGTATCTTTCTCAACTACGAATCAACCCCAGACCGAGAGAAATTGATAAACCGAGCAATACAAACCGGTAATGTTCCGGTTTAAGACTGAGCAAAGAGATTGAGTTAATTATGGAATGTTGTTTTGCTGCTTGTCCTGCTGTGTAGTGTACAAAGATATTAAAGTAGACTATTGTTCAACAGTTTTCTCTTCTTCGGAGTTCTGATAAGTGTTCATAAGGAACGAATGAGACATTGTGAAATTAAAGTAGAAACCAAATTTGAAACTTTCGATCAAGACTTACTAATAGCTGAAGATTTGAGAAGGAGTCTTCTTTGATACTTTCAAGTGCCAACCCGAACCTTCATCCATCAACATCAAAGTTTTGTTCTTTTTTTATTTTCAAGTGGCCATACAAAAAGTCAATGTAGTGGTTTCTGTGGGGGTCGAAACCAACACAACTAGAATTTGTAAGAGTTCTAGGGAAGCTGATGAGATTTCTATGGTAAGCTAGGGCTCTAGAAAGATGTAAGGAGATTGTTTATTGCTTTGAAATCTTATGAGTACAAGATCGTGTGTAAAATTGCGGATCCCCTTTGGGGTGTTTACAAAGGTCTATTTATACTTTTCCTAAGGCGGCTACATCTCCTAATCTTCTGCGGAGTCGGTCACATCATTATAAGCTTCGCGTCCGGACCGGGCTATCATCATGTTATTGGGCTGAAGACTCTTGGATAGAAGCTGTGATTGAGGAGTGAAGCAAGTGGGTGGTCGGCCCATCGACCGCGACCTCGTGATCGGCCCACGGCGAGCCTGCGATCGGATCACGAAGCGATCGCGTGGTCGGTCTACACGCCGAGCGCACGGTCGGTCGCACCACAGCGAGTGGTCGGTCGCGTCGCGAGGTGATCACGCGGTCGGCCCGTGTGACGAGCGCACGGTCGGTCGCACCACAGCGAGTGGTCGGTCGCGTCGCGAGGTGATCACGCGGTCGGCCCGTGTGACGAGTGCACGGTCGGCCTTGCCTAGACCCGGTCCTTTCCTGCTTCGCTTAAGTTCCATTTCCATATGCTCCGCTCCGCAGGAAGATTCAGGTTCCGTCAGGCCTCCTTTGTTCAGAGTCTGGAGGGCCACTTCCTCAATTGGTTTGCCTTTAGATGTTAATGCTGAGGGGGGTGAAAACCGACCCCAACAGTTAGCCCCCCAGCTCGGTAGTGTTAGAGATAACAGTGCCGAGTTAAAAGATGTAGTGAGTATCATCGTTACCGTCTTGAAGTCGAAGTGCTCGCCTACTCTTCCTTGCAGCACGCTTGAGTACTCATCTTGTTCGATATTCCCCCTCAAGTTCATACAGCAATGTGGAGCATGAACTTGGAAGACACTAGATAGTGGCCTCGTTAAAACCTTAGTAGGGAAAACCCTTTGGGACAAAACCACTACTTAAGGGAAAAGAGTGCCACGCATAATGACGAGGGGATTTGAACAAGGAACTTGGTCAATTGCTCATGAATGAGGCTTTGTTTGCTCATGAATGAGGCTCTGTTTGCTCATGAATGAGGCTACGCTTGCTCATGAATGAGGCTTCGCTTGCTCATAAATGAGCCTTTGTTTGCTCATGGATGAAGCTTTTGTTTAGGCTGTGAAAACGCAAATGCGCTCACGCTCTTTATCTGCCAACGTTGCTGTTGGGCTTTGTATGTTGGTGCTGTTCTCTAGACACGTCTGTCCGAGAACAAGATCACCTTTGACTTTGACCAGCTCTCGTCCTGGGTTTCAGAGTGACGCGTTCAGAACGCATTCCGAACGGAGGTACTAGTAGCTGCATTACCAACGATGTTGTTGGGTTTCTGAGTGATCAGGGGGGTCATCCGGAGACGATTCTGAACACTGGAATTTATATAGCGCGCTGTATCCGTTGTGGATGTCATTGTGTTTGTATCTCAACACTGTTGCTGTGGCCAGCAACAACAGATGCAGAACGACTCTACTCGAATAAAGCTGTGATTGGTCCAAAAAGGACAAGCTGTTCTCATGATGAGTGCTGTAGCGAGTGTTTATGATTGACGATGGCGTTGTCAATGATTTTGTAAAGGAGTAGCGTACAGGTACCCCACTCCCCCCCCCTTTTAGACGAAAGAGGGAACTGATGTCGTCTAGAGACTGGCGAAAACACTCACTCCTCCCCCTAAGGCGGAGGAGATCATGTGAGCTCGTCCGGAACGAGGCCAAGTGAAGAGTAGAATCCCCCCCCCCCTTTTGGATGGAGGGGGGCAACTGAACCTATCCGAAGACAGGCTGCCTACGTACCCTTTGCAGGGATCAAGTCGCCTTGTAGTTCATAGGAAGAGCGTCTAAGAGGGTGGTGGCGTCGCAGCGGACTGGGTGGGATCGACCGCTGGCTTGGTTTTCCCGCCCCTCCTAGCGCGAACTTCTTCTTCGCTTCGAGCGAAGTCTGCAGCGCGGTGGAGAGCGTCCTGGATGGTCGCGGGTGGATTGACAGTCAATTCCTGCCAGAATGGAGAATGGCAGCGAAGTGCTCCTCTCAAGGCCTCCAGCGCGGATGTGTTGGTGATACCGTCCACCTTTGACAGTGTATGCTTGAATCTTGTCACGAAAGACCGCATGCTTTCATTCTCACCCTGCTTGTTCGTCCACAGCTCCGCATCATAGATCTTTCCTTCGGCGAAGATGTTGTAATGCTGCACAAACATCTCTGAGAATTGATGGAAGGTGTGGACTGAATTCTTCTCCAGCTTGTAGAACCACTGGAGGGCAGGCCCTTTGAGGCTCTCTACGAACAGTTTGCAGTAGCCAACGTCTTTCTCGGCTTCTGTGAAGTTTGCCCTTCCTAAGGCGACTTCGAATTCCATCAGATGGATAGCAGGGTCAGTGGTTCCTTCATAGATTGGAAGCTTGATTTTTCCGGGGTCGGAGATTGGAGTTCTTGCGACCCTCTCAGCGAAGGGTGTGTTCCGTGCTTTCTCGAGCACAGAGGCGATCCCAGGAGCCTTCGCCGTGCTCCGGTACATCTGTAGTTGGGTAGCCTTTAGGTCAGAGGCGACCTGGTCTAACTGGGCTTTTAGCGCAGCGACCTCTCCATCTCGGAAGCCTTGCGGAGCCCTGCGCTCTTGTTCCCTCCTATAGAGCTCCGCTATGATCGCATCTCCTTCTTCTGCGGCCGTAGCATGGTCAACTTCTGGGTCGACTCGGGCACGTCTTCGAGGAGGCAGATCCTCATCTGATTCTCCAATCATGCGCTCGGGAGTTAGATCGGATTCCCGACGAGGCGGTGGTGGAGGCAAATCCTCTGGATCTGTGCGAGCAGCCCGAGGTGGTAGCTCCTCGTGTCGAACCCTCCGATTGGTTCGAGGCGTGGCGAAGCTGAGGCGTGTCGGATGGACACGGGACCTCCTGCGCTTCCTTCTCTTAAGCGATTGCAGCTCGCTCGCTGTATCTTCAGTTTTCTTCATCAGAGTCTCAAGCATCTGCTTGATCTCCGCGAGATCCGCGGGGTTATTAGTAGCATGAGGCGCGGTGTTCTCCACGGAGTTGTCTCTCTCCTCGTTGTTTCTGTGGGACGAGGATCCTTCGCTGCTTCTGCTGTTGCTTGACATCCTCACGGTGGTGCGAAACCCTAGCTCTTGTGCGTCAGAAACTCTTTAGGGTCCCCTTAGTCGGCGCCAAATTGTGGGGGTCGAAACCAACACAACTAGAATTTGTAAGAGTTCTAGGGAAGCTGATGAGATTTCTATGGTAAGCTAGGGCTCTAGAAAGATGTAAGGAGATTGTTTATTGCTTTGAAATCTTATGAGTACAAGATCGTGTGTAAAATTGCGGATCCCCTTTGGGGTGTTTACAAAGGTCTATTTATACTTTTCCTAAGGCGGCTACATCTCCTAATCTTCTGCGGAGTCGGTCACATCATTAGAAGCTTCGCGTCCGGACCGGGCTATCATCATGTTATTGGGCTGAAGACTCTTGGATAGAAGCTGTGATTGAGGAGTGAAGCAAGTGGGTGGTCGGCCCATCGACCGCGACCTCGTGATCGGCCCACGGCGAGCCTGCGATCGGATCACGAAGCGATCGCGTGGTCGGTCTACGCGCCGAGCGCACGGTCGGTCGCACCACAGCGAGTGGTCGGTCGCGTCGCGAGGTGATCACGCGGTCGGCCCGTGTGACGAGCGCACGGTCGGTCGTACCACAGCGAGTGGTCGGTCGCGTCGCGAGGTGATCACGCGGTCGGCCCGTGTGACGAGTGCACGGTCGGCCTTGCCTAGACCCGGTCCTTTCCTGCTTCGCTTAAGTTCCATTTCCATATGCTCCGCTCCGCAGGAAGATTCAGGTTCCGTCAGGCCTCCTTTGTTCAGAGTCTGGAGGGCCACTTCCTCAATTGGTTTGCCTTTAGATGTTAATGCTGAGGGGGGTGAAAACCGACCCCAACAGTTTCTCTTGAGGATATTTGATCTTTTCACATTCTCCAAATTTTGCTTCATTCTTGTTTTGTTGATTTCTCTGTGATAATGGATTGTTTGGGCGGAATCTTGGGTTCTATCTTGGCTGATATGGGGCGTGGTATGTGCGGATCAACTTATACTCGGGCCCGTTATACGATCCGGTACAAGTCAAACACCAATGCTTTAAAGAATGCGCTCAACGGTCTTGTGGAAGTTCAGAACAAAGTGAATCAAGACCTCAAAACCTTGGAAATCAAAGGGAAATCCTTCCATCTGCAGTTGAAGAGATGGCTAAGAGACGTGGAAGATATCGTCTGCCAAGCAAATTCAATGCAGGAAAGACGTGTTTCGTGTGCTCCGTTCTTGAAATGGAGGCTTAGCAAAAAACTTGTGGTAATTCTTGAGAAAGTCAAGGGGCTTGAGAAGAATGGCGTAGAGCTTCTCGACAGACTCTCTGTGGAAGAAAAATCTGAACTAGTTGAAAAAATCCTTGGACCCTCGATTCTTGATCAAACAGTAGTATCAAAGATGGTTGTCAAAGTTATAAGCAGTTTGATGAGCGACAAGGTTCAAAAGGTCGGTGTTTGGGGTATGGGTGGAGTCGGAAAAACAACACTAGTCAGAGAACTGAACAATAAGCTATGGAAAGAAGCTGCTACTCAGCGTTTTGGTATGGTGATATGGGCTACAGTTTCCAAAGAGTTTGAATTGGGAAGGGTACAAAAGCAAATCGCCGAGAGATTGGATATTGAAATCAAATCAGGCGAAAACGAAGAAAACCTGGCGAGACGGATTTGCAATAAGCTTGAGAACATAAGTAGCTTTCTTCTCATACTTGACGATGTCTGGAAAGCCATTGATTTAGACAAGTTGGGAATTCCACAAACAGATGGTTCAAAGATTATCTTGACTTCTAGGTCTTTTGAGGTTTGTCAGAGCGTAAGAACGGATATTGATTTCAGGGTGGATTGCTTATGTGAAGAAGAAGCTTGGGAATTGTTTTGTCAAAATGCTGGAGAAGTAACTAGATCAAATCGTGTTAGACCCATCGCAAAAAAAGTTGCTCGGGAATATGGTGGATTGCCTTTGGCTATCATCACGGTTGGAATGGCTATGCGGGGCAAGAAGAATGAAAAGTTGTGGAAACATGCCCTTAAGAAACTCAAGAGTCCGGTACCTTATGTCAGGAGTATGGAAGAAAAGATCTACCAGCCTTTGAAATTGAGCTACGACTCGCTAGAGAGTAAGATGAAATCTTGCTTCCTCTTCTGTGCCTTATTTCCAGAGGATTACTCAATTGAAGTAGCTGAGCTTGTGAGGTACTGGATTGCAGAAGGATTCATAGATGAAACAGAAGACAATAGCTACTTAATGAATCAAGGAATTCTTTTGGTTGAGAATCTGAAAGATTCTTGCTTGCTAGAAGAGGGTGCTCGTGATGGCACCGTTAAGATGCATGATGTGGTTCGCGATTTTGCCATATGGGTCATGTCTTCTTCGCAAGATAATTGTCACTCTCTTGTCATGTCTGGTATAGGCTTGGACAAGTTTCCACTAGAAAAGTTTGTTCCTTCACTCCGAAGAGTTTCTTTAATGAACAATAAACTTACAAGTCTCCCCAATCAGGTGGTAGAGTGTGTTCAACTCTCGGCTTTACTGCTACAAGGAAACTTTCACATTAAGGAATTACCTGAGGGGTTCTTGCTTTTTTTTCCAGCACTTCGGATTCTAAATCTAAGTGGGACACACATAAGTTCATTGTCTGACTCCCTCAACAAGCTTAATGAGCTCCGAGCTCTCATCTTGAAAGACTGCTGTGAGCAAATGTCAATAAACCAATTATGAAGATATTGGGCTTTAAGCCCACGAGTGTTTACAAGAAAAGAAGTTGTGAGTTTTGGACTTATGTACGAGGGCCCAACCCAATGTAATTGCTTGGTATATAAGCTACAAGGTTTTGTGTTAAAACCCTAACACGTGAAAACAGAGCAAGAGAAGAAGAGAAACAGAGAGTTAAGAGCTGCGGTAAAGAGGCTTAAAGTTTCGGTCTTCTTCAAGCTTGAGACATCACGTTCTGAGTTTGTTGTCACGTTCACGTTATAGAGCTAAGGTAAATTAGCTGCTCGTCTTTCTTCTTATTGTACCTGTATAAGAGTGAAAGAGATACGTGAGTTGTATACGTGAGACAAAGAGATTACTCTTGTAAACACTTGATTGTTCTAGTGGATCGTTGAGAGTGCCGTCCTCTCCCCAGACGTACCGAAAGGGAACTGGGTTAAAAAGTTTCTTGTGTCTTTAATTGAATCAACAAATGAAACAAACGTACTAAGGTTAATTGGTCGTAGTTAGCTTAACAAAACGAGCTAAGGTTGAGGTTGAATCTGATATTAAAACCTCACAAGTGGTATCAGAGCACCAGGTTTAGGCAGAGAGACGTTACGGTTTCAGTTTCTGATCTGCGGTTGGTGTTGTTACAGGAAGATCCAGGTTACTCAATCAAGTTGTTAAGGTCACAGAGAGATCAAGGAAAGTCTTACCATGGAGCAAACTCGTGTCAAGGTTGATGTGGAGAAGTTTGATGGTAAGGGAGACTTTGGATTGTGGAAGTTCAAGATGCTTATGGCTCTTGAGGACAATGGGTTGGATTCTGCACTCAGTGAAGAAGAACCCATCAAGGAACCTGAAAAAGATAAAGCAATAGTAGTTGATGCAGTTGAAGATAAAACAAAGGTTGCTGGTGTTTCGGCGGTCAAGTCGGAGACATCTACTATGGATAATGTAAGAAAAGAGAAAGACAAAAGGGCAAAGAACATGATTTGCTCTTGTCTTACAAATCCAGTCCTGCGGAAAGTAATGAAAGAAACAACGGCTCTAGGAGTATGGAAAGCTCTGGAAAGGGATTACCAAACAAAGGCCTTACCGAACCGTATTTACCTGAAGCAAAGTTTTGCCAGTTTCAAGATGGAAGAGCACAAAAGCATAGAGGAAAATCTGGATGTGTTTCTGAAGTTGGTAGATGATTTAGCAAGCCTGAACATAAACGTGAGTGATGAGGATCAAGCTGTTCAAATCCTCTCTAGCTTACCAAAGCAGTTTGACTCACTGGTTCACACGCTGAAGTATGGTAATGGAAAAGAGACGCTGACCTTACAGGAAGTCACCACCTCTGCATACGCCAAGGAAGTAGAGCTGAAGCAAAAGGGGCTCTTAGGAAATTCCAAGCCTTATGCAGAAGGTCTTGTTGTAAGCAGAGGAAGGCCTGAAAGAAGAACTTCGGGTCAATGGAGAGGTAGATCCAAGAGCAAAGATACACGGTCAAAGTCTAGACCAAAATTACAAGCTAAGCCTAGAGAGTGTTGGATATGCGGGAAAGAAGGACATTATAAAAGAGATTGTCCTGAAAAGAAGATTTGGAAATAATCTGGTGAATCTGCAAATATAGCTCAAGAGAAGGAGTTGCCTATGATCTTAGTAGCAAGCACAAATTACAGCAAAGATGATTGGGTTTTGGATTCTGGTGCTACTTTCCACATAACACCAGAAAAGGATCTCAAAGAATTGTTTGATCTCAAAGAATTTAATGGTGGAAAGGTTTTGATGGGTAATAATACCTACAGCGAGGTCAAAGGAATGGGCAAGATTAAGATCATAAATTCAGAAGGAGCTACGGTGATATTATCTGAAGTGAGATACATGCCAACCATGGGTAAGAATCTCATATCTCATGGCCAGTTAGAGAAGAGTGGGTGCAAATATGAAGGAGAAAATTTCATAGTCACTTTCTACAGAGAAGGCAAGAAGGTATTTTCGGGAAAATATCAAGATGGGCTGTATTATTTGCAGGGAACGGTTGTGAAAGGAGATGCATCTGTGGTAAGGTCTGAGGTAAATCTGACTAATAAATGGCATTCACGGTTAGGACACATGAGTCTTAAGAATATGAACGTTCTGGTTAAAGGAGGTTACTTAGATTCAAAGGAAGTCCATACGTTAGATTTCTGTGAAAAGTGTGTGTTTGGCAAGCTCCACAAGCAAAGCTTTCCAGAAGGTAAACACACTACTTCAAGTATTTTAGAATACATTCACAGTGACTTATGGGGCTCGGTTTCGAATGAGCCAAGTCTGTCCGGATGTAGATACTTTCTTACATTTATTGATGACTACTCAAGGAAGGTTTGGATCAGATTCCTAAAGAGTAAAGATGAAGTGTTTGAGAATTTTTCAGAATGGAAGGCACTTGTGGAAAATCAGACAAGTAAGAAGATAAAGTGTCTTAGGACGGATAACGGGTTAGAGTTCTGCAACAATCAGATGGATAAGCTATGTCAAGTCTCAGGAATTAAAAGGCATAAGACTTGCACTTACACTCCACAGCAAAATGGAGTAGCTGAGAGAATGAACCGGATAATAGCGGACAAGATCAGGTGTATGTTAGTAGAATCAGGAATGGAGAAAGAGTTTTGGGCTGAGGCAGCGGCTACAGCAGTTTATCTAATAAATAGATCACCTAATGCATCACTTAAGTTCAAGATTCCAGAAGAAGTTTGGTCAGGATCAAGGGTTGATTACAGTCATCTTAGACGGTTTGGTTGTGTTACTTACGTTCACACAACGCATGACAAGATGAGTCCTAGAGCTGTTAAGGGAGTTTTCGTAGGTTACCCACAAGGTACTAAAGGTTACAGGGTGTGGTTACCGGAAGACGGAAAGAGTATTATCAGCAGGAATATTGTCTTTGATGAGGAAACACTGTATAAGGAACTTGATTTGAAGGAAGTGACTAAGTCTAACAAGAAGAAGAAAGTCACGTTCCATACTGAGTTAATTCAAGGACCAAGTCCTGATGGTTTCAGTCAAGAGTCCACCGGTCAAGGTGGAGATATTTTAAGGAGTATGAACGTCACTAGTCAAGGTGGAGTTACCTCAGGAATATCAGAAACTGACACATAAACTAACTCAGCGTCTGGCTCAGCGTCTGACTCAGAGACTGATACAGGAGCTGAATCAGAAGAAGAACTTGAGTTTAATGAAGAACAAGGGAATCAGGGTGAACATGGGTCTCTTGATGATTATTTACTGGTAAGAGACAGAGTGATAAGGCCTAGAAAACCACCATCAAAGTTTGAAGATTGTGATTATTTGGCTTATGCTCTAACTAGTGCAGAGTTAATAGAGCTTGATGAGCCAAAATCAGTATCAGAAGCTAGGAGAAGTAGAGATTGGAAAAAGTGGAACCAAGGCATGAAGGAGGAAATGCAATCTCTGATAAAGAATGAAACATTTGAGATTGTTCCAAGGCCGAAGAAGCAGAAGATTATCGGGTGTAAGTGGATCTTTAAATTAAAGGAGGGTATTCCCGGTGTGGAAGATCCTAGATACAAGGCGAGGCTTGTCGCCAAAGGATTTACACAGGTTGAAGGAGTAGATTATAACGAGATATTTGCTCCGGTTGTTAAGCATGTTTCGATTAGAATCATGTTATCAGTTGTGGTGAATTTCGACATGGAATTGGAGCAACTAGATGTAAAGACTGCTTTCTTACACGGTACACTTGATGAAGTTATCTACATGAATCAGCCCGAAGGATTCATAGAGAAAGGAAATGAAGACAAGGTTTGGCGTCTTAAGAAGTCTCTCTATGGTTTAAAACAGTCTCCTAGATTATGGAACCAGAAGTTTGATGAATTTATGAAGTCCCAGGGGTTCCAAAGATGTTACAAGGATCCATGTGTTTACACTAAGGGATCTTGTATTGATGATATGATTTATCTCTTACTTTATGTTGATGACATGCTTGTGGCAGCCAAAGACATGGAGAAAATAAAGGTCTTAAAGGCAAGCTTAAAGACAACGTTTGAGATGAAGGATCTAGGATCAGCAACTAGAATCCTTGGTATGGATATCATCCGGGACAGGAAGAAAGGTACTCTAAAGTTATCACAAGAAAGGTATCTTAAGCAGGTGTTAAGAACTTTCAACATGGACGATTGCAAGCCGGTCGTAACTCCATGTAGCTCACAGTTCAAGCTTAAGGGTTTAACTCAAGAGGAGTTGATAACAGAGTCACGGTTGATGAATTCGGTCCCGTATGCCAGCGCAGTGGGAAGCCTCATGTACGCTATGATCGGCTCAAGACCTGATCTAGCATTTGTCGTAGGTTTGGTCAGTAGGTACATGGCGAATCCAGGAAGAGAGCATTGGTCTGCGGTTAAGTGGATTTTAAGATATTTACAAGGAGCTACAGAAGTCTGTCTCACGTTCACAAAATCAGAGAAATTTGAAATTGAAGGATTTTGTGACTCTGATTACGGCACAGACCTTGATAAAAGAAGATCGGTTTCTGGTTATGTGTTCAAGGTTGGTGGAAATACTGTGAGTTGGAGATCTTGTCTACAGCAGGTAGTGGCTCTCTCAACTACGGAAGCCGAATATATGGCACTTACGGAGGCTGCTAAGGAAGGTATTTGGCTAAAGGGATTATGCAGTGAATTGGGTTTTGAACAAGACTACTTCAAACTCAATTGTGATTCACAGAGTGCTATATGTCTAGCAAAGAACAATGTGCATCATGACAGGACTAAACATATCGATAGGAAATACCATTTCATCAGAGATTTAGTCGAAGACGGTTTGGTAAAGATCCTAAAGATTCATACATCCCTAAATCCAGCGGATATGTTAACTAAGTGTTTACCTGGTCATAGCTTTGAGAGATGCCTGGTGACACTTGGTGTCATACACTGATTTGAGACAGCGGAAGCGTGAGGTGACTTAGTCGATTGTTCATCTCGCAGGATAAGAAGAAAACAAAAGGTTAAGTTGTTTTCAAGAGGAGGAATCGACAAAGAGGATTTAAGATGGTAAAATCTGAAAATCAAAGAGTGTATTCAGGTGGTAAAATCTGAAATTGGAAGCATCGGAAAAGTTTAGAGGATTTACTTGGTTTTTTTTTTTTTTTTTTTTTTTTTTTTTTTGATGGAGCTTAAATTGAAATCAATGGTGTCTTCAAGAGCTACAAAGCAAAGAGAAGAAGATGAGATTTCAGTTTTCAATCATGAATCAAAGAAGTAGAAACAAAAATGACTACAAGAGTAAAGAGATGTTATTGGGGTTTCAGATTACTTGAGATTTGTGAATTGGTTGTCGTCGGTGAAGATGACAGAGTCAATAGCGACGAACGGCGGTGAAGCTGGTGACTGTTGCAGCTCACTATCGAAGAGAAGGAAGGATCGAGAGTAAGTCGACGATTCTCGTGACTTATCCAAATCAATCGATGGTGGAGATTTGTTGTGTTTTGATGTCACCGGTAAAGGTAACGGGTTAGCGGCGAACGACGGTTAAGTCGGAGGATAATCGCCGGAGATACATCCACTAGAACAAGAAGACGTGACGGATGTGTTTTTCCGTTGTCGGTGATTTTTGACGGTGATGGTTAATCGACAAGGTGGAGAATTGTGAGCAAATGTCAATAAACCAATTATGAAGATATTGGGCTTTAAGCCCACGAGTGTTTACAAGAAAAGAAGTTGTGAGTTTTGGACTTATGTACGAGGGCCCAACCCAATGTAATTGCTTGGTATATAAGCTACAAGGTTTTGTGTTAAAACCCTAACACGTGAAAACAGAGCAAGAGAAGAAGAGAAACAGAGAGTTAAGAGCTGCGGTAAAGAGGCTTAAGGTTTCGGTCTTCTTCAAGCTTGAGACATCACGTTCTGAGTTTGTTGTCACGTTCACGTTATAGAGCTAAGGTAAATTAGCTGCTCGTCTTTCTTCTTATTGTACCTGTATAAGAGTGAAAGAGATACGTGAGTTGTATACGTGAGACAAAGAGATTACTCTTGTAAACACTTGATTGTTCTAGTGGATCGTTGAGAGTGCCGTCCTCTCCCCAGACGTACCGAAAGGGAACTGGGTTAAAAAGTTTCTTGTGTCTTTAATTGAATCAACAAATGAAACAAACGTACTAAGGTTAATTGGTCGTAGTTAGCTTAACAAAACGAGCTAAGGTTGAGGTTGAATCTGATATTAAAACCTCACAACTGCTTCTACCTCAAGAAACTTCCTTCCCTTGAAGGCCTTACAAAACTTGAAGTTCTTGATCTTTGTGCCACTCGTATCACGGAATCACCACAGGGGTTGGAAACTTTGATCAGCTTGAGACTACTTGACCTCTCCCGAACACATCACCTCGAAAGCATTCCAGCTGGAGTCATCCAACAGTTATCAAGTTTAGAGGTTCTAGACATGACACTTAGTCATTTCCACTGGGGGGTCCAAGGACAAACTGATGAGCGAACACAGGCAACACTTAAAGAGATCATGTGTCTCAATCTTTTATCAGTTCTTTCGATCAGGGTCGTATGTGTTCCACATCTTTCCCCTGAATTCAGTTCTTGGATAAGTAAATTGAAGAAATTTCAGTTGTTTATTGGTCCAACAGCAAACTCCTTACCTACTAGACTCGGTAAGCGGAGAGTAACAATAAGTAGTCTCAATGTTTCAGAGGCATTCATTGGGTGGTTGCTAGCCAATACAACCTCCTTAGTCATGAACCATTGTTGGGGTCTCAATGAGATGCTAGAGAACTTGGTAATCGATAGCACAAGTAGCTTCAACATGTTAAGGTCTCTAACTTTAGAGAGTTTCACTGGAAGTATAAGGCCTGCTGGTGGATGTGTCGCGCAGCTTGATCTTTTACCTAACCTCGAAGAACTTCATCTACGTCGTGTTAATCTGGAAACCATTAGCGAGCTCGTGGGTCATCTGGGGTTGAGATTCCAGACACTGAAACATCTAGAAGTCAGCGGATGTCACCGGCTTAGATGCCTTCTCTCATTAGGGAATCTCATCTGTTCCCTACCAAACCTACAAGAGTTACATGTTAGCTTTTGCGAAAGGCTTCAAGATTTGTTCGAGTATTCTTCAAGCAAAGTTCCTGCTTCCGCTGAACCTGTGGTACCTGCTTTACGTGTCATAAAGCTGAGTAATCTCCCGCGGTTACGGAGATTATGCAGGAAAAAAGAGTCATGGGGATGTTTAGAACATATCGAGGTGATAAAATGTAATACTCTCTTCAATCTACCCATTAGCTCAAACAATGCTCAAAGAGTCAAAGAAGTTAAAGGAGAAACACGTTGGTGGAACAACTTAACTTGGAATGATAACACTACTAGAGAAACCCTTCAACCTCGTTTCGTACCAGCTCATGGTTAAGGAGCTTTCTCCGTTCTCGAGTTCTCAAGTTTGGATGTTATAATGTGACATTGTAAATTTTTTTATGTTGGACTTTGATTTTGATTGAATGTATTTTATGTTTCCCAGTTGTTTGAATAAATCTCAGGAATTGGAGTGTCACTTAATGTATCACTTGATGAGGTTATGTATCTTCTGAAATTATGCTCTGTTCCAAATCTATTTTGATACTTGAGAAACATTTTTTGTCAATCTCCAAAAGTTATTCTTAAACCTACTCCTAAGTCATTCCATCATATTCTTTAATTGCAATACAAGACAACAATACTTTTGTTCATATATTTAGAGGTCTATTACTTTGCATTCTTCTAGTATTGAAAACTTTTGAGATAAAGAATGAAGCTAAGCGAGTCAAAAGGCGAAGCAGAGAAGAAGCACATTCGAGAACAACATTTCGAACACGAGGTTATGAACGTGATCGCGTCTTTAACCCACAAAGGAGAAGAGAAGGCAGGACCGAGCCAATACAAACACGAGGAGAAGGAGAAGAAGGAAGAGGAGGAGGAGGCTGGGATTAGAGTCATCACGCTTTCTGGATCCAACGTAGGAGCGACCATGAAGACCAAGTTTGACAACAATCATGGAGATAGAAAAGGCGAGGATGAATTCTTGACTACTTACGTTAATAGCAACTTTCAAGCTGTAAACAACTCGATAATGATAGGAGCCAATTACGAGACTCATGATCCAGGTGTTCATCTTGACATCTCAGGCGATGCGGAGGAGGAGAAAGCTTCGATGAAAGGACCTGCGAGGGGTTCAAGGGTAAAGAAGGGAAAAATTTCCTTTAGAAATGATCGTCGAGATTCTGAACATACAGAATGATATATTGGTATAATTCTTCACTGATACTACCTATTATTATCACATTTTTATTTTCAAATTCAAGCTTCGCCTTTTATGGTTTCCCAATAAGTTACAAGACTAAAGAATATTTATAAAAATATACATGTTAAAAGAAAAGCCAAAACATGATATACCTTGTTAATGACAACTGGGTCTGATTAAAACCGGTTCAGCTCTTCTTGTCCACCACCAAACTTGTGAAAGTCTTGTCTCTGAGTGCTCTGGTAAAATGCTATTATCAATGAAAATATTTCATGTTACATATATCAATGAAACAAGCATACAAATGAGTTGGGTATATAACACTTGAATGATAAAGGATCAAAGTATCTGTACATGAAACAAAATCAACAAGTTCTCATCACAAAGAAACACTTAAACCCTAAAGATTAAGATGTTAATAATCTTCCTTTTTTTTTTTCATTCATCCTCCAATTGATGATTCTGCAAAGCAAACACATGAGAAAATTCAGAAATTTGACTAAGGACATTCATTCAATTGATGCTCCACAGCCAAAACTATATACATTCTTCTCCAAAACCCAAAAGGAAAGGTAGAGAACATACCACACTCTTCTGCAGATCCTCCAACGCTGCCACTGTTTTTGTTAACCGCGTTTCTTTGCTTTCCTTCACTTGTCAAGTTTGGATTTAGATTTTACGCATGCCACTTAAGCTTTTACTGAAGCTTCGGCAATTTTAGTTTACATCAGCAATTTTCAAGACAGGAATGCTTCAGCTGTAATCATGGCTTGAGGCTTTGCAACATGTATAGCCATATGTGTCCACAGGTACCTGAGCAATGAAACATGAGCAATTCACTTCAGAGCATTAAATATATTTTATAGACACATTTTCAACCCTTCTATAATTCCAAATGACTACTATAACAAATTCCAAATAGATGTTGTAAAGAACCTATAATCTGTACCTTAAACGTGACAAGGATATTCAATACGACTTGACCATTTCCCACACATCTGACAGTTCACAAACATCTGAATTACGAATCTTAATTTCCTAATCCACAAACACTAAATATGTAGAGAGAAGAAGACATACGACACTGTCTATAGAAGCTGAGCTTCAAGGGAATGTAGAAAACACAAGCTTGAGTGAGAACGCCTCGCCACACCTTACATCAAGAGTATATACAGAACTGGTCATCCTTTACATCAAACCATAGACCAAACTAAGTATTCCGGTCGAATATCATGAAAATTTTCACCTTACAAAGGGGAAATAAGATCAAATATATTCAGTCTCCCAATCAATCGACCAAATAACACTACTAACAATGAAAAGATTAAAAGTGACCTTGTCTCAAAAAGTGTTGGGATCAACTCTTGTCTACAATAAACAAGAAATTAAATCGTCAAGTTCATGAAGCACAGACGTATTAGTAAAACAAGAAGTTGTCATTAGAGTGAACAGCAGCAAAAAAAAACTGATTCACCTCACAGCTCACTATGTTTAAGCAAGCATATCCAGAAAGCTCTTTTCCAATCTCCCATCATAAAACATATTAGCGACCAAGCCAAATGTGGAAGCATCTCAGGAGAAACTGTTTCTGTAACTTAAATCTGCAGCCAAAGGCCTGTATAAATATGTGTATATTCTTCTCTAAAACCAAAACGGAATGTACATAAAAATGAGTCAGAGGACATACCACACTCTTCTGCAGATCTTCCAACATTGCCACTGCCTTTGTTAGTTCCTCCGTACTCCATAGACCGGCCAGCATACGGTAGAAAATATCGGTATCCGGACACATACCATTAGAAATCATCTCCTGTACAATGTCTAGGGCGCCATTAAGGTCACCCACTTGATAAAAACCATGAATCAAAGTGTTGTAAGTAATTTTATTAGCAGCTATTCCTCTTTGGTACATCTCGCATGCAAGGTCCATCCCATCGTAGACCTTTTCAGCCTTACAATAGCCATTGATGAGTGTAGTGAAAATCACTACGTTGGGAGAGCATCCCTTCGAAGCCATCGAATCAAACATCTGTTTCGCCTCATCTAGGCGGTTCTGCTTGCAAAGTCCATCGATCATTGAAGTATAGGTAATAGTATCGGGGAGTATACTTCTACGGAGCATCTCTGCATATAATTCTCCAGCCGCTGCAAATTGCCCTACTTTGCGTAATCCGTTGATCAGTATAGTGTAAGTTTGAACATCAGGTTGCAAACCACTGATGGGGAGATTAGTGAATAAATGCCATGCTTCGTCCACCTTACTAGCATTGCACATTCCATGGATGATGATGTTATAAACACCAATATTCAGATCCACATTACTCTTCTGCATGACCTTAAACATTTCCAGTGCCTTCTCTGGTTTCTCATTATCGCAGAGACCACGCAGCAAAATGCAACGAGTTACGTTATCAGGGCTCACACCATGAGAAATCATCTTGTTGAAAAGTTCTCGGGCACCAGTAAGATCGCCTATTCGACAGAACCCGTGAATAAGACTGCTGTAAGTAATTGTATCAGCAACAATGCCTCTTCGATACATCTCCCATGCAAGATCCATTCCATCGTAGACCTTTCCAGCCTTAAAGCATCCGTCTATGAGAGTATTGAAAGTGACTATGTTCGGAGAGCATCCCTTGCTAGCCATCAAATCAAACCCTTGCATCGCATCATCTAGACGATCATGCTTGCAAAATCCATCGATCATTGAAGTATAGGTGATAGTATTAGGAACTATACCTCTTTGGAGCATCTCTTCGTATAACTTTTCAGCCTCGACGAACTTCCCTTCTTTGACAAATGCATTGAAAGTTACAACAATAGGGTTGATCCCTCGGCATCACCCAATTTACCACATTTACAGAAACCATCTATCCGACAGCTGTATGTAAATACATCAGGGAAAACTCCTTTCTCCTGCATTTCATCGAAAAGATTCAGAGCATCGCTATGACATCCATCTTTGCAAAGACGATCAATGATGATATTATATATCACTACACTGGCTTCGATGCCACTTTCCTCCATCTTCTTAAGAAGATTCAAGGCTGACACAGTAGAACCAATCTTACACAATCTGTTTACAATTATTCTGTAAGTAACTCCGTTAGGTTGATGACCATTTTCAACCATCCGATCAAGCAAAGCAAATGCTTCAAAAACTCGACCTTTACGGCAAAGACCATTCATCAGAGTATTGAAAGTTACGACATCCGGTTTACATCCCGTTTTCAACCATACGATTAAATAAAGCTACGGACTCCCATTGGACATGCTCTTATGGATCATAACGAAAATCCATGAGATAACATATATACTGAGAATCCATGAGAGTTCTCCTGGCTAAAACCCTAAATCCATCCACAACTTACGGCTGATTTGCTTTTTCCAGAATCCGATAGTAACTTTTATGGAGGGTGGCGATCTCGCTGCCGCTCCTCCGGCACTCGCTCCTCCGGCACTCGCTGCCGCTCCACCGGCAGATCTCACTTTGGATCCTTCGTTATACCCGCTTTTACCGGACGATGTAAGTTGTTTATAAATAGTGATTTTTTTGATAGAATAGGACTTGATACCAGCTTCTGAGTCACTCGTGGTTAATTGTGTTGTCAGGATCTTGATATTTATCAGCGTCGCGTGATTTGCTTTCTCGATCACGAACATGGTAACATCCCCCACGATGTGCTTGCTTCTCAAGCAATGCTCCCAAGTATTCGAAATGCGTTAGATGATGAGAATTCTGGTCTTCTCCTCGATACCCCTTTCAACCTTTCAACCACAAACAACTTGAAAGGGGTATCGGGGAGAAGACCAGAATTCTCATCATCTAACGCATTTCGAATACTTGGAGCATTGCTTGAGAAGCAAGCACATCGTGGGGGATGTTACCATGTTCGTGATCGAGAAAGCAAATCACGCGACGCTGATAAATATCAAGATCCTGACAACACAATTAACCACGAGTGACTCAGAAGCTGGTATCAAGTCCTATTCTATCAAAAAAATCACTATTTATAAACAACTTACATCGTCCGGTAAAAGCGGGTATAACGAAGGATCCAAAGTGAGATCTGCCGGTGGAGAGGCAGCGAGTGCCGGAGGAGCGGCAGCGAGTGGAGAGGCAGCGAGTGCCGGAGGAGCGGCAGCGAGATCGCCACCCTCCATAAAAGTTACTATCGGATTCTGGAAAAAGCAAATCAGCCGTAAGTTGTGGATGGATTTAGGGTTTTAGCCAGGAGAACTCTCATGGATTCTCAGTATATATGTCTATATCTCATGGGTTTTCGTTATGATCCATAAGAGCATGTCCCGTTTTCAACCATACGATTAAATAAAGCTACGGCTCCAGAGATCCTACCTTTGAGACATAAACCGTGGAGCAGCGTGCTAATCGTGACGACGTTAGGCCGAAAACCAAGTTTTATGATCTTTCCCAATATTGAATAAGCAAAAGAGAGCTTAGAGCAACTGCAGAAACACTTAATCAGAATAGTAAAGCTGTATATATTACATGGAATCTTCCTCATTTCCATCTTCTGATACAGAGAAACCACAAGATCGGGTCGTTTCATTCTCACGAAAACACCCATTAATTTACAGAAATCGATCACGGAAGGTAAAGGACGAGATCGAACCATTACATCGAACAAAGCAATCGCATTATCTAAGCTTTCCATGTGGTGAGACGCACTTCCCAATTTCAAAATCTCTCCATTGCAATGGACTAAAGGAGAAAATCGACGCTTTTTAATTGTACCTTTCTTCTGGGCGATTCGATGATGAATCAATCTCATGCTAATCAATATAGCAGAAGAAGAAGAAGATTCCAACTCCGATGACTAAATCTCTTAGCTGTAAATGCAATCGCAAATCTCATCT
The DNA here is from genome assembly GCA_963576765.1 of Draba incana. NCBI lineage: Eukaryota > Viridiplantae > Streptophyta > Magnoliopsida > Brassicales > Brassicaceae > Draba > Draba incana. The sequence goes on from OY755215.1 coordinate 1,630,132, forward strand.
TCTCGAACAAACGCCAGAATCTGCAATTCGAATCGCAGACGAGAATCTGCAGATTGAGAATGAGAGAGTTACACAACTTCCAGGCGGAGTCCTCCTAAACCCCTAAACCAAGTATGAACCGGTTTCATTGTCAATCTTGGACTTAAAACCAGTTATTATCGGTTTGACGAGATACTCCTCTTCCTTTGGGAATTTACAATTGTAGACCGGTTTAGTAGCGGTTTTAAGTTTTTTGTTTTTTTTTTCGACAAACCTTAGAAAACAGCATGATGTTAATTGTGAAATTACATAATCCTTATGCAAATAATTGGCACAAGTTAACGAAAGGGGAGGATAATTAGTTATACAAATTGAATAAAATATAGCGTTAAGAGGAGAGAAGGCAGCAGAGCTCCTTCTCACCAAGATTCGAGCCTGGTTCCCCACCTCTTAGGGCATTACCCATGAGACTTTGTGGGTCTCATTAAATATAAAATTATTAAAACACACACTCTCTTCCTTTTACTCAATTTTTATTAATTTTATACTCTCTTTAAATATAAAATTATTAAAAACACACTCATACTCTCTTCAAAAGTTTCATACTCTCTTCAAAAGTATCAACCCATTGATACTCTCTCTCTAAATATCACCACTCTCTCTTCTTTTTACTCAAATTTTATTAATTTTATACTCTCTTTCTTCCTTTTACTCAAATTTTACACCCTCTTTCTTCTTTTTACTCAAATTTTAATAATTTTATATTTAATGATACCCACAAAATCTTACCGCTGCACATGCTCTTAGGAGGTTAAAAGTAGTATGGGCTAAGTGGGCCAGCTCGTTGTGGCCCACATAGGCGAAAAAAAGACGTTAAGAGGAATCTTTTGAGCTAAACAATAAAAGCCAAACTTCATTTGAGCTTCTTCTAATCCAGTATCCTTTTGACTTGTCTTGACGAATGATCGAAAGCTGCATCGAAATTACATTGAATACAAAACCAATTGGAGGTCTAGTCCAAGAGGGTAAGTTAGCGTTGCCATGTTCCGATCTTGCCGGTGTGGTGTGTTTGAGTAGCATGTAACCATTTCTTCACTTCTGCGGCATATATATCCGGTTTGGGTACATGGTTTTTTGAAAATGAGATTGTTCCTAGACTTCCATATTCTCATCTTGTACATTTCATCTTGTACATCATTACTCAACTGACCTGCTTAATGTGTGACCAGGAGATTACATGACAGAAACCACCTTTTATTCTCTAGCTCATACATTAAACATTATTTGGAGCTTCTATCGGGTGACGGTTATGTTCGGAGAGTATTGCTGATTCCATTTCATCAGTAACCATGGAAAAACAAACATGATAAATAAAAAAGCTAACAAGTGTTTACGAATTTGTGGAACATAGATCCATGTAAAAGAAAAACGGCCTTGGAAGAAGCTCTACTGCTAAAGATAGATATGTGACTGGTCTTCTATTCTTTCATTCATCCTCTAATTGTTGATCCTGTAAAGAAATCACACAAAATCAATCAGAGGGTTAATCGAAAAATTTATCCTAAATTTGACTTGGACAAAACAGAGTCGAGGACATACCGCACTCTTTGCCAAATCCTCCAACTTTAACACTGCCTTTCGTAGTTCCTTCTTACTGCATAAACCGGCAACCATAGTGTGGAAAGTAATGGCATCAGGACACACACCACTAGAAACCATCTCCTTGTAAATGTCTAGGGCGCCATTAAGATCACCCACTAGACAAAACCCATGAATCAAAGTGTTGAAAGTGATTGTATTAGCAACAATTCCTCTTTGATGCATCTGGCGAAAAAGCTCCATTCCATCATCAACCCTTTTAGCCTTGCAGTAGCCATCAATGAGTGTACTAAAAATTACTACGTCCGGAGAGCAGCCCTTGGTAGCCATGAAATCAAACATCTGTTTCGCCTCATCTAGCCGGTTCTGTTTGCAAAACCCATCGATCAGTGACGAGTAGGTCATCGTATCAGGACATGTACCACTAGAAATCATCTCCTTGAAAAGGTCTAGGGCGCCATTAAGATCACCCACTAGACAAAACCCATGCATCAAAATGTTGAAAGTAACTGTATCGGCAACAATTCCTATTTGATGCATCTCGCGAAAAAGCTCCATTCCATCATCAACCCTTTTAGCCTTGCAGTAGCCATCGATGAGTGCATTAAAAGTCACTACGTTTGGAGAGCAGCCCTTGCTACCCATCGAATCAAACATCTGTTTGGCCTCATCTAGGTGGTTCTGCTTGCAGAATCCATCAATCATTGAGTTATAGGTAACTGTAGAGGGGACTATACTCCTATGGAGCATCTCCGCATATAATTCTTCAGCCTTAAAGAACTTCCCTTCTTTGACATAAGCATTGATTAGTGCACTGAAAGTTACAACATTAGGGTCGATTCCCCTTCCGATCATTTCATGTAAGAGTCTCTCGGCATCACTCCATTTACCACGGTTACAGAAATCATCAATTAGACAGTTGTAGGTGAATACATTAGGAGAAATTCCTTTCTCTTGCATTTCCTCTAAAAGATTCTGAGCATCGCTATGACGTCCATCTTTGCAAAGACGATCGATGATGGCATTATAGACTACAACATCAGCTTTGATATGGCTTTTCTCCATCTTCCTAAGCAGATTCAAGGCCGAGACAGTATCACCCATCTTACACATTCCATTTACAATTGTTCCGTAAGTAATTTCGTTAGGTTGATGACCATTTTCTACCATCCGATCAATCAGAGCTACTGCTTCTGGAACTCGACCCTCACGGCAAAGACCATTCATCAGTGTGGTGAAAGTTATGACATCGGGATGACATCTCATTTCAACCATTTGATCAAATAAAGCTACGGCTTCGGAGATCCTATCTTCGAGACATAACCCGTGGAGCAGCGTGCTTAACGTGACAACATCGGGCTGGAAACCAAGTTTAGTGATCTTCCCAAACGTAGACAGAGCAAAGGGAAGCTTAGAGCAGGTGCAGAAACATTTAATCAGAATACTGAAGCTGTAGAGATCAAATGGAATCTTGCGCATTTCCATCTTCTGATACAGAGAGATGACAAGATCTGGGCGATTCGTTTTCAAGACCAAACCCATTAATTTGTTGAAATCAATCGCTGAAGGGAAGGGACGACACCGAACCATATCGTCGAACAAAGCAATCGCATCATCTAAGCTTTTGATAAAATGAAACCCACTTTGCAATTTCAAACTCTCTCCTTTAAAATCTATTTGGCTACCACTGCAATGGACTGAAGGAGAAGATAGACGCTTTCTAATTGTACCTTTCTTCTGGGCGACTCGTTGATGAATGAATCTAGGAGAAGAAGCAGCAGAAGATTCCGATCTCCAAACCCTAGCCAACATTTTGTTTGATATCTGACAGATGAGCTAATGATGTGTTACGAAGCTGAGGGCAACGCAAAGGGAAGAAACCGGTTCAAAGGGAAGAAACCGGAAACCGGTAACCGGTAGCAAGAAGAGGCTAGTCGGTTCACTTGTTGTGGTTCAATCCGAAGACGACGTCGTTTGTATAAGTTTGATCTTCTCTATTCTCTGATGTGAAAAGTAAACCTTAATCATATGATGAAATGGCAGATTTTGACAACTTGACAATCATCTGAATTTATTTCCTAATCACGAAAAGATTCACTCCACAAACATTGAATAAGTAGAGAGGAGAAGAGGTACTACACTGTCAATAAAATGCTAGCTTTATTTTATATTGTTTTGGCTAATCATTCAATTAATTATATGATTACTTAATTTCCCCGGAGGGAATGTATCAGAACAGAAACCAAGTTCAGTATAAGCTCTGCTTCCTTGCCACATCTTAATTAAGCCTCATCCCACCTTACATCAAAACAAACTACAAAGAAACATTCTACAAGTAAATTTTCAAAAAAAAAAAAAAAAACATTCTACAAGTTTATGAAGCTCAGGCGTAAACAAGAGAGTTTGAGAGGAGTGACAGAAACACTTCTATAACATATTGTAGCTATATATAGAGATCTTGTGGAATCCCAAACATTTCTCCAGTCTAATTCACTGAAATTCCATCCAGTAGAACAGAAGAATTAATTATAAACCCACAGTAAAACGTTCACATCTCGTTTCTGTCTTCTCATGATCCTACCCAAAGAGATGCAAAGAAAAATACTATCAAGATTCATTTTTAATTTGGTTTGTACTTGTAAAACATATATTTATTTATTTATTTTGGTTTTGAGAAATTTACAAACCTTATGGTCAAGTCGACTATTTGGAAGCATGCATGTGCTTTAGATTAGAACCCAACACAAACACATAGTAACATCAATCTAGGCACTGGGCCAAGTTTATTAGCCAGCTTTTTTGACATTGTTTATTGTGATGAATTAATACCTTTGCCAATACGTTTCTTGGTTGTCTTAAATTAGTTGCAAATTTGTCTTTTACTTTGTAATTTTCCTTGCAAAATGCAAGATGTCTGATACAAGTATGACCAGAATGAATGAGAAGAAGGACGCATGCTTTCGCCTAGGAAACCAAATTCAAGCAAGTCATGGCTGTTGGAAGAAACATTTGTATGATTTCAAGCAACACACATTAAGAGCAGCTGAATCATTCCATAGCTGAATTAAACTCAAGCATATGATAACTTTTCGAGACAAGTTATCATACATTTTTTCCAAACGTTAAAATTAATATATTTTTTAGTTGACCAAGAACAAATGGAATGCATTTTCCAAACTAAGAGACTATAGGGATGATTGGTTTGACAGTAGTTGGTACATGTTTTTTGCTACATATTTTTTTGATGTAGTTTAAGAAGTTGTAGTTGTAAGTTTTTAGCATTAACTATTTTAAAATAAAACATAATTGGTAAGTATACAATATGTGATGTAGTTTTAGTTAAATTACTTTATGTAGATAAAAATTGTTATGATTTAGAAGTTTATTTTTATTTTAAACATATAAAATAAATTTAGTAAAAAGTATCAATTTTATATGTCAACTAAATTTATTTCATATGTTAAAAGTAGCAATAAATTTTTAAATTATAACAATTTTTATATGCATAAACTAATTAAATTAAAACTACATCACATATTGTATACTTACTAATCATATTTTATTTTAGAATAGTTACAGTCAAAAACTTACAGCTACATCTTCTATAATCTACAACAAAAAAAATCAGCAGCAAAAAAAATGTACAACTACAACCAAATAATTTTTACAACCCAACAAATAAAGCTTTACGCTTTTGACATGTTATAGCCAGAAAAAAGTTTTTTTTTTTTTTGTAACTTTAAAAAAGAAAGCTACATCATGATTGGTAAAAATTAGAGACAAGACTTTAGTTTTAGGAAGAAAGCTACAACATGATTTCTAAAAAATTTATAATTTAAAAAAAAACAAGGCTGTAAACTAAAGTTAAAGCCCAAATAATCATCTTCATCTTACTTATGCCAAAAGGGTTTGAAGTCTTGAAAATGAAAACAAAGAAACGTTTTATCTTTTGTTCTTTTTCGACCAAAAAGAAATGTTTTATCTTTGATATATTTTTTTCCCTCGTTACGCGTTTTGCGATAATACTACCAACTTGTTTGTTTTTTGTTTCGTATACAACTTTCCAAGAAAACGCATTAAAGGAATTTTCTTTCTTCCCAATTTTTGTCGGTGACTACCGCAAGCTATTTTTCCTTCCACTAAAAGCTTATCTCTGTAAGAATCTCTTATTTTGAACCACTTACGATCTTCTCTCATGGCTTCTTCTTCTTCTCCGATTATCTAGTGACATAGGGTTTTATTATTTTCTTGCTCAAGCGATTTATCTAGGATCTTCGTCTCTCTTTCTCAAAAGTCAACGTTCAATACTTCTTCTTCTTCTTCTTCTTCATCATATATATACATTAGCTCGTCCATTGACTTTTCTCGCTACTCTCTAATCTCATGGCTTCTTCCTCTTCTTCTCGGCCTCGGACATGGAGATATCGCGTCTTCACGAGCTTCCATGGACCAGACGTCCGTAAAACCTTTCTCAGTCATTTACGGAAACAGTTTAGCTGCAATGGGATTTCCATGTTCGATGATCAAGTGATCGAGAGAAGTCAAACCCGTGGAGCAGCGTGCTTAACGTGACAACATCGGGCTGGAAACCAAGTTTAGTGATCTTCCCAAACGTAGACAGAGCAAAGGGAAGCTTAGAGCAACTGCAGAAACATTTAATCAGAATACTGAAGCTGTAGAGATCAAATGGAATCTTGCGCATTTCCATCTTCTGATACAGAGAGATGACAAGATCTGGTCGATTCATTTTCAAGACCAAACCCATTAATTTGTTGAAATCAATCGCTGGAGGGAACGGACGAGATCGAACCATATCGTCGAACAAAGCAATCGCATCATCTAAGCTTTTGATAAAATGAAACCCACTTCTCAATTTCAATTCCTCTCCTTTAAAATCTATTTGGCTACCACTGCAATGGACTGATGAAGAAGATAGACGCGTTTTAATTGTACCTCTTTTCTGGGCAACAAGATGATGAATGAATCTTCTAGTCATCGATCTAGGAGAAGAAGCAGCACAAGATTCCGACCTCCAAACCCAAGCCAACATTTTTGCTTCGCCTGATTTCGCTTCGGCTCCGTGAACCGAACTCTGAAAAGGAGCTAAGGGGAGTGGTAAGTGGAAAGTTCGTGAACCCTACCTAAAAATCGTCGAGTGGTTCAATTGGATTGGTTAAATGACCGGTTCAATTTAATTGATTCAGAGGGTTCTGCTTGCAGAACATTTTGCATAAGTTAACCAAAGAGAAGTAATCAGCAAAACATAAAAAAGTGCTCACAGATGCTTCCAATTGAAAATGGATACTCTACATATCACCCTCTTCTCTTGAGGGTAAACCGTTTCAAGAAAGCATATCAAGAAAGCTTTTGTCCAATCTCCCATCATATAACATATCAGTGACCAAGCCAAAAGTTTCTCTTTTGCAAATCTTGCTAATGCTTTCTCTAGCTTCCCGTTATTGCAAAGACCATCCAACAAAATGTTGTATGTCATAATATTAGGAGGCACACCACTAGAAACCATATGCTTGAAAACTTTACCGGCATTCTCACAATCTCCAACTTGAAAAAAAACCTTGGATAAGACTAGTGTAAGTGATTGTGTCTCCAACCAATCCTCTTTGAGACATCTCACGAAAGAGTTTCATACCATCCTCTACTCTCTTAGACTTACAAAATCCATTTATGAGCGTATTACATGTCACCACATTTGGAAAACAACATTTGCTAACCATCAAAGCAAACATATATCCTTAGCCTCATCTAGGCGATCGTTCATGCAAAACCCATTGATCAATGAACTGTGTAAGTAACAGTATCAGGATCTATGGATATTGTTATTATTATTATTACATTTTAATAACATATTCAAGCTTTGCCTTTTGTGGTTCCCCAATACATTACAAAATACATGTAAAAGCCAAAAACATGATATATGTTGTAAATGAGTAAAACCGGTTCAGCTGTGAGTGTGAAAATTTCTGAGTGTCCGGTGCTATTATTATCAAATGAAAATAGCACATTTATTTCAAAGAAACAAAGCAATACAAATGGTTTGGAACATACCACACTTGAATGACAAGGACCAAAGTATCTCTACATATGAAACAAAATCAACAAGTCCTCATTACAAAGAAACACTTATTAGACCCTGAATGGGTTAATAACCTCTTCCCTTTCTTTTTCACTCCTGCTGCTGCTGCCCCAATTCCTGCAAAGCAAACACATGAAACCATTCAGAAATTTGACTTTGGACATTCACTCACCGTCCAAAACTATATACATTATTATACGTCACCACATTCCGGTTGCTTACCATGATTTTCTCAAGGCGGCCGACTGAGCACGGAGAACGTATTGTAAATGCGGATATCGAGGACTAATCTCCTTGTACAATTCCATAGCCTCTAAATCCATATCCTTCACCTTCCTCATATCGTGAAGTAATCCAGCAGCGACATTCCATTTTCCCAACTTACAAAGACCACTTATTACAGACCTGTATGCAAGAAGACTCGGTCTAATCCCTTTCGTCTTCATTTTGAGGAACACTTGGTGTGCATCATTTGCATATCCGCTTTCACAAAGAGCAATAGATTCATCGCTGAAGATCTGGTCGCCCGTTTTGAATCTCGTTTTCTTGTCATTGAGCACCGAGCCGATGGCGACCACAAGAGGCGCATACCCGAGTTTAACCATCTTCCCAAGAAAAGATAAAGCAAGAGAGAAATGAGAGCAATCACAAAAACAATCCATTATAATTTTTCAAGAATAGATATTATGTGGGATTCCCAAAATCTCCATCTCCTGGCAGAGAGAGATGATAACATCAGACTTGTTCGTTTTGGCCAATGTACTAATGACTATATTGAACTGATACATGGAAGGTAAAGGACGAGACTGAACCATTTTACTGAACAAATCAGTAGTATCATCCGACCCTTCTTCATTTAGAAACCTGTTTCTGAGTTTCTCAGCGTAAACATCTTTCGCACCATAAAGGTCTAGTCTCGAATCACTGATTCCGAATTTATTAAACGACAGAGGATCAGTTCCAGGATTCCGATTAACAAATCTCTTCGCCGTCAATGCAAGCTGGATAGAAAACGACCTCTTCATCCCCTAGATTTCGCTCCAACGATTTCGATTCCTTCTTCACTCTCACTCTCTGTTTCCAGATTTGTAGATCGCTACGAACCCTACGAACTAAACATATATACTGTCCACACCGACAAAAAGTCAAAACCCTACTTTGCCTAATTTACCAAAACACCCCTCAAGTTTTTACCATTACCCTTTTGCAAATTATATTTATTCATGGTAATCATTTGTTAGAGCATATTTCACGTTAAAATTGTTATAACCAAAATAGTATAGGATTACTCCAATATATTATATTACTAGTGATTGCCCACGCGTTGCGTAGGTGTAAAATTTAAAATCGTTAAATATACAATAATTTCTAATTTTTTTTAGAAATTTTGAGTTATGCCACCATTGGCATGCCACTTTTCAATTATGTCACTGTTTTAAAATTATTACCAGCGTGCCACTTCACTTAAATGAAAAAAATAGATCTATTTTCCTCTCTCATCTCTCTCACGCTCATCTCCCACATCCAAAAAATTTTTTCTCATCCAAATTTTGTTTTTTCTATCACTGAATTCGATTCTCGTCATCTCTAATTTCACTATCTCTGATCTCTGTCTCGGTTTCCGCTAAGAAGATTTGAGAAGACGAGAAGATTTCCGCTAAGATTCGAGCAAATTTAGGAAGAAGAAGAAGAAGATCTCAAAGTAAATTCAAACACAAACGACTGTAAATTTTCGAGTTTGAGTTAACTATTATGCATTTAGGGTATAGATTTGGGGGTGGGGGTGGGGATGGGGGTAAGGTTTTGCCTTTACTTTATAAAACTGTAAAAAAAAACTTATAAAACTGTTTAAAAAATTATAAAGTTTTTAAAAGGTTTAGTAAAACTGTTAAAAAACCTTATAAAACTTTACAAAAACCTTATAAAACTATGTAAAAACCGTGTAAAACTGTTTATAAGGTTTTTGTAAAGTTTTATAAGTTTTTTTAACAGTTTTATAAGGTTTTTAAACAATCTTATAAACCTTTTAAAAACTTTACAAACCTTTTAAAAACCTTATAAACCTTTTAAAAACCTTATAAATTATTAAACTGTTTAGTTTTTAATGACATGTAAAAAGTCTTATAAAACTGTTTAAAAACTTTATAAAAACGGGAAAACCCTAAAAGAAACCAAAACCCAGATTTGACAAAAAAATAACCAAAACCAGATCTGACAAAAAACAATGAAAACCCAGATCTGAACAAAAATCGAATCAAAAGCTCAAATTTGTAACCCAAATCGAATAAAAAGCTTAGATTCGTAACTAAAATACAATCGAAAACTCAAATTTGTAATCAAAATCGAATTTTAAAAAACAAAATTCATGGATTCTTCTTCTTCTTCTTCTTCTTCTTCTTCTTCTTCTTCTTCTTCTTCTTCTTCTTCTTCTTCTTCTTCTTCTTCTTCTTCTTCTTCTTCTTCTTCTTCTTCTTCTTCTTCTTCTTCTTCTTCTTCTTCTTCTTCTTCTTCTTCTTCTTCTTCTTCTTCTTCTTCTTCTTCTTCTTCTTCTTCTTCTTCTTCTTCTTCTTCTTCTTCTTCTTCTTCTTCTTCTTCTTCTTCTTCTTCAGGAAATCAAAATTGATCGAAGGAATTTACAGAGATTTACATGTTCTTCTTCTTCATCATTCAGGAAATCAAAATTGATTGAAGGAATTTACAGAGATTTACATGGAAGAAAGAGAATCAAAAATCCTAGATCCATAACCCAAATCCGATTTGCAATTTCAAAGAACAAAATTTTGTGTGAAAAAAAAAAAATTGGATCTGGGCGTGAGAGAAGTGAATTTTTTTTTCTTCATTAAGTCAGTGAACAGTGACACGCTCGTAATAATTTTGTGAACAATGGCATATTTGATTAAATTTTGTGAACAATGGCATATTTGCAATTGCCCCAATTTGTTTTACTAATTGTGTGTTTAATATTATATAAATAAATTTTATGATAACGTTTACATAAAAGAACATAAACTTTTAATTCAAAATTTTAGCTCAAGATCAGAAAGATAGTAGAATTTGGCTTGGTTACATTTTTTAAATAATTTTTCCTACAAAAATATAAATTTTTTAAAAAGTTCTTACAAAAAAACAGTAGCCTAATTAATTTTTATAGTATAACCAAGACAACAACAGTAATATCAACCAATGCTCACGATGTGTGGCTGGGATTAAACGTGATGAAGTTGTTGACCGTGTGGGTGTTTTATTTCTCGTATGAGAAAGGTTTCCAGAAGACTTGAATTATGCAGTTATATTCTCTCATTATTCCATAGATATGTTCTCCGACATGGAAAGTAAAGGACGAGAATTTTTATCATGTAGAAACCTATTTCTGAGTTTCTCACTGTTCGCACCAGAAATCAACGACGGAGGAGCAATAAGAGGTTTACCTCGCTTTGCCGGCGATACAAACACAATCCTTTTCATCATCTTCTCGATTTCAATTTCTTCTTCAATCTCTGTTTCAATGTTTATCAAACCCCTAAATCAAAGTTACTTCGGTTTTTGTTTTCCTACAACCAAACCAAATCCGTACCAAACCCGAAAATAAACCAATTTATATATTTTTTTTATATTTATATACTATAAATATTGATTATTCTATTCTCTTTCCCAATTGATTAAATAATTACCTCTAAATCTTATAACAAATTTTTGTTTCAAAAAAATCAATTAAAACCTACTTAATCTAAAACCAAACCAAATCGAAATTCCGTTTGAATTCGGCTCTTGTTTATCTAAACCCGAACAAACCGAACCTGAAAACAAACCAAATTGCCCACCCATACGCCGACACTGTCGGTCTCTCATGTGTAAACCGGTTCGAATGTCCGGTTTACTCTCCGAATCCTATCAAATAACTACAAACCGGACCAAGTGTTTTCTGATCAAGAAATTGCAAACTTATGCAACAAATTTACTTTAGAGGGGAAAAAATTACAACGAAGTTACACATATCAAGTTATCAACAACAAATTACAAAGAAGATGATAAAGAAATTATACATGTAAACTTCCAATGAAAAGAAAAAACACATTTTACATATTTTGTGAATAAACCGGTTTACCTCCTCTTGACGTTTTTAAGATTATTTATTGTCATAATACCAAGCTGTTGTCTCTCACCTTCAACTTGTGCAAATCTCAAATTTATCTCTGAGTATCTCTCTTGCATCTCTTTCAGCTCCATCTCCATCGATTCGTTACATTCTCGCAAAGACGCCATTTCCGCTTCCATAACTCGTATCTCTTCTTTTTCTTCATCATTGTCACTCATCTGTTTCATTTATGGAAACAGAAAATGAGTTAAAATTTCTACTGTTTTAAGATTTTTGAGTTGCAGATTTGATTTTGATTATCTTCGCTTGTTAACCTGATCGAGTTTCATTTCGAGTTCTTCGATTCTGTTCTTGAGACTCTTTTCCTTTTTGATGAACATGTTCGATGAAGCTTCAAGAGCACAAAAACAAATTCATAAGCTTGAAGATATTAATTCTGATTCAAGCGCCTTTTGATCCTCGTCTTCGTCTTCTTTACTCTTTTTTCCTCTAGCATTGATTCGAGATCTTGAACCGCAAGAATCAACTCGGAGTTTGATTCTTGCGGCTTTTGGAGTTATATTAAATGCTATACATTTATATAGTACATGATCTTTCGTTTAAAAGTATTTTTTTTTTTTAATTATGTGCAACGACCGGATTCCACAACTTTGTATTATTGGTTATAGCAAATAAACTATTTCTATCAATATTTTTTGAAGATATTTTAACTTATTCCTCCTCCCACTCTTTTAATCTATTGGAAAACTCTTCTCCTTCTTGAGCTCAGATTCTAGACTCTCCAGTTGGTTCTCAAGCCCAGTCAGAGGAACATTTCTAATGCATCTTCAGTTGTTCTTGCAGTTGGCTCTGCTCTAGCTTGTACGAGATATCGTGATTTCTTGTTTCACTATCTCATAATCCAAAGCAATCTGTTCCATTTGTATCTCAAGCTCATCTTTATCTCGTCTATAGATCCCGATCTCGTTATAAAGGTTTGTGATCTTCGGCTCCAAGACGCGTGTGTATCTTTCGCACCCATGTGTCCCTTCACGAGCCTTTTGATCCTCATTTTCATCTGTCTCACTCGTACAAGACCTTCTCCTTGATTCTTCAGTTGTTATCACAAGTTCTTGGTCTAGGAAGAAGATCAGCTCCTTCTTTACTCCTTTCCTCCAGTATGAAATTCCTATCCTTCCCACAAAATGTTATACATAACTAGATTAATTAGATCACATATAATAATTTTCTTTTTTTCTATTTGCTTAAAATAATTAATTTTTTTATGTTCAAATAGTAATTTTTAGCCTATAAATCTTTTGTCTTTTTTTTTTCTTCCAAACTATTTTATTTCTCTTTTCCAAAGTTAAAATTTCATTGCAATTGATTAAATTTATCAATAATGTGTGGTATATTAATCTAATTACCTCTAAATATTATAACAAAATTTTGAAATATTTGTTTTTTTTTTTGTTTCAAAATCAGTTAAAACCTACCCAAACTAAAACCAAATCATATTTAAACCAAACCAAATTAAACCGAACCAAACCAAACCAAATCGAGTTTAAGTTAGCTTCGTTTGAATTCGGCTCTTGTTTATCTAAAACCAAAACAAACCGAACCGAATCCGAAAATAAACCGAATTACCCACCCCTACGACGACACTTTCGGTCTTGGATGTGTAAACCGGTTCGAATGTCCGGTTTATTCTCCTATCAAATAACCACAAACAGGACCAAGTGTTTTCTGATCAAGAAATTGCAAACTTATGCAAAATTTACTTTAGAGGAAACAAATTACAAAGAAATTACACATATCAAGTTATCAATAACAAATTACAAAGAAGATGAAAAAGAAATTATACATGTCAACTTAAAAAAAAACACACACACACACACACATTTTACATATTGTGTGCATAAACCGGTTTAGCTCCTCTTGACGTTTTTAAGATTACGTATTGTCATAACAAGCTGTTGTCTCTCACCTTCAACTTCTGCAAATCTCAAACTTATCTCTGAGTATCTCTCTTGCATCTCCTTCAGCTCCATCTCCATCGATTCGTTACATTCTCGCAAAGACGCCATTTCCGCTACCAGAACTCCAATCTCTTCTTTTTCTTCATCATTGTCGTCACTCATCTGTTTCATTTGTGCAAGAGAAAAAAATAAATCAAATTATTTTTTCTAATGTTTTAAGACTTTTGATTATCTTTGTTTGTTAACCTGATCAAGTTTCGATTCGAGTTCTTCGATTCTGTTCTTGAGATTCCTTTCCTTTTCGATGAACATATTCGATGAAGCTTCAAGAGCAGTTTCCTTCAGTTTAATCTGCCCCTAGATCACACAAAAACAAATTCATAAGCTTAAAGATATTAATTCTGATACGAATACCGAATGTTTCAACGCGTATATATACCTCGAGGAGTTTTATTTTATCTTTCATAACCGCTACTTCTTTAGATCCGCCATTAGGACTTCCTTTGTTTCTTTCTCCGGTTTTCGTTAAGTTGTTTATCGCGGTTCTGCTTTCTTTCAGCTTCTTCTCGAGATTAGCCATCGCCTCTTCTTTCTTCTTTAACTCTCCTTTAACTTGTGCTACTTGTTTCGTGTGCTTCTCCATTTCCGATTCATTCTCTAATAAAGAACGGTTTAGATCGTCACACTTGGCTTTTACGGTTTCTAACTCTGTGTGTAAGTGTGTGATTGCTGTTTCTTTCTCGTCCTTGATTCGCTTCACCGCGTGTAACTCTCCCGCTAGAGACTCTAATTCTTCCCTCATCGATGCAATCAGCGTCTTCTCTCTCTGCGTAACCGATTTCCTCGTCTCTTCCAACTCCACTCTTAGATTCTCTGCCTCTGACATGAGTGTGTTTCTGTCTTTTTCAAGATTCTCTATCTGATTTTCAGACAGTTCGCAGAGCTTTGCCTCGTATTCGGTTTGGTTTGCTCGAAGCTCGTCGTTAGCGTTCTTGAGCATTTCTTCTAGTTGACGTTTCTGCATTCGTAATTCGTTAGCTTCCGTCATCGCTTTCGTAGCCATTTTCTCGTTCGATGAAAACATCGAATCCATCTGCTCGGATAATCTCTTGAATTCATCTTGGAGTTTTCCGGCTACGCTTGCGTTTTTCCACCTCGTCTTCCTCAGTGCTTCTTCCGCTTGAATAGCTCTTTGCTCTTGCTCGACTTTACCTCGCGTGATATTATCGATATCCGTCTCAAATACCTGAGCCTGTTTCTCCATCTCTTCTTCCAAATTCTCCATTTGTGTTTCGAGCTCTTTAATCCGGCATAAAGACTCGGAAAACTCTTTGGATTGCTTCTTGAGCTCAGCTTCTAGACTCTCCACTTGGTTTTCAAGCTCGGTCACGATAACAAGCGAAGACGAACATTCGTATTGCATCTTCAATTGTTCTTGCAATTGGCTCTGCTCTAGCTTATACGAGATATCGTGATTTTCTTGTTTTAGTATCTCGTAATCCAAAGCAATCTGTTCCATCTGCATCTCAAGCTCATCTTTATCACGTTTATAGATCTCGACCTCGTTATAAAGGTCTACGATCTTCTGCTCCAAGACGGAGGTTTCCTTTGCATCGATGTGTCCCTTCACGAGATCCTCGAGCGCCTTTTGATCCTCGTCTTCGTCTGTCTTACTCTTTTCCACTAACATTAATTCGAGATCTTGAACCGCAAGAATCAACTCGGAGTTTGATTCTTGCGTCTTTTGGAGCTGTAACCGGAGATTGAAATTCCGATCTTTCTCGTAATCAAGTTCTTCTCTTGTTTCCTCAAGAAGAACCCATGGATCTCTTCCTTCAAACTGTAACCTGTTCCTCATCGCGTCTCCTTTCTTCTCGTTATGTCTCTCGCAATCTTCTTTCAACGAATCTCTCTCTTGCTTCAATCTATTCACTTCCTTGAGAAGATCTTGACTTCTTTTCGTCTCTTTAACGATTTGTTTACGTAGGCTTTGTAACTCTAGCTCCGAAAGATCTGCTTGCCTCGTCAAACCCGCAAGCTCGTTTTTAAGCTTCTCTTTCTCGTCCTCGTCCGAAGAGTTTCTCACATTTGAACTATTGGTCGAGTCATCAGGATCCGAACTTCCCGACCATGCGGATTCTGATATTCGAGGAGGCTCTTCAAACAAATTTTTAGCCGAATGAAGATGCTTATCGGGGCGTCTTAAAGGTTTAACGATTTCTTCGGGAGTATTCGGCTCGGAAACACTTCCAGAGCTTGACATTGTACTATCGGATTCTATCGATGCTCTTCGTCTAAGCTCGGCAAATCGAGCAGCTTTACCAAATGTCCCTTCCTATATAAAAAAAGCAGAGAAAAATCTAACTCTCTTGAATACAATGCACCAAACTAAAGAAAATTCCTTCTAATAAAAGAATCTAAATACCTCATGCGAATCGCTTTTACGAGTTCCATCTTCGTCACCACCTACGCTCAAATCTTGTGACATTTTCACCGGATTCTCGCATTCATCTACCTCTCTGCAAGAATACATAAATAGAAAAAAGCCATTTTCATCAAGAATCCAAAACAAGAACCAAAGAAACAAGAAAAATAAGTTCAGTTTTATGCACCTTTGAGTATCATCAAATTCTAATTGTCTTTGTATTGATACCTGAAAAGAAATAAATAAAACCAATCCTTAAGCATATTGTCTCAAACCAAAAAATAAGACTAACAAGTTTCTAACTTTGAGAAGAGAAAAAAACAAAACAAAAAAAAATTGAGAGTTTTATGAGCTTTAAAGATGCAAACAGTTTCCTTAATGTAAATCAAGACAAGAAAACATAAATGAGAAAGAAGAGAGAAGTAGAAGCTAACATGCAACAATGCTTTTGTATTGGAGTTTTGTAATGGAAGACAAACGTTACAAGTTTTGATTGCATCAGCATAATCAGCAAAATCAATTGATGTTTCTCCAACCAAACCACCTCTTGTAGATCCCTGCAACACACAACAACAAGAAAAATCACAAACAAAAACTATAAGAAAAAAAAAACCAATTTACATTTTAATTTTTCACTAACAAAATTCACAAATTGTTAATTTTAATCGATTATGTATTTATTTCACTCACCGTAGTTGACACAATGAGATGATAAATTCTCTGATTAACTTTTCCGGTTTTCGCATCTTTGAGAAATTTCACAGTCTCGTAAACCGGAATTTCCCACCGGCATTGTCCGTTAATAACCGGAGCTTTCTCTGACCTCGCCGTTGGTTTTCCAATATCTCCCGGAACAAGAGAGAGAATCAATCCCTCTGTATTAAACTGAGAAGCCTGTCCAAAACAAAAAAAAAAAAAATCAGTCAAATTCTCTAAAATCCTCGAATCAAAATAACAAAATCGAAATTGAATTTTTTTAAAGCTAAAATCGATGAATCCATTTTTACCTGAGTCGCATGAAACTTTAATCTGAAAACAACTTTGATTCTGTTTTTCTCGTTTCGCCATCTACCTGATCTAAACATATTCGTCTCCGAGTATTAATCTCCGGCGAAACAGAGTTTACTCCGGCTATTGTCTCCGGGAACAAGCCATTACAATACTCCTTTAGTCCAATGTAGAGGAAATGATTATCCGAGTAAAAGGTGAAACTCCGTACTGACTTGACTCAGTTGATCGGGACGAGTCGACTCAGAGAGGAAGTGAAGAAGAAGAAGAAGAAGAAGAAGACGCGAACGTTAAGCTTGAGAGGTGGATTTTATATAAATGGGACAAACTAAAAAGTAAGTACTGATCTAAAGAGAGACGAAGTAATTAAATAATTAACCAGAAATAATTTAATAATTAACCCAAAAGATAATAAAGTACGATACGTTTTTTTGGTGATTAATTAGTAGTCATTTTCATTAATTTACTCGTATAGAAAGATCCACACGTTTTTATTTTTGAGGACATGATAAAAATGTATGGATCCATAATTCATTTAGTGTTAGATATTGTGTTATTATGACTAAGATTATCAGTAAGTAAGTAGAATTGATTGAAGAAGGAATTCCAACTACACATATCTTAACTTATACAGATTTTTGCGGACATATGTTAACTTATACAGGTTTTTACGGGTTTTGATTTTTAATTATTTATCGTAGTGTAAGAGATAATATTTATATAATTACTAATCATTTTTAATAATTATTAATCACAAAAAAGTATAATAAAGACAATACCCATAAATATATAATTGTTACTTTTATTGTTTCTAATTACATGTAGTTTTTTGTTATTATTTTTTTTCTGCTAAAATATTAAACCATCAAACTTTTTATGCAAACTAAATGGCAAAATTGAACCATTAGAAACGATTACCTAATTTGAAGAAGAAATGAAGACGAAAAAAAGAATCATTTAGATATATAATACTCTAGAATATTATAATTTCGAATCAAAATAATATATAACCGAACAAAATGAATAAAATAATTAGAAAATGTACACACATGTATTTCTAAACTTTTGTTAATGTTTCATCCATTGTTCACTTGTTTGTTTTGCTTATCACCATCTATCTTGTGAATTTACAAAGAATTTATAATTTTGTGGGTGAAGGAAAAAAAACTATGTTGTACTAATATATACTTAAAAAAATTAAACCGACAGATTTGGAAAGCATGATCTTATTAAATTAAAAAGCTGTTTGTTTTGGGGCTAGGGAACAGTAATCGATACGCAAAGGAAATGACATGTCTCTCCTCCTCTAGTATGAGTAACAGTGTAACACTGACCTTTTTAAGGGTACTATAGTATTTGTTTTCAACTGGATACAACCTACCAAGCCTGGTCCCGATTTACTAAAGATCCAACGGTCGACAAATAATATGGTTTCTTTTATCTGATGTACATTTGTCTTAATGATCCTTGAAAACATTTTGCTTATAAAAATAGCAGAGAAAATGATGTTTTAACCAAAATATATATTGCTTAGCCATAAGTTTTTTCTCAACGAATCGATAAATGACCTTATTCTTTACATCAAAGAAAGTTTGTGGAAACTTAGATATCATATTTTTTTTTTTTGGTAAAGAACTTAGATATCATATTGAGTGTACATTAATACATGAAATTTCAGAGGCTTTCAATAGTAAACTATTTTTCTTTTAGCACTTTCAGTAATCAATTAATTTATCTGTCTATTTTGCTTAGTCATCCATTCCTATGTTCTATATTTATTTTAGTTGACATCACAGCTAGTGTTTCTTAAACGAAAATCAGAAATCTTCAATAAGCCTATGTATAATATCCAATATTGAAGCCGTTTTTTACTCAACCAATAAAACCTTAAATCTAGTTTGAGAATTTGGAGTGAAGTTTATATACCTTTGATTCAATCAAAATCCAATATATCCACTCAACTTAGACGTGTGTGGGACATGCCGGACCGGTCCATCTACAAGTCAATAAAATAAATTTGTATCCTTGTGCGACATGGAACATGCGAATTCATCGAAGTTTTGGGACCTCAAGTTTAATGAATTTGTGTTTGTACTGTCAACTTTGGAAAACAAAACAAAAAATTATATATTTGTGATAGATTTCTTTTTATGATTCTTATTGTGGGTATCTAAGCAAGCTGTATTTTTGCTCGCGTATATTAAAAATGGGAAAACAAAAAATTTTGATTTCTACTATTATTTTCAGGTGTATAGGTCCATTGAGATCCTCGAAATGAAAAGGTATCCTATGTATCATTGTATAATCCCATTACCATTAAGGCTTTACCTAGTTAATATAATATGAGTTGAGCTAGATTAATTATTCGGTATATTATTACTCTCTTTTTTTCAATGTTGTGAGTGACTTTTTCAATGGTTTCGATTCTTTTTTACACCGAACAACTTACTTCAGAACTCGGGAAACCCTATGACAAATCCAAATTTCTTCATGTTGCACTAGTACTGACACAAAATATTGTATATTAAACTGAGAGATGTTCAAAGCATGTTTTGATAGAGAATGACTACTTATAAAGCGTAACTTCCTTGTCTTGCATTCCATCAATTAGGATCTAGGGGATGAGGAATAATTTAGCATGTATTAATTTACTTATCTCTCCCAAGAAAAACAAAAAATGAATAGTTACAGTGTGGAGTATGCGCTTATGTAATTTTATTTATTTATTATGTGGTCTCATAGTTAATCTATTTTTTAATAACATTGCTGACCAATTAAAAATAGATATCAAGAAGTTTAGTTCCTACTAAAACATAAATGACAAGTGTTTGAGATAAGTGAGCCTATATATGTTACATATCCTCCTTAGTCAATGAGACATGTATCATAGTGTTTTTTTTATCATGTATCATAATTGATTTTTTTTATCAACCTATCATAATTGATTTATACATATATATTGTATATACATTTAAGTTTTAACCATGTAATTTTTTGTTCTTGCTTATTAATTCTCCCCCGTAATTAGTCGTCTTCTCTTACTAAGGACCCTAAAAATTAAACATGGCGTATAATAGCATCTCATCGGTGGTTTCTACCGCAGATGTTTGCCAAAACCCAAATATTTACAAGACAATTCCTATACCAAAAGATCATCAAACATTTATGATCCCAAAAGAATCCTAAAGACCAAATCGAGAGTTACCTAACCCCAACAAATTCAAAAACAGAGGATTATACACTTTTTTTACTCACAAAATTTTATTGTAATATAAAAGGCAAGGCAGGGTTTCTATTAATATAATTTTTTTAAAAAAATTAAGAGAGAAAATGAGAAAAAAGTAGGAGAAATATGAGAAACGGTTCTGGTTTGAGAAAGAGAGAAGTGAAAAACTCTTGAGGGTACTTGTCCTTTTATTAGTGGTCTAATTTTACTTATGAATTGAAACTAAATTAAATAACAAAATCAGATTACTATATAAATACTTTATTAATGAAAAATTCAGTTGAGAAACTCAACCGATGGAGATGCTATAAGCACCCTAAAATTTAAACATGACGTATAAATGTACACACGCATGCACATTGTATGTAAATGCATTTGTTCAGCATGTATGTAACATGAATGCGCACATTGCACGCAAAAACACATTTATAAATCAAATCGGGCAGTCTCGTAACGAAATGGTTTGGCGAGTGTGTATAAAACAAATCTAACGACAATTATACGTATCTGCATAACTTATATACGTACGCCACAGGTCCAACACCCATTACATACCAAACATACAAAATATTGATTTAGTTGATTCCGTAAATTAATCCATTACAAATGAAAAACATCAATTAATTAATTGATAAATATGATTACCGAGGAGCTACAAAGAAAACTAAATAAACGTAATTATGTGATTGTTGGCTAACCAGCATTCCTACTAAAATTTTTAAAACCATCATTTCCTTTACTAGTAGATAAAACATTATGCATGTAAAATTAACTTAAATACATATTTCTTTGTGAATGTTCAATAATATGCACTATATTGCGTAATATATTGCATTTTGTTTTTGTCGAATTTAGTAACTTACGACGTAGATATGTGTATATATGTACTTATTGTTGGTGTATATTAATTTCGTAAAAACTAGTATAGTTGTAAAATGGTCCTTTGACGGTACAAAATGTTTGTTTGACACTTTATTTGTTATGAGGAGCTTACTTGGCTTTGAAATGAAAATTACCCATTGCTTTATTTGTTCTTCAATAGAATTTCACATGTGCCACTCATGCGTGCCTACTCAGACATCCCCTTTTTTTCTTTTGCTTAAAAAAAACAACTATACCCACACACAAAAAATAACATTAATATATCTTCTTTTTTTTTTTGGTCAAAACATTATGATATGTCTATACAATGACAATAAGGGAGAAAACAATATATTGTTTTAAACAACGAAATATGATTTATGGTTCTTCCCACTACAAGAAAACAGCCGCAAATCCGACGGAATTTCCGACGGAAGTAATTCCGTCGGAAATTTTCCGACCAATTTCCGACGGAACTGAAATTTTTCAATTCCGTCGGAAATCTGTCGGAATTATTTCCGACGGACAAGAAGACCGTCGGAAATCGGTCGGATTATTGGACCGTGTAACTAGCCGGTGCCGACGCCTGAAGAGATTCCGGTAAGCTGTCGGAAATCCGTCGGAAAATATGAACCGTTAATATTTTCCGACAGATTTCCGACAGACACCCAACTAGCTGTCGGAAATCTGTAGGAAAAATAGCCGTTGTATAGCCGTTATTATATCCGTTGGCTTTCCGACGCTTTTCCGACAGATTTCCGACGGTCAACATATTTATATATATGATTCCACACATCTTCATTCACTGACAACAACAACAACTTCCAACCAAACATTTGTTAGAAAAAATCGTTAAGAGAGTGAGATGTCATCTTCTAGATATTATAGATCGTGGATGGATGAAGAGATGTATGATCTGGAGTCGAAGACATTAAATGAAAGTTATGCACGAGGTATATGCGAGTTCATGGCGGTTGTCGGGAATCGAAAGGTGATAAAATGTCCATGTTTAAATTGTTGCAATTCGCGTAATGTTAATGTAGAACAAGTTTGGCATCACTTGTATACCAATGGTTTTATGCCGGGATACAAAATTTGGTTTTTTCATGGAGAAACTCATAATGATGGTGCTAGTAGTAGCAGTGCACCATATATTGCGGATAGCTTAGGCGAACATAGAACGGATAACTTAGGTGAACATAGAACGGATAGCTTAGGCGAACATAGAACGGAAGTAGATTTTGGTGTAGGTACCGCTGAGATGGTTCATGATGCGTTTAAAGAAAATTTGCCATCGATCGTAAGAGGGGAGGATAGAGTAGAAGAACCAAATGAAGAATCTAGAAGATTTTTTGATATGTTAGACGCAGGGAAGCAACCCTTATATGGTGGGTGTCGAGACGGACATTCACCTTTATCAACTGCTAGTAGACTGATGACCATTAAGACGGACTTCAATTTGGCGGAAGACTGTGTTGATGCGATAGCAGATTTTGTGAAAGATATTTTGCCTGAAGATAATCAGGCACCTGCATCATACTATGAGATACAGAAACTTGTAGCTGGTCTTGGTATGTCGTATCAGGTGATAGATGTATGCATCGACAACTGTATGCTATATTGGAGAGAAGACGAAGACCGGAGAAGATGTAAATTTTGTCGTAAACCACGGTATCAGGAAACTGGTGGGAGAGTTCCAATTCCATATAAACGTATGTGGTACTTACCATTGACAGCGAGGTTAAAGAGGTTATATCAATCTGCGCGAACGGCAGAACAAATGAGATGGCATGCAGAGCATCATCAAGATGAAGAGATTACATATCCTTCAGATGCAAAAGCGTGGAAACATTTTCAAATGTTGTATCCGGATTTTGCATACGAGTCAAGAAATGTGTACCTCGGGTTAAGTACGGATGGTTTCAACCCATTTGGGAAGCATGGAAGGCAGTATTCTTTGTGGCCCGTAATCGTAACACCGTAAAATTTGCCCCCTGGTATGTGCATGCGTCGAGAGTTTTTATTCCTCTCCGTTCTTATTCCCGGCCCTGAGCATCCGAGAGATCATTTGATGTATTCCTCCAGCCATTGATTTATGAGTTACAAATGCTATGGAGTCACGGTGTGGAAGCGTTTGATGTTTCACGGAAGCAGAATTTTCTGATGCGTGCGGTCCTTATGTGGACTATTAGCGATTTCCCAGCTTACTGTATGCTATCTGGATGGACTACTCATGGAAGATTATCGTGCTCGTTTTGCCAAGACAACACTGACGCTTTCCAATTGAGGAATGGAAGAAAGCCATGTTGGTTTGATTGCCATAGAAGGTTTCTACCGGACGGCCATCCCTATCGTCGGTCTAAAAGATTATTTAAGAAAAATACACAAGTGGTTGATGCTCCAATTGATGAGATAGACGGTCGTACTATATTGGAGCAGTTGAGAGATTTTGGTGCTGAGAGGACTCCTGATTGTGGGGGTAATGGGCATGAACCGCTTTGTGGTGTAGGGGAAGCTCACAACTGGCACAAGAAGAGTATATTTTGGGATTTGCCGTATTGGAAGGATCATTTATTAAGGCACAACCTCGATGTGATGCATTTTGAAAAGGACTTCTTTGACAACATCATGAATACGGTGTTAAACATCCCGGGAAAGACAAAAGACAATGTGAAGTCTAGGATGGGTTTTTCAAAGATTTGCTACCGTGATTATCTTGATCGTCTTCCCGATGGTACATATCATTTTCCTCCGTACCGATTGCAAATACAAAAGATAAGAGAATTTTTCCGGTGGATTAAAGACGAAGTTAAATTCACTGATGGATATGCAGCTAATCTGGGTAACTGCGTAGACTCGCGATACCTAAAGTTTATGGGACTGAAGAGTCATGATTGTCATGTACTGATGCAGAGGCTTCTTCCATTTGCTTTTACCCATCTCCTTCCTCAAACTGTCCACGAAGCTATTGCAGCAGTTGGTGCTTTCTTTAGGGATTTATGCACGAGGACACTTACAGTTGAGCGGATCCGCAATTTAGATGCCAATATACCAGTGATCCTTTGCAATCTTGAGAAGATCTTTCCGCCGTCTTTTTTTGATGTTATGGAACATCTTCCCCTACACCTCCCCCGCGAAGCCGAACTAGGTGGTCCCGTTCAATTTCGTTGGATGTATCCTTTCGAGCGATACATGTTCCATATAAAGAAGAAGGTCAAAAAATTGGCTCGAGTTGAAGGTTCTATTGTCGCACAGAGTATCAATGAAGAATCATCACAGTTTGCGGAATATTACTTTTCGCGGGGAGTTCGTACGAAGAGTAAATGTCCTGCTCGTCATGATGATAGAGGTGAGAGAGTCACGTATGCCGCGCTGGTCCCTAAGTTATTTTCGCAAGTTGGCCGAGTGATTGGGAGAGGGAAGAGACGCTTCCTATCACAAGATGAGTGGAGTCACTTACATATGTATATCCTCACGAATTGTGAGGAGATGGCGGAGTACGAAAGGTAAAAACAGAACTTTTTTAAATACTTTTTTTTTTATACCTAAGTAATATATAGGTTTCATATGTTATATATTGTTGTTTGCTTTCAAGATTTACATTGCATCAATACGTCGCTATTATCCGGATATGGCAGAAGACGAACTTGGAGAATCTAAGGAAACCGAGTTTCCAAATTGGCTGCAATATTACGTAAGTTTTTTAAAAACGCTTATATATCTTAAAATTAGTGAATTAATTATGGGACTGAATAAAATGTTTGTTTATTAATTTGTCTAAATTATTATCTCAGGTTTCTGAAGGAATGAAGAATGGAGAAAGGTTTCCGACATGGTTACAAGAGATAGTTTCTGGCCCAAGCTTCGAAGCAACTTCATACGTTCGGTATTGCACTAGGGGATTTGCATTTAGGATTTATGAAGAAATGTCGAGGCCAACTGAAGATTACGGTGTTTCAGCTACAAGTGGTGATGTAGTCTACTACGGGATTCTCCAAGAAATATTGCAAATGCGCTATCCAGGAATGTTGGGCATGAGGTGCATTGTTTTCTTGTGTGAGTGGTATGATCCGGCATATCCAGAAGGTGTTCAGGTGAGCTAATTTGGCGTCACTTCAGTAAATTCTTCTAGGAAGCTGCAAAAGTATGACCCATTCATCCTAGCATCACAGGCAGACCATGTTTGATTTTAAAATTTTATAATACGTGCGTTATAGATAAATAATGATATTGTAATTGCCTAAACTAAATATGTTTGTTTCAGGTATGCTACATTTCTTACCCTAGAGTAACACATCGACGAGATCCTTGGATTACAATGACTCCAATTAATCCAAGAGGGAGACTATATGGAGTTGCTGAGCAAGATGCTATGCAACCAACTAGAATTACTCTGATGGCTCCAGTTGGTCATTCTTCAGCGGTGGACCTTTTTGTTGATTTCACTGAATTTGGTGATAATATAGTACATTCAGAATTAGAAGAAGAAGTTGGAGAATTTGATGAAGACGAAGACACAATTCCTTCGGAAGGATCAGACTCAGACTCAGATTTAGGATTTTGATATGTTTGTATTTGTTAACATAAACAAGAATTTCAGATAATTTACATTTTTCTATTTTTTTTAAAAAAAAATGATTTTCCGTCGGAAATATATATATATTTCCGACAGATTTCTGACAGAAACGGATATTTATATAATTCTCATAAAAAATTCATCTGCGTATATCTTCCCAAAACCTCTGTCGATCGACGGTATAGGGTTGTCGATCGACACTGGCTCTTCTGTTTTTTTTTGTTATTTTAAAGCATGCGTCGGAAATATATACGCAGATGAATGATTTTTTTTTGTTATTTTATCTCATTTTTTGGTTATTTAAAAAAAAATGATTTCCGACGCATGATTCATATCATGCTAACCTTAAAAGACGACACGTGTTACCATTACATCTGTCGGAAATCTGTCGGAAATATATCTATTTTTCCGACACAATTCCGACAGATTTAGGGTTTTGAGGTCAAATTCCTGAATTTCGAGAAGACAAAGTCTCGGCTTACAATTCTGACAACTAAAGTGAAAGATAAGTGAGTAAATAAGCTTCTCGATGTTATACAGAACATGTTTTGCGATTTTGTCATGTTTCAACCAAAAGCGTTTCATACAGTTACATATACAAAACAATAGATGTTTACGGAAAATACTAAATGTTTAGAATTTGAAAGTAACAATGACCATTATCAAGTATTTTATCTTCCAAATATTGCTCCAACCATGCTATTAACTTGTAACTACGAAAACGGATCATAAACAAGCTTAAAACACCAAATCTGTCGGAAATCTATCGGAAAATATTCATTTTTCCGACAGATTTCCGACGGAATTGGAGATTTGAGGTAAAAATATGTACAAAATGCTAACAATTTTTCCAAAATAAGAATTTTGTTTAAAAATGTTAACAATGCTAAATATTGTTTAAAAATTACCAATTTTTTCCAAAATGCTAATTCATTAATTTCCAAAAAAAAAATTTCTTAAATTTCTTAAATTTAATAAATATTTCTTAAATTTAATAAATATTTCTTAAATTTAATAAATATTTCTTAAATTTCTTTAATTCCTTAACCCTAAAACAACAAAAAAACATTTTTTAAATTTCCCATACCCTAAAACCACAAATCTGTCGGAAAATCTGTCGGAAAAATGTATATTTTTCCGACAGATTTCCGACGGATTTGCCAATTTTTACCCGCGAAATGAAAAATAAACACCGCGAAATCAGTCGGTCCAAAACACGCGGCCCATTTAATTTATTTCGATTTCCGACGGATTTCCGACTGCTTGAAATCCGTCGGAAAATCTGGGTTATTAACAAACCACTCGTCTTCCCCGAAGAACACTTCCTCAACCCTCAAAAAACTCACAAATCGCCTCCTCCGCCTCTAGCCCTTCCGATCTGTCTATTCACGCCGGTTTCTTCGCCGGAAATCGCCCACGAGCCTCCTCCTCCTCGCCTTGTCTTCTCCGGAAATCGCCGGAAATCGCCCACGAGCCTCCTCCTCCTCGTCGGAAATCGCCTCCTCCTCGCCGGAAATCGCCTCTTCTTCGCCGGATTACGTACAAATGGCGGAAATTCCATCCCATTTGTAAGTATCCTCAAATTTCATGGTGATTTTGGTTAGATTTAATATAAATTAGTTTGTGAATTGATTTTTGCTAGATTTAGGATTAGGATTAGGGTTAGATTTAGGGTTTGGGAAGTTATATTATGAAATTTGGAAATTGTTACAAATTTTATGAAATTGTTACTAAATTGTTAGTATTTTTACTAAATTATTAGGGTTTTAAAATTGTTATGAAAAATTAGATTGATGATTAGGAAAAATTAGGATTTATTATTGGGAAAAATTAGATTTATGATTAGGAAAAATTATGAATTTAGATTTAGGAAATTATTTTTTCCATAAATATTTAAAAATTGTTAGCATGTTTTACTAATTTTTAAACAATTATAACGATTAATTTAGAATTTTAGAATTTTAATATTTTAGAATTTTAAATTATGTAACAATTACTTAAGAATTTTAGAATATCGAAATAATTGTAAATTTGAAGATAATGACTTAATTTTTGAATTTATATCTATATTTTAAAGAATTTTAAACAATTAGATTTAGGAAAGTTTTTAAAAGGTTTATAAGATTGTTTACAAAACCTTATAAAACTATTTAAAAACCTTATAAAACTTTACAAAAACTTATAACACTATTTAAAAACCTTATAAAACTTTAAATTTTAAATTTTAGAATTTTGGAAATTTAAATTTTAAATTCCACCTCAGAATTTTAAATTTTACAATTTTGGAAATTTAAATTTAAGAATTTTGGAAATTTAAAGAAATGTTTTTTTAAACCATTATATTTTTATAATTATATATTTAACCAATTTCGAAATTTTTATAATTTTTATAATTATAAAACTTTACAAAAAACCTTATAAGCAGTTTTACACGGTATTTAAATAGTTTTATAAAGTTTTTTTAACAGTTTTACTAAAACTTTTAAAAACTTTATAACTTTAGAATTTCTTAATAATTTTACCATTATTTGCAAAAAATAGATTTTTCATATATTTAAAATATATTATCATATAAATCTAGGGATTACGGTGGTTTCGCCACTGCATCTGACAGCGGCCAACATCGTCGTCGTCGTGTGAGTAGAGCTCATTCGACTTCGACGTCTACACCTACACCGTCGTCTACACCTCTACAGACGCCAGTGACACCAGCAGCCACCACAGCACCGTCGTAGATTAGCGTCGAGGACTTCATGGGTCTTCCTGGACGAGAGAGGTTGACTAGACTCCATCCAGACCAGCTCGGTAGAGACAGATGGTAAGTTTTTTGTTCCATTTATGTTTTTTTTTTTAACAAATTTAATTTAATTGCGACTAATGTTACATTTTGAAGTCCCTCAACAAGATGGAAAACTATTTGCTCAGCCGCCCTTATGCGACGTACACCGCCATGCCACTGGAGGATCAAGAAATGTGGTTTCGCCAATTTGCGGTAAGTCATCTGTTTTCACAATTTTTACTTTCATTTAAATTATTATTATTTATATTTAATTTTTGTTTTTGCAGCAAGAATTTAGGTGGGACCCACACATGACCGCTCTGGTTAGGAGGGAATTCGACTCTTATGCAGCACTGCACTACTCGAAGAAGGTGTTCGAGTGGAAGGATAAGTGGCTACACGGTGAGGTGCCAAAGGAGATGGTTGAGAAGTCGGACTTGTGGAACGGGTTCATCGCCTATTGGCAACTAGAGGCTACCAAGGAGAGCTCTACATATCACTCTAGCAACCGGAACAGCCAGCGCAACGGCAAGGGACCTTCCACCCACAACCTTGGAGCTACCAGCAAGAAGACAAAGGCTAGGGATATGGTAAGTTTTTTATGTACGTCTTGATTTTTAATTTTTTTTTTGTTTTATACATTTATATTATTAAATAAATATCTAACAACTGCAGGCTAAGAAGTTGGGTCGGGATCCCAACAACTTGGAACTTCTGCTAGCAACACACACCGACAAGAATGGTGTCGTCCAGGATCAGGTAGCTCGGGAGATTCAGGAGAGCGTCTGAAGAATGGAAGACGAGTACATTCTGTCTCAGCCATCCGTGGAAGGAACCCCTCCCCTCACGCAAGCCCCAGACGACATCATCAACAAATTCGTCTTAAAGGTATGTAAAATTTAAAATAGTTTTCAAGTCTTTTTCATTTACAATTTAATTTGTTTCGCAGGTTGCTCCGCAGAGCAAAGGGCGGACTTATGGTCTTCCCGACGATGCAGGATCATCGGGGTCTTCTTGTTACTACAGCGAGACATCCGACCTGAGAGCCCAAATGCAGCAAAAGGACGTCGAAATTGAAGGTTTGAAGACGACGGTCGAACAGATACGAGATGCACAAGCCGCCCTAGAAGCCGAGCGGGAGAAGGAGAGAGCCGAGCGGGTCAAGGAGAGGGAGATGGTGCAACGGATGATGGAGTACTTGGGGCGCAACCTGGATTTTCCGCCGGGGCCCACCACTTAGATTTTTATTTTCAACGTTTTTGTAAAACAATATTACTTTTTATTTCTACTTTTAATTTTATTTTAATTTAAATAATTCTAATTTTAAATTTTAAATTTATATTAAATTAAATATTATTTAATTTATTATCATTTTTAATAATTTCTACGAATACGTCGGAAATCAGTCGGAAAATGATCCGTCGGAAAGCTGTCGGAAATAAAACCGTCGGAAATCTGTCGGAAATAAATACGTCGGAAGTCTGTCGGAAAGTCGTCGGTTTACAAGTAATCGGAATCCGTCGGGCATCCGTCGGAAACAAACCGACGGATTTCTGACGGCAGTATTTTCGACGGAATTTCGACGTGTTGCCGGACTCCGGCAGACTGTCGGAATTCCGTCGGAAATTTTTGACGGATTTCCGACAGAATTACCATTTCCGACAAGATAGAAACGACGGACATATCCGTCGGAAATCTGTCGGAAAACGCATATTCCGACAGACTTCCGACAGATATTTCCGTAGGATTCTCGCTGTTTTCTTGTAGTGTCCCCATTGGCCTTCTTCTAGTGTGGTAAACATGCGGTTCTTCCCACTGTTTTTGGTTCATTCAAAGCTTGAAGCCTTGATCGTTTATGCGTGAGGTATACTAGTTGCATCATAGGAGGTTTTATTGTTCTAACCAGGTGTTTGTGTTGTTTGTTATGGCCTGCTCGTTAGGATTATTGTTCTTAGATTCAATTTATGTCTTTGTTCGTTCCCTTACGAGCATATATAATGGAGATCTCAATGGATCTAATGATTGGATCTTTAGATTAAATTAATATTAAAACTAATTTAGACACCAAGAAAAGTGTATAATTTTGAAGCTTTTTCACACTTTAGACACCAATTAAAACAAAAAAGTAATTAAATTTAATAAAAAACTAATTTAGACACCAACCAAAGTGTCGCCATTATACATGCTGCCTTATAAATCTCCTATTTCTCTTGTTTTAATATAAAATCAGATGAACAAAAAAAAAACGAAAAATGATTTATATATGTGTCTAAATATTTCTACTTTTGATAAGTGCCGTAACACTTTACAAATTACATTTTCCTATACAATGATTTCTTTATTTGTTTTGTGCGTAATATTTCCATTTAGGGTTAAATAAAGTCGCGTAAGCTCTCTCAACCTCCGACCTAACTTCTTCAATACAAATACAAAGTATAAATTATCCCTCTGTCTCTCTAGCTCTCTCTTTGCTTTAATCTAGTTCACAAGTGTAGTTGACGTCACACCTTTTTTATTTTTTTTTTCTTTTATATTATTTAATTTCTTTCTTATTTAGTTATGAATTTAGTAACATTTAATGTTCTTTTACAGAAAGCAATAAAGAAAAGAAAAGAATATAGTACTACTACATTTGCAAATTGAAAAGCAGTCAATCCAATCAAGTGAAAGAAGAGAGTTCCAAGGTTTCTCACAAGTAATTCGGTGTCGAACAAAATATGTATTCTCTACATTTCTACTTTTATTTCCATTAATCTTTACAAAAAGAAAATAATGATATATTATGATAATGTACATATATTTATGCTATGATTGATTGAATATTGTAGATTAATAAATTACTATGATTTCATCTAAAGACCCACCCATCAAACAAAAAACTCCAGTGTAGTACTCTAGTAAACTAATGTACTATATATAACCAAACAAGGCCAAATGCAATTGAGAAGAAAAGAGGAAAAAAGTATAATAGACATCAATGGCTCTACATAAGAAGAAGAAGAAGCACATGTGTGATGGGGTCAGATTCCCAAAACTAAATTTCATTGATTAACCAAAGATCTAAAGAAAATGGAAAAGTTGTGTTCAGAGGTCCCCAGAAGCATTTATGCTCAAAACGAAGCTCAAAATACCATTTATGATCAAGACTATCAATTTTGAGTTTTTTTTCTTTCTTTAACCGGACAAATCTCATGCCAAAACCCATATTACTTCTCTAAAATCTATAGATATCTGATTTTTTCCCACTTAAAACGTTTAGGCAATGAATTATTAACATTGCAGTGGAATGACTCGAACTCTACCCAAAAAGACATTCATTGTGAATCTTTCAACCACTCGACCACACCAGTTCCGAGTCATTTAAAAAACAATAAGATCACACACATCAACGAGCTACTAAAAATTGACTACTTATACTGTATTTCAATCATTGCATTGAGTTATCTTGAATGTATACGATTCAATTTCCACAAAATTTGACATATATTTGGAGAGAGGCACCAATCAGCTATGAAGTAAGAACCAAAAAGATGTGGATGTATTTTTTTTTAACTACGCGAAGATATGGATGTTTAATAACACCAAAACATACCTGTACATATAAATTGCATAATGTATAGGCGTGAGATTGGCCCTAAACACCTAACTAATGATCATTTCTTTACAATAATTATTGATTAATTATCAACTAATAGATACCCTTTATCCACCATTAAATCACTATCATTCGTTTCCTTTCTGGTTTGATGAGATCTTATATCCTTAATTAATCATGATTAATGTAAAAGTGATCCGGCACCAAAACTTGATATGTCAAGACTCATTTTTAAGGTTGTGATTAGCATGATTAATACGTGATCACGCATGTGTGCTTTAATTTAAAACAGTTTTAGTTTTTTTTGGGGGTTTTATGTTTACAATAACTAACAGCCTAACAATGAAATGTAGTTGATTTTTTTTTCCAACTAAAATATTCATTAGTAAAATATGAAACGATTGTTTGTCCAATTCGGAATAGAATTGCTTTAAAAAAAATGAAATCAATAAGTCTAGAACATGAAATCTGGACTAGAGTGTTGGCAACAAAATTTTACAAAAGCAAGATCAAAATCATGGAAAATGAAAAATACCTTTTACTAATTAAACTCACTTAACTTACTTGAGAGAATAACAACACTACAAGAAAACAGAGGGATTTCCGACGGCCAAAACCGTCGGAAATCCGTCGGAAACACCCTTATTCCGACGGATTTTCACCGTCGGTTCTATCTCGTCGGAAATTGAAGATCCGTCGAAAATCCGTCGGAAATTTCCGACGGATCTTGGTATATCGGAAATCTGGATTCCGACGGATTTTATAACCGTATCCGTCGGACATCCGTCGGAATTACAATTTTTTTTTTTAAAAAAAATTCTCCTCCTCCTCCTCCTCCTCCTCCTCCTCCTCCTCCTCCTCCTCCTCCTCCTCCTCCTCCTCCTCCTCCTCCTCCTCCTCCTCCTCCTCCTCCTCCTCCTCCTCCTCCACCTTTTCGATGATCACGATGTGTTTGGGCGGGATAAAATTAGGGTAAATCCGTCAGAAATTTCCGACGGATACCGTATCCGTATATGGGATATTTGGTATACAGTATACGGTTACGGATTTCTGACGGAATGTAAAATTCGGAAATCCGTCGGAAGTTCGTCGGATATTTTCGACGGATATTACGTCCGTCGAAAATTCCGTCGGATATTTCCGACGGATATTACGTCCGTCGAAAATTCCGTCGGAAATCCCCATGTTTTCTTGTAGTGGCAAATGAAGACCATTCTTCGGGAAACTGAGTAATGCTAATTAATTTTAAACAATCCGTCTTAATAATCCGTCTAGCAAAGTACACATTTTGCTTGAATACACTTCATTGTCCTTTGCAAGTAATAAAATTTGATAATTTTGTCTTAATCCGACCAATTTTAATGTAACATAGTATCTAACTATCTATATCTGCCGACTATAATTAAAAATTCATAAAAAGAAGATTAAAATGTGAAAAGCAAATAAAAAGACTTAAATTATATTTTTAGGTGATAGCTTGAGAAATAAGATAAGTATAAATTTCAGTCTCATAATTAGTTTTTTTTATATATCTGTCTCCCTTTCAACATGCATATGAGGGAAACCTTTTCGCTTTATATAAGCTCATGTGATCAATCAAACGTACTAATGTATATATATATTAGAGATATGATTGAGATATGAAAGATATGTAAATATTTGATTACTATGATTTAGGGATTGACGGTAATTAGATACACTAATACTTTCTTTACATATATTCGCATTACTCAAATTACTAAGAGATGTATATTTAAGACATTATGAAAGTGAGTTTCTTTATTTCTTATGACATTATGGATAATTAAATTTGTTTTAGTTATCGAACCTAGTGTCTTCACTGGTCACATGAAAGTGAGTTTCTATTTTTTTTCTTTCGCTTTTTGTATGCTTTGACAGTTCTTGTTTTTTGAATGTACAACATTATCAAAAGCGTCTTGGCATCTTGGAAAACTAAAGGTACATAAATCTCATCATATGAATCGTATAAAGAAAATGAAAGAAGAAAACGTGCGCACTTTTTACTTTGATTCAATAATTTGATAAAGAAGAAGACAAACTATATATACTGTATTTTATTTATTTGATTATTACAACTTCCAAGATTATATTTTTGCTATTTCAAGTTAATAGAGTAGAAAAATAAAAGTATAAGTTGTTGGAGTTTTTTTACCCTAAAAAAAAGTTGTTGGAGTTTAACTACGATCGTCGGTTAACAATTTGAATCAAATAATATTTGATATGGAGATATCAAAAGTTGTTATTTGTTTAGATTTTCATGTAATATGGCTGAGGGAAACACAATGCGACTCTTATTTTAGACTTTAGGCCATTAACATGTCCAATTTAGTCCCACTTTACTGTATATATGGTCCGGATCGAAAGAACAACCTCTAAAGCCCAATTGTTTTGCAAAATTTTCTTTATTTGTTTAGCTACTAAATGGTCATGTCAGTTTATTTCTGGCAAACATATTTTCCATATACATCGAAATTCTTAATCCAATTTATATACAAAACATAGATTCTTCATTCAGTACTAGTTAAGTCATCAACTCGATACTTGGAGCTTCCTTTAAGTACATTTTTATTAATACATTAACTAATGGACAATGGTTTTCTTTCACCTACCAAAACCCAAACAGTTGACTGTTTACTTGGAGTGTAAAAAATATCGATCGATTATTTACATATTATATTAGATATGTGTAAAGATATTGACATGTATATATTGATGGGATTCGGACATAAAACTCTCACACCTAACTCGAGCTCATCATTAAACCTATAAGATCTTCACTTCTTCTCCTTGTCCTTAAGTATTAATCTTTAAAAGGTAAGTCATACATTGCTTACTTTGTGTGCTCTTTTAACTATTTTTATTTTAAAATCTCTGTAAAAATCTCACAAAAGTGAAAAATAAGAAGAGCGAGACATGGGACAAGATAAACAAATCAAGAAAGGTTCTCAATCATATGATCAGAATACTATCATTTTGGCTCCAAAACAAAGTACGTCTCTGTGTAATGCATGCATATATATTATAAGTTGTTTTTTTTTGTTCCTAAAAATTTCTACATTATAATGTTATCAAGCTTTTTGGTCTTTGTAAAATTATTTGGTACGTAGATGAAAAAATTTTTGAGATAGAGAAAGAGAAGAGACTTGCGTTGATAAATGCATGGGAAGATAACGAGAAGGCAAAAGCTCAAACCAAGTAAGATTTACCAAATCTATATAGTTAATTATTAATGAGGTTATAACTAGAAAGATTAACATTCTTTTTGCATTCAGAAGAATTCACACCTTTTGTCACGTAAATTAACATTGACATCAAAAGTAAATTTAAGCATATAACTATATATATTTTCATGATACACGAGATTACAATTCTGTATATAATATCAATTTATTATTTGAAATTTGATCTCTGAATATTTATCAATTAATGCAGGGCTTACAAAGACCTTTGCTCCATTGAAGCATGGGAGAACAACATGAAAACAGCTCTAGAGTTAGATTTGAAGAAAATGGAGGTATATTCGAATATAGATAATTTTAGCTTTCATTTTTTTTCTTTACAACGTCTCGTAGCTATTCAATATTACTTATGGTGAACTATAAACAAAATTATAAGAAAATTGCGTACTCTTTATTAAAGAGCATCGTAAATTAACATATGATGTGTTTTTTTACCCCCAAGATAGTCTCCTCTAATCATAAGTACGAATGCCAAACATATTCAAATACGAATAATCGATGCTTAAATCATCTAATTTTTATTGCTACAACTAAACCAATATATCAAGGTAATTTATTTATATACTTCTTTTTCATCAGGAGAATTTAAAAGTGGAGAAAGCTGAATATTTAAAAAGACTCAAGAAAAAAATACCAGAAATAGAGAAGATTGCAGAAGGTAAGAGAGAAAAAATAGAAAAACAAAAGGTGCAAGAATCTATCAAAGTAAAGAAAATGAGTGAGAAGCTAAGTGCAACTCCAAATGCCTATCCACCCAATACCAAAACCTGTGGATGTCTCTAGAACATTTGTCAAATCATACATTGGGCTTGGTTCGTTAATGTAATGATACGGGAAATGTACATTTCCAACGAATAATGGAAAATCTATGTGTAATATATGAACTATCAAGTGTTAACTTTCAAGCATTGATGTATATCACTTGTGCATGTGTATAATAAAGCCTTTTAGTCAAAAAGCCCATAATAGTGGGATCGACATGGATATGGATATTTTGATGAGTTTTAAGAACCCGACCCGGTTCGTCTTTTTTTCATATCGGAGACTCTGGAGATCTTCTTCTTCTTCGAGATCAGGTTGGATCTTATTTTCTTTGGTTTCTTTTTTTACTTGGAATTTATGATTTTGCAGTGGATTTTACTTTAGTTGCAGTGTGTTTGCTAGACTCGACTGGTGAAGTAAAACCTGCAATTACTCAACCGGATAGATAGGATCGATGTTCATAAAACACAAATCCTTTTATCACAAAAGCAAGAGCTTAGAATGAAGAAACAGCTCTAACTTTCAATGACAATAAACTAGAATCGCAAAAGCAAAGAGAATAGAGAATGTTTCCTTTCAATTTCCGACTTAATTATTAGAAAGTGAATTACAACTCCTTATATAGTTTTCTAAATAATAACTTAAGCAATAAAAACCCTAATAATATAATGTAATATTTCCTATATCAAATCTCCCCTGTTTGAAAAACCTTGTCCTCAAGGTTTAAAGGATAGATATTGCATCAATGACTCATAAAAAAAAAAAATCTCATGTGCCTTCTTCAGCTAGAAAATGAGTCCATTCAACCAACACCAATCTTTAGGCATAGCTTTCCTTGTATTTAAACCACCAATCTTTGCAGAACTTCCTCTTTTTCAAACTTGAACCCCAACCGTAAGCCATAGGAAGCCTCCCAGTAATAACACACAAGCAACACCACCAACAACATTTAGTTGGCTCCCAAGTCTCCACTGAAGGTGCTATTGACTGCGGATCAGGTCTAATATTCAGAATTCCACCACTAATGTGAACTCTTCCAAACCATTCTCCCTGAGACGATAACCCACCAGGCTTCCACACATGGTTAGCTTGTTCACAACAACTTATCAACTTGTTTTTCTCACAATTGTGCAAGACAAGAGTAAATGTCTGAATCATACAGTCGCAAGAGTATAATTCTAAACTTATGATAGTATACTCTGATTGTTTCCACTTATCTTGTTTCATTGATATCCCATCAATGTTCTCAAGATCACATGGCAAATTATCAACAAAAACCAGCGATTCCTCCTGATATCTACGGCTAGGTTCCAAGGCAGAAATTGTTACCTGCGATTGTGGAGCACAAGAAGTCACCGTATGTGATTCAATGGTCTCTTGTGATTCATGCTCATGACTGGAGTCAATATCCCTAATCGATTTTGTGTCATGAGTAGTAACGTTAGCGTCTAGAAGATGTGATACAAGAACCAAATCAGAAAATGATTCCTTCACTTCAACAACAGCCACTGAATCATCCTCAAAGTCTTCTTCTTTTTCACAAGCCACCACTGGTTCAAGAGTTTCACAAGTCTTCTTCGGATGAACCCGTTCATATAACCTGCCTAGTGAAAAACATTGTCTAATTGTTTGTGGCTCGAACATCCTCACGTTCCTTTGTGTATCACTTCTCAATCCTGCCAAGTATACACTCACCAAATACTCCTCTGACAAACTCAATCGTGTGCTAATCAACTCAAACTTTTGATGATAATCCTCAATTCCATCGATTTCTTGCAATTGATTCAACTCAACCATCGCAGCATCAAATTGTTCTTGTAACAACAACTTGTAAGAGTGCCAATCATATACAATATCAGATTCTTGTAAAATCGATGGGTGCCAAGGCGTTGTACTTCCTCCTCCAGAGGCTAGATTATGCGATTAAATCACCAAAGCTGAAGGTCTTCTGAAGTTTTGATCTTCGCTTGTTGATGCGATTCCCAGAGTGACATTTGCTGACTCGATTCTTGGATTAAGAGTGCGTAATCGAATCGCTTCACACATTCTTTTGATACCTTCGATATTTTTGTCGATATTTGCGTTCCGAGTAGCAATCTGCAATTCTAATGCTTGTGTTCTTGCTACCACATGTTCAATTGGTGATTCCAAGGCTTCTTCTTCTTCACGAATTGCAGATTCATGAAGAAAAGCTTGAGCTTTTGTCGCTGCCGCCATTGATTCCGAAGAACGACGCAGCTCTGATACCTTGGTGAAGTAAAACCTGCAATTACTCAACCGGATAGATAGGATCGATGTTCCTAAAACACAAATCCTTTTATCACAAAAGCAAGAGCTTAGAATGAAGAAACAGCTCTAACTTTCAATGACAATAAACTAGAATAGCAGAAGCAAAGAGAATAGAGAATGTTTCCTTTCAATTTCCGACTTAATTATTAGAAAGTGAATTACAACTCCTTATATAGTTTTCTAAATAATAACTTAAGCAATAAAAACCCTAATAATATAATGTAATATTTCCTATATCATCGACTTTATAAAACGTTTCATTTTGAGTGGAATTGTAAATACAAATTTTGTGCCTGCTAGGTGTTCGTTGAA
Source organism: Draba incana (assembly GCA_963576765.1). Taxonomy (NCBI): domain Eukaryota; kingdom Viridiplantae; phylum Streptophyta; class Magnoliopsida; order Brassicales; family Brassicaceae; genus Draba; species Draba incana. The sequence continues at coordinate 1,668,951 of OY755215.1, forward strand.
ATTCCTCTGAGAAACGAAATAGTTAAAAATTGATGCTTTCCTCTTGATTTGTTTGTCATGAAACGAATGGTGACCAAGAACAATGATTATTCGCTTAAAGCTTATGCCTTGTTTGTATAATTACTCAATTCTCTGATAAATAGTTTGTTTTCTTTCTATGATCAATCCTGTTTCTGAACTATTATCTACACATTTCATAAAGCCTTTCTGTTCATAGATTTACTCATTCTCTTAATGATTGCTTTGTTTCTTTCAGAACTTTTCCCAAAATGTCTCTACGGAATCCTCAAATCCCTCGGCTTCTTCTTCAAAACGTTTCATGTATGCGAAACGCGCAGCAGATTCTACGACACGTGAACGTATCCCTCCACGACGGCGGCGCGCTTGTCTTAACCGGAACAAACGGATCCGGTAAATCAACATTCTTGAGAATGTTAGCTGGATTCTCAAAACCATCCGCAGGAGAAATCCTTTGGAACGGTCACGACATAACGAAATCCGGAATCTTCCAACAATACAAACTCCAACTCAATTGGATCTCTTTAAAAGACGCGATCAAAGAAAGATTCATGGTACTCGACAATGTCCAATGGTTCGAACTTCTCGAAAACAAAATCGGTAAAGCTCAACCCGCGTTAGAGCTAATGGGTTTAGGGAGATTAGTTAAAGAGAAATCGAGAATGTTATCAATGGGTCAAAGGAAAAGGTTACAACTTGCGAGGCTACTAAAATTCAAAAATTGATTAATAATGTATAAGTTTGTACATTTGACCTCATTTATGTTTTCTCTCTTATTGTTCTTATTCCTATGTCGTGTCGTGTCGTGTCTCTGTTCTTAAACCCTATCATCGATAAATGAAACCAAGCAATGAGCTGTTTTTCTTTATATTGACGAAAATACCCTAGAACCATTTTTCGTTCTTTTTCTTGATTAAAGAACCATGAGATTTTCGAATTTGTCACTGACCCATTTGTTTTCTTGCAGTCTTTAGCAAAACCCTGAACCAAAGGTTGCATCTCTTTCAATTTTGTGTTTTTCTTGAATTCTTGGTTTTTTTTTCTTTGGAGGGGTTGTGTAAAAGCAAGAATCTTGAAAGAAATGGGTATGGGCACAAGTACTTTCGTTATCAGATGGGTTAATCTTCTTACAATGGTGAGCTTAAATCTCTTCTTCTTCTTCTTGCATTTTGATTCTTCTTGTGATTCTGTTCAATGGATTTGGTTTGTGGAATTAGATTCTGGGTTTCCGTACAACTTAGCTTATGGTTCTGTGTAATGACGAAGATTTCTAGTGAAATTCCACTGCTTGAGTTGTGTAATAATGTGAAAGCTTCTACTTTTTTTTAGTGTTGTTTGTTTTCTGCAACTTTACAATTTTTTTTGTGTGGTGAAGCTAATGGCTGTGGCAGTGATAATATTTGGAGTGTGGATGAGTACACACAATGATGGATGTAGAAGGTCACTTACATTTCCAGTCATAGCACTTGGTGGTTTCATCTTCTTAATGTGAGTTTACACAACAATTGTTTTTTAATTTTGTATTTTTTTTGTTTGGTTATGGTTCATGAAATGTTCTCTGGTTTGATATTTTTTTCAGATCCATAATCGGGTTTCTTGGCGCGTGTAAGAGAAGTGTGGCGCTTCTTTGGATTGTATCCTTTCACTTACCATGTTGTGTTTTCTGTTTCCTTAGTTGAAAATTTTGGATTTGGATCTTCCTTGACATTCTCCTTTGAAGTATCTTGTAGTGCTCCTGATTGTTTTGATTGCGATTCTTGTCTTTACCGTATTAGCGTAAGTCTCATTCTACTAAAGGTCATTTAGCTATTGAACAACTAAAATGTCTCTTCAAGAAGTCTCACTCATTGTTCTGTTTTTTGGGGTTTTACAGGTTCATTGTAACGAACAATGGGTCCGGCCATACTAATCCCGGTATAAGGTAACTGAAACCGATTTATCCATCGTCAAAATACATATTTCGATGTAGAAATCTTGAAACTTTCTGCTTCCAATCAGGTACAAGGAGTATAAGCTAAATGATTACAGCTCGTGGTTTCTAAAGCAGGTATGGCGCAGATATAGAGTTCTCAAACATGAATAGGTTTTTTTCTAACTTTCGTCGATGTTTCAGCTTAATAACACCGATCACTGGAAAAGACTAAAGAGTTGTCTTGTTAAATCCGAGCAATGCAGGAAGCTTTCCAAGAAATACAAGGTCTAGTACATTTCAACTAACTAAATGTCGTATAATAAACCGACGATACGTTCTTACTTTTTTTTAATATATTTTAGACCACTAAACAGTTGAAATCGGCGGAATTAAGCCCGATAGAAGCTGGATGTTGTCGACCACCATCAGAGTAAATATATATATGCCTCTTCTTGTTGTTTGTCAATGTTTCTACTTCTGTTGACTATATCGCGTAATATATTTAACTAACTCATATTGTTGTTGTTGCAAAGGTGTGGTTATCCTGCGGTGAATGCATCGTACTACGACTTGAGCTTTCATTCGACGAGTTTGAACAAGGATTGTAAGCTTTACAAGAATTTGAGGACCATCAAGTGCTTCAATTGTGATTCTTGCAAGTAGAGAGCTAATCAACTTCCCCTTTAAAAAGCTAATTAATGTACAATTGTGTCATTTCATTTTCAGATGAAATACTAATTGCTTCTGTTTTGATTAATTAATAACCGCAGAGCCGGAGTAGCTCAGTACATGAAAACCGAATGGCGACTTGTTGCGATTTTCAACGTGGTTCTTTTCGTTGTCTTGGTAAAATATATTATTAACTCATACAAATTCTTGAGGTATTTTCTTGTGAGAAACTGATTTGTATTTGTTGAAACTATCAACAGTCTATGGTTTACTTTGTCGGGTGTTGCGCGAGAAGGAATGCTGCGAGTTACCGATCCAAAGCTTAGAAACCGAAGCCCCGAGACAAAAAAAATCTTCGACGGATTCTTTGAACATTGCAGAAGAAGATCAGTATGATGTTACTGAATGCTTACTCTCTGTTAGGGGTGGGCATTCGGTTCTTCGGTTCGGTTTCGGTTCGGTTTTTCGGTTTTTTGGTTTTTCGGTTTTAGTTAAAATGAGTCCATATATAAACCGAATGAATTATGGGTCGGTTCGGTTTGGTTGCGCTTCGGTTTCGGTTCGGTTTTGGTTCACATTCTAAGGTCCATAATAGAACCGAATTGCTTCGGTTTCGGTTTAACCGAATTAAAACCTATTCCAATCAATTGCACAATGACAAAGGAAACTCAAAAAAACATCATATTCAAAGTGTTTTCAATCTAAAATCCATAACTAAACACCAAATGAAACACCAAGTTTTAAAAGAAACACAAAGTAATTAAAAGAAACACAAACCAAAACACAAAATTTTAAAAGAAACACAAAGTAATTGACTACTACTCCACAAAACACAAAGACTCACAATCCTTATCCAAAGTTTCTTTCCCTCACAATCCTAACTCTGCAAATGAACAAAAGAACAACACACATGAAGTAAAGTGAAGTTTATGTTCGTGTTCGTGTTCAAGTTCAAGTTCAAGTAAAGTCGTATTACTCATTAGCAAATGGAAATTGAAACAAGCAATAGGACCTAACAACACAATTCGTTTATTCGATTCAACACGAAAGTTAAGTGTCGGGTAGGGACATATCAAAGGTCGGCTAGGTATATTATACATAGGTTGTTAGGAATCGGTTTATTCGGTTTGTCCATGGTTTTTCGGTTTAAACCGAAACCGAACCGAAACCTATGGACTATAATATTCTTGGTCCAATAGGTATAATCCGAATAACCGAAACCGAACCAATACCTATGTTTTCGGTTCGGTTCGGTTCGGTTTTTCGGTTATGGGTATTTTTGCCCACCCCTACTCTCTGTAATGTGTTGTTAGTAATGTGACTACTAATAATCATCACTAATGCTTAATATAATCACATTTTGAGTTTTTTACCGGTTCAATTGCGTACCGACATTTTTTAAAAGTAAATCGAACCGGATATATCAGTGAAGTGCTTAAACCCTAAAACCTTAAGAGAAAAGCATTTCGTCTTCTTTCTTCTTCTTAATTTTTTTAGAGTCACCGGAAAAAATGTACTCGTCGATGCTCCGGGAACGATCTGGATACTTTACCGGATCCTTATGGAGCCGAATTTTCTCTCGAAACATGGGTGGTGGTCCGAGAACTTTCCCTGGAGGTCTAAACAAGTGGCAATGGAAACGTATGCACGAGAAGAAAGCGCGAGAGAAAGAGAACAAGCTCTTAGATCAAGAGAAACAGCTTTACGAAGCTCGAATCCGATCCGAAATCCGAGCTAAAATGATCGGAAATCACGATTCCGGCGAAAAACCAGCGAAATCGAGTCAGAGTCATGGACCGATTAGTCCGCAAGAGCATATCAAATCATTGGCTGATCGGTTTATGAAAGCTGGAGCTGAGGATTTGTGGAACGAAGACGATGGTCCGGTTAAGAAATCGGATCACGGGTCAGGTTCGAATTCGATTGATTCTTCTTCGTTTTCAAATTCGCCAATTGATGTGAGGAGATTCGTTTCTGAGAGACGTCGTGATAATAATAATAATAATCGGATTTTCGATCGCAGTACGGGTAATAATCGGGTTTTCGATCGGAGTAGTAGAGGCTTTTCGAGTATGAGTAGAGGTAGGTTTAAGAGAAATGAGAGTTCTTGTGATGAAGGAGATGATTTTGATGGGAAAAAGTTTGATACTTTGAGTCCATTTGCTAATAAATTTGCTGGTAAGAAGGAGAAAGTGAAAAGCTCTAAGAATGTTAATGGAGTTATGAGGAACAAAGGTTTGTTTGGTGGTGGGAGAAAGTTTAGGAAGAATGATAGCTCAACTGAAGAAGATTCGGAGGACGAAAACGACGGGAAGATGAATGGTTGGATGGATTTGAGGAAAACGGGAAGCAGCGCGTCGTTAGGTAACCACGATGTAAAACTGACGAAAAGAGTGAACCGTACTGTCACTGACGAAGAGCTTTATCCTCCTTTGGATATAAACGTTGTTAGAGAAGATCTTAGTAAAAGAAAATCGATGGAAAATGTAACGGACGAGAATCTGGAGCCTCGTGATTCGATTTACAGTAGCAAAAGGTATATTAACATACCGTCTAATGCTTTTGATTCCGCCAAGTTTGGATCTTGATGAAGTTTTTGTTTGCAGATTTGATGAGTCTTGTATATCTCCGTTGACTCTAAAAGCGCTTTCCGATTCTGGTATTGTTAAGATGACTAGAGTACAAGATGCCACTCTCTCTGAGTGCCTTGACGGTAAAGATGCATTAGTAAAAGCAAAAACCGGGACGGGGAAAAGCATGGCGTTTTTGGTATTTTACAATCCCTTACCTCGATATACCGGGGATTAGCGTTTGTTGTTTCTTTAGATAACGTTTTTAAATTGAAAAACAGCTTCCTGCAATTGAAACAGTTTTGAAAGCTACGAACAACGGAAATAGTGTTCAAAGGGTTCTTCCTGTATTCGTACTTATCCTCTGTCCGACAAGAGAACTTGCAAGCCAGATCGCTGCAGAAGGTAAGGCTCTGCTCAAATACCATGACGGAATCGGTGTTCAGACTCTGATTGGAGGTACTCGCTTCAAACTTGATCAACAACGCCTACAATCCGAGCCATGCCAGGTTCTTATCGATCATGATTCTTGATTTTACAAGATTTGTTTGTGTTATAGCTCTATAATGCTATGGTAAATCTTCTTGCAGATACTAATTGCAACTCCGGGAAGACTCTTGGATCATATAGAGAATAAGTCTGGCTTAACGTCGCGTTTGATGGCTCTGAAATTGTTTATAGTCGATGAGGCTGATCTCTTACTAGACTTAGGATTCAGGAGAGACGTCGAAAAAATCATTGATTCTTTGCCTCGTCAAAGACAATCTCTTCTCTTTGCCGCAACCATTCCAAAAGAGGTAAAATTTTAGCTCACTGTTATCACAAAATTCCAATTTGAAAACATACGGTTTTTGGTTTGGTTTAATGCAGGTTCGTCGAGTATCACAGCTTGTTTTGAAAAGAGATCACTCTTATATCGACACAATTGGTCTTGGTTGTGTAGAGACACATGATAAGGTAAAACTTAAACTCGTCATTTTCTATTTAAAGCTTGCTTATTGAGTTCTTGGTTTGGTATCTCAGGTGAAGCAATCTTGTATTGTTGCTCCACACGAATCTCATTTCCACTTAGTACCTCATCTTTTGAAAGAACATATCAGCACCACGCTCGATTATAAGGTAAATACAGAACTTGTAAAGAAACATTTTTCGTTTTCTTGCTTTTACGATTCTCTCAACTATTCCAATTTTATTCTCTCAGATAATAGTCTTTTGTTCAACTGGTATGGTAACATCACTGTTGTATACTCTACTCCGAGAAATGAAATTGAACGTTAGGGAGATTCACGCTAGAAAACCTCAGCTACATAGAACCCGTGTATCAGACGAGTTTAAAGAATCGAAAAGACTGATTCTTGTCACATCCGATGTATCTGCTCGTGGAATGAACTATCCAGATGTTACTTTGGTTATTCAGGTAAAGCACAAAAGGTGAATATTTTCATATCAAAGAACAATCTCTTATCGTAGTTAATGAATTTGAACTCGGTATTCTTTTGTTGGTAGGTCGGTATACCGAGTGATAGAGAACAGTATATACATCGGCTTGGTAGAACCGGGAGAGAAGGCAAATCAGGCGAAGGATTGCTTTTGATTGCGCCGTGGGAGAGATATTTTCTTGATGAGCTCAAAGATTTGCCTCTTGAACCAATTCCAGTTCCGAATCTTGATTCAAGAGTTAAACTTGAGGTTTGTTTGAAATCTAATGTTATACTCCATAAACAGAGTTATTGCTACAAGTGATATTGAGGACTATTGTTTTTGTGACCAGGTTGATCAGTCAATGGCTAAGATTGATACAAGTATTAAAGAAGCAGCGTACCATGCTTGGCTCGGTTATTACAACTCGGTTCGAGAAACCGGTAGAGATAAAACCATATTGGCTGAGTTAGCTAACCGGTTTTGCTATTCTATTGGTTTAGAGAAACCTCCTCCTTTGTTCCGTAGAACCGCGGTTAAGATGGGTCTTAAAGGTATTGTTGGTATTCCAATCCGAAAGTAAACCAAACCGGGCTTTGATGATTACAATCTATTCTCGTGAAGAGAAAATGTAAACTACGATACTTTCCATGTTAGTTTTGGATCTGTTTTGTAATCCATAAACTTTCTTAGACCATCTACATTGGTGAGACTCTAAGACTTTTAGAGTCTCATGTATTAAAAAGAAAGGTTAATTAAGGTAATTATTATGTTTCAGATATGTAATTAGGTGAGTATGTGCAAAGAATACAAATTTGGTGAGTAGCAAATTGTTGATCCAATTGGACAAAAATGCCTTTAATTACAAAAACACAATACATTATAGTCAACTATACAAATTTACGTAGTTAACTAAATCAAACATACATATAAATGATAGTTCACTGTAATATAACAAATTTACATAGTTCACTATGTCAAACATACATATAAAGGATAGTTCACTATAATAAAAAATAATTCACTATAAAATTTGACAATACCCAATGATAGTCTACTAAATATACATGTTAATTTACTATAATAGTTCACTATACTTATACAAACAGTAATTTATTGGTCAGTAAAGAGACAAAGGCACAATAAATAGTTGTAATCAACTATGCAAATTTACATAGTTCACTATACTAAACATAAATGTAAATGATAGTTCACTATAATATATAAATAGACAATACCCAATAATAGTCAACTATATAAATATACATAATAATCTATGGGTATAATCGGAATTTTATGTAGGTAAATTGTTACTAAATTATGATTTATGTTATGTTAGATAATTAATTAAAGATTAAAAAAGACTAATATTGATGCTAATTTCCCTAAAAAGAAAAGAAAAAAAAGAAAAAAAGAAATTAATTGGTGAGTTTTGGCTTAGACAATATCTCGGAAAAGAGACTTTTGAGCCGGTCTCTATGGCCTACGTGGCGCAATGTCAGATGCCCAATTTTTTTTTTTTTTTGGAATTCGATTGATATAGTTTTGAGTATCGATTTTTTTTTTCTGAAATTTTGGAGATTTTGGTATTTTTATCAAATGTCAATCTTTTCAAATGTGGACAATATATTTGACAAAAATATGGTAGAAGTGAAGACTATAACCGACTTAATTATTTTTTTCATCATGCTTTATATGTTTTCTTGCATTCAACGTTTTTACGGATTGTAATATTACCTTTTTTTTATAATCCTCTATTTTTATATATGTATTACTTTGATTATATCTCATTTTGCAAACATTATATAAAAAAAAAATTATGAGACCGACACCGATCTTACCATTGGAGACAAATTTATTAACAGTCTCTTATTGAGTCTCAAACAATAAATTAATAATAAAAATAACACTACAATATGTTTTATGAGACCATAAAAGTCTCACCAATGTGCATGCTTTTAATATAATAGGAGCAAAGAAGAAATTTGCATTTACGAATTTGTGAATATCCCATTTGTTCTCGTTCGTGGTGCATTTTGTTATTAGTAGGATATATTTTTACATCCTCCAAAGAATATCTTTTGTATATTTTCATTTTTTATTAGTACGATATACTTCATATCTTTATTTTTTTTTTGGTATATTTTCTTATTCTTATGTTTATTGCCTTTTCGCTTATATATCTTCTAGGATGTTATAACCTAAATCGTTTAGCGTTAACAAAGAATCCAAACTTTCTCTTACGTTTACCAGTCACAACATGATACCTCAGGCTCAGAGTAGGGCTGAACAAGCTGCGCGTGCAAACAAGACGTGTTTCTTTGGGGCGATTATGAAAATCTTTAATTAACAATGGAAAGTAGATGTGTTGATCAAAGCAGGAGACCAAACCGATGCAATTCCTGCGCACAAACTTATCTTGGTATTTTTTTATTATTATTTTTTTTTTATTATTATGATGAGTTTTCTAAAGTGGAGAAAAATAACTTGTGTATATATGCATGCATTGTGTTTCTTGTTTTCTACAAAGGGGCAAGATCGAAAGTGTTTAAGAACATACTGGAATTAGACGACCGCAAAGCTTCATCCAACGAGACAATCACTCTTTTAGAGATTAAACATGATGAGCTAGAGATATTTCTTCGATTCGTGTACTGTGGTTGGCTTTCCGATACACAATTGACGCAGCATATACGTGCACTTTACCTAGCCGGAGAAAAATACGAGATTCCATATCTTCAAGATATATGTAGAAGCAGGCTAATCGATTCCATGGACTCATCAAACGTCACTACAAGAAAACAGCGTTTTTGTGACTCCGATTTGTGTCACAAATCAGTCACAAATGCAGCATTTGTGACACTTTTGTGACGAAATTAAAGAGTGACAATTTTTTTGTCGCTAATTTAGTTCGTCACAAATGCGACACATATTTGCAACACTTTTGTGACGAGTTTATGGAGTAGCACATTTGTGACGGACTTGAGACGACATGTAGGCGTCACAGATTAGTGACACAAGATAGACTAGAGAATGTGTCACAAATTACCAACTGAAGTGTGACACAAGTGTAGTGTGTTACTTCATTGTGACGGTTTATAGTGTCATTAATGTGTGACTCTTTTATGACTACTTAAAGAAAAGTGGTCGTCTCTATAGTGTCACAAAAGAGAGACTAATTTGCTATGTATATGTGACAGTTTTGATAGGATTTATAGTTGTATTGTATGTTGTATTATACTTCGTATTCTACTCTATATTATACTTCGTATTCTACTCTATATTCTACTAATAGAAATTTAACATAAACGGAATTCTACATAAACAAACATAGTTCAAGCAAAATACGGTTCCGAATTCCGAAAACGGTTAACAAAATGTACAAAATAGTTAACCGTTACATAACCGAAACATTAGACAATTAGTTCAAGCAGACAGAAACTGTTTATGGGGCTGCTGGAGTGGGTGGTGAGGTAGTTGGTGTTGTGCCTGGTGTGACGTCTGCTCCGGTGGTTGGTTGAGGATCTTCACTTGTCGAAGCGTTGCGACGCGGAGACATGAGCTCTAAAGTATCCAAGCAGGAGCAGCTTGATTCATATAAGCTGTGATGCGAGGATTGTCGGTCTTCAAGAACCCTCTTCCATCTGTAACCAAGTCTGTCACAATTGCCTAAGTAAGAGCTCCATTCTTCTCATAGAAACTCATGAAAGTATAAACCCTTAATCGAACAAGGCGTAAAAACTGTACTTGGAGGTCACCAACCTGTACTAGTGGATTATGTTTCTTTTCGCTAAGATAAAAACTTGACTGGTACAAGTTTTCAAGTGGAACTTGTTGCTGAGATTGAGAGAGAGGAGGCTGAATCTCTGTATCACCACTGGTTGAACATGGTGTTTCCGAGCGTGTCACTGGCTCTGGTAAAGGTCCTTGAGCTAAAAACAAAACAAATTGAAACCTATTTAGCCAAAGAAAACATAAATTCAGCAATAAGATCAAACAATCAATCATTGTTCAACTCCTACCAGAATGAAGCTAGATGCTAAGATAAAGCCTCTTGCGCCAAACTTTCATGTAACTAAGCCGGACCAATGAAAGCTAAACATGATTGAAAGCGGTCATCCTGCGTTACACCCTTAGCGATTTTTGTGCAATTACATTATGTAGTTTAGATTTTAGATGAGTTGTAGCGATATTACAACTTGGTTAGAGATAAAACCACATTGGCTGAGTTAGCTAACCGGTTTTGCTATTCTATTGGTTTAGAGAAACCTCCTCCTTTGTTCCGCAGAACCGCGGTTAAAATGGGTCTTAAAGGTATTGTTGGTATTCCAATCCGAAAGTAAACCGAACCGGTTTTGATGATTACATTATAATCTGTGAAGAGAAATGTATCCATCCGCATTGATTGTGAAAGATAGGTCTGTTCTTCTTGTGGAGAGTTGAATACAAGATTAACTAACCTTTGTTATTTCTTCAGTCTCTTAATTATCATGTTTATTGGAAGGCAATTCATGTGTATAGAGTTTTTTTTTTCTTTTGGGATCACAAAACACTCTTCTAAATACATTGTTTGCATCCACAAACCAAATAGGGACATAAATACCAATAAAAAAGAAAAAAAAATATGTTCTCGTGTGTTCCTTGCAAGTAAATTGGTTTTCACATTTTTATCTTTGGGTCGGTAGATAATAAGCTCATAATCCGGAAATGAATGCTATTTCCCTCATTTCCAACTGAAATTGCGACCAATCCACTGGGTCTGCAACTATTATAGTGAGTTCCTTCGAATCCGTGACGAACAGAAAGCAGTATCGGTGTTTATTATAGTACATCACATGTTTGAGCTTTTTATTTATTATTACTCCCTCTGTTTTTAATAGTTTGATTTTCTAGAGTTTTCACAAATATTAAGAAAACACATTAATGGTTAATTATAAATGTCTTATTTTTTACAAAAAACAATTTTCCATAATTTTAAACCAATAGTAATCTAATAAAGTCAATAAATATGTCTTGAAATCTATAATTCACCATTAAACTTTCATTAAAAATGCATTGAAAAAGTGAAAAATCAATCTTTTAAAAATATTTTTTTTTCCTAGAAAATCAATCTTTTGGGAACGGAGGGAGTAATTGTTAGAGCATGATTATAGTAAGTAAACTCACGGAGTTTCTAAAATACATTATTTTAACTACTTCTTTTAATTTTAAAAAATTTTAATTACAAAAAAATATTAACCAATCAAATATGCACATCTAGAAAATGAGTGTCTAAAAAAGTTCAATACAGTTTCTAAAATTTCTAATTTTAGAATCTCATCTCATTCTCTCTCCAACTTTTTAGTTTTTTATTAAGTTTTTTGACTTAGAAACCTTCTAAATTACTACCTATAATCATGCTCTTACAATTGTTACGTAATTAAGGGCATGCCCGACCCTCGAAGGAAGCTGAAAAAGCATCAGCTTCCGGCCCAAATATTATAAATAAATTTTAGCCCTTAATTGTCATTAATTGTTTTTAGTGTAGTGAAAAAAATGTGTGGTGTTGTAGTGATTAACCCGAGTTCGAGTCACCCTAAAGCTGTAAACCAGCTTTTTTTTTTCTTCGCTAGTCTCTTAAAACTCATGACCGGCACTGATTAATGGTAAATACAAATGATACGTAATTTATAAAGGAACTCCCTCCTGTCCTGTCAAATATTTTTTTTTGAAAAATAAAAAATAAAAATATTTGACAATAATTTGAGAAAGGTCAAAAAAAAATTATTTATAATATTTTCCCAATAATTTTTATAGTTTTGTTGATATATCAATTTCAAATACAGGAATCTTTTTGTCGCAAGTTATGGTGCAGTCATGTTTTGTTTACGTGTACGTTGAGAAGCTCGTTTATTAATTAATATTAATCCTTTGAAATTGATACGTAATTGTTTTTATTGTCTTTTGTCGACGATAGGGTACTATTATAACCTTTATCAAAAAAAGATAGGGTACTATTATACATTTAAGAGTCTGTATTTGACGCATGACCATTTTAGCGAGTCGTATGCTTTCATCCCAAACGTGTTGAATAATATTTATAAGAAATTCCAATTTGAAGAATTGTCTATAATGATGCATCAGTATTCTGACTTATACATTACATCATACGACGAAGTGTCTTTAGTTTTTACAATTTGGTGGCTAAGATTGCATATGAAGCTCGAATAATAAATGGGACAAAAGGCCTAAAACATGGTTCAATTGTTTGAGCTTTTTACAAGTTATATTTTGACTTTTTACAATTTTCAAAACATTTCAGAAGTTTTAAAAAACCTTTACGTGTTTATAACCTTCTTAACCTATATAACCTACAAAAATATTATTATTTTTACTTTGAAATGTCATTTTTCATATTTTGAATCCTAATTCATGAAAATTAAACTCTAATCTCAACATCTTACACTATGACTAAAGATTATATTTACGTCTTAAGCTTTGTCAAACCTTAGAAACCTTTGATTTAAACCTTATAGTTCTCTTTCTTTTATGTATATGAAATGTTGACTTTATATTTCTTGTTTTCTTAGATCATTGAATTTGGTCTATATGAACATGTTAACGCTTAAATAGTTTGATGTCAAGTTATAAAAGCAATTATATATGAAAGTCAATGCGGTCGGTTCATGAAGGGAACGGGGTGAACCACGCGACCATTCCACTTTGTATGGTTTTACATAAATATCCCTTGAAAAATGAAAACTATCATATCGTTGAATTTTCCTTTGGATTTAATATTGGAGGTTGCCAAAAAAAAGGGAATAGAAAAGGCTAAACGACGAAAAAAAAAAGGCTAAACAATTTATTAAATACAAGTTATTTGAAAGTCAACGGTGTTGATCAAACGTTAGTGTCCCACGCAACGCAAGCAATCCCGTTTGCAAAAACGTCAATACTTCTGTTTCTCAATTTACCAAGCGACAAAACGTGCTCAAAGATGACGTTAAAACTAAACTAAAGAGGAAAAAATAAAACTCATTACAAATGAAAATTGAATTTACGAAAAGAAAAGCCTAAACACCTCGCCAAATCTTATTAATACAAAACCCATGAAGAACAAATAAATTTTAATATTTCAAAACAAAAGAGTACATTTTAGCTTCCCTTAATCATTTATCTAATTACTTTCGTCGTCATCAATAAACTATTCTACACAATAATTGTATACGTATAAACTTTTCTTATAGGTCAAGGAAAGGTTAGTTTCGTCTTTCTAGATGATGAAACTACCAATATTTTATGACTTACATATGAATTTTGTTTGTTTCCTTCTCTTACAACTCCATGCCAAGATCTCGTAATTAATATAAATCTTAAGGCTTAACTCATCCACATCAAAACAAGATTAATCAAGAAACCGGAGCAAATAAAAGAAAATGAAAGTTTGGAGCCAAAATTTATCTTTTCTAATCCTCGTGATCTTCTTTTTCGCGGGGCTTCATTTCTCCTCCGCCTGCCGCAAGTTTCCGGCCACGGAGGAGTTCTACGAACAGTTCCGACGATTAAGAATGTTATCGGAAGTGAACGCCGGTGAGAAGTACGATCAGATCTACGGAGTTTCAGTTAGAGAAGTTCCCGACGGTCCAAACCCTCTTCACAACAAATGATATGTACAATCTTATTTTATTTTTTTAGGATTTTAATTTATTTGAGAAAAAACAAATTCTCTTTTTCTTTTGGGTCAATGAATTCTCTTATGATTCTTCTTAGATTTCTTGTGTTTGTGGATACACCATAATGTGTTATAGATACGCACAGAGAGTTTTGTATTTTTTTGTAGTTAATTTATTACATACGATGTGTAAAATATGTATGTTAAGTTGATTTTGTTGTTGTATTATGGAGTTGGGACTAGAAAAAAAGATAAACTATAAGGGTTGTTTGTTTTAATATTTTGATTATGGATCGTTAATATACTAAGTATTTGCCATGCTAATTTAGAATAGTTGGTAATTTATTTAATTTCTTTCTCCATATTCAAGTGATTTGTGTATTTCTGAAGCTTTTTTTCATTGATCTAAGTTTGTTAGTTTTTTTTGCTGTGAATCTATATATGGAGCAAAGTATTGTAAAGAGTATAGATAAAACTAGCTAAGACAGTTTTAGACTTCAAATATGATGCGACGAAATCAATTTGAAATTTCTTTACAAAGGGATTGATCGGTCAACATGTATATAATATGAACACAATAAGCAGAAGAATAAATAAGTCGACTTCTATATATATACATAACAAAATTCCCTTAAAACGATAATTATGAGTTTACGAGTCAAAGTCAAGACAAGAAAATGTGTAGGCAGCTCAACAGAATCAATACATTTTATTTCCAGAATCATCAATTCGATCAAACAGTTTTACCCTAATTCGCACTTGAATCAAAGATTTATTATTGACTCAATACATATATAGTTAAAATACTTGTAAAATGTACAAAAAGTTGGAATCAAAAAGTTTGGCCTTCAAACTAAATCAGCTGTAATTCATGTGTTTGCGCATGGCCCTTATTAATATAAATGGATCAGATGGAAAAAAAAAAAATTATAGTCAACTCTGCTGATTCAAATTTGGGTTAATTTGCTATAACACACAAAAAATTTATAATTGAAAAACTAACCAATTACCTTAAATCTAGTGGTTCATATTTTGCCACATAAGACAAAATTAGTTAGTTTTTTCATTATAGTTTTTTTGTGTTATATAGCAAATTAACCCTTCAAATTTTGTGGAGTTTGAGGTCGAACAAAAGTTTTGGATTTAAAATCGACGATAAAACTTTATATAGGGACTAACATGTAAAATCTTTCAGATATTACTGTCACGTGTCCTCGGAATAACGCCACGTGTCAAAGATATTATTTTACCACCAGAGTTTCTTCTGTTGCTTCTCAGTGACAAACAAAAATTACTGATTGCGACCAAATCTTCTCGCCGGAAAAATGTCGCGTCATCTTCCGCCATCAATTACGGCGGATGCCACGCCGGATTGGCTTCCCGCCGGTTGGATTTGTCACTCTACTGCTCTTAAACGCGGTCGCCAAACTAGGGTATTGCTTAAAACTCTGAGTTTCTTCTCGCTTGTGTTTATGTCTTCTTTCTTCATCAATTCACACTAAAGTCTTAGTTTTTCGATGATTTGATTCCAATGTAGACATGGGTCTTTAAGTTCTCTCTGAAAATTTGTGAAAAAACCCATCTTTTACTTCGAAACCTCAAATTTGTGAAAATGGGTCTGTAATTGAGTATGTTTATGAAAATCTATCATCAATTTGAGAAAATTTCGATTTCGACTTGTTGATTGTGTATTGCATGTGTGTAATTGAAATGGAGATTTACTTACACATGTTTTGTAGACTTACACGAATTTGAGAACTGGTAAAAAGTTCTCTACCAAGGATCAAGTTCTTGAGTACATTAAAATGGAGAAAATTCGAGAGAAGAGAGAATCCGGAATCGAGAAAACGAAAGCAAATGTATGAATCCTAGACTTCCAAGTTCCGTTCTTTGGTCTTTGTTTCTATAATGTATCTTTCTCTTGTTTCAGTTAGAAGCTTTTCAAGATAGAGCAAGGCCTTCATGGCTTCCGGATGGTTGGAAAATGGAGCAGCGGATTGGTCGTTATGGCGGAAATCAATATACGGTATAGCGGAATAATCTTCGGGTTAGTTTCGGCATTTGTTGTTAGTAGAGGAGTGAAAGATGTTTTTCTTTTTGTAGATGTATGTGAACTTGTCAAGTGGTTTCAAAACCAATGTAAAGCACGAAGTTCTCCAATATCAAAACCCTTTGGAATCGGAATCGGAATCTGAATCTGAAGCTTCGTTGGAAAAAGTAGAGGAAACCGGGACTGATTACATTGTAAGATGGTCGATTTTTTTTAGCTGTTTAGAATCTTGAATAGAGATTGTAGCTGATAAATACTTTCTTTCGTGTTATGTTTTACAAGACGTATGATTATGATATGGATGAAGAAGATTTGTCAGAGAATGAATTTGTCGAGAATGTGGAGGATTCCTCTACTCCTGTAAGTGAATTTGTTACCTTATGGTTCTCTAACATGTATTGATGGGAATTTTTACGTTTTATGTATTGTAGCTACGGTCACAGCCAGAGAGAATGCAGAAATTAGAATCCCGAGCAAAAACGCAATGTGTGTTTGAAGGTAAGTGGCGAAAGAAACCAAAGAGTAATAGAATTGGTTAGTGAATTCTATTGTTTCTAAAGTCATTGTTTTGTATATGCGCAGACGAGGGTATGAGTAGTGACAGCGACAAAAAACTTCCCGAGGCTGGAGAAGGTTGTAACGAGGCAAATGCTTTAGAAGAGGCGAGGGAGATCCCGGGTTTGACTGGATCATTTAGTATTGAAATCAATCTGGAATGTGAACCTGAAAATGATAATTTGGTAGAGAAGAATTCGAATATAAGTGTGACCCAAGGAATCGGAACAAGAAGCATTGAGATCATAGACCTAGAAAGTGAAGAGCCTCTTCAAGCTCAGGAAGAAATTGCTAATGAACCGAGAAGATCGGTCTTCTTTCCATACAGAGAAGAAGCTCCTTCACATTCTGTATTTGTCTTTGAGAATTCTACCGACACCATCGGGATTGGTTTAAACCCGCAAGAAAAGAACGTAGGCGACTCTAAAAAGCGGAAGAAGAACAAGGAAACATGTTCACCTAAGACCACCAAGAAAAAAGACGCTGAACCACCGACCGAGAAACCTCAAAAAGGCAAAAAGAGGAGTTCGAGTGCAGGCGCGGACGAACCGTGTCCTTACTTCCCATTTGAGCCTCTCACAAGAACTTTACAAGTAGAGGACGACTCCGTAATCTGCAAGTACCTTGAAGAATTTGCAGTTGCAGGAAGTGGTGATAGTGCTTTACCCGATTTCGGATTGCCGAGCTTCTCCAACCTCAAAGTCTCAGTAGACGAATCCGAGAAAAAGAAGTCTCCTGATCCTCCATGTGTACAGGTTGCAAGTTCAAGCGTACCTACTTACTATTCCATGGGTACTACTACTATGCAACAGACAGTTGCAGGAAACTAAAAAGACTTCACAAGCTCTTTAGTCTAATATGTTCAAAGACCTTAATGTATTAATAATTAGTACATGTGTATGTATGTATGTATGTATGTATGTATGTATGTGGCTAATGACTGTAATGTATGATCATAAATCAGAAGTATTTTGGTAACCTCCTTAAGTTCTTAACTAGGAAGGCTATTTTATAATGCTGCTTAACTGTGAATTGTCTAGTTGCTAATTGTAATAGTTTAAACTGTCAATATAAAAATGAATTTGAATTAATCTGTGATGAAATTAGTCAGAATTTGAATGCAACTTTTTTTTTTTATCGTTTGCAAGCAATAATCAGAATTCACAAGTAAGTTTCTTTTATATTATACTAGAAAATGTCTCGCGCGAGTTTTGTTTTAATATGTTTGACAAATAATATGTTTTATCTTCTTATTTATTTTTGACAAAAACAACCAATTCTTTAGATCTATATTGGTTGCTAGTAAAAAATTAATAATAATTGACTTGAAATTAAATTAGTTACTTTTTTTATTTATATTGCATTAACATTGAAATATAAAGTGATTTTCAACTTTTTCAATATTAGTGGTTACGATTTGAATATACTTGTTTGCAACTTTGTTAATTACATAAATACATAAATTTGACAACTAAATCAATTATGTTATCTAAACAATGCTTAAAATTTTATAGTAAAATAGTTATATATTGTAAAACCTCTTTTTACATTCTAATTGCTTATCATTTTTTTTTCCTTTAAATTAGTTTTTATTTATGATGTACTTATATTAGCTATTATAAAACTTCTTTCTACATTCTAATTACTTATCATTTTTTTTTAATTTTTTAATATTTATCTATACAAAGAGTTAGTTTTTATTTCTGATGTACTTTTATTACCTATGATTATGTGTTTTTAATCGACAAATGTTATGTTGAAATACATTAGCCTATGATGAGGTATAAGGAAATTTTTAATCATCTATTCTATTTTATATATGAATCAATAACATTTTATATATTATACCATATTCACATATATATTTAATAATATATTAAAAAAAATTAACTGTATTAGTAAAAATAAAAAATAAAATTGACATAAACTTATGTGATTTGTAATGTATGAGTTAATATAAATGGTGGTAATGTACTTTAGGAACATTAAACGTAACTTTATATATATGGTATGTTAAATATATATTTACCACCATTAAATATATATAAAATTAAGAAATTTAAACTCGATAAACTTTAGTTATTTAAATATTTATAATACATTAGTTAAATACATAAAATAACAAATCTATTATTCTTGGATTGTTATTTAATTTTATTTGAGATATTGTATTTAATTTAATAGTAGTATTAATTTTAGTAATTAATCATATTTGACTTTTAGAAAAAACTTTAGTAGTGACTTATATATCTTTCTTTCCGTGATATATACAAGTGTCTTTAGTCCACTTAAATTACCGAGGTTAGCTGAGGTTTGAAACCCAAAAGAAACATTTTGAATATTTTTTTTAAATAAATTTGTTTAGAGAAAGAGGTGACACGTGTCGTCTTGTCAGAGAAAGTTGGTTGTTGACAACCTTAAAATATTATAAAGTTGACTTGGTATTTGGATTAATTGAGCTAAAAATTATAAAGTTCTATGCAAAATTGATTGGTCTTTCAAATTGTGATTTTATGATTGAAAATTTGTAGCGCTTTTATCAGAAAGACTTTTCGAATGCTTCAAATCGATATAACCCCAAACAGAGTTGTTATCCAAGATCATCAACTGCATCAAACACACAAAATTGTGTAAAATCAAGTTGATACAAAAACCAAACTCATAGGGATAAAAAAAAACCCTAATTTGAATTACGGTTACTTATCTTTGCTGGTTGAAACTCCATACTTCTCTTGCAACTTTGCAATATCTTCTTCATTCTTCTTCTGGTCTATCTTTTTGCTCATCTTTCCTTGGTGGTAGTACGTCACGATGAGGTACCGATTCGCGACATTAAAGCCAGATAGATGATCCACAGCTTTCTTCGCATCGCGGATATCCTCGTAAACGACAAAGGCAGTACCTTTTGTAGCCTTATTACAACCGATCCTAACCTGTCGAATCGCACCGTATTTACCGAATATATCGTACATCTCCTCGTTCGTTATGCTAAAGGGAAGGTTCCTAACATAGAGCACTCGGTTC
The DNA here is from genome assembly GCA_963576765.1 of Draba incana. Classification (NCBI taxonomy): domain Eukaryota; kingdom Viridiplantae; phylum Streptophyta; class Magnoliopsida; order Brassicales; family Brassicaceae; genus Draba; species Draba incana. Next base: position 1,688,819 of record OY755215.1, read on the forward strand.
ACTTCTGGTGGGATCCTGTTGTTTTCCTTGCGAGGATTGTTTGTCGCCATAGCTTGTTGGAAAAGAAAAGTGTAGTTCGATTTGGAAGGATGTTTAGGTCTATATATACGTGTGGAAGAAGAAAGGGTAAAACCGTCTTTACCTAAGCAAATATGGAAATTTATTGACGGTGTTTATGTATCGGGTTGGTTTGATAGCAAGATTTGGAGGTGGTGTTAAATTATTTCCATTTTTTTTTCTTTGATTCGATTCATAATTTCCGATTTTCAATCATAAGTAACTAAAAATAACCCAATTTTCTCTTATTTATAACTTCCATAAATCCTTTATAGATGTATACTGATAGTTTATAAATCTTACAGTAAAATCAAAGAAATCCATATATGTAGCTAAGAAGATGGGAACAAAAAATTCGAGAAATGAGAAACACTATCCAAAGTTCCCGCTAAAGAAACATTACAAGAAATACGAGAGTATACAAGACGGGTTTGAAAATTTTGGATAGATAAATTCACTTCTCTTAAACGTTTATACCATAAAATAATTTTCCGACGAAGATATATATAGTAGATTCGTAACCATAGAATACAACCCTAATTGAAATGCATACACTTGTCTCATATTGTCATACATTATGAAGATTGTGAGAAAAGATATATTTTACATCCAAGATGGACTATAATTGGAGATACCATTGTTTCTGAGAATTGAGCTTGGATTTGGGGGAAGATAGCAAAACTTATTTGAAGTATAGTACACATGACATCCGTTAAGAAATTAAAATAAGATCTTCTATGAGTATTTTAACCTGAAGCACTTAAATGTGAAGTGTTTGCTTCTCCAAAAAGTGTGAATAAGCCTCATAAACCAAAAGCTAATTGTAGATTACAATCAACTTGATACCAGCTACAATATCTAAGACAATGTGCACCCATGATACAACAAGTATCAAGCGTGTGAAAGTCAATTAGAATAAATGAAAAATAAATTATTTACTGGATTTTTCATGAGACGTCTCAACACACTAAGACTGGTTGATGTCCTTTTTTTTATAGAAATTGGTCCTGTGATTTTACGTTTTTACGGATTGTAATATTACCTTTTTAAGGGTAATTCTCATAGATATCACTTTTTAAGTTTTTTTTTCAACCATACTACCAATTTTTAAAAATTTCCTAGATACCACTTTTTCAAATGTTCCAAAAATACCACAAAATTAAAATTAGTTTTAAATAGTCAAAACTAAACCCTAAACCTACACCATACCCCCTAGAGTCGACTTAATTGTCTTTTCATCATGCTTTTATATGTTTTATTCAATTTAACATTTTTTTTTGGTTGAGTCAATTTTACGTTTTAACGGTTTGTAATATTACATTTTTTTAATCTTATGTTTTATATATATATATATATATTACGTTGATTTTTATCTATTTTGCTAATATTTAAATTTTTATTTTTTATGAGACCGACACCGGTCTCACCATTGGGAACACATTTATTAACAGTTTCATAATAAGTCTCAAACAATAAACTAATATAAAAATTAATACTAAAATAATGTTTATGATACCCACAAAAAAATTATTGGTATGCATGCTCTAAAAACACTTCTATTAGGAGTTTCTCAAAGAGTCTCAAAGAATAAGATAATATTAAAATATAATAAGAGGAAGAGAGAGGGTGAAGATAGTTTCTCATTTGAGAAATTTTATAAACTCTTCAAAACTCCTAATATGCTACATGTCTTCGTATTACTAGCTAGAACTTTATTTGTACTTTAAATTTAATTAAATAAATACACAATATTAAAAATAATAATATTTATATTATTGAGATACTCTTTTATATTTTAATAAAATAAAAGTCAAATGATTAAAGATAAGACATCTAATTTGACTTTCACGCTACAATATCCAATAAAATAAAAATTAAATGGTTAAGATAAGACATCTAATTTGACTTTCACTAATGGGGGATAAAGTGGCATTTTGTGCACTATACAACCTATTTTCGCTGATAAAGATGCAATTTCCTTTTGTTTTCTTGTCCAAAACTCTTGTTTTTCTTTTTGATTGAATCAAGAAGTAAAATTTGTAAACAAGGAGTAAAATTTGTTTGTGAATTTTAAAAATACACCAATCATTTAGGAGTATTGATTTATTCCTTCCTATAATTAGTTAATGATCTTGTCAATAGTCAGAAAGAAAAAAGAACTCAAAAGCCTTAATTCTCAAATTTTATTCACTTTCCCTTTAATTGTGGATCTTCTTATTTAATTCTGTTTAGATACTTTCGTTATCAAAAGGTCTGACTATCAGTATATATACACACACAAGCACAGTACGGTCATTAGAAAAAACAAGCAAAGGAAGAAAATAGCTTTTCCTCAGTGTGGAATTGATAACTTTGTTTTGCTGTAACACTGCTGAACATGGCCAAGTCAGCATATATCATTGCTATCATGCTTGTCTTCTCAGGTAATTTCGTATTTTCCATTTCCAAACTTCTGAAACTTTTTCATTTTCGTTTATAAAATTACACAGAATATATACAACTACACACATGCATATAACTATCCATAAGTTTTGCTTCTTTTGTAGTTTTTTTAATGGTTGAGAGAACTGAAGGAAAGAGATGTCGTAAAACCATTGAGCCAACAGCTGCATGTATTCTTAGTGAATGTCGTCTAAGCTGCTATTCGGGGTATAATGGAGTTGGAAAATGTTTTGACGATCCTAAAGTTCCTGGACCTCTTAATTGTGACTGTCTCTATAATTGTTAGAGAGATAAATTTAATAATATATATATATATATATATTATAATAAAACGTGTGCTTTTCTTTTTTTATTGTTTTTAACAAAAAAGAATAAAAAATGTGTGCTTTTTTAATTCATATGAATAAAATTTTGAAAGATCTCCTTTATTCCTTCCTTATGATGATTGGATGATGTTATTCTAATGTCACTCTATATTGTTATTTTTTTGTTCTTAATGAGATTCAGAATAAAAATAAATTATACAAAGAGTTTTAATGTAGGCTGTATCATATCTTCTATCGTCAAGTTTTGTGAACTCGACCTTTCTTTACGTAAACCAATCAAGATGATAATGATAGTAGACATGACTCTGTTAAAAAATTAAAAATTCATATCTCCTCTAACACCTAGGATGAGATCTTCTATGAGTATTTTAATCTTTAGTTTTTGCTTCTCCAAAAAGTGTTAATAAAAGCCTCATAAACTAAGCTAATTGTAGATTTCAATCAAACTTGAATCCCACTACAATAACCAAAATAGTGCAAATCAAATGGTTAAGATCATCTAATGGGACTTTTACTAACGAGGATGAGTCGCATTTTGTGCACTACACCTATTTTCAAGAAATGCAAATCAAAATACAAAACACTGAGACATACCAAAACAAATTTTGTAAACTAAAGAAATGAAAAATCTCCATATCAAAACAAAATGAAACAAGTTTTGAATCATAAATCCAATTTGAACACAAGAGTAATAAGAAGAAGAAAACATTAAACAAAATACACTTTCAAATGGAAACTCAACATATTATTCCCAAGACTCAAATCAAACATTTAAACACAATGGTTTCTTTCTTCTCTTAGTATGATGCTTCAGAGTTTTTCCAGCCTCCATAAGTCTCATCTTCAAAACCCCTGCTTCGGTTTTCCTAACAAATACCACCAACAAAAGAAACATATTGTTAATTCTTCAGATTCTACTTAACATTATAAAACCGGAATCATGAAGAACGTAAGATATCATTTTATTGTTTATACCGAGGGTTTGAAGGAGAGCGCGATCCAGATCTCGCCTTTGAACTCTTCATTTTTCACTACATTGTATGCAGTTGGTGGGATATCTCCTTCCAAGAAAACCGGCTCCAAAGGAATACTACATTGTTTCAAAAACATATGTTCTTAATTAGGTTCTAATTAAATCTAACACCAATTTTATGAAGCTAAAGAAAATGTTACTTGAGGTTTCTTACGTTGCTTCGCCAACCGCATCATCCTCGGTACCGACATCTTTGTCAAAGATTTTCGCTATTAACTCTGTAGTTCCTTCAGAGACAGTAAAGATAAATGTCTCATTCCATTCCGGAGTTGTGCCTTGTCCTGCAAGAACTCATGATATTTCTTCGTTAACCTCTTGAATCACAACAAATATCGATATTTTAACTCTAGCGCAAAAAAGAACAAATGAACAAATTGATTCATATATTTTTAGATTATTTAGACTGGTCATGGGAAATTTCTTAGGAAAAAATATATCTCAATAAAATCAAAATCACTTGATCTTGATTGAAAAATTTACCTGATGAGATACTGCTCTTTTGTTCTTGAGTTCGACAAGTGAAATTCACATAAGGATCCATGTTATCTGTTCATAAGCAGACACGCTCAATCAGTCAACGAATATGCAATCGATTATACACATGCACAAGGCTATGTTACAATATAACAAACATCTATGTGTTTGGTGTTAATCTTGAAACAAAAATCCAGGATTATATGTCCATAATCATCAATTACACTAGATCATTAGAACTAAAAAAAAAACCCCATCAATTACACTAGATCATTAGAATAAAATTATTTGTTGACCCAAAAAAAAAAGAATAAAATTATTTCAGATTAGCCAAAGATCAAGAATTACATGAAGGTCAAAGAAGAATGTGAATCTGTGATCAAACTTTCATAAAACGGATTCACAAATTTTTTTAGATCTCTACCAACTTTATGTATTGAAACAAAATCCGATTTGTAACATGGATTCATATTTTCACAAATCTGGTAAAATCTCCATTAAGAAAGAACATCAGATAGGCATCAACCATTTTTACAATATTGAAACTTTTTTTTCCACAACAATATTGAATCTATGATCCAAAAAGTCGAACCATTTACACACGTGCATATATACATTCCCAGATTTAACACTTTTAAGACAAAGCCCATCAACAAAACATGAATGGTTCTAAGAGTTTGAGAAAATAATTAAAATTTACGAAAACTCACTCATAAAATCTGTGTCCTCGAGACCTTTGGCACTACCAAGAACAACTTCAAGCGTTCCATGAGGCATTTTTTTTTTCTGATTTTTTTTTCAGTTTCCTGAGAGAAAAAGTGAAGATTCAGATCCCAATAAAGAGATGTGAGGCTTTTGTCTGATTGGTTGGAAATTTAAGAAAAAAATCTCTCTTTTTCAATTACAGAGATCGTTTTATGCACGAACAATATTGACTTGATATTTGGGAATTTGGGATTTAGCTATAGCGCGTGGAATTAATGTACTGTGCCAGCTTTTTTCACTTTCATTTCATTTATTAGAGTAATTAAAATAGTTTTTTTTCTTTTTTCTTTCAATAATATTCCAATTTAAATATTTTCAAAACTTATGCCATTTTTTATAACAATTACTTTAATTAGAGTAATTAAAACTTATGAGATTTGTTACTCTGTTCAACCTTAGAGATGTTATCTACTGAGTTTCCATTAAATCAAACATAAATATTTTAAATTTATGACATTTTTGATAAGATTTACTTTAATTAGAGTAACTAAATGGACGTTACATATATATATTTAAATAAAACTTTACAGATTGTTTAGTCATTTTATATGATTTTTAATTAATTTTAAATATTAAAATAGATTGATTTGTTGATATAAGAATAAACTGGATAAAAAGGAAACTCAAGAAATCTTACATATTTTAAGGAATAAATTAAGTCTATAAACGTATATATGCTAGAAGACACAAAGATATATCTAAAGTTAATAGATAAGATATTCCATATCTTTTTTTTAGTTTTTAAAATATATATTTTGAAAAATTTTAAACGAATAAAGCTATAAATCTATAATAATTTGTTTATTTGTTATAAAAAAAACTTATTAAAATTTTATTAATCATTTTGCCACTTTTCTTTTTGCCGCTATATTTGACTACAAAAGAAAATGTAACTATCATATGTAAACAGTTATCCTCCGAGTTGGGCAACTAATTCCGGTGTCATTTTCTAATTTAATGTTTGGCTGACAAAATTTTTTTTAAAAAAAGAAATGATTAGAGATGTAAGAACAAATAATTTAAGAGATTCTAATTTAATCTAATGAAGAGGATTATCAAACCCTTTATAATCTTTTGATCAATGATGTTGAATATTGGTCTATAATTATTCTCAAGATTGTTTAGGTCTATGCATATCTCTTTCTATCTAGCAATATATTGATGGAACACATGCAATTCTTTTTGCACCATAACATTCTTGATATGTTGTTAGTGTCAATACTACAACTTGATATAATAACATCAGGTACAAAACAGAGTTAATTTGGTGACTAAACGAATCAAAGAGAGTATAACTGATTCATATTTCCACCACGATTGTCTAACACATGAACAGAAAGAGAGAATTTCCTTCGATTAGCTAATTTTTAATTGAACAAAATAAACTATATTAAATGTTGAGTGGAAACTAATCAATCAAGAAAAGTATGCATTTGTTTATTGATGAGCACAATAACTATGACTACTGACTGACTACGAAAAGAAAAAGAAAAATCAACGTAAGTAGGCTACCAATACTTGGTATTAAATAGAGCACCAACTCATTTGTTTCCCAAACATCATTTCCATACTACAAACAAACCAATTTATAGTGAAAAAACATGACTACAAATTCCGATCAATCTCCGTCGCACAACGTCTTCGTGTACGGCAGTTTTCAAGAACCAGCCGTTGTCGGTTTGATCCTCGAATGTACTCCGGTCATAGTCTCCGCCCAACTCCACGGCTTGTACAGCTTTCTTCACATCTTTCACTTTCCTTTTTTGCTTAAGATTTCTTTGAGATAAACTAAACCGATTTATCAGTCTTTTACAGTCATAGGTATAGACTCAAAGGACGTTTCCATCCATGTATTGCTCCATCGGAGACCGGAGTTATTAATGGAAAGGTTTGATTATGAACAAAAAAAGATCTTTATAAAATTTGTATATTTTCTGTGTTTTATTTCGATTCTTGATCTCGAAATCTCAAAAATGAGTTAATGTTCGTGTAGGTATTAACTGGATTAACAGATGATCAGTTACAGAATTTAGATATGATTGAAGGAGCTGAATATGAGAGGAAGACTGTTGAGGTTGTATTAACTGTAAGTTTCCACTTCATCTTCTTCTTTTTTTTCCGCTACTCAAAACGTTTTAGAAAGCCAACACAGTGGTATAGAGTTTGCATAAATCGTGCCAATGTGATGCAGGACACATCGCAGAAGATGCAAGTGGAAACCTTTATATGGGCTAACAAGGATGATCCCGACATGTATGGCGAATGGGATTTCGAGGTTGAAACGATTTCCTAACTTCTTGATTCATCAAGAACTTTGTAAGTTACGTTGCTTAATGGTTTTTGGCGAAACATGTGTGGATATATGATTTGGTAGGAATGGAAACGGCTTCATATGGAGAAATTCATTGAGGCGTCAAAGAAATTCATCGAATGGAAGAAGAATCCGGATGGGAGAGGAAGGGAAGAGTTTGAGAAATTTGTACACGAAGATCCTCCCGTAGCCTAAAGAATTTATCTACCTTATTATATCTTGTTTCCTATCAAGATTAGTACAAGCCATTCACTTTATCTCTATGATCTTCTGCTGCAAATAAGTGAAGGGTCTCACTTCAAAGGCAATAAAAAGGCTTTGTGAGTTGGGAATCACAAAGAAGATGGTGTATCTAAAATTGTTTGTGTACTACTGTTGGATTTAAAATAGTTATGCATATCTATAACCGTAAGGGATAAAATACAATCATAAAGTGATTTATAAACCTTGATAAATCAGTTTATACGAACTTTATAGATCACATGTTCATCATTTCTGCCTGCATTTTGGGGATTAAAGGAGTTTAAAAGTTGGAACAGAGCATGTACACTCAAGAGGTCCTTATTAGTTTCAAAAACTTCTGGATCTTAAAAACAAAGCAAAAAAAACTCGAAACTAACTAGCCAATAATCAGGAACGTTGCGTACCCTTGAACTTGACAGAGAATTGGGAACGGCTTACTTGTAGATTCTGGACAGATAACAAGTCCTCCTATGGAAATCTGCAACACTTACTGTCTTCGGAAGGACTCCTTCTCTGAGGTTAAACTGGTTTAAGAAAGCATGTTTAGAAAGCTTTTGTCCAGTCTCCCATCCTTCAACATATTAAAGACAATCCCTATCGTCGAAGCATCTGGAGCAAACTCGCAACTCTTCATTTCTTCGATGAGTTCAGCTGATGCGGCTTTGTCACCATCTCTAAGGCGTGCCCTAATCAATGTATTATATGTACCATTATCTGGGAGAGGCCCGTCTTCTTTCATTTTCCTGAACAAGGCATATGCTTCCTCCTTTAAATCTTTCCTACATAATCCTGAGATCATTGTATTGTATGTTACAACATCAGGCTTCACTCCTTTGAGACTGAGGCTACAAAATAAATCCCACCCATCTTCCACCTTCCCAGCCTTACACATCCCTTCGATGATAATATTATATGTAAAAATATCGAGTTCCATATCACTCTTTTGCAAATCCTGGAATACCACCAATGCTTTCTCTAGCTTCCCGTTATTGCAAAAACCATCCAACAAAATGTTGTATGTCATAATATTAGGAGGCACACCACTAGAAACCATCTGTTTGAAAACTTTTTCAGCATTCTCACAATCTCCAACTTGAAAAAACCCTTGGATAAGAGTAGTGTAAGTGATTGTGTCTCCAACCAATCCTCTTTGAGACATCTCACGAAAGAGTTTCATGCCATCCTCTACTCTCTTACACTTGCAAAATCCATTTATAAGAGTATTATATGTCACTGCGTTTGGGGAACAACCTTTGCTAACCATGAACTTAAACATATTTGTAGCCTCGTCTAGACGATCATGCATACAAAACCCATTGATCAGTGAATTGTATGTGAAAATATCAGGATCTATAGACCTTCGGATCATCTCCGCGTACAAACTTTCAGCCTCCAAAAGCTTTCCTTCTTTTGCAAATGCAGCGATCAATGCATTAAAAGTAACTACATTGGGGTTGATTTCCCTCTCAATCATATCCCTTAGTAGTCCAGCAGATTCATCCCATCTTCCGTAATTACAAAGGCAACTTATGAGGGAGTTGTATGTGAAAATATCAGGATCTATAGACCTTCGGATCATCTCCGCGTACAAACTTTCAGCCTCCAAAAGCTTTCCTTCTTTTGCAAATGCAGCGATCAATGCATTAAAAGTAACTACATTGGGGTTGATTTCCCTCTCAATCATATCCCTTAGTAGTCCAGCAGATTCATCCCATCTTCCGTAATTACAAAGGCAACTTATGAGGGAGTTGTAGGTGAAAACATCCGGTCTAATTCCTTTCTTCTCCATTTCACTAAATAGCTCAAGTGCATTGTCGACATGTCTGTATTTGCAGAGATTATCAATGACTGTGCTGTAGATCACAACATTCGGCTTTATTTCCCCTTTCTCCATCTTCTTGAGCAGATTTAAAGCCAAATCAGTATCACCTCTCTTACATATTCCGTTTATGACCACACCATAAGTAAAAAGATCAGGTGGGCAGCCTTTCACGGCCATTCTGTCAACTAAAGCCACCGCTTCTGAGACTCTGTTGTTGAGAAAAAGTCCATGGATTAGAGTTGTAAATGTGACGGTATTTGGTTTATATCCCATTTCCACCATTTGATCAACCAAAGCTACAGCCTCAGAAATCCTATTACCATGGCAGTATCCATTGAGAAGCGACGAAAGCGTTACAATGCTGGGCTCATACCCAAGTTTCGTCATCTTCCCAAGAACAGCTAACGCAAGAGAGAGCTGAGAACAGCGGCAAAAACAGTTGATGAAAATACTGTAAGTGTAGAGATTATGTGAAATTCCCAACAATTGCATCTTGTCACCCAGAGAAATCACAACATCATACTTCTTCATCTTCGCAATAGCACTTAACAGTTTACTGAAATCAACAATGGAAGGCAAAGGACGAGACTTTACCATCTCACCGAACAAATCAATCGCATCATCAAACTTAATATCCTGAGGAAACCCATCTCTAATCTTCTCTCTGTAACCATAACTACCACCAGAGAAATCTCGTACCCAGCGATAAATGGAAAACGACGAGTGAGAAGCAGTTTCATAATTACCTTTCCCCTGGAAATTCCGGTGAACAAATCTCTTCGTTGTCGCAAATCTCATCTTCTCGAATCCGCTTCAGGTGATTGGATTTCTTCTCAATCTCTCTGTAAATTTGGATTAGCCCTAAAAGTAAAATGAAGAGTGCGTAGCTCTCACTCTCACAAGGAAGAAATATGGATCGCCGTTAGATCATTTTGGTATTTGACGGTCAAGATTTCATCTTATCATTTCCACTGACCGGTTCACTCTGAGTCTCTGGTACGGTTCGCTTTTTTGTATTTCTTGGTTTTATAATTTTAAAGTCACTTGATCATCTGTTAAAGTCAAATAATTTTTAAGTCTCTTTTGAGTCATCATATGTATCTCACTACTACTAAGATCCAAATCTGATGGTACCTCAAATTTAATATACTCCATGCTATATATTAAACATCACCCAAACAAAAAAAATTGTCCCAAACCATGATATTCAAACCAGTTGACTCATTTACTAATTAAACCATTTCGCTAATAATGAACATTAAAGAATGCTAATTAAACCATTTCGGTAATAATGAACATTAAAGAACAGTAATATGGATTCTGCAAGCACAACCATCTGAACCAATCCAATTGAACCAGTCGACGTTTTTTAGTTGATAGGTAGGGTTCACCAACTTACCACTCTCGTTAGCTCCTTTGCCGAAACGAAATCAGGCGAAGCAAAAATGTTGGCTACGGTATGGAGATCGGAATTTTCTGCTGCTTCTAGATTGATGACGAGAAGATTGATTGATCATCGAGTCGCCCAGAAGAAAGGTACAATTAGAAAGCGTCCATCTTCTCCTTCAGTCCATTGCAGTGGTAGCCAAATAGATTTTGGAGGAGAGGAATTGAAATTGGGAAATGGGTCTTACTATATCAAAAGCTTAGATGATGCGATTGCTTTGTTCGACGATATGGTTCGGTGTCGTCCCTTCCCTTCAGCGATTGATTTCAACAAATTAATGGGTTTGGTCTTGAAAACGAATCGCCCAGATCTTGTCATCTCTCTGTATCAGAAGATGGAAATGCGCAAGATTCCATTTGATCTCTACAGCTTCAGTATTCTGATTAAATGTTTCTGCACCTGCTCTAAGCTTCCCTTTGCTCTGTCTACGTTTGGGAAGATCACTAAACTTGGTTTCCAGCCCAATGTACTCACGCTTAGCACGCTGCTCCACGGGTTATGCCTCGGAGATAGGATTTCCGAAGCTGTAGCTTTCTTTGATCAGATGGTTGTAACAGGGTGTAAACCCGACGTCGTAACTTTCAACACACTGGTGAATGGTCTTTGTCGTGAGGGTCGAGTTCCAGAAGCAGTAGCTCTGATTGATCGGATGGTAGAAAATGGCCATGAACCTAACGAAATTACGTACGGAACAGTTGTAAATGGAATGTGTAAGATGGGTGATACTGTCTCGGCCTTGAAACTGCTTAGGAAGATGGAGAAAAGTCATATCAAAGCCAATGTTGTAGTCTATAGTGCCATCATTGATCGTCTTTGCAAAGATGGACGTCATAGCGATGCTCAAAATCTTTTAGAGGAAATGCAAGAGAAAGGAATTTCTCCTGATGTGGTCACCTACAACTGTCTAATTGATGATTTCTGTAACCGTGGTAAATGGAATGATGCCGAGCGACTCTTACATGAAATGATCGGAAGGGGAATCGACCCTAATGTTGTAACTTTCAGTGCACAGATCAATGCTTATGTCAAAGAAGGGAAGTTCTTTAAGGCTGAAGAATTATACGAGGAGATGCTCCATAGGGGTATAGTCCCCTCTACAGTTACCTATAACTCAATGATTGATGGATTCTGCAAGCAGAACCGCCTAGATGAGGCCAAACATATTTTTGATTCGATGGGTAGCAAGGGCTGCTCTCCAAACGTAGTGACTTTTAGTACACTCATTGATGGCTACTGCAAGGCTAAAAGGCTAGATGAGGCGAAACAGATGTTTGATTTGATGGCTACCAAGGGCTGCTCTTCAAACGTAGTAACTTTTAGTACACTCATTGATGGCTACTGCAAGGCTACAAGGGTTGATGATGGAATGGAGCTTTTCCCCCAAATGCATCAAAGAGGAATTATTGCTAATACAATTACTTTCAACACTATGATTCATGGGTTTTGTCTAGTGGGTGATCTTAATGGCGCCCTAGACATTTTCAAGGAGATGATTTCTAGTGGTGTGTGTCCTGATGTCGTAACTCATGGCATTTTGCTCTGTGGTCTCTTTTATAATGGGAAACCAGAGAAGGCGTTGGAAATGTTTAAGGTCATGCAGAAGAGTAATATGGATATTGATATTGTTGCGTATAACATCATCATCAATGGAATGTGCAAGGCTAGTAAGGTGGACGAAGCATGGCATATATTCACTAATCTCCCCCTCATTGGTTTGCAACCTGATGTTCAATCTTACAATATATTGATCAGCGCGTTTATCAAAGTAGAAAAGTTTCTGGGGGCTGAAAATTTATATGCGGAGATGCTCCGTAGAGGTATAGTCCCCAATACTATCACCTATAACACAATGATCGATGGATTCTGCAAGCAGAACCGCCTTGATGAGGCGAAACAGATGTTTGATTCGATGGCTACCAAAGGCTGCTCTCCCAACGTAGTGACTTTCACTACACTCATCAATGGCTACTGTAAGGCTGAAAAGGTCTACGATGGGATGGACCTTGCATGCGAGATGTATCGAAGAGGAATAGTTGCGGATAAAATTACTTACAACACTTTGATTCATGGGTTTTGTCAAGTTGGTAATCTTAATGGTGCCCTAGACATTTTACAGGAGATGATTTCTAGTGGTGTGTGTCCCGATACATATATTTTCTACCGTACGCTGGCCGGTTTATGGAGTAAGGAGGAACTAACAAAGGCAGTGGCAACACTGGAGGATCTGCACAAGTGTATGGTATGTCCTCTGACTCTTTTCTATGTACTTTCCTTTTGGGTTTAGGAGAAGAATGTAAACAGAATTATACAGGCCTTTAGCTGCAACAGAATGTCCAAGTCAAATTTAAGCTACAGATTCCATATTAACCCTCTGTTTTGGTGTGTTTGCTTTGTGCAGGATGAATGAAATATTTGTAGATTTGGAGAACTCCAATGACATGATTTCTTTTACTGGATCTATCTCCATGTCGATGTTCTACAAATTCATGAAACTTGTTGACAGAATTCTCATGTTTATTTATCAAGTACTTTTTTATGAGACTTACAAAATCCATTTATGAGCGTATTACATGTCACCACATTTGGAAAACAACATTTGCTAACCATCAAAGCAAACATATCCTTGGCCTCATTTAGGCGATCGCTCATGCAAAACCCATTGATCAATGAACTGTACCTCGTACAATTTTTCAGCTTCCAAAAGCTTCCCCTCTTTTACAAACGCATCAATCAATGCGCTGAAAATGACTACATCGGGGTCAATTTTCCTCTTGATCATATCTCTTAGTAATCGAGAGGCATCACTCCATCTTCCATAACTACAAAGGCCACTTATAAGAGTGTTGTAGGTGAAACCCATCTCTATACAACCATAACCTTCTCTAATCTGCTAACAAACATATAAAGTAAGCTTTCTTTTCATCTCCTCGAATACCACCAAAACAATTGTATCTGTTAGCAGAGCAGATTCAATACGAGTTGAGAACTTTTGCAGTTTACAAGAAATTCACCAATAAATCATTAAAATCTTTGTGACAAATAAACTCATGTTGATATTACAATACCACATATGGGGAGAGCTTCTAGGAAGCAGAGGATGTCGACAAGAGAAGCTCTCCCTCGAGCCAGAGATGTCTTTCGAAATCTAAAATTTTGTCAAGGAAATGTTCATGAAGCTTAGGAAAAACAGTAACCAAATATACAAGTAGCAATGGATATAAAAGTCCACTTACCTAACAGATGCTAATTTCAAGGGAACAGGGTTGCTCGACTACTCTTTCGAGGATGATGAAATTGTTGAAGAAAGCATGTTCAGAAAGCTTTTGTCTAATCTCCCATCAGACAACATATCAAAGACCATGCTTATTGTCGAAGCATCTCCACAGAATCCGCAACTCTTCATTTCTTCGATGAGTTCAGCTGATGCGGCTTTGTCACAATCTCTCAGACATGCCCTAATCAGAGCATTATATGTACCATTATCTGGGAGAGGCCCGTCTTCTTTCATTTTCCTGAACAAGGCATATGCTTCCTCCTTTAAATCTTTCCTACATAATCCTGAGATCATTGTATTGTATGTTACAACATCAGGCTTCACTCCTTTGAGACTGAGGCTACAAAATAAATCCCACCCATCTTCCACCTTCCCAGCCTTACACATCCCTTCGATGATAATATTATATGTAAAAATATCGAGTTCCATATCACTCTTTTGCAAATCCTGGAATACCACCAATGCTTTCTCTAGCTTCCCGTTATTGCAAAAACCATCCAACAAAATGTTGTATGTCATAATATTAGGAGGCACACCACTAGAAACCATCTGTTTGAAAACTTTTTCAGCATTCTCACAATCTCCAACTTGAAAAAACCCTTGGATAAGAGTAGTGTAAGTGATTGTGTCTCCAACCAATCCTCTTTGAGACATCTCACGAAAGAGTTTCATGCCATCCTCTACTCTCTTACACTTGCAAAATCCATTTATAAGAGTATTATATGTCACTGCGTTTGGGGAACAACCTTTGCTAACCATGAACTTAAACATATTTGTAGCCTCGTCTAGACGATCATGCATACAAAACCCATTGATCAGTGAATTGTATGTGAAAATATCAGGATCTATAGACCTTCGGATCATCTCCTCGTACAAACTTTCAGCCTCCAAAAGCTTTCCTTCTTTTGCAAATGCAGCGATCAATGCATTAAAAGTAACTACATTGGGGTTGATTTCCCTCTCAATCATATCCCTTAGCAGTCCAGCAGATTCATCCCATCTTCCGTAATTACAAAGGCAACTTATGAGGGAGCTGTAGGTGAAAACATCCGGTCTAATTCCTTTCTTCTCCATTTTGTTGAATAGCTCAAGTGCATTATCCACATGTCTGTATTTGCAGAGATTATCAATGATTGTGTTGTAGATCACAACATCCGCCTTGACTTTCCCTGCTTCCATCTTCTTGAGCAGATTTAAAGCCAAATCAGTATCACCTCTCTTACATATTCCGTTTATTACCACACCATAAGTAAAAAGATCAGGTGGACAGCCTTTCACGACCATTCTGTCAACTAAAGCCACCGCTTCCGAGACTCTGTTGTTGAGAAAAAGTCCATGGATTAGAGTGTTGAATGTGACGGTATTTGGTTTATATCCCATTTCCACCATTTGATCAACCAAAGCTACAGCCTCAGAAATCCTATTACCATGGCAGTATCCATTGAGAAGCGACGAAAGCGTTACAATGCTGGGCTCATACCCAAGTTTCATCATCTTCCCAAGAAGAGCCAAAGCAAGAGAGAGCTGAGAAGAGCGGCAAAAACAGTTGATGAAAATACTGTAAGAATAGAGATCATGTGAAATTCCCATCATTTTCATCTTCTCACCCAGAGAAATCACAACATCATACTTGTTCATCTTCGCAATAGCACTCAACAATCTACTGAAATCAACAATGGAAGGCAAAGGACGAGACTTTACCATCTCACCGAACAAATCAATCGCATCGTCTAACTTAATATCATGAAGAAACCCATCTCGAATCTTCTCTCTGTAACCATAGCTACCACCAGAGAAAGCCCGTACCCAGAAACAAATGGAAAACGACGAGTGAGAAGCAGTTTCATGATTACCTTTCCCCTGGAAATTCCGGTGAACAAATCTCTTCGCTGTCGCAAATCTCATCTTCAGGTGATTGGATTTCTTCTCAATCTCTCTGTAAATTTGGATTAGCCCTAAAAGTAAAATGAAGAGTGCGTAGCTCTCACTCTCACAATTCATGAAACCTGTGTGAGAGAGAGAACAAGGAAGAATGATGGATTGCCGTTAGATCATTTTGGTTATTTGACGGTCATGATTTCATCTTTAATCACTGACCGGTTCAATCTGAGTTCCCTGGTACGGTTCGGTTTTTCTAATTTTTGGTTTTATAATTTAGAAGGCAGTTTCCTAAAAAAATGGTACTAGTACAGTAGTACTACTAAGTACTAGTAGACGTTAAATTGATTCAAGGACTGACAAGAATAGAGTTAATAGACATTATTAACCATTGATAATCAGTTTAAACCAATTCGGTTTACCATAACCGAAGGCGGATAAAAATCAGTACAAAGGACACATTTCATCTCAATATGTTTATTCACTAGTCTTTAAACACAGATTTCCGCAAATAATTTTTCTATCTCACACTATTAAGCTTCTAATCAACATCTTCAGGGGAAGAATGCCCAAGAGTCATCTCCAGAACGTCTTTAGAGCCTTCCGTGTACTTACTCACACATAAATTGTTATCTTTTAATGCATTGTCACCCTTGTGCTTGTAATCAAGTTTCATTATCAACTTAAACCAGAGACAAAAACTAATAAGAACAAGTGAAGTAATGTATGCCTAATGCCAGGACTCAAAGCATAGGAACTGTACTTACTGCACTGAATTTAGTTGTCATATTCACATACCAAGAAATGAGGTAATGTATGCCTTATTTATCTCACTACTAAGATCTTAATCTGATTGTACCTCAAATTTAATATACTCCATGCTATATAATATACATCACCCGAAAAAGAAAATTGCCACAAACCATGAACATCAAATCGATGGACTCATTTATCAATAACAACGAACAGTATCAGTCATGTTCATGAAGCTTAGGCAAAACAGTAACCAAATATACAAGTAGCAATGGATATAAAAGTCCACTTACCTAACAGATGCTGCTTTCAAGGGAACAGGGTTGCTCGACTACTCTTTCGAGGATGATGAAATTGTTGAAGAAAGCATGTTCAGAAAGCTTTTGTCTAATCTCCCATCAGACAACATATCAAAGACCATGCTTATTGTCGAAGCATCTCCACAGAATCCGCAACTCTTCATTTCTTCGATGAGTTCAGCTGATGCGGCTTTGTCACCATCTCTAAGACATGCCCTAATCAATGTATTATAGGTACAGCTGTTTGGGAGAGGCCCATCTTCTTTCATTTTCCTGAACAAGGCATTTGCCTCTTCCATTAAGCCTTTCCTACATAATCCTGAGATCATTGTGGTGTAGGCTATAACATTAGGTTTCACTCCTTTGAGGCTGAGGCTACGAAACAAATCCCACCCATCTTCCACCTTCCCAGCCTTGCACATCCCGTCAATGATAATATTATATGTGACAATATTGAGTTCCATTTCACTCTTTTGCAAATCCTGGAATACCACCAATGCCTTCTCTAGCTTCCTGTTATTGCAAAGGCCGTCCAACAAAATGTTGTAGGTCCGGATATCGGGAGGCACACCATTGGAAACCATCTGTTTGAAAACTTTTTGGGCATTCTCACAATCTCCAGCTTGAGCAAACCCTTGAATAAGAGTGATGTAAGTGATTGTGTCGCCAACCAATCCTCTTTGAGACATCTCGCCGAGAAGTTTCATACCCTCATCTACTCTCTTACACTTACAAAATCCATTTATGAGAGTATTACATGTCACCACATTTGGAAAACAACTTTTGCTAACCATCAAAGCAAACATATCCTTGGCCTCATCTAGGCGATCGTTCATGCAAAACCCATTGATCAATGAACTGTAAGTGATGGTATTAGGATCTATAGACCTTTGAATCATCTCCTCGTACAATTTTTCAGCTTCCAAAAGCTTCCCCTCTTTGACAAATGCATCAATCAGTGCGCTGAAAGTAACTACATTGGGGTCGATTTTCTTCTCAATCATATCATTCAAAAGTCGAGAGGCATCGCTCCATCTTCCGTGACTACAAAGGCAACATATGAGGGAGCTGTAGGTGAAAACATTTGGTCTAATTCCTTTCTTCTCCATTTCACTAAATAGCTCAAGTGCATTGTCGACATGTCTGTATTTGCAGAGATTATCAATGACTGTGCTGTAGATCACAACATTCGGCTTTATTTCCCCTTTCTCCATCTTCTTGAGCAGATTTAAAGCCAAATCAGTATCACCTCTCTTACATATTCCGTTTATGACCACACCATAAGTAAAAAGATCAGGTGGGCAGCCTTTCACGGCCATTCTGTCAACTAAAGCCACCGCTTCTGAGACTCTGTTGTTGAGAAAAAGTCCATGGATTAGAGTTGTAAATGTGACGGTATTTGGTTTATATCCCATTTCCACCATTTGATCAACCAAAGCTACAGCCTCAGAAATCCTATTACCATGGCAGTATCCATTGAGAAGCGACGAAAGCGTTACAATGCTGGGCTCATACCCAAGTTTCATCATCTTCCCAAGAACAGCTAAAGCAAGAGAGAGCTGAGAAGAGCGGCAAAAACAGTTGATGAAAATACTATAAGTATAGAGATCATGTGAAATTCCCATCATTTGCATCTTCTCGCCAAGAGAAATCACAACATCATACTTCTTCATCTTCGAAATAGCACTTAACAGTTTACTGAAATCAACAATGGAAGGCAAAGGACGAGACTTTACCATCTCACCGAACAAATCAATCGCATCATCAAACTTAATATCCTGAGGAAACCCATCTCTAATCTTCTCTCTGTTATCATAACTACCACCAGAAAAAGCTCGTACCAAGCAACAAATGGAAAACGAGGGAGAAGCAATTCCAAGGTTACCTTTCTCCAAATGACTCGAAACAGAAAATCTCTTGGCATTGAACGCATTAAAAAAAACAAATCGCTAACCTCATCTTCTCAAAAAATACAATTAAACCCTAAATTGACATGAACAGTGTATGTCTGTGTGTGTTCCTCAAACACTGAGAGAGTATTCAATGAAACCGAATATAACCGAGTAGATGTGGCATTATATTAGTCGTTTGGTTCGCATGTTATTACACTGCATTATTGTTAAAAAAAAAAAAAAAATGTACATTGCATTATGATTACTTTACATAATTCGGATCGAATTCCCATCATATAATATAACTTTGAAAGAGTTTAAAATCTTTTTTTTTTTGAAATTTATATTATTTATATATGAGTTTTGATTTGGAATACTTTAATTTTTGGTTATATATTTTGAAAAATATTATTATTATATAAGTCTAGATATTTACTAAAATCTGCAAAAGTACCCATTTACATTTTAGATTCATAAATAGAATACTAAAGAAATTTGAAATATTAAACAAATTTGGAAATGAAGAAGCAAATATCTTATTCGCCTAATATGAATTGTCACTAAAGTTTTAAAACAACATAAAATAGTGCTTGTGCTTGTGCTTGTGCTTGAAGCTTCGAACCAGACATCATCAAAGCAAGCAATACTTTAAGATCAATCTGCAAAAAATAAAAATCAGAAGAGAAAATCATTTGACACATCAAACAAACAACAAAACATCAAACAAGACAATGATATTACAATAATAGGAGCTATCTAATAAAATTAGTACCTGAACTAATTTTCAGAGTTAATGAAGCATTGGATCATCATTAACATGCCTCTTGAAATAAGCTACAAGCCTGTCAAGATCCTCAAACATCCTCTTCCTGAACTTCAATTTGTGGAGCTTCCAATCGCACTCTATTTTCACATATACATAAATTAGGATCCACACCTATTTGGACCAAGAATGACTAGAATTAAAGAATTTTACAGATTGAACATGTCTATTATTTCTTTTAGACGACAAAGAAACTTCTCGTTATTTTCTTCAATGAACTTTAATATCAATTCTTTCACAAGTTTCTTAATTTAAAGTTTGATTCTTCTACTTTGTAATCAATCTGATCGCAACATGTGAGTCTGTCAATCAATATTTTTACACGTATAAAGAATTCATTTCAATTAGATTTAGTTGCATATCAAAAGATTTATTTATTCAAAAATAGTGATTTATAAAATAGTAAAAGTAATCTTAATTTAAAAAGGAATAAAGAAATCTAGTTATTTGTAAATATGAAATCTTCTGTAGTCAAATATTTAAAACCGAAAAGAAAAAAAAGTAAACAATGATTTATAATATAGGGTTTGACAAAAAAAAAATCTTAGGTTTGGGTGCATACATTTTAACCATACAAAATTAGAATTTTGAATAGATTGGAGTATATAATAATAAAATTATTCAAAATAGTTAACTTTTCATGCAAAACTAATAAAAATAAAAAAGAAAACAATCATAAGATTTGGGTGCTTTAAATTTTAAATCATTCAAAAATAAATAAAAGTGTCGAATAAAGTAGATTATGCCGAAAAATATATTCAAAATAAGAATTAAGTAGATTTTTCAAATTTATGCTAAACTTATTTCCACGCAAAACTGGTAAAACATTTATATGGCAGATATAAGATTTGGAGACTTTTATGACTCAGAATTGGACAGTAGAAATGGATATAATTTCATCTAATGGCCTTCATAATAATAATAATAATAGTAATAATAAATCCACATATTTTTAACACAGAAACTGGTCCAGCTAAAGAAATTACATCACCATCGCCGTCTCAATCTCCTTCACAGGAAAACGATGCGAATCCTGAATCTTCATCTTCTTCATCACCTGCGACACCAGTCTCGTCCTCCTCTCCGGATTCCGACACACCACCACCTCCGCCACCGGAAATTTTGGGTCATGGTCAACGAAAGAAAATTCCGTCAGTAAATTTACGACAATACGTCACTAATACGGTTAGCGCTGCTCAGTTGCAACTAAAATCTCAGTATCCTCTTGCTTCTTATATCAATTGCGCTCGTTTCTCTGCTACGCATCAAGCTTTTCAGGTCGCTATCATCTCTGCAGTTGAACCTACCTCTTATAAACAAGCGGTTCAGGATAAATTTTGGAGAGATGCGATGAGTAAAGAGATCAAAGCTCAAGAACTAAATCGTACATGGTCCATCACTACTTTACCACTAGGAAAAAAGGCTCTCGGTAGTAAATGGGTGTATAAATTAAAGTACAAAGCTGATGGTTCTTTAGAGAGACATAAAGCTCGACTTGTGGTTTTGGGTAATCGGCAAATTGAGGGTGTTGACTATGGAGAAACGTTTGCGCCAGTCGCTAAGATGGTGATGCAGTAAGATAGATGATAAACTCTAATCTAGAAATCCTTTATGGATTCGAAGACTAGATGATCCAAAACCCAGAAGATGATAGAAAGATAGAGGAACCACCTTAGAGGAAGAGAAACGTTAGAGTAACGACAAAGACAGCTCAGAGTAAAAGGAGAAAGGATTTTAGCAAAATATCTGATTAATGTTTATCTTTTGCCCAACGAGGCTACATATAATGTTTAGCTTAACATAAACCAAAATTTAAACCAAAACATAACCGCAAGTGATTCTAATGACAAACCGAAATAGAAATAAACCGGACTCAGAATTTGTGATTTATTAAGAAAGATAGAGTGATGCATAATCCTGCATCAATACTCCCCTGTTGAGAGCATCCTTGTCCTCAAGGATGGAATGTGAAGTATTTTTCTGATGAGATCTTGGCAGAATTCCCAAGTGGTTTTCGTAGGTGTCTCCTCTTTCCAATGCACTGGGACCTTTGTAACAGCTTTGTCCTGTTTCTTGATCATCTTGGTTTCAAGGATCATTGGTGGTTCTTTAGGATCATTTAAATCAAGAGGGTATTGAGGTAAGACAGGTGGTGAAGAAGGAGGTTTGGGGCAGAGCTTTATAACTTTCTGTCATTGAGAGAATGTTGGAGGTAAGGTTGCAGCTTCAAGTAGACAAAATCATCAAGTGAGAACTCTCTAGAGGATCGGTGAGCATCTGCTAGTTCTTTTAGTCTGTTCTGAGCCGTGAACGGATGGAACTTGAGCATAGAGATAACTTCTTCACGTGTTTGAAAATTGTGATCCACAACCAAGGAAGAGCTCTCATCGGGTAAGTAAGGGAAGTGCAATGGTGGCTGTCCATAAACAATCTCCAAAGGAGTACTCTTGGTTGTTGAGAGGTAAGTGGAGTTGTACCACCATTCAGCTAGAGGATGATAGGCATAAGAACTCAGAAGTGGTTGTATAGAAGAGTCATGCTCTGAAGAAGTACCGTTGTCTGGTATGTGGGAGGGGAAGGCATCTAGAGTAAAAGGGATAGGAATTGCATCGTCTAGGACCTCTCTGACCTGTAGCGAAGCTATCTGAGGGGACTGTTGAAGAAGCTTAGTGAAGCGGCCACCTCTGATCATCGTAGAACATGCCTTAGAAGATCCTCTCAAGACATGCTTTATACCTCCCAACTTAAATTCCATTCGAAGTTGAGCAAAATCCCACCAGATTGGGCCTAGAGTAACCACCCATTGCACACCCAACACCAAGTCACAACATTCTAAAGTTTAAGTTCTAACCTCGGTAGTGAGATCATAACCTTTCAACTTCCAAGAGAAAGATGTACACTTGTATCCTGAGAGCATATCCTGACCATTAGCCACCGCCACTGACATCGGTTTTGTCTGGACCATTTTGCAACCGAGATCCTTAGCCACTTGTAAATCAAGGAAATTGTGAGTACTTCCTGGATCCACCAAAATGTACAGCTTCCTCTTGCCATGTTGACCGACCATTTTCATGCAATCGAAGGCTGTAGAGCCATTCAAAGCATTAAGGGAAAGGGTAGGGGAGTGTTGATGGGTGTCAACAGTTGCTTTGGCATTAGTTTCATGTAGGTCTTTATCATTAGAACAATCGTTTCCATTACCATCTAAAACGTAGAAGTGTGACCCCTTATGCTTCAGGTTGTGACCAGGCGTAAACACTTCATCACAGAACATACAGAGACCATTCTGCTTTCTCTCTTGCATCTCTTGATATGAGTATTTCCTTGGGAGTTTATCAGGAGAGTTCTTTGAAATGAAAGGAGCTTGGCGATGCGCGCAGCCTCTGAAACAGTCTTAACCGTAAATTTTCGAACGTGCAAAGCCAAGTGAGTATCCATATTACTCAGAAAGATACTAAAAGCGTGAGCTTCTGGTAACGCTATACGGGTCTGGGCATTCTCAAACTTCTCCAAATAAGATTCAATGGATTCTCCAGATTGTCTCAAACTTACCATCTCCGCCAAAGAATCATCATACAACTAACCAAATCGTGTGGAAAGCTCAACAATATACTCAGACCACATGGGATATTGACCAAAACGATTGTTCATGAAGGTAAGGTGCCACTTAGAAGCCTTATCTCTCATTTACAGCGATGCCAACCGTACCTTGCTCTCCGCAGGTGTACCATCGAGCTCAAAAAATTGTTCGCAGCGATACAACCATCCACGTAGATCAGTTCCATCGAAGCTTGGGAACTCGATCTTAGTTAGCGTGTAGAGAGACCAGGAGATAACCCTCGATCGTGCTCAGATGTAGATCTCCGGCGAAAATCGTGACCGGATCTTTGTAGATCAGGCGGATCAGGGGGTTTTGAAACCTTTCTAGTCGCTTGATTGATTCAGCCTTTGAATCCGTCGTTTGCTGTTGTTTCTCAGCTTGTTTCGCCTGCTCCTGACGGATCTCGTCGATTTGTTTGCTCATCTCAGCCATTGAGTGTTGTCTCGTTTTGATTCCACCAGCCATTCTTCTCTTAGCTCCAAGGAAAGAGAGCTCTGATACCAATGATGCAGTAAGATAGATGATAAACTCTAATCTAGAAATCCTTTATGGATTCGAAGACTAGATGATCCAAAACTCAGAAGATGATAGAAAGATAGAGGAACCACCTTAGAGGAAGAGGAACGTTAGAGTAACGACAAAGACAGCTCAGAGTAAAAGGAGAAAGGATTTTAGCAAAATATCTGATTAATGTTTATCTTTTGCCCAACGAGGCTACATATAATTTTTAGCTTAACATAAACCAAAACTTAAACCAAAACATAACCGCAAGTGATTCTAATGACAAACCGAAATAGAAATAAATCGGACTCAGAGTTTGTGGTTTATTAAGAATATGCATGATCCTGCATCAGATGGATACAGTTTGCTTATTTCTTCGAGTCGCCGCTGGTTTGAACTACGAAGTCCATCAAATGGACGTTCATAATGCTTTTCTCCATGGAGATTTGCAGGAGGAAGAAGTGTATATGACACTTCCTCAAGGTTTTCAATCCACAGCGAAAAATCAAGTTTGCCGTCTCCACAAATCTCTTTATGGATTAAAGCAAGCTCCTCGCTGCTGGTTTGCAAAGTTATCTACTGCTTTGGAACAATACGGGTTAAAGAAATCGTTGTCTGATTACTTGCTCTTTACGTTTGACGCCAACGGAACATAGTTAAGGGTGCTAGTCTATGTCGATGATTTAGTAATTGCTGGTAACTCTCGAGAAGCTATTATACAATTCAAGGATTATCTTTCTTCTTGGTTTCACATGAAAGATCTCGGTCTCTTGATATTTTCTTGGTATTGAGGTTACTCGCAACTCAACCGGTTTTTATCTCTGCCAAAGGAAATACACATTGGATATCATCACTGAAACGAGACTTCTTGGTGCAAAACCCGCCACATTCCCTCTCCAACAGAATCACCGTCTCGCCTTATCAGAGACTCCTTTATTGATTGATCCAGAACCATACCGCCGTCTTGTTGGTCGTTTGATCTATCTCAAAGTTACACGACCAGACTTGTCTTACGCAGTCCACACGTTAGCACAGTTCATGCAAGCACCCCGTGAAGAACATTGGGATGCTGCTACACGGGTTGTTCGTTACTTGAAAAACAGTCCCGGCCAAGGGATCCTTTTACAATCTGATCCGGATATGCGGTTACATGGTTGGTGCGATTCAGATTGGGCAAGTTGTCCATTGACTCGCCGTTCTGTTACGGGTTACTTCGTCCAGCTTGGTACTTCTCCGATTGCATGGAAAACAAAGAAGCAACAAACGGTTAGTTGTTCTTCTGCTGAAGCCGAATACCGAGCCATGGCCTATCTTATCGCCGAACTCAAGTGGCTTAAACGGATTCTTGAAGACTTGGGTGTCGCATGCCGAACCGATGTTGATGTATTCAGATAGCAAATCGGGAATTCATATCGGCACCAATCCTGTTTTCCACGAAAGGACGAAACATATTGAAGTCGATTGTCATTTTGTTCGAGACGAGATAATTTCCGGTAATATTGTTCCACGACATGTCTTGACCAAAACACAGTTAGCCGACATTTTTACAAAATTGTTGGGCCAACAAGAGTTCGAGTTTTTCATTGGCAAGTTGGGCATTACAGACCTACATGCTCCAACTTGAGGGAGGGTGTGGAGATACCAATCTCGTGATTGGCTCATTACTACTTATCCAATTCCTTGATTGGCTCTGGAGTAATTACTATGTGTTTCCTTTTGTATTTGATATCAATCTCGTGGTTTAGACAAGTAGGTCAATATAGTCTCGGCATATATAAGGGTGTAAAGTTACCAGAATGAATAACACATAAACTTCTTCATCTTGTTCTTGTGCCTCTTTGATCTTATCAAAAACAATCTTCTCTTTGTTTAAATAGAAAAATATAGATCTGATGCATTTTTATTTACGTTCATTTAAAAAAAAATCAAAGACATGGTATATATAATATATATAGAAAACAATCTTTTCTTTGTTTATAATAGGAAAACAATCTTCTTTTTCTTTAGATAGAGAAGTATATACATGAAAACAATCTTCTCTTTATTTATAATAGGAGAACAGTCTTCTCTTTCTTTAAATACAGAATAACAATCTTCTCTTTCAAAAAAAAATAAAAAAATAGAAGAATATAGATCTCATGCATTTTTATTTACGTTCATTAAAAAAAAGTCAAAAGATGGTATATAACATATATAGAAAACAATTTTCTTTTTGTTTATAATAAAATCATGAATTTGAATCCATTTTTGTACAAGACATATACAGAATAACAAAGTATATATATATTTAGCTTTTAAATAATGTAGAGCCGATGCATTTTTATTTACTTTGTTTAAAAGAAAAGTCAAAACATGGTATATTCAGCAAAACCATCTTCTCCTTTTTGATAATAAAATCATCAATTTGAATCCATTTTTGTAAAATACTAAGAGGTTATGACATGAAGGAAGAAGAATTTAAAACCGAAAGAGAAATAATAAAAAAATTACAAAAAATACAGATGAATGAGTGTGTATCGAAGGAGAGATAACATATATTATATATAGCAGTTAATACACATTATATACAAAACATTCTAAATAGCTTTTTTTTGTTTGTTATAGTCTTAGTTATAGTTTTTTTTTTGGTTATATATAAGTCTACTTTTCCAGGTTTTTTCTTTGTACAAGTCTATTTTTCGGGTTTAGAAAATATTTTGAAGTTGAAAACTTTTAAAAAATTCCCTATTATCATTTGCGTTCAGAATCAATCATCTTCATCTATAATTGTGATGATTTTGTTTCAAAAAGGTGATTATTTTTTGACTCTAAACATGCGAAGTAAAGTAGAAAACTTCAGATACTTGCTCCAAAACATCTTCACCAATGAGTTCAGGTTCATACTTCCACTTGAGAACATTTGGGAGCAAGTGTCTGAAGTTTTCGACTTTGCTTTGCCTTGTATCAGTTTATTTGTTTACCCAATGTTTTGTTTACTTGTTTGCAATTTTAATGTTGATTTGTCGATTTCTCTGTATGGATTAGTTAGGAATTCGACATCGATCTCACATTGTTCCGTTCTGTTTTCAATTACCGACCTGTTGATTTAGACAATATCAAATTTGCCGTGAAGCCAGAAACCACTAGGCAGTTACTCAAGAGGTTGTCTCAAAACTCAGCTTAAGAACTACAATAAGGAAGAGGTCACAAAAAAATGTATTCCTCTGCTTTCGAAGTTCCTTTGTTGTATGATTATGAAATGGGGTTTTATGGCTTTGTTGTGAAAAACAGAATACATATTAGTATTGTATACCGGTTTACTGTAAATCAAGTATAATTTAGTTACTAGGTTGTTTGTGTAAACCGTATTATGTATTTTCTCTTCTTCTATATTGAAGTTTGTAGGAATATTAAGAACTACCAGGAACACTTTATCCTCAGAATCTTGGATCATAGATAGTGGAGCTACTCATCATGTGTGTCATGATAGAACTTTATTTCTGAATCTTTCTGAAACCGTTAATCATTCTGTGAATTTGCCTACTGGTATGGGAGTTGAGATTGCTGGAGTTGGTCAGGTCAAGTTAGATGAGTCTCTCCTCTTGAAGAATGTATTGTACATACCGGATTTCAGATTGAACTTGATGAGTATTAGTCAGTTGACTAAAGATTTGGGGTATAGAGTTGTTTTTGACAGTGAATCTTGCATGATACAGGATCCTATCAAGGGATTGATGATTGGTCAGGGTGAGGAAATCTCCAATCTATATGTTCTGGATGCAAGATCTGTTAACTACTCAAATATTCAGCCTTCTTTTGTTGCAAATATTGTTGTGGATACAACCTTATGGCATAATAGATTAGGGCATCCTTCCATACACAAAATAGATTCTATTGTTGATATACTTGGAATTAAACAAAGGAATAAAATCCCTTTTCATTGTGATGTTTGCCCTCTTGCTAAGCAGAAGCATCTTTCTTTCAATTCTCAAAATAATATGTGTAGTAAAGCTTTTGAACTTTTACACATTGATACATGGGGTCCTTTTTCGGTTTCATCAGTAGAAGGGTATAGGTATTTCTTGACTATAGTGGATGACTATACTCGTTCTACTTGGACTTACCTCACGAGAACCAAAGATGAAGCAATTAGGATTTTTCCAGAGTTTGTGAAGCTAATGGAAACTCAGTATAATGCAGTGGTTAAAGGTGTGAGGTCTGACAATGCTCCTGAGTTTAGATTTACAGAGTTCTTCAAGACAAAAGGAATCCGATCTTATCATTCTTGTCCTGAAACTCCAAAACAAAACTCAGTAGTGGAGAGAAAACATCAACACATCTTGAATGTGGCTAGAGCTTTGATGTTTCAAGCTAAGATTCCTCTGGAGTATTGGTCTGATTGTATCCTCACAGCTGTCTTCTTAATCAACAGGCTTCCATCTCCTTTACTGCAAGATAAGTCTCCATATCAAATGCTTCATGATAAGAAACCAGAATACAAGGGTATTAGAGTGTTTGGTTGCTTGTGCTATGTTTCTACATCCACTAAGAATCGTCATAAGTTTCAACCAAGGCCCAAGGCATGTGTTTTCCTTGGCTATCCTGCAGGGTATAAAGGCTACAAAGTATTGGATCTTGAGACAAATGAAGTGTCCATTTCCAGAAATGTCACTTTTCATGAAGACATTTTTCCTCTTCAGTCTTCTGCTAAGGAACCTTTTCCAGATATTTTTGGTGCTGATTCTCCAATATTTGGTGATTCTAGAGTTCCTGTAGTTGAGGTTTTTAGTCCTCCTACAGTTGTGGACAGCTCTTTGGCTACTTCTGATCAAGATGTCTCAGGCAAGAGACAACCTAAGACTCCTGCTTATCTGGATGATTACTTTTGTAACATGACAGATACTGATATTCCTTATCCCTTATCAGCTTATATGTCATATGAGAAGCTTTCTGAAGAATATAAAGCTTATATCTGTGCAGTTACTTTACATCCTGAACCAGCATCATTTAGAGAAGCTCAAAAGTTTGATGCCTGGATTCAAGCAATGAATGAAGAGTTAATTGCTTTGGAGAATACTAATACATGACATATCTATTCTTTGCCTCCAGATAAACATGCTATTGGATGCAAATGGGTATACAAAGTGAAGTTATTATCTGATGGGAATTTAGAGAGATATAAGGCTCGTTTAGTGGCTAAGGGTTATACACAACAGGAGGAGGTTGATTTTGTTGATACTTTCAGTCCTGTAGCTAAAATGACTACAGTCAAAACCTTGTTAGCTGTGTCTGCTGCTAAAGGATGAAGCTTAACTCAGCTAGACATTTCCAATGCCTTTCATAATGGCACACTGGATGAGGAGATTTATATGAAGCTACCACCTGGTTATACTCCTAAACCAGGTACTACTTTACCTCCTAATCCTGTTTGCAAGTTGAATAAATCCCTATATGGCTTGAAACAAGCATCTAGACAGTGGTACTTAAAGTTTAGTTCCACACTTCTCTCCCTTGGATATCATCAATCTCATTCAGATCATACTCTCTTTATTAGAAATGAAGCTGGAATTTATACTGCAGTATTAGTCTATGTGGATGATATTGTTATTGCTAGTAGTAATGATGAGGCTGTGGCTAAGTTGAAGATTGATCTAGCTAACGCTTTTAAGCTTAGAGATTTGGGAACTCTGAAATATTTCTTAGGGCTTGAAATAGCTAGATCTAGCAAGGGTATCTCAGTTTGCCAGAGGAAATACACATTGGAGTTATTAATTGATACTGGATTACTGGCTTGTAAGCCTTCTACTATACCAATGGATCCCAGTATCAAGTTAAGGCAGGACAGTGAAGAACCACTCCTAGAAGATCCAGCTCTTTACAGAAGATTAGTGGGCAAGATGATGTATTTGACAATTACCAGACCTGATATCACTTTTTCAGTGAATAAATTGTGTCAATTCTCATCGGCTCCTAAGAACTCACACTTGCAAGCAACCTACAAAGTCTTGCATTATCTTAAGGGAACAATTGGGAAAGGGTTGTTCTATGCTTCTGATTCAGATTTACTCTTGAAAGGATTCACCGATGCCGACTGGGGTTCTTGTGCAGATACAAGACAATCTACACTGGCTTTTGTATGTTTCTCGGTCCATCCCTCATCTCTTGGAGGACTAAGAAGCAATCAACAGTCTCTCATTCTTCGGCTGAGTCTGAGTATCGTGCCATGGAGTTAACAGTTCGTGAGATTACTTGGCTAGTTAATTTGCTTCAGGATTTTCAAGCTCCTCAGAAGCAACCGGTTCCTTTCTTTTGTGATTCTACAACTGCTATTCATATAGCTAATAATGTTGTGTTTCATGAAAGGACTAAATGCCTTGCGATTGATTGTCATATTGTGCGTGAGAAGGTGCAAAAGGGTTTGATCAAGACTCTCCATGTCAAGTCAGAGCACCAACTAGCCGATATCTTTACAAAGGCTCTATATCCTGCTTCATTTCAGAATTTGTTGCGCAAGATGGCTATCACTTCGTTATACTTGCCATCTTGAGGAGGGGTATTAGTATTGTATACCGGTTTAGTGTAAATCAAGTATAATTTAGTTACTCGGTTGTTTGTGTAAACCGTATTATGTATTTTCTCTTGTATAGATGATATAAGGGGAAAGTAGTTGTAACAGATTTCTTAAGTTGAATAACAAAGTTTTCTTGATTTCTCTCTTTGGTTGATTCAACTAACAATACAAAACATTACACTACAAGAAAACAGGTCGTTAGTCACTCCGGGAAGAGTCACAAAAGAGTCACAAATGAGCCATTTGCGACTAATTTGCGACTCGAAAACCGGAGTCACAATAGTCGAGTCGCTAATTTTTCGAGTCGCAAATGAGTCGCTAATTAGCGACTCATCTGTGACGATAATAATTAGTCGCTAATATGCGACTCGTATGTGTCTAAAGTGTGGAGTCGCTAATTAGCGACTGAGTTGCGACGAATATTGGTGGTGACAAATTAGCCACGTTATAGCGACTCGGTTTATTGCGACTACTTAGCGACTCTGTTAATTTGCGACTATGTTGTGACTCTTGGTTGAGTCACTAATTAGCGACACTTTAGAGACGCTTTTGTGACTATATTTAGATCCACGATGGTCACAAATTAGTCTTAATCGAG
The DNA here is from genome assembly GCA_963576765.1 of Draba incana. Classification (NCBI taxonomy): domain Eukaryota; kingdom Viridiplantae; phylum Streptophyta; class Magnoliopsida; order Brassicales; family Brassicaceae; genus Draba; species Draba incana. The sequence continues at coordinate 1,719,908 of OY755215.1, forward strand.
TCACGTATTAACCACTTATTTGCGACTCGTATATTTTTGAAGTCCCTTTATAGTCTTGTTTTTGTAACCAATTCAGTACTAAATTGTTACTAATTTGTTACTAAGAACCTATTTGGATTTGAATTGTTTTAGAAACAAAATATAAAGCAAAAGAAATAGAAACTTATAAAGTACACAAAATATTTAGTACACAAACTAGTTGTAGTTATAATACAAAAGTTAAACTGAAATTAAACAAGTTTTTGAAACTTCTAAGAGTTGGCTTCGGGTAGTGAGGTTGGAGGAGCTTGAGCAGGCACTTCAACATCCAAGACAGAGGACTGAGTCAGGTAAGCAGCAAGGCGGGGATTGTCCATCTTCATGAACTGGATCATCTTCTCGAATTCAGAGATGCGAGACTGACTTTGCCTTAGCAGCTTTAGCTCTGCATCACGACGCTTGTCTTCCTCATCTCGACGCTTGTTTTCAGCTTCAAAGTCAGAATTCTTTTGACGAGCTGATTTGAGCTCGTCCTGCATCGCTTCTAAGGCTGTCTTTGACGGTGAAGCATCGCTGGCCTTCCTTTTCTTTTTGATAACCACCTGGGACAGTTGACCCATTCCATAAGGGTTGCCCTTGGGATCGATGTGCGTAACCTGCCAGAGAAACATATACAGTAAGAAGCTAACATCCAACAGACACTAATACAAACGTAAACCATTAACCAAAAACCTAAAGCCAAGTCTATAATTCAGTAATCAATATCCAACAGACGACAAGACAGAAATGATAAGTAACTTAAAGTAAACCAAGACAAAAATGATAAAAAACATAAATTAAAAGTAGGAGAGAAAGGTTACCTTGAGGAAGATATCATTAAGATCGTGAACGGTCAGTTGCCGCTGCGTTGTGTTCTCTGAATCGTCTGAAGCATCTGGTCCTTCGCCGCGAGCCTGCTCCCTAACCTCTTGGAGGGTCTTGTCATAATCTTTATAGACCTGCTTAGCCTTTTGGTCGACATAACTGCCATCGGGCAGTGTATGAGTCTGCTTAAAGACTTCAGCGAAGGAAACAGGTCTTCCTAGCTCTTTTTCCTGCAAGAGTATAAAAGAAATGTCAGTTACAGATATTATGGTTATTTATCAGAAGTTACAGTAACATAAATTAACACTTACCATGTCTTGTTGAATGGTCAGGTAAGAGGACTGGCCAGACATGTGCTTGTGTGGTCCAAGGCCGTTACGGTCAGAATTGCGGGAGTTGGAAGCGGTAGTACTCCTCTCTATTGCCTCTGTAGTGTCCTAGTGGAGCCACATCTCTTTCCAGAGATCACCATCAATCCATATCGGCCTTATTCCACTGGTCTTAGCACGACTGACAATTCCTTTCATGCGATTGATTGCAATCGCAGTGAAATGCTCCTTCACCAGTTCAGTGATCTCTTGATCCCAGTAGTACTTGCTCTACACAACAAACAAACGTGGTCAGTAGTAAACTAAATTACTTTAAAAAAGAAATGTGAAAATAGAAGAAGAAGAAGCATTACCGCAAAAGTCCTGAAGTATCTTTCTTGTTTGTCAATCGGAGTCACTGTCCAACTGAAGAAAGGGCCATCAAACTTGCGTCTAAAGATCGTTGAGATTACACGGGTCAATTTGCCTCTGTCCCGAGTAAACCTTGTACGAAAATGGAAACCAGATTACATAACATATATTGAACAATTAGCAAGTAGAAGATCTACTTACCACAATGAGTCTGGCACAGGGACTTCACTGAGAAGGGGAAGTCTTTGACGTCCAGGAAGAGCTAAAAAATTAGCCAACAGCTGCTCGTCATCTAGCCCTTGTGGTTGCTGCTCATCAACAGCTTCAAAGTCAGGTCTGTCTTCTTCTTCTTCACCATCTTCAGCCTCAACATCTCTGTCTTCTTCTTCTTCACCATCTTCAGCCTCAACATCATTCTCCACAGCATCATCTTGGAGTTCTTCATCATCATCTCTGTCTTCTTCTTCTTCACCATCTTCAGCCTCAACATCTCTCTGAACCTCGCCACCAACAAGTCGCATATTCAGTTTATGTTTAGCCTCAACATTTCTTGAACTGCCTTGGGGGTTTGTTGATGGAGGGTACTGCAGAGGAATGGTTCGGCCGTGGGACAAGTTTGAGTGAGAGACCTGGGTCCCCTGAGAAGGTGGCGACGGGTTAGAGGAGTTGCAAGAGCCACCATTTGAAACAGGTCGAGCCACAGGTGAACCTCCTGCGTTAGTAGCCCCTTCACAGGCAACTGAAGAAGCTCCAGGACTAGGTCTGGTGGCTACAAGTCGCACCATCGGGTCACTTGTGGCTTTAGGACGAATCACCGGCTCACTTGTGCCTGTAGGACGTTTACCACAAGCCTTTGCAGTCCTAGCAGCAGCGATGGCTGCAAGTTCCCCCAGAGGGATGTACTCAGGAGCCGGTCCTTGTCCACCGGCGCCGCCTCTTCCAGAACCGCCTCCTCCAGAGGCTCCTCTTTCACCGGCTGGTTCCTTCCCTCTTCCAGCGCCTCCTCCAGAGGCTCCTCTTTCACCGGCTGGTTCCTTCCCTCTTCCAGCGCCTCTTCCAGAGGCTCCTCTTTCACCGGCTGGTTCCTTCCCTCTTCCAGCACCACCGCTTCTTCCATTACCACCGGAAGCAGATCCGCCTCTTCGAGTGCCTTTCCCTCAGAGAGCCGTCTTCACCATCAGATTAGGGTTAGAGAAATTAGGGTTTTCTGGGTTTAGAAATTAGGGTTTCTCGTCAGAACGATTAGTGTTATAGGGTTTCTGGGTTGCGATTGAAGGAGAAATGAAGAAATTAGGGTTTGGGTTTCTCGGTTTCAAAAGAGGAAACTGAATCGACGAAAAAGGCAAGAGAGAAGAAAAGGGTTTCAGAGAAGAGAAGATCGGAATAGAAGCGAAGGATTTCAGAGAGGAGAAGAGAAGGATTGGAGAGAAGAGAAGAATCGAATGATTTATGGTTTACTGAGGGAGTTTATGGGTTTCGAAAGAGAAGAAGATATCGAAGGATTTCTTCCCTCCGTGAAAGAAATCGAAGGATTTGTACGAAGATTTCTTCCCTCCGTGAAAGAGAAGAAATCAAAGGGAAAGAGAGAGAAGAAATCAAAGGGAATGAGAAGAATCGAAGGATTTGAGTTTCTGGGTTTCGATCGCAGGAGAAGCGAGAGAGAAGAAATTTTTTTAGGGTTAGGGAAAATGACCTTTGGGGATTTTTTTACCCTTATGTATTAGCAAAATGGAGTGGCTAATTAGTCGCAAAAAAGTCGCTACGGAATTTGGGTGTGGAGGGAAAACTCCCGCGTAAAGGCCCAATATACCTCGTACAATGGCCCACAAATCGTACGTTTCGTACATAAAGCAGAATTATAAAGAGTCGCAGATTAGTGGGTAATAAGTCACTCATTTGCCACTCTTTTGTGACTCTGTAAACATGTATACCCTAAACCCTAAACATTTTGACCACAAACAATCATCCATCATTCTTTCTAGCCCACTCCAAAAGTACATATGCAATGTTTGTTTGATTAAAACCAAAAAACTAGAAATAAAATAAATTATGGTTATTCTCTTGAAAATAAGAAATTGAAGAGTTAAGTGATATGTATATGTTAGGGTTTGTGAAATCCATTTGGAATTTTTTTTTTATGTGTATTATTACACACTTATAAGTCAGCAGCAAAGTTGTATATACATAACTATTTTCACTAAATCAACATAATGGTGTTTAAATTGCCCAAAATATTATTGTGGTGGCTAAGTAGTCGCAAAGTAGTGGCTATATTGCGACTTATTAGCGACGTTTGTGCGACTCAATTAACGAAACCCTGAATAGTTGCAAAGTAGTCACTAATTAGCCACTCTTTTGCGACTCTATTGAGCAAAACCCTAAAAAAAAAGAAATTTTAAAGTGGTGATAGGGGTTTTCGAACCCGGGTTGTTAAGTGGAATGCATGCGGGCATCACCTCTCGAACGGATACATCCACCTGTATTGCACCGGACCCCCTAGCTCTGCTTCGTATGACAAGTGGATAACCAAGTGTTCCATGACATCAAAGAACAGAGGAGGAAAGATTTTTTCCAAATTGCAGAGAATCATGACAATATTATCCTTCAGAAGTGGGACCCGCCTGTGTTCCAATGATCTACTGCAAAGATCGCAGAAAAATGCTCCAACCGCTACAAACATCAAATAAGTCACCAATCCTAAGTAATATGATTAAAAATTGGACTATTTGTATAGGCATATACCTGCTATTGCTTGGTGAACATGACGCGGGAGGAGTTCTGCAAATACAAACGGAAGCAACCGCTCCATGAAAACATGGCAGTCGTGACTTTTCATTCCCGAAAATTTGCGAGCAGGCATGTCTGCACAACTTCCTAGATTTGATACATATCCATCTGGAAACATGACTTCATTCTTCGCCCACAGTAGTAATGCGACTAATCCTTGAGCGTGCAATCTCCAAGCAGGAAAAGGGGCTAACCCATGGTCGTCGACATTCAGAGCACTCCGAGAACAGAATTTTGCCATCTCTAATCTTGACTTCACTGTTTCTTTTGATTTGTCTTTCACATTCATCGCAGTATACATGATGTTATCGAAAAAATTCTTCTCGATATGCATCAAATCAAGGCAGTGGCGTAGAGTCAAATCACTCCAATACGGAAGCTCCCAGAATATGCTTTCTTTATGCCAATTATGCTCAACTCCATAGCCACGAGGTTTCTTTTATGTCCATTTCCACCACATTCTGATGTTTTCAATGCTCCCACACTTTTAATCCAGCGGTGTACTTGTTCGCCCGTCATCGATTCTGGTGGATATTCATTCACAACGCTCTTTCCCTTATAGAAATTGACTTTGTTCTTTCGTAGCGGATGATTATGCGGCAAAAATCTCCGGTTGACAGTCAAACCAACAGGTCTTCTTACCGGCAGGCAAGTAGAAAGCTTTTGTATCTTCCTTACAAATTGGACATGACAGTTTTCCGTGAGTGGTCCATCCAGACAACATACTATACGCCGGAAAATCACTTATCGTCCACAACAGAACAACTTTCATGTTGAAGTTTTGCTTCAAGGACACATCGTACGCTTCAACTCCGTTATTCCATAAATCCTTAAGGTCTTCGATCAATGGTTGCAGAAATACATCAAGACTCGCGCGTGGATGTTTAGGTCCGGAATTCAATACCGTAAGAAACAAATACTCTTCATTCATACACATCTCTGGGGGCAAGTTGTAGGGCGTCACGATCACTGGCCACAACGAGTGGTTTTTTGTCATACCGAAGGGATTGAAACCATCAGTACATAATCCCAAGTATACGTTTCGCATTTCCGCCGCAAAACTGGGATGTATTTCATTGAAATTTTTCCACTCCGCTGCATTAGATGGGTGACTCATAATTCCATATTGTGACTCGTGTTCAGCATGCCATCTCATCGCCGTTGCAGTCTTCTCTGATTGGTAAAGTCTCTTCAACCTATCTGCGATTGGTAGATACCACATTTTACTAAATGGAACTCTATTTCTTCCCCCAGTACTAGGCTTATATCTTGGTTTTCCACAAAATTTGCAGTTCTCCAAAGCCCTGTCTTGTTTCCAATATAACATACAATTATCTTCACATACATCATATGTTTTCACCGGCAATCCTAGCTTTCGCATCAATGCTTCTGTCTCGTAGTATGAACCGGTTGCATTGTTGGGCTGAGGTAAATACTCCGTCAAGACATCCCCCACTGAATCCATCAAAACTTCAGAGGCATTATGATCAACCTTGATCGTCATACACCGACCAGCTAATGATAGCTGCGAATGACCATCTTGACACCCTTCATACAGTGGCGTATTAGCAGACTCTAACATCTCGTAGAAGTGTTTAGCTTCGAGGGTAGGTTCTTCATAAACATAATCATTTCTGCTTTGATTATGTTCATGCTGATAATCATTCAATGGTATTGAACCATGAAATCCATCATGAACCATCTCAGCATAAACATTGCCTCCATCGTAATTCGTTTGTAAATTACCGCTACTAAAATTGCTACTAGTGCCTACGCCATCGTAATTCTCAAAATTGCTACTAGTACCTACACCAGTGCCATCGTAATTTTCAAAATTGCTACTAGTACCTACGCCAGCTACATTGTACTCCTCGCCATGTTCCGTCCAAACATAGTAACCATCCATAAAACCTTTGCTAAGCAAATGACTAGAAACAGTTCTAATTGGTTGTGCCTTTCCTAAATTTTGACATTTCTTACAAGGACAATATATTTTACCTCCATTATCGATGGCGAATGGCTGCGCAACTACTAAACTCGTGAATTGCTCGACCCCTTCAATAAATTCGTCCGTGAAATTGTTTGTAACTGGATCAAACCGATTGTACATCCAATCCCGAGTATGTGACCACATTATTATTATTATTTTTTCTTTCTTTTTCTTTTTTTCTTTTTTTTTCTTTTTCCTAAAAGGAAATATTTCCAAAAAAAAATTTTCTTCTCCTTTTTTTTTTTCGGAACTAATATTTCTAGAGAGAGAGAGATTATGAGAGAGATGGGAGAGAGAGTTGTGTGGAAATGAGAAGAGAATTTGTAGTATATATAGGCAAAATCGTTTGTCACTCATTTGCGACTCCAAACTGGTAGTCGCAAATGAGCAACTCTTTTGCGACTCTTTAGAGACTCCAACGACATAAATTAGGTGCACAAGAATTTCCCACGTTTTATTTTTGTCCCTTTGTCTGCCGACATACGCCCACACGTGTCCTATTATGCCGACAAAAACCATTGTCACTCTTTAGTGACTCGGTAGGTGGAGTGGCTAATTTGTGACTCTGTTATGCGTCACTAAAGAGTGGCTAATTGGTGACTCGGCTTTCAGTCGTAAAGGAGTCGTCAATTTGTGACTACTCTGCGACTCCAACAAAACATACCAATCGTTGTCGCAGATTAGTCGCAAATATGTGACTACTTAACGAGTACCTGATGGAGTCGCAAATGAGCGACTCCGAAAAAAAGAGTCACGCTTTAGTCACAAAAGCGTCACAAATAAGTCGCAAATCATTGTGACTAACTAGCCACTCGGTAATTCGAGTGGCTAACGACCTGTTTTCTTGTAGTGTTATGAAAGCCAATTTTCACTCGTGTTCCAGGTTAATGTTTCTCATCACGTTTGAAGTTACAAATCCTTATGATAACCTGCCAAAGCTCTTCCAAGCTAGGGTCCGTTATTATTATGAAGTTGAGGATGAATGTAATTTTTGTGGGCCAAAACCCAATCAACCAGGTATAATGTTTCTTTCAAATCCAAAGTAATGGTTTCTACAGATTTTGGATGGTAGGATGTAGTGCATATTTTTATAGTACACATTTCTCTTGGATAATATGATTCTATTTTCTTGAGATTAGACGATAATTGTTTTGTTTTGTCAGATAAATGTGTTGGAACGGTCAATAAATGTACTTCGAATTTTTTTCTTTGATGCATCTTTTCCCTTATGTTGATTTTAGAATCTTACTCGCAAAAATTTGTTCTCTTATTATTCATTATATTTGCAGATTTTGTTGGAGCTTATGTAAAATCTAATGGTTGGGTAATGAAAGCACAACTCTTTTGAGTGTTACATACTGTATTATGGTAGATATATTTAAGTATCTATTAATTAAGAAATAAAAAGCATTGAACATTTATTGTTAAATAGAACGTGAATGAAAGTAAGGAATTATTGCATGGAATATACCTTTTTCATTTTTAATGCAAAAGTACACCCCTATTGTGAAAACTTGCAAAACTACTCTAAAGGGGTAGTGAAATTACAGTTAGAGCCTTAATGAACAAACAATAAAACTGCAGCCGCAATGACAGTTCTATCCTTTTGGAAGTCTTCGTTGAAAATTTACACCAGAAGTCCGCAACGAAAAATGGAAGTCTACATCGTAATTATTTAGTAAATTTAAATCTATAAATACATAAAAAATAATTTGACCATAAAATCTTTTGGATAATTAAAGTAAAGGCAATTGTGATGTTTTAAAAATAAAATTTCACCAAATTAGCATAAATTAAAATAAAAAGACAAATTGGAATGAAAAAGTCTACATTTTGGAAGTCTGCAACGAAATATGGAAGTCTACATCGTAATTATTTAGTAAATTTAAATCTATAAATACATAAAAAATAATTTGACCATAAAATCTTTTGGATAATTAAAGTAATGGCAATTGTGATGTTTTAAAAATAAAAGTTCACCAAATTAGCATAAAGTAAAAAAAAGACAAATTGGAATGAAAATGAATGAATGAACTACATACTATCCTTTTCGAAATACTATATTTCATCACATTAAATTGAGAAGTTTTGTGACAATGTTGGGACATGGTATTAGTAATGTTTTGTATTATGTATGTATAGTCTTTTATGATTGTATTTGATTGTATGATTGTAATAGATTAACGTTTTAGGGATTTGTGTTACATGATCCATGATTTATAATGAACAACTTATGAGAAGATTTAATGTAGGGTTTGATTATGAGAAGTTGAATTCACTAGGAGGGGATGTAAAATCTTTAATATTATGAGTCATGTATGTCATTGACATTAGTTTGTGGGTTTGTGTGTTAAAAATATGAAAAATGGATCGAAAGTACAATTTGAAAACATATTTTTACGTTTAGGGCTACATTTAAAGTTCATAATTTCAAGATTTGAAATGTCAAATTTGGAAAAAAATCTAAAATTATGAAGATATTAAATGTTTGGATGATTAATAATATCTTTAATTAACAGTTATGAATAATGTAAAGGAAAAATCGAGTTTGGTTTTGAACTGTAGACTTCCATTGTAGCATATTTCACATATGCATACTTCCAATGTAGACTTCCATTCGAGTTAGTGTTTGAATTGCAGACTTCCATCGCGTTTAGGGTTTCATTTTAGAGTATAGGGTTTCGTAGACATCCACATGGAAGTCTACTAAACCGGAATATTATTAACCGAACCGAATATTAAACCAATAATTATTAACCTAACCAAAAATATTTTGTCTCCATATAAATAAATCAAATTTGTAACCCTAAACAAATCTTTTAGAATCTCTCTCTCTCTCTCTCTCTCTCTCTCTCTCTCTCTCTCTCTCTCTCTCTCTCTCTCTCTCTCTCTCTCGGGTCGCTCAACCTTTTTCCCCTGTTCATCGTCATCGTCTTCTTTAATTTCCGATCAGTTTCTTTCAGATCTCGGATTCCTTACTCCACGCCTCCTGCTCCCCGTTGCAACTCTTGGTGGGGCTTCGATTCGACACAGAAACGTCTGAGTTATGGCAACGTCGATCCCTCGCCACAGCCTTTACCAAGGTTAGCTACTAGCATCTCATTGTGTCCTTTTCGTAATCTGCCTCTTTATGTCTCTAAATCTCTCTTTCTTCATGTCGGTTCCTCAGATTCTTACCAGATCTAGGTCGTTTTATGATTGGGCTTCAGATCGAAGGTTCACAACAAACACAGTTCGTCTTTAGGTTTGTCTTATTCTTTTCTAAAAAATTCTCTTTGCGGTTTGGTTATAATTGAGTTTTTTTTCCCTGCCAGAGTCGAGGCATCTCACCGAAGAACAACACAAATGAAAATAGAGTGTCTTTTTTCTGAGTCGTGAGACAACATAACTACTGGCAAAGTTTAAAAGGTTTGTGTTTTTTAAGAAGTTTGGTTTTGATTTTGTGAAGTTAAAAGTTTTGAACTTGTGTGAAAAACAGCAAACAACATGTTGTCAAGAAAGAGGAGGAGATTATCTTTGAAAGTCTGTTCAGGTAATTTATAAAAACACAAGAAGTTGTTATATGTAGACCAACTGTTCGATGAAATTCCTCTGAAAGAGAGATTTTTTTTTTTTTTAGGGTTGTTCCTCACATCACTGATGCAATTCAAGAATGGATCGAACGTGCGGCGAGGAGTCCAGGAGTCCAGTTGATTGACAGTCAGGTCCAGCTGATGTTTGTGTCATAGAACTTGGATGAACAATAGGTACTTTAATAGATTTTCTCTTCATAAAGATTTTCTCTTCATAAAGATTTTATCTTACTGTCAGGTTTAAGAATATTGAGATACTCTTTGTATTTTGCAGGAGATATAGAGTCTATGCATTTCATTGAACCTCTTGAGCAGTTCTCGTATCGCGTTGGTAAGATATGGTCTTGTGTATATAACAGTGAGAGTTTTCTTAAGACGTCAAGATTTAACCTTTTTTTGGCAGGTTCTGAAAACTTTTGTTTCATCCATGTCAGTCTTCTGCCTGTGTTGAATGTTGCTGGTGAGGAGGCAAGTTTCTTGATTATTCAATATTTTTGTGCAATCTGTTTGGTTTTCCTTTGGAGTTGTTGTGCTTACAAAGCCTAATTGCTTACAGAAGACTAAACCAACATAACATAGCGTTGGAAAATTGAGGGGTCTTGGTTTGAGCCCTAATATCTTGGCTCGCCGTGCCACAAAGGTATCATTCTTTGTTAATTTCTTGTTTTGGTTTTGGTAATGTTTGTTTAAGTTCTTATATGGAAACTTGCTTTTGTAGCCACTTGAAGCTAATGTGAAGGCCAAACTCTCTCAGTTTTGTCATGTCCCGGTACGTAATATGTTATTCATCTATTTTATAATTTGTATATGGTTTCTTGTAGATCTGCAATAAGGTCATTAACATCTGCCCTCCATCTTGTGGACTGGTAAGGTATCAAATCTGAGTTTGAAAAATAATTTTTCCTCTCCTTATTGTTTCTCTATTGATTGGAAACGTTTACTGTTGTTATCCGCAACTGAAGTGTGCATTGTAGACTATTGTTGGAAGTCTGCATCGTAGACTTTTTGGGAAGTCTACATTGTAGACTTCCAGCGAAGTATACAATGTAGACTTCTCTGTACTTAGTTATTTGCTATGGTTATGGTCTATAGTTATTTCCCAATTAGTTACTTCATGTTGTTATCATGTTTGGGTTAATATAGCTACACACAGCGAATGCAGATTCATGAGACGCGTTGCAGAGGTGAAATGGCCAAGGTTGATGTTCTGGTGTCCCTAATCACTGTATGTGTGATGAGTTAGGTTGATGTGTGTCGCAAACTTGTCATTCTGCATATGGCTATAGCCGAAACTTCAAAATGTTTATTAAATTAAATTACAATACTTAATAATAACTATCTCCTCCGAGTCAAGCTCACTCCATGTCTCCACCATTTTATCCCAAGGTTCGTCACGCATCCCATCAGGTTTTGATTGACCCCGTTGCCAACGTAGCTTCAAGCGGCGCATTCTTGTCTTGAATTGGGCTCTCGCCATCAAATGAAACTCCCTCCAAACATCTCGTATTATGTTTGGAGAAAAATTGTATTTACCCTACATATAAGATATACAATTAAAATTTAATACTTTTAAGGAGTATAAATTAAATATTTGTAAGATATATAATTTAAAACAATAATAATTAATAAATAATTACCACAAATGAACAAAACCACACGGATTTCATGTTTGTGGGTACCAACTTGTACACTGGCCAATCGCCGACCCAATTTTCCTCCAAACATCCCATTATTGAAATGGCAATGTTTGCGTCGGTCCCGAACCAAGTGGCACCATTTTCACGGCTCGGATCTAGTATCGGAAGGTGGTCACGACCATCTCTTGCTAAGTCCGCCATAATCATCGTCATGTTGTGCTGGGACATGATAGGAACAATGCTCACCATATTTTAGAATAGGAAGTGATTGAAAAACTAAGAATTTTTGGATGAGAAGAGAAGTAGGAGTTTGTTAGTATATATAAGCGAATTCCCCACGGATGTAGTTACCGAGAAAAGACGCGTCTGACCGTCTGTTACCGATAAAACTTATTATTCGGTCAAACATTAGGTTTAATGGAAGTCTACTCTCGAAGTCTACTCTCGAACATTAAGTAAAACTTATTATTCGGTCAAACATTAGATTTACCCCATAAATATTAGTCTTCAACTTGTCAAACTAACACAGATGATAGAGACATAGGTACCACAAATGTGAGAACAAAAAAACCATGAAATCTCTTAATAGAATGACATATAATTAGGTTTTTGAAAAGACTGTGTATTGTAGACTTCCTCTGTACACTTCCATTTTTCGATAGTAGACTTCCCGTGTAGACTTCCGATCACTCGCTGGAAGTCTACGTTGAATGAGCTAACTAGTCACCAAATGAAAAAATTAGATTCACCCCATAAATATTAGTCTTCAACTTGTCAAACTAACACAGAAGATAGACACATAGGTACCACACATGTGAGAACAAAAAAACCATAAAATCTCTTAATAGAATGACATATAATTAGGTTTTTAAAAAGACTGTGTATTGTAGACTTCCTCTGTACACTTCCATTTTTCGATAGTAGACTTCCCGTTTATGAAAGGCCATCATTTATTGTTTGTCCAATCGTGGCAGATGGTTATAGTCTTGCTGTTTCAAGTTGTCAATGTCTAGTGGCATGGGGAAAGCTGTTACATTTATTCCTGTGCCCTTTATTGGAATCATCATCTACCTTGTTATAATAATTATATAACAGTTTGTATTCAACTTGTTTCTTCAAATTAAATTTCAAAGATCTAATGTATATCCGGTTGTCTCTTAAACATTTCAAAGATCAAGTTGTTATTAAAGTAGTAATAAGTTCATAAAAATTTGTAAACAAGTTGGGCTAAACTGGACGTTTGGAATTGTAATTAAATTAGAGTTGAAAACAGCAACTTAGAAGACGCGGCAATTTACAATAATTAAATTTGGCGGCAACTGAAAATAATTAAATTTGGCGGCAACTGAAAAGAGGTAACCCTTTAAATTAGGTTTAATGGAAGTCTACTATCGAAGTCTACTCTCGAAGTCTGCAGTAAACACAATAACCACTGTAATAACTGTGGGTACTGAAACGTCAAATTTAACCAACATATTACGGTTTGTGAAAAAAACTGTAAATTTTCCTCCACCACCCACGAAGAAGACCGACGACGCCTTCCACCGCCACTTTCGCCATATCCGGTGGTCTCTCTTCCTTTTCCTTCCTTCTATTACTCTCTTCCTCTTTCTTTCAATTTAACTCTTACTCTCCTTTCTCTTCTCTTATCAGTTTTTAGAGTCGGAGACTTCTCTAGCACCAGATCCAGATCCACCCGTAGAAGAAGATTTTTTGGTAGATCTGGTTATGGTTCAACTTTTGTAAAGAAGTCGCAGACTTGCATAGCAGACTTCAATTTTAAATTGCTTTGTTGTTTTTTTCAGGCTGATAATGACTGACAGACGCTTTCCACAACGACTCCATACTGAAGGGTCTGAGCCACAACCAGGAAAAAGTTGCGGCTATTATTGTGGTAACACAGAGCTGTTTGATCTACTTCTCGGAACTGAGAAGACCCTTGCTGCTCTACAGCCAGACGAACTTGCAGAAATTAGGGCGTCGAGTGTGGGAGTTATTCTCAAGTTCCATGAATTAAAATTTTCGTGGTCCGCAGGCGTGGTCCACCATATGCTGAGCCTTCAGTTACTGTGCGATAAGCCGAATGAGATATGGAGTCTCATTGGGGTAAATCCCGTAAGGTTGTCGTTGGTAGAGTTTGCGGAGATTACAGGTCTTCGGTGTCATCCCGTTGACAAATTGATGACACCTGAGACCAAAGTTACCGAAGCGACGAAAGATTTCTGGAGACTTCTTGGAGTGAACCAAGAAATGGGTCCATCTATTAAAGACCTAATTGCGACTGCCAAGAAATGTCAGTCATGGGCTCGGGTAGATCGTATAAGGTTGGGATATCTTGCCTTATATGTTGGATACATTGACGCCCAAAGAGAGTATCAGGCCACAAATGTTAACTTGGCGAGGCTGGTGATGGATGAAAAAGCATTTCTGGCGTATCCTTGGCGAAGAGTTGCTTGCAAGAATCTGATCAAGTCTGTGAAGGATACAGACTTGTGGAAGAATCAATATTACATAGCGGGTTTTGTGCAAGTGCTCCAAGTCTGGATATACATGTCTCTACCAGACCTTGGTATAGAAATCGGAAAGCCTTTACCAACCCTTCCTGAAACTCCACCGATCCTTCAGTTTAAAGGATCCAGATATCGCAAGCATGTAAAGGATAAAGTCCAAAACCAGGTATGTACGTGTCTTGTAAACTTATCTTGTAGACTTCCGTAGTAAACTTCCGTTGTGAACTTTCGTAGTAAACTTCCGTTGTAAACATCCGTTGTGAACTTGTGTTGTAGACTTCAGTAGTAGACTTCTGACAAAGACTTCTGAATTAGACTGCTGCAGTAGACCTGTCTATTAGGTTAACTCAATATTTTGTATTTTCTTTACAGTCAAATGTTATAAACTACATCCGCACGGCTTCTGTTGACGACATGTTCCCTTTCTGGGAAGATGATGTTGACGATCCTTTGATCACAAACATTATTCTTGCATCCTATGGAGGTAATTGGGAATTTGAGAAACTTCATTGGCCTGCAGATGGTAAGATTACAAGTGCTGTGGAAGATGAGACTGGTGTGGCAGATGAGAAAGGTACGTATTCTGATTATTGACTGTCGTTGTATACTTCTAGAGTAGACTTCTGTAGTATACTTTTACTGAATAAACATTATAAGACTTGTACACTTCTATTATTAACTTTGTTTTGTGATTATGTGTTAAACAGACGCTATCAATGTTGTACCTACTAGGCAACTAGGTGGAAAGAGCGGTGGACAGAGCAGGAAGAGAAAGAGATCCACTAACACTGCTGCTGGTTCTGGTGGAGATCCACTGGTCCTCGTGGTTCAGAAATTCCAAGCCGCCTTTGAGGCTTCCCTTACCATGTTGACAAAGCAGGTCGACCATCTATCTGATCAGGTTGAGAAGCTATCTTATAAGGTTGACCACCATTTAGCGGGTGGTAAAGCTGTTTGCATGGAGATGGTGGTGAGCCATGCAGCTGAGAACAACCAAGAGGCCAAAAACCAAGAGGGCAAAAACCAAGAGGGCAACAACGAAGAGGAAAACAACCAAGAGGCCAAGGTCCAGAACACATCTTCTCCACCTGGTGATCTTGGGGTTAGTACCAAACCCTCCCCTCCCAAACATAACTTCATTCGTAAAAGCAAAAGGCAGAGAAAGGCGCCATCAAACCCAAACCAATAAGATGTTCATCCATTTACGGTTTCTCTGAAAGTTTAAACAAACATTGTAGACTCTTATTAAACAATTTATAAGGTTTGTCCTTCACGCAGTTGTCCTTTGCCGAAGGTTTAACTTTCCTTTCAATAACCATGCAGAGTTGTAGGAGTGTCAATTGTACTCTTCCAGAAATCTTAGAAGATAAAAAGCCTAAACCAGAGACGGAGGATAAAGAACCAAAACCAGTCAAACTGTTGTCAATAATTAAAGTCGAACAAAAATCAAAAGAGGTTGTAGAGGAGCCAAGTTTGGTGGAAGTTAAAGGTGTAGAAGATATTGAGCATGTTAAAGCTGCTCACTCTAAGGTTATTAAGTTAAAGTTGAACCAAAAGGTGAATGCTGCTAGGGGTAAGAGTGAAAGAGTGTTGGCAAAGCCGCCCACACTGGAATCACCTTGCCAAGGGTATGACTTACGGTCAATCCCAAAAGGGAAAGGATATGACCCTTTTGGTCCTGTTGATGCGAAGAAGATGAAGTTGTTACTAGCTTCTTTGAAAGCCGAACCGTATGTTATTTAAATTTTGGATTTATTTTTTAATGACTTCTTGCATTGGCAATTTGACATACTATGTTTACTGTGTACAGGAGAACAGATCTAAAGGTTATTAACAGCTGCGCCAATTGGTTTCATACACTACGTGCCAGAAGAGAATGCCTGAAGGACTCCGTAAGCAGACTTATTGTGTAGAATTCACGTGTTAACCTGTTGTGTAGACTTCCTGTGTAGACTTCTGCTGTAGTCTTCTTATGTAGGCTACTTTACTTATTTTTGCTTTTTATTGTTGTAGCACTTGGAAGCTGCCATGAACCTGCTTAGACACCGTTTTCATAACCATCCACAGTGGTTTAGGAGCAACCGCATATGCTTCATTGATACGATGTTTACCCACTTGTGGTCAACAAAATACCAAAACTATGTGGACAACCATGCAAATCCTGATGGGTCTGGTAAGGCATTACCTCCTGGAGCCATTGATTACTACACAGGTGAATTACCTGCGTTTTGTAGATCAGACAAGGTTTGGGGGAGTGAGGTACATGACATCTACACTATCATGAACATCAACAACAATCACTGGATTGCTCTGTGGATATCTATTCCAAATCGTAAGGTTGTAGTGTGGGATAGTTTGTTTAGTGCCAAGTCGGTTGATCAGACGAAGAAGATGGTGGAGCCTTTTGCGGTGATGGTTCCGAATACTATTTAGGACTTGTGTCCTGAGCAGGATAAGCCGAAGTATAGTAGAGATGCATATACGATCGAGGTGCATGAAGCTCCACAACAGGCTGATGGTGCGAGTTGTGGAGTATTTGCTTTCAAATTTGTTGAATGCCATGCTCTAGGGTTTCCTTTTAGCGCCATGGCCAACATGGACATCCAGGCATGTAAGGATAAGCTTGCGGTCGATATATTGGACGAGATAAAGCAAGAAGGCCCACAGCCCCGAGATTGGTCTCACTTGGATGTGTATGAACCGTAATGCTCCTCTACGTAAAATCTATTGGTAGCCCGAACTAAACTTTTAGGATTGTTGCATATATTTTGTACATCTCTTTGACAAACTCATATCCTAATTTTATCGGGATCAGTTAGTCCTTTTGTTATTTTGTGAACTTTGAAAATAGACTTCTCTTGTAGACTTGTACCATGGAAGTCTGTTGTACTATTATAGACTTCTATTGTACACTTCTACTGAATAGTTGAGATGGTATTGTCCTGAATACAATATGTTTTGTTTGTTGGCCTAATGTTTCGAATATCATAGTATGGCATTTTGGTTAGATACGGAGGCATTAATACACAATAATTATAAATTGCTCTTGTTCGAAACGATGAGGTGACAAATTATTTTTTCTGATTTTGTCCTAATAGAAGTCTACGATGGAAGTTTACAATGGAAGTTTACAACTGACACGAGTCATAATGATAGCGCCAACTGCTTTCAGTGTAGACTTCCTGTGCACAGCAGTGTAGACTTCCCTGCTATCAAGTACACGTGCCTCGATGACCTTTACAACCCAACTAGGTCTGAAATGGACGGTTTGATGTTCACTTACCTCGTTTTTATAAAACGTTTCAAAGGCAGTAATCAAGTCACGTCACGTCTTATCGTTTTACTTTTTTCCAAAAGACACGTCTTTCCGTGTATATATATATATGCATTTTCGTAAACACATCTCTACATCTTTCATCTCTAAAACTTCCATTTCCTCTTCCAAACATTCAGACGAAAACAATGGATCCGGTTAGGGCAAGGAAGATTCGATACCGTTCCGATATGAAGAGACTAACGAAAGAGTACCCTGACGTGACGATCGTCGAAGAAGGTAATATTAAATGATTTGAAGGCTTCCATGTCCTATTTGGGTATGAAGAATCTAATATGTTAATCGATGATACAGGTTACCATGTGGAGGTTCCCATAAATGGACCAGAGGATACTCCTTATGCGGGAGGAGTGTTTTGGCTTTGCTACACATTTCCGATTCACTATCCACTTGGGCCACCAAGGGTGTATTTCCGTACGAAAATATACCATCCCAACATCGATGAAAACGGGTCCATCTACCATGAGATGCTTAGAACTCGATGGAGTCCTGCGCTCCGCCCAGACGAGGTTGTGAACGGAATCCTCCAACTAATAGCTTCCCCGAACTTGGCCTCAGAGCCTTTGGTGGCTGAAGCGGCCGAAACGTACCTAAATGACAAGGCCAAGTTCGATGAAATAGCTCGGCGGTGGACGGTGGAGCATGCTATGGAGTGAGGTGGTGAATCTGAAGAGAAGATTGAAGAAAAATGTGTTTTTATTTTGTTTGAATTAAATTTCGGTTGTTATGTTAACGTTATTTCCTGTTTTCTTTTATGTTGTACAACTTTTTTACTTTTCAGTTGTTGCTACTTATTCTTAAACCTAATAAATAAAGACTTCCTTCTCTACATATACAAATTTTTTTAGTTTGGTACTGAAATAACTCATATTTCCTTCTCTACATATACAAATGTTTTTAGTTTGGTAATTTTACATATACAACCGAAGTCTACATACGAAGTATACATTGGAAGTCTAATTAATGAATATTGATTGTGAAATTTAACCAACATATATATAACCTAATTCGTCAAAGTGGAATCCTTACTATTCCCGAAGTGTACAGCAAAAGTCTAAAAGCGAAGTCTACGATGGAAAAATTTACTCATACCGCCAACAACTTCCATAGTCTATAGTCTAGGGTCAGTGCACAACAGTCCACTTCACTACTATCGAAGTCCTTTTACTTCACGAAGTCTACACGCGAAGTCTACGATGGAAGTTTACTGATAGCGCCAACAGCTTCAATAGTATACAGTCTAGTGTCAGTGCACAATGGAAGTCCTTTTACTCCCCTACTAATGCTTATTTATATTCGTGAAACTAATAAATAAAGACTCCTGTACATATACAAATGTTTATATTTTGGTACTGAAATAAGTCATACTATTATACAACCGAAGTCTACATACGAAGTATACATTGGAAGTCTAATTAATGAATATTGAGGTCCACTTCACTGTTCACGTAGATTTTGTTTGTTAATCGTTTAAACGGCATTTAATAAAAACTGTTCACTTAATATTATGACTATAATGAAGTCACGGCTTTTCGTTTTACTTTTTGAAAAGGGCGACGTATCATGAAATCTCCACGCCAAAAGAGATGTCTTTTCGTCTATTCGTATATATATATATATATATGTAGTTACGTAAACACATCTCTACATCTTTCATCTCTAAAACTTCCATATCTTCTTCCAAACATTCAGACGAAAAGAATGGATCCGATTAGGGCAAGGAAGATTCGCTTTCGTATGGATATGAAGGGACTAACAAAAGAGTACCCTACTTTGAGGATCGTCGAAGAAGGTAATATTAAATGATTTGAAGGTTTCCATCTCGTATTTGGTGTGAAGAATCTAATATGTTAATCCATGATACAGGTTACCATGTGGAGGTTCCAATAAATGGACCAGAGGGCACTCCTTATGAGGGAGGAGTGTTTTGGCTTTCCTACTCATTTCCGATTGCGTATCCATTAGGGCCACCAAGGGTGTATTTCCGTACGAAAATATACCATCCCAACATCAACGCAAACGGGGCCATCTACCATGAGATGCTTAGAACTCGATGGAGTCCTGCGCTCCGCCCGCTCGACGTTGGCAACGAAATCCTCCACCTCATGGCTTCACCGAACTTGACCTCAGAGCCTTTGGTGGCTGAAGCGGCCGAAACGTTCGTAAATGACAAGGCCAGGTTCGAGGAAATTGCTCGGCGGTGGACGGAGGAGCATGCATGGAGTGCGGTGGTCGAATTTAAGAGAATAATGAAGAAAAAAGGAGTTTATTATTATTTTGTTTAATTAAATTTTAGCTTTTTTATGTTTTTTATTTTATGTTTTACAAGTTCTTTTCATTTTACAAGTTCTTTTTTATGTTTTTTATTTTAAGAGCATTTCCAATATAGATTTTGAATGTAGAAATTTGAGAGACGAAATTCACAGAATTGAGAATGCCGGAATTTAGGGATCTGAGTAATTTTCAGATTTGGGAATTAGGGATTGAATACCGAATTAGGGAGGAAAACGACGTCGTTTAAGTGAGCAGTAAAACGGTTTCGTTTTTCTTTAACCCGTGTAATGATTTTATGCCGAAGTATACAACCGAAGTTTACATTGGAAGTCTACTTACTAAATATTGATTGTCAAATTTAATGCTTAAGGTCCGTTGCCCTTGGTAGTTAACTAGTCACCCATACTTACATGGTACAACTCCTCCTATTTGGTTCGAATTGAAGTGAAAACAAAGTTTTTTTTTTAACACAAGTTTGAACATGAGAATAACCTAGATTGAGCACAAGTCCGGACACAAGTTTCAAATATAATTTAGATTTTTTTCACAAATTTTAACCCAAAGTTCGACATAATAATGACTCTAGACCTGACATGATAGTAGCTTACTTTTGAACACACGTTTGGACACGGTAGAAACAGAATAAAAGTCCTTTGTACAACGAAGTCTACAACGGAAGTCTATAACTGATGTTTACAACCGAAGTCTACCTTACACATCTCTCATTTTCACATCTAAGTTTAGTATAACCTGGTTGTCCGCAGTTCGTACAGTTGTACGTGGGGTTCATCTTCCGCGGTGTAGTCCCTTTCCTCTTGGCGATTTCAAGCCAAGTTTGCCATCTAGACTTCTTCTTCCGACCTTTTTTACGACCAACTTCAGGAGGTAAGCATAATACCTCCTCTTTGGGACATTTGTCGGCGTCCTTGGCTCGGAAAATGCTGCCGCTGTAGCTCGCGTATAAATAATGTCTCTCGTAGGAAGGACAAATAACCGTAGACACATCTTGACGGCACTCGATTAAAACCGCGTAAACATGTGAGCAAGGGATCCTCTCGATTTGTAAGACACCACATGTACACGCACCTTGGCCCATATCAACAAGGAAATTATGGTTTCCTCCCCTGACGTAGAATTGGACATCATTGATGCGTTCCGTCGTCATGGAAGCCGTGTAATACTCACGTATATTCAACAAATAGTCAACACCTCGACTATAGCGTGTTGGTACACTCAACACATCCTCTCGCCTTTTGTAAAACTATCTTCCTAGTTTTGATCGGATAAAGTCCAGAAGAAATGCTATTGGAAATCCTCAAGCTACCTTTAATGCCGCATTGATTGATTCGGCCATGTTACTCGTCTTGATGTTGTACCTCATTCCCGGAAAGTGCACACGTGACCACAACTTTGGGTCAGCCTCCTCCAAGTATGTTGCAAGATCCGGCTTTGCAGATCGTATCACCTCCATATATCGGTCATAATCTTCTTCCGTATATGCGTACGCTGCACCTTTGACCAAGTACATGAGATCTTTCCCCCTAAATTTTTTCACTATATTGCATTCAAGGTGGTAATAACAAATGCCACGTGTTGCCTTCGGGAAAACCTTTTCAATCGCGTTCTTTATCGCGATCTCCCTATCCGAAATGATCACCAAATTTCCTTGATCCTAGACACAATCACTCAATTTGGTAAAAAACCACTCCCACAAAGCATTAGTCTCACTGTCCACAATCCCAAAAACCAAAGGGAAAATTTGAAAATTAGCATCTTGTGCACATGCAACTAACAACACTCCCTCGTACTTCCCAGTTAAATGCGTCCCGTCAACGACGATGACACGTCGGAGATACTTAAAACCCTCGATTGAGGCTCCGAACGATAAGAAAAGGTACTTAAACCGGTTTTCTTCATCGACCTCAAGAGCGGTGATGTTCCCGGATTCGCTTCCTTGATTTGATGGAGATACGATGGGAGATTCTCGTATCCATTTTTCCAAGTTCCCCGCACCATTTCACGTGCATAACATAATGCCCTATATGAAGTAGTATAATCCAATATCATGCCATACATTTGTTTCATAGCATCTTTGATGTGTTGCGGCGTAATTCCATTAATTATTCCAACACTCTCGTAGAAAAGTCTTCCAATGTATTTGGCGGTAGCACGTTTGCGGTGCTTCACTCGATCATCACGTGAACATGTATGGACATTGATATACTTTGTCACCCAAAACCGATTTGCTACATTCTTTACAGCCGCTCTTAACCTCCATTGGCATCCTTCCACACAACAAATGGCCACAAATAGCTTTGGTTTAGACTTGAGTACCTTGTATGCAAATCGCAGCATAACACAAGTTAATTGCAGTTCTCGAACTAGCTCCGCCTTGCTACCAAAACTTTGCGACACGAATATGGTATCGGACCATGTAAACATACTCGAACGACCAGCTTGAACGTCGAAGGAGATATCCTCTCCATCTTCGTCTTTAACTTTTCCATACTCACTGTAATCATCATCAATATTTTCTCCATACTCTTCTTTAACAGCCTCTTCTTTCACTTCATCTTTTTTCACTTCCTCTTCTTTCACTTCTCCATCATTACACTCATCCTCATCCTCATCCTCATCGTTTTGTGGATTTTCATCTTCATCATTATTTTCATCCTCGTCTGAATTTGCATCTCCGTTGATGTCGGTTTCCGTCTCAAACCGACTTGATACACAAAGACGTATCATACAGGTTCTACGTAGCTCCATCAAACTATGGACTTGTCTATCGTTTGTGACGTGCATCGGAGGTGTGTCATGAGGCATTTGTTCAACCAGTGAACTAGGTAATGAATAAGTGAGCTCCACAACCTCCATTTTTTGTAACTTATAATCATCTCGAGCCATTTCAACAAGTTCCCTATGTGTAAAACCATCGCCCAAGATAAACATTCTCCCTCCTTTACGGGTATCCAACTCAAAATGCCACATACCATCTTTCATAATCCAATCTCCATAAACAACAGGTATTTGAACAACCATCTGTCAATAAAAAAGATATGAAGCTTAGTTAGCAACAATCGAAATTTTTGGATATTAGATTTACCCCATAAATATTAGTCTTCAACTTGTCAAACTAACACAGATGATAGAGACATAGGTACCACAAATGTGAGAACAAAAAAACCATGAAATCTCTTAATAGAATGACATATAATTAGATTTTTGAAAAGACTGTGTATTGTAGACTTCCTCTGTACACTTCCATTTTTCGATAGTAGACTTCCCGTGTAGACTTCTGATCACTCGCTGGAAGTCTACGTTGACTGAGCTAACTAGTCACCAAATGAAAAAATTAGATTTACCCCATAAATATTAGTCTTCAACTTGTCAAACTAACACAGAAGATAGACACATAGGTACCACACATGTGAGAACAAAAAAACCATGAAATCTCTTAATAGAATGACATATAATTAGGTTTTTAAAAAGACTGTGTATTGTAGACTTCCTCTGTACACTTCCATTTTTCGATAGTAGACTTCCCGTGTAGACTTCCGATCACTCGCTGGAAGTCTACGTTGAATGAGCTAACTAGTCACCAAATGAAAAAATTAGATTTACCCCATAAATATTAGTCTTCAACTTGTCAAACTAACACAGAAGATAGACACATAGGTACCACACATGTGAGAACAAAAAAACCATGAAATCTCTTAATAGAATGACATATAATTAGGTTTTTAAAAAGACTGTGTATTGTAGACTTCCTCTGTACACTTCCATTTTTCGATAGTAGACTTCCCGTGTAAACTTTTGATCACTCGCTGGAAGTCTACGTTGAATGAGCTAACTAGTCCCCAAATGAAAAAAATAGATTTACCCCATAAATATTAGTCTTCAACTTGTCAAACTAACACAGATGATAGAGACATAGGTATCACACATGTGAGAACAAAAAAACCATGAAATCTCTTAATAGAATGACATATAATTAGGTTTTTAAAAAGACTGTGTATTGTAGACTTCCTCTGTACACTTCCATTTTTCGATAGTAGACTTCCCGTGTAGACTTCCGATCACTCGCTGGAAGTCTACGTTGAATGAGCTAACTAGTCACCAAATGAAAAAATTAGATTTACCCCATAAATATTAGTCTTCAACTTGTCAAACTAACACAGATGATAGAGACATAGGTACCACACATGTGAGAACAAAAAAACCATGAAATCTCTTAATAGAATGACATATAATTAGGTTTTTAAAAAGACTGTGTATTGTAGAATTCCTCTGTACACTTCCATTTTTCGATAGTAGACTTCCGATCACTCGCTGGAAGTCTACAGGGGGTACTTTTGCATTTTAGGCATACGCTTTGCAGACTTCCAGGGAAGTCTTCACAACCGTAGACTTTCCTGGAAGTCTGCAAAGGGTAGTTTTGCATTTGACTAGTGGTTTGACTTTTTGTGCAGACTTCCCTGGAAGTCTGCACAAAAAGAGGGGGTAGTTTTGCATTTGACCAAATTTTGACTTTCTCCAGGGAAGTCTGCAAATAAAAGTAGACTTCATAGGAAGTTTGCAAAAAAAAAGTAGACTTCCTTGGAAGTCTGCAGCATTTGTAGACATCCGTACAGGGCAGTTTTGCAATTGTGAATTTTTTCTGGAAGTCCGCAAATGGAATGTGAACTTCCTAGGAAGTCTGCAAAAAAAAAGGGGTAGTTTTGCATTTGACCAAATTCGTTGATTTCAGTAGTAGACTTCCCTGGAAGTCTACACTATGTATCTACACTTTCTGGAAGTCTGCAAATATTGGTCAACGTTTTATTTTTTGGTCAAATGCAAAACTGCCTCTTTTTGTCTGTGCAGACTTCCCTGGAAGTCTACTTTCCGATTTCCAAATGCAAAACTACCCTTACGTTTTTGCAGACTTCCAGGGAAGTCTGCACATAAAAGTCAAACCTCTGGTCAAATGCAAAACTAACCCCGTCTACGTGGCACTGTTTTTTTGTTTCCAAAGGAATCATGCAGACTTCCTTGGAAGTCTACTTCGTATTTTTCACATAAATTGTCAAATGCAAATATGCCCTCTTCGTTGACTTCTGGAAGTCTACACAGAAAGTCTACGAGTTTCAGATCTGAAATTTCTAAATGTTTTTGTTTTGATTACCTTTTCACACGTTGAGCTCGTATTTTGATTCCTCCACCCCCGGAACTTAGAATTCTAACCAATATTGGTGTCGTAAAGCAAGATTTGCGAGAAATCAACCCGTTTTTATAAATTATTTTCAGAACTAAACTTAGCAAGATTTATTGATGAAATTGTAGAGGAGAATAAAGGACAGATGTTATAAGGATTAAATCAGACCATTAAGTACTCGAAAATCAGTTGTTGAGTCATTAAGAGCTCGAAATTGGTTGTTCATGGTGGTTGGAAAATTGATGAAGATGGCATTTCCGTAAATAAGTTGATTTATGTGGGATTGTTCAGATTTTTCATCTTTGATTGGAAGTCTACGAAACACAAAAGGAAGTCTACGTAATGACAGTTTTGTAATTAAATGGACAGTTTAGTGGCAAAGACTCAAAAAATAGAAGAGAGAGAAAGAGGGGTGTAGTTTTGCATTTGACCAAGAAAAAGAGTGTAGTTCAGAAAACGTCCCTGAAAGTAATTGGGAAACGAAAATCAGAATTCCAATTGAACGGTTCTTTGTTTAAGAATCAGAATTCCAAACGAAAATCAAAATTCCAATGGTCTTTAACTTCATCAATCGTCTCCAAATCCAATTTCCCGAGTTGCGAAAATCAGAATTCCAATTGAACGTTTCTTTGTTTAAAACAAGATATAAAATTTGAATTAGTCAAGGTTGTCAAAGCCAGTATTCACTTTTGTTGTGGAATATCATGAACGAAGAGGTTTCTCATCACACTAGAAGTATTGCGTCCGTCTAGTAACCAGAAAAGCCTCTTCCAAGCTAAGGTCCTTTACTCTTCATGTCACCCTACTGAATACGTATTTTGTAGGCCAAAACCCCATCCAAAGGTACATTTTTTAACTCTTAAAAGCAATTGCTTCTACAAAGTCCTTGCGAATTCATTAATGTGGACCGTGGAGTATGTTTGTCCCTCTATCTTGTGAAGTTGTATATTTAACTTGTGAAGAAGGATCTCAAAGGTGGTATATGAAATATCAACCCATAAGTGATTGATCTTTTACTTGACGATGATGTTAATAAAATCTTGGATTGATGAGTTTGTGCATATGATACTCGTAGATTGACCATAGGATTATTATTTAATATTTTGAATCTTGGGTTGTTAGATTGTTTCACTTTTCAGTATATTTTTGCGACAAAATTGTTGACTACTTTTTGTTAATCTCTTTGTAGACCTTTAACTTCTGCAGCTTCTCCAATCGGAATTCAACAATAGGGTATTTAGAATGAAATCAAAACTACAAGGCGAAAATACGAATATAAAGAAACTTAAAGGGACCTTCAGTGTAATGAATGGGAAATAGTCAGGATATTATTATTGAACAACAACTTTCACTTCCCCAAAAACAAAATTAGGGCTCTTCCTCTTCTTCATCAACGAAAGGCGAAATTTTTCCGATGCCTAAATTCGAAAGTACGATTCGATTCGAATTTTGCTTACTCTAAAAGCTTTTATTTATCAATTCTCTCTATCCAATTGATTTTGATAACATGTATCTCTCAGGCTGGAGCAAATGGGTTGCACTTGCGGTTTTGCTATGGAAACCTGATGATCGTGACTACGAGAAACCCCTGTATGATCCTCGTAAAGCTAACTTCACAGCAGAGGAAGAGCTTGACAGAATGCTAAAAGAAATTACTGAAAGCGATGTAATTTTTGTTATCTTATGGTTTAGTGTACATGTAAGCAATCAGCAATTAAAATTTGTGAATTGCTTATGAAAATAGGGTTTTGATATAGGTTTCTCGTACTATCGCTGCGTTTTCAACTACCACAGTGCTTATCTGGATTCAGATGAATTTGTGGATGAGCCAGAAACCACTGATGAGGATTTACTCAAGAGGCTCTCTCACGTATCACTTGATGAATACAATCAAAAGAATGTGAGAACTAGTCTTACTACTCTTATGCACTGTGCTTTCGAATAAAAACGTGCTTATTTTTATGAATGTGTTGTATGGTCATTGTTTTGAAAACAGGAGACAAGGTATGAGTTTGTGAAGGTTGTGAAAGCCAATTTTCACGTTGCTTCTTGGTTTATGTTTCTTATAACATTTGAAGTTATAGATCCTTATGATAAGCTGGTAAAACTCTTCCAAGCAAGGGTAAGCCAAGTCCGAGATAACTTAACTGAGTACGTCTTTTGCAGGCCGATCAAAAAGGTAATATAGAAAGCAGATTTAGCTGCCAAATTTTCTGTTGAAAGTTGTTTTTTTCTTCTTGAATAGCTATTTGGTTTGTTTTGATAGTGAAATGTGTTGGGACTCTTAAGACTCATGTTGAGAAAGATGCAAAGAAACAAAGGTAATGAAACATCTATCTACAATGGTCTTTACTTTGTTCATGGTAGATTCTTGTATGGTTAATTTTCCTTCTCTTTACAGATTAGAGTAGGAGCTTTTACATGCCACGAGGGAGAAGAGTATAGACTTGTTGTACGAGTTGCTCTCTTTTAGCGGTGTCTGTTGTTGGCTACTAACTAAGAATCAATCAATATTACGTTTTTAAATTTGAACATTCTTATTGTAACGTTGTATCCCCTTGGCTGATGAAACAGAGAGCATTTAAAACAGAAACAATGTCTAAAATGAGAAATTCTGGTGGGTAAAAAAGATTAATGATTTCTTTTAACACCTTTTTAGAATAGTTTGAACTGTAGGTATATATATTTTTTTTTTGTCGGCCAAGAGAACTGTAGGTATATATGTGAAAATTCCGAGTGGGAATTAAATGTAAAGATACAAACTATGAGCTAAAAGGCAAAGAAACATAAATTTCTAGGGGCTTAATTGTAATAAGAAATCATTTAATATAGAGTTCGAGAGACGGCAGAGAAAAACATCGCAAAAATCGCTTTCCCAGAAATTAGGGTTAGATTCTTGAGGAGCAATGGAGAAAGAAGGTTATGATGGTACGAATCGAATCGAACTTTAAATCCAAACTAATTTTGGTGGTTCGAATCAGACATCGAAATACCCAAATCGAGATGGTTGAATTGGATTTCAATTTCTATTCATACATATTGTAATTGTAATTGGGTCGATTAGAAATTTGCATTCCTAAGTAATATAACACAGTAATTGAATCGTAATGTCAATCGTATGTGCGTAAAAAAAAAATCTCGGGCTGAAATTCAAATCTGTTAATTGATGAACATTAGGTAATACTATGAACACTGAGTATTACTATGAACACATGGTAATACTGAAAATACTGGTTATTGCTATGAATGCTGAAATACTTATAACAACTAGCTTTCGGTAGGTTTAATGACGTTTTCGGCTTTTTTCCAAGATACATTACATTTTGATTATGGAGGACACTCTGTCAATAACACACATTATGTCAAGAAATGACAACAAGGAGAAGAAAGACATCAAGGACAACCAGGACAAGAAGAATAAACAAAAACATCGATTTTACTATGATGTAGTATAAACTATACACTTTGATCTATTGCTTTTTGTTGTATGGTTTAATTATGTACTTGATTTTTGTATACAACTGATGTATCTAGGTATCACTGAATTTTTTAGGTATAACTAGGAATACTAGGTACGACTGTACAAATAAAATGAATTAAAAACCATTTAAATTGTATAAAACTAAACTAAAAAAATGAATTAAAAATAATTAATAAAAAGTAATATGTTTGAAATATATATAATAAAATAATTAATTCATTCAACCAATTAAAAAATTAAAATATTGATAAACCCTAGAATTTGGGAGAAATATTTGTTTTGGTTATTTGGATATTTATTTGAATTAAAAAATACTAAAAATATGTAACTGAGTCAATCAAATTATGCCACATGGCATCATTTTTTCGACATATTTAACACATGTGCACCGTCATTTAGTTATATTTAACACATGTGCGCCGTCATTTTAACACATAGTAGTCCCTAGTTTCAAAGTATTACGATTTTGGTCATAGTTGTCTGTTTAGGGTTTTTGCTATTTTGTTAGTTGTACAAGGGTTTATAAGAACACAATTTAGTTGTCCACTTGATTTTAGGAAGTTTTAGCACATTTCCAATGATTCTATAAAATAATATGTCCAATAACACATTTTCTATGATGATTTGCATTTTTGGTAGTTAACTCTATCAAACTCATCTTATAAGTATATGGTGGTTTATGGAAGATAAATAGTTTGTGTGTTACAATTGATAAAACTTATTTTCAATTTTTTTATTTAATATAGTGTAAGATAAACAACTATTATAAAGTTAGTTCCTTTTATTTACAAATTTTGCTTAGTTTATATTTTTGAAAATAAAATTTCGTATTTAAGTAGATAAATAAGAATAAAATACCATTAATTATTAAAGAATATTTTTAATTATTTAAAATACAAATAATAACTATAGTTTAGATAGTAATCAACTTCAAATCCAAATAACTATGGATAGTTCTAAATAATAATCAAGTTCAAACACACATAACATATCACTTCTTAGTGATACGCATACAAGAAAAAATAGTTCTTAGTTGTCAAGCATATGGAAGAAACAAATTACGAATAACAAAATGATCATGTCACACCACTTTGGCAATCTTCTTTCACACAACTTCTTTCATTCTCATTTGACTCACTACTGCTTTTACTCTCTCGATCTCCATTAACTTCATCCTCCATTGCTTCATGTTGTTCTTCCTATGTTCTTTGATCCACTCCATAAAGAGTAACTAATTGCATATACCATCCAATACATCGAATAACTAATTTCCTCCACATAAAATTTCTTGAACAATAGTGGGTACATTTTTCCTTTTATTGAAATACATTCATACCCATCTCCGTTTTTTACATAATATCCTCTATAATCAAAATGTAGGGTTGTACCCATTGTATCCTGAAGAAAAAAAAAGAAAACATCATTAAACCTACTGAAAACTAGTTGTTATAAGTATTTCAGTGTTCATAGTAATACCTAGTGTTCATAGTAATACCCAATGGTCATAGTAATACCCAGTGGTCATAGTAATACCCAATATTCATCAATGTGCAAATTTCAATTCGAGCCGGAGATATTTCTTTTACGATTGACACTACGATTCAAAAATTGTATCATCACATTACTTAGCAATGCATATTTCTAATCGACCAAATTCAATTGGAACAATGTACATGCATAGAAATCGAAATCCAATTCAACCATATCAATTTAGGTATTTTGATTTTGGATTCGAACTACCAAAACTGGTTAAATAACTACCAAACTACTTTGATTAGAGCTAACATTAAGAGAACTCACCTCAATTAAGCTTGAACGAGCTGAACAGATCAAGGAACGAGCTTGAGCTTCAAGAGAGGATGGGTTTC
Organism: Draba incana; assembly: GCA_963576765.1. NCBI lineage: Eukaryota > Viridiplantae > Streptophyta > Magnoliopsida > Brassicales > Brassicaceae > Draba > Draba incana. The sequence goes on from OY755215.1 coordinate 1,750,078, forward strand.
AGATGAATTTGGTCGGGGAAGAAGAATCAAGGTGAAGCAATGTGATTTGTCGATTTAATATTTTTGTTTTTGTTTTAATTCAGTTCAACAGGTTTTTTGGTCTTTTCACAATTCATTAAATGGTAAAGGAAAGAAGGAGTGGATTTTGTGGCATATGGGGTAGAGCAAAGTTTTCTGATTTGGTTTTTCCAGATTATGGCAAATCAGAACTTGATCCAAATGAAATGGTTCTTTGCAAATCTTTCATTTATAAAACTAATTTTTTTTTTCAATACAAAAAAATGTGTGATTTATTCAACTAATTTACCTTATAAAAAAGTCCATTCCGAGACATCATGGAAAATGCAACATTTTTAGAATATGTAGACAGGTACACTAATATAATTATAGTAGGTGGGTTTGATAATGAAACAATAACTAAGTATCCAAATCCTTAATTATTTAACAAAAATCAATTACACGAAGGACTGATTAAACAAACTTTAAACTTTCCCCTTTTTTCCCTCGAATCCTCGTGGATTTAGTCGTAACTCGTTATCCATAATCCAAAAATAGCTTTAAAATGGCAAAAAGATTATCTTTTTTTGTTCAAACCAAATCTTTTCTTTTTGTTTGGGTCAAAAAAAAAAAACTGTAAAAGTTTATCATTTTCCTCATTAGTTATTTAAACCCTTCACGAGTTTTTCAATTCCAAAGATCAAAGAAAGTCACGGATCAATCTTCTTCATTTTTGATTTTCTATATTTCAATCTTTCCCTCAATTTCTATCTTGCGGTGTTTGTTCTTATCTACTCACAAGAAAGCATAAGACTCTTACTTTTTCTCTTCTCTCTCCTTGATTTGCTCAGCCATTGATATATAGTGAAGAAAGTTTGGATTTTGCGAAGTGGGTTTTTGAAAAAATGGGTTCTTCAGTGGAACAGAACATTTTGGTGACTGGTGGAGCTGGATTCATTGGAACACACACTGTTGTTCAGCTTTTGAATCAGGGTTTTAAGGTTACAATCATTGATAATCTTGATAACTCTGTTATTGAAGCTGTTCATAGGGTTCGTGAGCTTGTTGGTCCTGATCTCTCTACCAAACTTGAATTCAATCTGGTCAGTACCAAATAAAGTTTCCATTTTTATGTAAAAATCTCTCCTTTTGGGTTTGATTCCCAAGAAAAGTTGAAGACTTTGCTCTGTTATGCATATAGATTATTGGATTTATTTAGTTATTTATGGTGTTTTGATTGATTTTTAGGGTGATTTAAGAAACAAAGGAGATATTGAGAAACTCTTTTCCAATCAGAGGTTATGTGAAACCTTTTTTGAGACTTTGAATTATGCAATATTATATTCAACTTTTTGTCCGATGTTCTGATTTCTTTGTGAGTGAATACAGATTTGATGCTGTGATTCATTTTGCTGGTCTTAAAGCTGTGGGTGAAAGTGTTGGGAATCCTCGTCGTTACTTCGATAATAATTTGATTGGAACAATCAATCTATATGAAACAATGGCTAAATACAATTGCAAAATGGTTAGACTCAAATCCTTCAATTTTTGTTAAATGGTTAGAATGATTCACATTGATGGTGGAATTAATATACAGATGGTGTTTTCGTCGTCTGCCACGGTTTATGGCCAACCTGAAATAGTTCCATGTGTTGAAGACTTTGAGTTACTAGCTATGAATCCTTATGGTCGTACTAAGGTACTAAAAGTTTGAGTCTTTGAGTCCATAATCTTGAAAGTTATTTTATTTGTGAGTTAGATCTTGAAAATTTATGTAAATTGTTATGTGTGTAGTTGTTTCTTGAAGAAATAGCGAGAGACATTCACGCTGCGGAACCAGAATGGAAGATAATTCTTTTAAGGTATTTTAATCCGGTTGGAGCTCATGAGAGTGGAAGAATTGGAGAAGATCCAAAGGGCATACCGAATAATCTCATGCCTTATATCCAACAAGTTGCGGTTGGACGATTACCTGAACTCAATGTATTTGGACATGACTATCCTACTAAGGATGGTAGCGCGGTACAACATCGATTTCTTTATTCGGTTAGGAGTTATGATGATAGATTGATAAACTAACGTACACTACTTTGCAGGTTAGAGACTACATTCATGTAATGGATTTAGCAGATGGTCATGTTGCTGCATTAAACAAGCTATTTTCAGACTCAAAGATCGGTATAAACTCTATACGACATTTCAATCAAAGATTAGGATTTTGAGAATGTTTAATGCGTCTTAGGTTGTACTGCTTATAATCTTGGGACTGGTCAAGGAACTTCTGTCTTAGAAATGGTTTCGGCTTTCGAAAAAGCTTCTGGCAAGGTAAATTTTCTCTTCTTATTTCCGCGATTACGATTTTGTGCGAATGAGACTGATGATTTGCTGTTTAAAATGTTTTTTTTTTTGCAGAAAATACCTATCAAGCTATGTCCAAGAAGAGCCGGAGATGCAACAGCTGTTTATGCTTCTACTGCTAGAGCTGAGAAAGAACTCGGATGGAAGTAAGTACATCGGTTTTTACCATTTTTACATATAATAACCGAACCATCTTGCTTGTGAAAAAAAAATCAGATCTTTTTTTCTACAAGGATAGAGAATCATGAACTTGAAGAACCATACTTTGAAGTTATTATGCATAAGGGATTTTGATTATTTGTGATTTTGTTGTTTGATTAGGGCAAAATATGGAGTGGATGAGATGTGCAGAGACCAATGGAACTGGGCAAACAAGAATCCATGGGGTTTCCAGAAAAAGCCTTGATTTCTTCTTTAAAAAGTCTTTTCTTTCACTACTCAATATAAAGAGAAGAAACAAAACTATATAGATGTAGTTTTATTTTCCTGCATCTATTTCATTTCTCTTCAAAAAAAAAAGTTGTATCGAACGAGTCCACTTTTGATTAATAAAAAATTACGTATGCCACATATTTTCAGAGTTCATAGTAACTTCTCATAAACTCACTGCAGAAACATTCTCAATTCGAGATTAAATAGCAAGAGTAATAAAATGTTGTCTTGTTGGCAAGTAAAAACGAAAACATGTAAAACATATTTCAACAACATGAACTAAAATGTGTATTATATATATATCACAACAAGCAATGTAAAACTTACAAACTGATCAAATGTCGAACCCTTTTCATGGGTTCCTCGCTGCTAATGATACAGATAATTCGTGTATTAGCAACTCTATCTCTTCTAGACTTCCTCGCCTTCTTCGTAATTGCTACTCTTGAGAATGTTGTATTTGCAGAGAGGACACGTCGCATTTAAGTAAAGCCATTTGTCCACACAGTTGCAATGGAAATGGTGGCCACAAGGGAGTTCTCGTAGCTCAGTCTCGTCTTCATAAGCCGAGAGGCAAATGCAGCATTCCTGTAGATTCACAAAACCAAAATCCGGTTTTCTCGATCAAAAACTGAACAGAGTCTATCCACAACACAACATGAAAAAAGAATGATTCCATGTTTACTTACTGCATCCTCGTGAGGAAGAGTATGTTCGATGGGTGAATCTGTACCACATTCAGTCATCACTCCTCCTGAATCTCCTTGTGCTTCGTCTCCTTCATCAACAGTGTGTTTCTCCGAATCATTAACCTTTCGGAATTTGTATTTAGTAAGTTGGTCAATGTCTTCTTTCGACGCTCCTTCCTGCATTTTCCAACCAAATCGCGTTGGAACAAATCTGATATACATGAAGGTAAAAAAAAATGCAAAACTGGTTAAGAGAAGTTACCTGTTCTGCAACGGCGTATAGCACAGCAATGATGCAAGGCAAGCAGCAGCAAACAGCAATGCCGATAACACAAGCCAATGCAACGCAGAAAACCACAAAGAACACATCGAAACCGAGAAAAACTATACACAACCTATAAAAACACAAAGAAATTCAATCAATTTCAAGACTTTGACACATTCAAGAGAACTTAAGAAATGTGAAGGAAGAGAAGAACAAACCAATAAAGCTGAGGAGATCCTTGTGCTAACTCTTGACCACCAGAAGAAACCCAGTAGAATCCAATGATCCACCATACAAACGAAAACATTGTGTTTCCAGATTCTATATGCTTAGCAAAACTAATCACAGAAAACACAAACCTTTAGCCAAATCTCACATTACAATCACTAGAGCTAATTCTTAAAGAGAACATACCTATTGCTTTCACTCTCCAAGTATCTATCTTCCATAGACGAAGCTGATGATGATGAAGAAGAAGAAGAAGAAGAACGAGACCTTGAACTCATTTCTCTTCTTCTTCTATTCCTCCTACGATACTCCATACAAACACATACCATATGCATAACACATTGTAATCCATACCCAATAATCCAAACCCTAAGTGGCATATTCGGCTTCTCATCGCTGCTAAGCACAAGAACAGATATAGCAACGGCGACGAAAGCAAGATTCCAAACGAAATCCAAAATCACCACAGGTTTAGAGTAAGCCCAATCGCTTTGCCTTTCTTCGAGCTGCTCCGCCGCTGATTCACGAACCAGCATCGACGAATCTCTCATCATCATCCTTCCGCTACTTGCATGTCTTAGTAACCTCGCCGCTTCTCTAAGCCCTGTTCTCCTCACCGATCTCCTTCCGCCGCCGCCGCCACCGTCGTTATCAATTCCGGTCAAAAGCAGAGGCGACGCATCAATGGCGTCGGTAGAAGGTGAAGAATTGTTCGCTGTTGACATTTTTTTGCTTCGAATCTTGAGAAATTGATCTCAATTTGTTGGAATTGGTGTAGCTTTACGCCATTAGAGACGAAATTGGATTTTTTAGGGTTTCGATTCGATTCGAAGAACAGAGAGAAAGAGGAGAGAAAGAAGATGAATCGGAACGAAAATCAATTTTAATAAATTTATCACCATAAATGACAACCAGACAAATAAGAGGGGCATATATGTAAAATGGAATATTTTTTGCGTATTTTATCGGGGCTATATAATAAAATCAGAATATTTGGTCCCGAATTTAAATTATTGCCTTTCTACAGGCCCTTTAATGCAAAAGTATCGTTATCATAGAACTAAAACCCTTGGGTTGGATTCTTCTCTCCAGCAACATTTTCCCTCCAAACGAGAAAACCCCCAAATCTCACAGATCGGAGATTCGTTTCTCTTCCGGCGAAAAAATGGCGGATTCGTCTTCAAATTCCGGCGTCGGAGGTTACGAGATCCCTTGGGTTGAGAAATACAGACCCAGCAAGGTAGTCGATATCGTCGGTAACGAAGATGCAGTCTCAAGACTTCAAGTCATCGCTCGCGACGGAAACATGCCCAATCTTATCCTTGCGGTGATTTTCACTGTTCTTAGTTCTTCGATTCTTTCAATTAGCATTCTCTTATTCTCAATCCTCCTCGAATTTGCGAAAAAAAAACTGTTTATCGAAGTGAATAAGGTCTAGCTTCTGTGTAGATTTGAGGATAAATCTGTTGATTTTAGGGTTTTTGATCATTTTTTGTATTGAAAGTTTGATTTGTAGTGTTTTATAGGAATCTGTGTTTAGTAAGGATTTGGTTAGTGTAACTAGTGGAATTCTGATATGTGTGTGTTTGATATCTGCAGGGTCCTCCTGGAACGGGTAAAACGACGAGCATTTTGGCTCTTGCGCACGAGCTTCTTGGCCCGAATTATAGAGAGGCTGTTCTGGAGTTGAATGCATCTGATGATAGGTATGTTTATATATGATGATAGGGATTTTGCTCCGTCTTCATTCGTTTATTGGTTTCTCATCGTATGCGTGGTACTGTTTATGTAGGGGTATCGATGTAGTTAGGAACAAAATTAAGATGTTTGCGCAGAAGAAAGTAACACTTCCTCCGGGGCGTCATAAGGTTGTAATTTTAGATGAAGCTGACAGGTTTGTGCTGCTAAAGCTACAGTCTTTTTGGATTGTGTCTGTCAAGTTTTTGTGATTCATTTGTGCTGCGTTCTGTTTTGGGTTTGTTTGTGCAGCATGACATCTGGAGCACAACAAGCGTTGAGGAGAACGATTGAGATTTATGCAACTTCTACACGGTTTGCACTTGCTTGTAACACATCGGCGAAGATTATCGAGCCCATTCAGAGTAGATGCGCCCTTGTTCGGTTCTCGAGATTATCTGATCAGCAGATACTAGACCGTCTCATGGTTGTGGTTCAAGCAGAGAATGTATGGATTCACGAGTTTTCTTTCGTTCTACATGTTTCCTGATTTTTCGACATTTCTAATTGCTTGTGTGTTTCAATCTCTCAAGGTTCCTTATGTACCTGAAGGCCTCGAGGCGATAATCTTCACAGCTGATGGGGATATGAGGCAAGCTCTGAACAACTTGCAAGCCACATTTAGCGGGTTTCGGTTTGTCAACCAAGAAAACGTCTTCAAGGTTCGATACAAGACCTTAACTCACTTAGCCGATGAAACACTTTGATTTCATATCGTCAATTGCTAGATTTCTCCACTTGCTTTCTTTTCTCAGGTCTGTGACCAACCTCACCCGCTTCACGTCAAGAATATAGTTCGTAATGTGTTGGAAAGTAAATTTGACGATGCTTGTCACGGGTTAAAGCAGCTCTATGATCTTGGCTACTCTCCAACCGACATTATCACGACGCTTTTCCGTATAATAAAGAATTATGATATGGCTGAGTATCTGAAACTCGAGTTCATGAAGGTATATATCTGATTCTTCTTCACATCTCCACACATTCCACTCTGCATCTTCGTCTTACACCAATTATGTTCTTCAGGAAACTGGATTTGCGCATATGAGAATCTGTGATGGAGTTGGATCATATCTTCAGCTATGTGGTCTTCTGGCTAAGTTAGCCATCGTTCGTGAAACCGCTAAAGCAGCTTAAGCTAGGCTAATACCACTCTCAACTTTAGTAATGATCTGGTGGCTGGTTTGTATGTTTAAACCAAAGTCTCTTGTTTTGTAATTTGGTAGATCTTGGAACTAACTTGCTTTTTACTAGATTTGAATTGCTAGCGAATGTTTCTGACTATTATCTTTGAAGCTTAATCCCTATTATCTTTGAAGCTTAATCCTAATCATTTTGGTATTTTGATATCACAAACAAACAAATAATCTGACTGAAAAGTATTAGCAATGTAGTTTGAATGAACCTGTAATCATTGGAGATTCTTTCTCTTGCAAGTAGTTCCAAGGAACACAAATTCTCACCATAAAGTAAGTACCAAGGCTTAAAATGAACTTCGCTTAGGATTAAAACCATGGTTCAGCATAGAGACACAAACATGCAAACCAGACGGTACTTCAAGAAACCAAGAGATTGGTACCAATATGGAATCGCATCCTGGTGGGAGTATGTGCTCACATAGAGACTCAACCATCTTTGAAGCTTAATCCTAACAATTTTGATATCTTTTATATTATATAAAAAAAAAAATAGAAACAATTATTAAACAATGTAGTTTGAGTGAACCTATAATCATTGGAGATTATTTATCTGGCAATTATATATTGGAATCATCTGCAGTTGTGGTCTTAACAAAAAAGTAATAGTTTCTCAATAGATCACTAAATAATTGGCCCTTTTGTTTTTAAATTATTTGGATCATTGGGTGACTTTGTAATGCATATGTAAGTCACTTGCATCAAACTATGAGAAATTTCGTATCATGAAAATTTTGTCTTCTGAAATAAATCAATTGCCGAAATTTGGTTTCGAAATAGAGTTATAATAATATGTATTTGAAAGTTTTCCGACTAGTACATTATTGATGAATTTTGATGATCAAGATAGTTAGTCTAGTTTTTTTTCACTAATATCGTTGCTTTTTTTTTCACATTCACTAATATCGTTGCTATGTTTTTATAATCTAAATTCAAATCCACATGTGATACTGAATAAACAATTGATTTTTATTGGCTCAACAAACTTTTATCAATAAAATAATCTTACAAAACATTTCAACAAACAATTTTCAAACTTTCACATATTATTTTAATATAAAGATACATTTGATTGAATTACAACCCAATGCGAAACACAGTTTCACATAGATCAGAATTAATACAACTCGTTGAAACTAAAACAATCACCACAATCTTGAAAAGGAAAGACAACCAAGTACATAAACCATGAAACCAAATAACATGCAAAAAAAATGAAACTCCTCATGTTGGAATCTGCAGATTATTGCAGTTTACTTTCATCATCTCTTGTTCTCTTTGTGTAATTCTTGTTCTTAGACAGAAAAAGAGAGACGTTTTTGTAAAATCTTATGAAAGAGAGAATGAGATGAACTGAGATAGATAGAGTGATATGAGATATAGAGAACTGATTTTATTCATATCATACACAACATCTTAGTTTACATTTTGAGCCACAAAATAACTTCCACTTAGACATTATTAGCTCTCTAGATTTTTATCTTACAAAACAAGCAACTTCGAAACTAAAATCATACCAAACTAAACAGTGAGCTTTAACAACTACTTTGACTTATTGTACCTTGTCTCCTTTCCTTATTCTTACGTTTTTCCTTGATAATATTGATTGGTTTGAGAACAAATAGGCATCACTCAACACCTCAATCCTCTTTTTTTGGCAGCTATTATTTGTGGAATTCGAGAACACAATATGAATAGGCATGGCATATGATTTCACAACGAAGAAAACCCGATTCATATGCAAGAGTCTCTATCTGTGAAAATGATCTCTCTTTACCACCCGAATATTGTGTTAACACAAGCATATCCATGCCAAACACAATGTTAGAAAAAGAATCGTTGATCTTTGGTTTCACCGGCGTAATCATCTCGATTATTATCACTTTTCCTTTCTCAGAAACACTGTTCCAACAATTTTTTAGAATTTTTACACAATCTTCATCGGTCCAATCATGCAATATCCACTGTCATTTTAGCCATTTTTCGTAGTTAATATATATATTCGACCATTAAATTATGTATTATTAATAATAAAACTTTTTCATAAGTACGTATATACTTACTTTCATGAAGATAGCGTCTCCTTTTGGAATTTGTGTAAACATATCTCCGGAAACATGTTCTACTCCTACAATATTGCACAATAATTTGAAAAGATTGTTATCAAAACTAGATCTATCGAATACAAATTTTTCATTTCATCAGTTAGTGTTGTACCTGGATAAGGAGGAGCATGGGCTAAAACCGAGCTTTGATCGAAATTGATGCCTTTAATATGAGGATACTTGGAAGTCACTAGACCTATAACGGTTCCAATGCCTCCTCCCACATCCACTAAAGTGTTTACATCATCGAATCCCTTGTAAACTTCTAGAACTTTCTTCATAGTCATGGTAGAAGTTTCTGATATTGCCCGGTCATACATCTCACCGAATCGTTTGTTCGAACCAGCGTAATCGAAGACTTTCATGCCATGAGCAGAGGTGAATGCATCTTTTCCGTTCAATATCATATCTTTGAAATGTGCCCTATTAAAGATTAAAAATCAATTGTTCATTGATCGCGAGAGGTTGTAAGATTCTTATGTACGAGAGAGTTTAACATCAGATCCCGGCAAAGGATAAAGAAGAAATCACAGTTGATCAACTACTGTTATGGCTTATTTGTGAATAATTTTATAGGTTTTTTATATTTTTTGGTCAACCATGTTTTTAGGTTTATTACTCTACGTATATTTATAAAACATTTTGTTGTAAACTAGTTTAGTTAGAAGGTTTATTGATCGGAGTATGGGTTAATGTACGTGAGCTTGCTTGTGAATAATGAAAGAGTACGTACCAAGTGTGGAAACAGACCTCGGAAAGTGATAGCATGAACAAAGGCGCGAAAGAACCTGAGCCGCCTCCATTAGTCAAGAAAAACATGCAAACCGGTTCAGCAGCATACAATCTCTCGATTTTTCCGGTTTGACCCTCCTCTCCGGTTTCAACCATACGGTATTTCAAAAAAGAGTGACTGGCTAGTAAAACCAGCATCCGGTCCAACCAAACCGGGGCCTCCGGGTTGGAGGGTTTGGTTGGGAGACGAAGCGCAATCTCGGAAGCCGAGAGCCACTCGCCTTCATCTAAGGCAGCAACCGTGTCAATGACGCCAAGCTCCAAGGCAGATTTGAGAACCATGGGGAAAGCCGTACTGTACAAGATCGTCTCTGCTTGCAAGCTCACCGTTTCTTCGTCAAGTTGTTGTTCTTCTTTGATTAGGATTGGTTTAGAGGAAGTGGTTAAGGGAACTTCAAGATGGCTAGCCATTGTAGATGTTGGTTGAATGATGAGAAGATATAAAAGAAAAGTATTATTGGTTGGAGAAAGTTGATATCAACGTTTACACTTAGTGTCATTTTATAGGGAGATTTCGAACCTAGCAAACCTTGGTAATTTAATTGCAGAAGAGTCTCTAGACTACTAAAGACACTTGTATGTATAACGGAAAGAAACATATATAATCCACTACTAAAATTCTTTCTAAAAGTCATTCACAAAAGTAGGAAATATTTTGAAATTGCCATTACTTTTATTTTTTTTTTGTAATGTGGAATCAAAATTAATGAGGGATTTGAAAATTCATTCTCATATTTAAATCTGCAAATGTATAATAATAGAGTTATTGATATAATAATATGTTTAATTTTAACAAAGGAGAAATTTACATGTAATTATAAGAAAGAGCAACAACAAAAAATCTGTATTGTTGTGTAGATAATGTGAAAATATATGATGTAACTAATATGTAAATTGAAATAACATTGAATTATTTTTTCGACAAGAACAAGATGTGTATTTGTAAAGTTTAGTATATAATTAAATGTAATTAATTACTAAAATTAATACTACTATTACGTTAAATACAATATCTTAAATAATAGCTTTGTTAATTTATGTATTTAAATATTATAAATATTTGAATAAATCAAGTTTATTGAGTTTAAATTTCTTATTATAACATAATTGATTTAGTTGCCAAATTTATGTAGTTAACGAAGTTGCAAACAAATATAGTCAAACAGTAACCACTATTATTGAAACAAATCACTTTATATTTCAATGTTCATGCAATATAGATAAAAAGCAACTAATTTATGTTTAAATCACTTTTTTTTAACTAGCAATCAATATAGATGTAAAGAATTAATTATTTTTGTCAAACCTAAATAATAAGATAAAACATATTGTTTGTCGATAAATCTAATAAAATTTTGAAACAAAATTCGCGCATCACGCAAGACATTTTCTAGGTTATTATATATTTTGCATCATAGTGTTTTTAAAACTTCTTGAAGATATTGTAATTTTTTCCTCCTCCAATGGTAGAGACTCTCATGGGTCTCTTAATAAATAAAAAATTTATGAAAATTATTATATTTTGATTATAATTTATCTTATTAAAATTTATAAAAATAGTACTTTGAATAAAATATAAAATATATTTCATTTAATGAAATTTCAAACATAGATGACATAAAAATATTTAAAATATAGATTTGCAAATCTTAAACGGAAAGGAACGCTCAGTTGTAATCTTGATTTCGTCCAAATTTTTGTCATATATGCTCAACCAAACTAGCTTTCAATTGTTGATGCATGTTTGAGTTCGAATGCCCAGCATATTGGCGACATTTGTAAACATATGTGTAGAAAACGTGAAATCCGCATGTGAACTTTTTTCTCTTTGTTCGAACTTTGATGCATCAAACTGATTGTATCCATCTAAATTAATCTAAGAATCTCTCTTACTTTTTGTTAATTTTGTTACTTCCATTGGTGATTCCTTTAAGGGGTTCATTGTACATATATTGATTCTCGAAGCTTCGTCGACTCGAGTAATACGACAAATCGAAATCAAAACTTCTCCGATTTCTGAGATTCGATCTCCGATCAAGCTCGAGTCATCGATTCAAGCAATCCCTCCGGTAAAATCTTCATGTCTCTATATGAACATCGAACGGCTAGTAGTAAACCGGAGTGTGAATATGATTTTACACGATTCTTTGGAGGTTTTCAGGTCTATTAACTTGTTGTAACTCTAACTTACAAAATTAGGCCTTCTCTGCTCTATTATTAGTAAATTGTACCTTGTCTGTTGTTTCAGATATTCTCAATTGTATGAGAAGATTAACATTTTAACATGAATCTAGTTTCTTGTTTTGTCTTCTTTATTTACTGCCTTACTAGATGATTCCCAGCGTTATACGCGGTTTAAATATTATTTGATTATTCTCTATATCAAATTGAATAAAAACTATTATTTTGAATCCAAATATCTATTTGGTTAAGACCGTGTGAATTTTCCAATTTATAAATAATACTATCTAAAGTAAAATATAATCAATGATATTTTACCAATATAAAGTTTACGTGGAACTAATATAAAGTTTTAAAAATTTTGAACGTTTGCGTGGAACTAATATAAAGTTTAAAATAAGTATTGGTTTCTTATCACATTTGATTCTTAAAGGAAATAAGTCAATGCAAATAGAGAACATGAGATGAGTAGCCCACTAACTTAAATACATTTGTTAATCGGCTCATAATATATTATTATCATGTCACATTTGAAGTGATGTCATGTCACATTTGAAGAGATATCATATTTTATTTTTGGTGAAATCACCTCTTAAACAATGTAGGGGGGATTTTGTAATCACCTAGCAAAACAATAGTATCAGAGACATCTTGAATAAATAAAAAAGATCAACATTTCTCAGTGCAAATCTCGACTTCTCTATACACACTCGACATAAACAAGTTCATTCTCCAAAATTTCAATCGGAATCAGATTCTTCAGAGAAGAATAAAAAGTGCGACTTTTTTTTTCCGATATCCACTACCAAGCTGACACGTGGCTGTAGATACGTTTCTAGAAGCTCTCGATCCAGATACGTCTCTCCTTATTAGACCCATTTGTACATTTTTTATTTATTTTTGGAGTTAGAAACCCATTAACATACCTAATAAGATACTCATTTGGACATGGTCTAAAGCATAAATATTTTATCATTTTATAGGGAGAAACGTCAAAAGCTAAAGCATAGAAATTTTGTAAGGAGAAACGTCAAAAGCTAAAACATAGAAATTTAGTAAGGAGAAACGGCATAGATATTTTAACAGTTAATTTTAAAAAGAAGATAAAGCAAAGATATTTTGTCTACCTAGTATAAAGAAGATTAGAATAGTTATCGTGCTATGCACGTAGGCATGACCAAAATGAAATCGTAACCGTATTTTAGACCGTAACCGTAACCGTATAAAATGGTTTAAAACTGTAACCGTTAATCGTTAAAAAATAATAATTACGGTTACAAAAATTATCTACCATAACCGTTAATTAACCATAACAACATTAAAACCGTCGGTTAACCATATGGTTATAACCTTATAATTTTAACCATAACCATTTTTAATTAAAATATAATTGTATTAATAATTAATTAATTAGATATAAGTGAACTAAGATGACATAGAAATATGATGTATAATTAATAATTAGTATACTATTCCAAAATATTTATGATTAATAAAAGTATATAGTACTAATTAAAATTGAATATGCTACAACCGTGATCTAAATGTGGTGACTTATTTAGTGAAATGTTTTAGTTGAAAAAAAAGTAAAAGTTTAATGGTTCATGTCCCCACTTGTAACGCCCCGACCGCCGTCATAGGGGAAATCCTCATCTCCTCGAGAGAAATCATCATCTCCCAATGGGCCCCACGTCCACTCTCAGCCCACGGGCCCACCCATATCCGACGGTCGGTGCGTTAGTCCAGGAGGCTCGGAAGTCATGTTTACTGACCCTGCAAATCACCACGCGATCTTTTCTCGTATTTTGACCTCACTCACACGATACTGGAAATGACTTCCCAGTAGGTCACCCATCTTGAAACTAATCCAGCTCAAGCACGCTTAACTCTGGAGTTCTCTCAAGACATGTGACCAAAAATATAAGTGCACTTTGGCGATATAGGTAGCCAAATCAATTCTTTTAAGCCTCTCCGCATATACCGTATATACCATATATGCTCTGAAACCGGGGTGTCACACCACTACTAAATCCACTACGCATGATCACCAAACACAACCTTTTTTCGTTTTGTTGAATTTTTTAAAAATTTGCATAGTTTAATATAATTCTTGTGTATTTAGTTAATTGAGCACATAATATTAATCATAATCAGATTCAATTCATATTATAATTTCTTTGAATGAGAATTAAATAAACTTATGGATTTGTCACTAATATTAACCGTATCCTAGTCATTATATAACCGTAACCGTAACCGTAATAACCGGAACCGTATTAACCGTAACCGTTTTAACCGTGTGTGCGCCCACGGGGTACCTTTATATCTTATATGTGTGTGCGAGGAAGGCAGGGGAAGCTCTCTTTTATGCGTGCTTTACTTCCTTGACAGATCTCTTACTTTCTAATAAACCGTAACCCTAATAACCGTAACCGTGGTCATGTCTATATGCACGGATTCATGAGTCGAGTATCTACGATTTAGTCAATGGTTCTATGAATAAGGCTATGGATTCTGTTGTGGTGAAGGAAATGGAAAGAATTTATGGTGAAGAATTAGTTGTAAATGTTTTTGTTACTGGTAATGTGGAGAAATTGAATATGTTAGGTGATGGAAGTTGTGATCAAGAGAGGGAAATTGTGGATTTTTTAGATGTGTGGTTGCATATTGGTGGATCGGAAGAGGGATAATATGATTAGCGAGTAAATCAATATAGTTTGAATTGATAATAATGTATACCACTTTTAGAAAATTGTTATTGTGGGGGTCGAAACCAACACAATTAGAATTTGTAAGAGTTCGTGAGGGAATTCAGAGATTTCTATGGTAAGCTAGGGTTGCAAAGGATTTGAGAAAGAGATGTTGTTTATTGCCTTGAAAAGTTGAGTACAAGTTTTTTGTGTAAAAGAATTCGGATCCCCTTTAGGGTTGTACAAGAGAGGTATATATAGCTATTCCTAAGGCGGCTGCTTCTTCCCATCCTCTGCGGAGTCGGTCATATCATCATGGGCTTCGCGTCCTGACCAGGCTATCGTCACGTTACTGGGCTCGAAGGCTTTTGGATAGACACTGCAATTGAGGAGTGAAGTGAGCGATCGGCCCATGGCGAGCCGACAGTCGGGTCGCGACCGAGGGCTCGGTCGGTCCGGAGTGCTCGGTCGGTCCGGAGTGCTCGGTCGGTCCGGAGCGCTAGGTCGGTCCGGAGTGCTCGGTCGGTCCGGAGCGCTCGGTCGATCCGGAGTGCTCGGTTGGTCCGGAGTGCTCGGTCGGTCCGGAGCGCTAGGTCGGTCCGGAGTGCTCGGTCGGTCCGGAGCGCTCGGTCGATCCGGAGTGCTCGGTCGGTCCGGAGTGCTTGGTCGGTCCGGAGTGCTCGGTCGGTCCGGAGCGCTCGGTCGGTCCGGAATGCTCGGTCGGCCCCGAGTGCTCGGTCGGCCTCGCCTAGACCCGGTCCTTCCCCGCTTCGCTTAAGTTCCTATTTCCATGTGCTCCGCTCCGCAGGAAGATTTGGGTTCCGCTAGGCATCCTTTGTTCAGGATCTGGAGAGCCATCTCTTTGAGTGATTTGCCTTTAGATGTTAATGCTGAGGGGGTGAAAACCGACCCCAACAGTTAGCCCCCCAGCTCGGTAGTGTTAGAGCTAACAGTGCCGAGTTTGAAGATGTGTTAGATATTAGCATTACCGTCTGAAGGTGTCTGCCTATCTTGTCTGCAGTACGCTTAAGTACTCATCTTGTTCAATACTCCCCCTCAAGTTCATACAACAAAGTGGAGCATGAACTTGGAAGACACTAGATGGTGGCCTCGTTAAAACCTTAGCAGGGAAAACCCTTTGGGACAAAACCTCTACTTAAGGGAAAAGAGTGCCACGCATAGTGACGAGGGGATTTGAACAAGGAACCTGGTTCATTGTGGATCCCTTGCCATTGCTTGGCCTTGGCGGATCCAATGAGGGTTAGATCCCCAGCCCGGTAGTGTTAGATATAACAGTACCGAGTTAAAGATGTGTTGGATATCAGCGTTAACGTTCGAAGTCAAGGCGCTTGTCTATCCTACAGTAGTAGAGAGTGACTTTATGCAAGAGATTTTAAGACTCTGTAAGCATTGTGAAGATTTTAAGACTTCCTGCTTCGTCTGCTGAAGCTGCTGCGTTGCTGCAGTACAAAGAACTCATCCAGTCCTTTTGCTCATGAATGAGGCTTGTTTGCTCATGAATGAGGCTTCGTTTGCTCACGGATGAGGCTTTGCTTGCTCACGAATGAGGCTTGTTTGCTCATGAATGAGGCTTCGTTTGCTCATGGATGAGGCTTCGCTTGCTCATAAATGAGGCTTCGTTTGCTCATAAATGAGGCTTTGTTAAGAAGAGAAAACGCAAATGCGCTCATGCTTCTCATCTGCCAACGTTGTTGTTGGGCTTTGCAAAATGGTGCTGCTCTTCTAGACACGTCTGTCCGAGAGCAAGTTCACCTTGACTCAGACCAGCGCTTGTCCTGGGTTTTGGAGTGACACGTTCAAGTATAATCTGAACGGAGGTCACTAGCAGCTGCATTACCAACGGTGTTGTTGGGTTTCGGAGTGACACGTTCAAGTATAATCTGAACGGAGGTCACTGGAATTTATATAGCACGCTGTATCCGTTGTGGATGTCATTGTGTTCGTATCTCTACACTATTGCTGTGGCCAGCAAAAATAGATGTAGAACGACTCTACTCGAATAAAGCTTTGATCGGTCCGTAGAGGACAAGCTGTTCTCATGATGAGTGATGTGGCGAGTGTTTGTTGTGCGACGATGAGGTTGTCACTGGGGTTGGCGTCGTGTGAGCTCATCCGGAAGGAGGCTGAAGTGAAATGTAATTCCCCCCCTTTTGATGGAGGGGAGCAACTGAACCTATCCGAAGACAGGCTGCCTACGTACCCTTTGCAGGGATCAAGTCGCCTCGTAGTTCATTGCAAGAGCTTCTAAGAGGGTGGTGGCGTCACAGCGGATTGGATGAGCTCGTCCGCGTGCTTGGTTTTCCCACCCCTCTTAGCGCGGACTTCCTCTTTGCTTCGAGCGAAGTCTGTAGCGCGGTGGAGAGCGTCTTGGATAGTCGCAGGTGGGTTGACAGTCAACTCCTGCCAGAATGGAGAGGGGCATCGAAGCGCTCCTCTCAAGGCCTCCAGTGCGGATGTGTTGGTGATACCGTCCACCTTTGACAGTGTATGCTTGAATCTTGTCACGAAAGACCACAGGCTTTCATTCTCACCCTGCTTGTTCGTCCACAGCTCCGCATCGTAGATCTTTCCTTCGGCGAAGATGTTGTAATGCTGCACAAACATCTCTGAGAATTGATGGAAGGTGTGGACTGAATTCTTCTCCAGCTTGTAGAACCACTGGAGGGCAGGCCCTTTGAGGCTCTCTACGAACAGTTTGCAGTAGCCAACGTCTTTTTCGGCTACTGTGAAGTTTGCCCTTCCCAAGGCGACTTCGAATTCCATCAGATGTATAGCAGGGTCAGTGGTTCCTTCATAGATTGGAAGCTTGATTTTTCCGGGATCGGAGATTGGAGTTCTCGCGACCCTCTCAGCGAAGGGTGTGTTCCGTGTTTTCTCGAGCACAGAGGCGATCCCAGGAGCCTTCGCCGTGCTCCGGTACATCTGTAGTTGGGTAGCCTTTAGGTCAGAGGCGACCTGGTCTAACTGGGTTTTTAGCGCAGCGACCTCTCCATCTCGGAAGCCTTGCGGAGCCCTGCGCTCTTGTTCCCTCCTGTAGAGCTCCGCTATGATCGCATCTCCTTCTTCTGCGGCCGTAGCATGGTCAACTTCTAGGTCGACTCGGGCATGTCTTCGAGGAGGCAGATCCTCATCTGATTCTCCAATCATGCGCTCGGGAGTTAGATCGGATTCCCGACGAGGCGGTGGTGGAGGCAAATCCTCTGGATCTGTGCGAGCAGCCCGAGGTGGTAGCTCTTCGTGTCGAACCCTCCGATTGGTTCGAGGCGTGGCGAAGCTGAGGCGTGTCGGACAGACACAGGACCTCCTGCGCTTCCTTCTCTTGAGCGATTGCAGCTCGCTCGCTGTATGTTCAGTTTTCTTCATCAGAGTCTCAAGCATCTGCTTGATCTCCGCGAGATCCGCTGGGTGGTTAGCGGCGCGAGGCGCGGTGTTCTCCATGGAGTTGTTTCTTCCCTCGTCGTGCTGATGAGACGAAGATCCTTCGTTGCTCGTGGTGTTGCTTGACATCTTCGTAGGTAGTCTGAAAACCTAGCTCTTCTTGTGTCAGACAATCTCTAAGGTCCCCTTAGTCGGCGCCAAATTGTGGGGGTCGAAACCAACACAATTAGAATTTGTAAGAGTTCGTGAGGGAATTCAGAGATTTCTATGGTAAGCTAGGGTTGCAAAGGATTTGAGAAAGAGATGTTGTTTATTGCCTTGAAAAGTTGAGTACAAGTTTTTTGTGTAAAAGAATTCGGATCCCCTTTAGGGTTGTACAAGAGAGGTATATATAGCTATTCCTAAGGCGGCTGCTTCTTCCCATCCTCTGCGGAGTCGGTCATATCATCATGGGCTTCGCGTCCTGACCAGGCTATCGTCACGTTACTGGGCTCGAAGGCTTTTGGATAGACACTGCAATTGAGGAGTGAAGTGAGCGATCGGCCCATGGCGAGCCGACAGTCGGGTCGCGACCGAGGGCTCGGAAGGTCCGGAGTGCTCGGTCGGTCCGGAGTGCTCGGTCGGTCCGGAGCGCTAGGTCGGTCCGAAGTGCTCGGTCGGTCCGGAGCGCTCGGTCGATCCGGAGTGCTCGGTCGGTCCGGAGTGCTCGGTCGGTCCGGAGCGCTAGGTCGGTCCGGAGTGCTCGGTCGGTCCGGAGCGCTCGGTCGATCCGGAGTGCTCGGTCGGTCCGGAGTGCTCGGTCGGTCCGGAGTGCTCGGTCGGTCCGGAGCGCTCGGTCGGTCCGGAGTGCTCGGTCGGCCCCAAGTGCTCGGTCGGCCTCGCCTAGACCCGGTCCTTCCCCGCTTCGCTTAAGTTCCCATTTCCATGTGCTCCGCTCCGCAGGAAGATTTGGGTTCCGCTAGGCATCCTTTGTTCAGGATCTGGAGAGCCATCTCTTTGAGTGATTTGCCTTTAGATGTTAATGCTGAGGGGGTGAAAACCGACCCCAACAGTTATAGGGAATCTGAAATATGCTTTATATTTTGAAATTTTGTCATTATTTTGAATAGAAATGTATTCTACCGGTGAAATAATTGATAATAATTTTTTTTAGTTTTTTGGTCAATGTATACAATCTCATAATCTCAAAAATAATAATTTTAATTTCTTAGTCAATATATATAATAAAATATATTAATTTCATCTCATTATATACAAAAATACAGTTTATGACTCAACACGATGAATTTTTTTATATAATAAGCATCGTAGGTTTGTAGACATTGAGATGTTTGTAAACATGGGAATATACGTTTTTTATTGAAGATTTCAAAGTGAAAACAATGCATTCCTTCATTAGCTTATTTGAGGAGACACTAAAATTTGAAAATCCTAGGTGTCACTTAAAGAGGTCTTTAGGAGATATTAAAACTTAAAAATCCTATGTGTCATCCAAAGAGAGTTTTAGGGGACAATTAGCATTCTATTAAAAATTCAAAAAAAAAAAAAACATTTTTAAACTCATAAACATGTCAACAAATAAAATACAAAACATTCCTAAAATTTTGCATTCACTTTCCGAAAATAACATTTATATCGCTTTTCTAAAATCGCAATGACTTTTAATATACACATCCTACGAAATCCACTAATTATCTATAGAAGGTAACAAATATTGTGGTAACTAATTACACAAAATCTCTAACTTTCCTATTAATTCTAAAAGGTATTTGAAAAAAAATATGATTTGTCGATTAAAGAGAAATAAATAATGATCAGCAACTTTTTATTTGTTTTGTTTTTTGGTACTACTACAATTTTGTAATTGTACATTTAAAGAAGAAAATCTCGATTTGGTTTGTGCGAATCAACTCAATAAACTTAAAATAAAATTTAAATATTTGATTATTTATTCATATTTTAGTGAAAATACATGTAAATGTTATTAACTCGAGTGTATATAAATGTTTTGAACATTACACACAAATCATAATACCAATGTAATTTAAACTAAATAAGCGCATATATTTATTTAACATTTAACATTTAACAATAGATTTTGAAATTCTTTCATAAAATTATTTTCTCAATTCATGTGTTGGTTCTATATTTTACGCAAATCAAAATATAGAAATAAATAATAAAATTTATCATCCCGCGTTTGACGTGGGTCCAAATCTAGTTTTCAATTAAATGAAAATTAAAGTCGTGATTTATTCCAAAAGTGAAGATTATATATACTTTAAAATTATCTTATTCATATTTAATTATGCAAAATAACTACAAATTATTGTGTTTTGTTATAGGAATTGTTTTATGAAGAGTGTTTGGATAAGAGTATAGTATAACTTAATAATATAATTTTAATTAAAAAAAAGAGAGATAAATTGCAAGCTTGACACCTAATATAATTGTTTAGAATTCTTCTTCTTAAATATAATGGTATATTAGTATTTAATCCTCTATTTCAAAAGATAAGGAATTTGTTTTTCCTAATTAATACACTTTTGGAACATATATTATTTTTTCTTCATAATTAGTTTTATGATTTTAATCTTGAATTCTCGAAATATATATATATATATATTTTGGCAAGTACATGATTTTGAAATATTTCGATTTTGGCAAGTTTATGATTATTTCAATGTGTTTGGCATTAAGACTGTAACGGCCCGACCGCCTAATCCATGGGCTCCACGTCCACTCTTGGCCTGTGGGCCCATACTCTCCGACGGTCGGTGCGTTTGTCCGGGAGGCTCGGAAGTGTTTACTAACCCTGTAAATCACCACACAATCTTTTCCCGTGTTTTGACCTCACTCACACGGTACGGGAAATAACTTTCCAGTAGGTCACCCATCCTGAAACTACTCCAGCTCAAGCACGCTTAACTCTAGAGTTCTCTCAAGACCTGTGACTGAAAAGATAAGTGCACTTTGGTGATATTGGTAGCCAAATCAATTCTTTTAAATCTCTCCGCATATACCATATATGTCCTGAAACCGGGGTGTCACAGAGACTAAAAGTAATCAACATTAGTAAACTAGGAAAGAAATGTATTTGGCAATTAGTATAGAAATATTAAAATAAATCAAAAAGAAAAAACTCAAAAAATTGTGGTGATGACACCTAAGAAAAATGCTTCTCAAATAATATTTTACTAATACTACTATTTTACCTTATCACTAGAAAATTACCCGCGTTATACGCGGGATAAAATGATTATCGAATAAAATCAATAGTTTTAGTTAAAAAAATATTATGAAGAATAATTATACATAACCTAAGACCTTATTTATCTATTTGAATTTTACGATTATTTTGCATACAAATGCGTTCCACCCGTGAAATAATTAAACTATCAAATTTCATTAATAATTATATTTTGGGTTTTTTTACTTGTGCGAAGGTGCATTTATGAAAAATTAAAAAAATCTACTTGTCAAACAAAACAACACATGTAAAAAATATTTTTACATGCTCACATATTTTCAAAAGATAATAAATAGTTTTATTTTATTTAATCAAATTTTTGGTATATATGTTAAATATTTGTTCACATTTAATTCTATGATTTAAATCTATAATTTCGAAATATTTTAATTTTGGCAAGTTGAAAATTTTGAAATATTTTAATTTTGGCAAGTTTAGGAAGATTCAAATGTGTTTGGTAATTAGAGTTATAGTAATCAAAATAAATATATTTGGAATTAAATGTGTTTGACAATGAGTATAAGAGAATGAAATAAATAAATAAAAATAAAGAGGAGAAAATTTGTGGGGATGACACCTAAGCAAAGTGTTCCCAAAATGCTCTTCAAATAATATATAGGATATATCATTTTACAGGGAGAAACGTCAAAAGCTAAAACATAGAAATTTTGTCAGGAGAAACGTCAAAAGCTAAAGCATAGATATTTTAATAGTTAATTTTAAAAAAAAGATAAAGCATAGATATTTTGTCTACCTAGTATAAAGAAGATAATTAAAACGACTGTAACACGTGTTAATCAGTCAGTTTAGATTTTAACACGTGTTAAAATAAATTCTCTAATTATTTTTTAATTTTCTTTATGTTATATGTCTTGGGTTTTTTGTGTTCGTATAACCATTCATTTTCTTTTATTTTCCTTTACGTATATTAGATGAAATAAGTTTCAAAATTTTCTCATAAGAATATTAATTAATACACATGTACAAAAAAAATGAGTTCATACCCAAATCTTCATGAATTATAATATTTTTACCCTTATATAATAAGTTTTTGTTTCTCAATCTTCTCACCAAAGAATTTTAAATATCTCTTTCACAAGTTTTAGTTTAATTTTTCATTAGAAAAATAACATCGAATACTCTCTTATTCAATAGGTGAGATAGATTACGAGGATCTATTTTAGTTAGCTTAATAAGAATATTTTAGCTAACAACATAAATATCATCACATTAGTGCCTACTCAACCCAAAAAAAAAAATAGTTGATTAACATTAGACTATTTAAATAAAAATCATGTTTATCGTCATATTGTAGTACGTCTTATCAAAAAGTGAGAGGCGGAAAATTTTAAGAAAATAAAATTTATTTAATCAAAATGTTAGCATTTTACTAATCACTTGATAATTATATAACTTAATTTTGATTTTATTTTAACACATGAAAATACTATTCAATGATTTGTGCATCGCTTCTAGCAAAATTTTAAAATTAACTATGTGAAGGAAATCTTAATGAAATTTGCAACTTTAGATTGCAACTAAAAATATAAAAGATATAATTCGCTAAGATTTGGAAAAATATTTTGAAAAACATTGCAAATTTGTAAAAATATTTGAAAAAAACATTATAGAAAATAATCCTACTTCAATTAGGAATACAAATTAAAAGAACTCATTATTTTGAAAATAAGTGACAAATTTAATTGGAAAAATATTTTTAGTTACTACAATATTGGAAAAATAAGTGACTATTTCAATTACAACAAAAAGATTCAAATTACTTAATAATAGTGAGTCTTTTCTATTAGTGGTTTTGCGCTTTTCATGTTTAGGGATTTTAATATGTTATAAAATTGAAAATACAAACAAGAATATGAGAAAGAATTCAAGAGGATTTTATAAAAAAAATAGAGTAGCAAAATAGTAATAAGTAAATTACTCCAAATATGAATAGAAAAAAACTAATTATTTTGAAAAGATGTGATCGTATTTAATTAAAAATAAAATAAAAAACTAAGATAGAAAAGTAACAGTGAACTTTATATAATCTAAATGTTTCAACCTTATTTTGTTCATTTTCAAACATGTTATAAAACATTTTTTCATAAACCCTCATATATGCGGATCCTTTAACCTAGTTAGTTTATTGTTTGAGACTCAGTAAGATTATGATAATATTTTTGTGTCCAATGGTGAGACTCAAGTGGAAAAAAAATTTATTTAAATTTTCCACTACAAGAAAATAAACATTAATCAAAGAAGAGAACCGAAAAACACAAAAACTATAACCATAAATGATGATTATTATTGGTAAGTCATAATGAAATCACCTCTCTACTCTTTTTAATCGAAAAACTGGTTCTTGAGAATAACTAAACTAAACCAGAACAGAAAGTAACGTTATCTCCTTGGTTAATCAAATAAACCGGTTCTTGAGAAAAACCTTTTCGCCAAGAGCACCTGCAAGAAACAAAGCAAAAGCCAATGATGATGATGCTGTTAATAACGATGTATGATGATGATGATGATGATGATGATAGGTTATTGAGGTTACATTGTTCATGGATATCCATTGATATGTGAAGCATCATTTGGCTTTTTTTTGCCAACTTTTGGATTGGTTTTGCTTCTTTGATTGCCTCTGATGCTATTATCTCTTTGTTGTTTGCCTCTGCAAGTCTTATGGCTGCTTCTTCAGCTGGTACTTGGAACAATTTGTTTTCAACGCGTCTGAGATTTTGTAGCGATTTCGTACCTGCAATTTGCATTTTACAATTAGTATGATCATGTCAAAATTGATTCTTGTTATGTAAGGAGTATACAAACTATAGTTCCATTTTCGATTTTTCCTTGAGAAACTAGGATTCTAAGGCTCTCACTCAGAACCTTCCTAAAGTTTTGTGGTATTTCGTATTGTTCCTGCTGCAATTGATGAATCACAAAGAATTAACTTCCAAAGCATGAACCGGGATACAATAGAGAAAGACCGTATAACGAAGCAACATAGGTGAAGAGCAAAAGAATGCATGCTTCTAATCAAATGTTGCAAGTACGAATAACAAAATTACATTAAGAATGTTTATGAGGTCCGAATTCCGAATTACCAACTGATTGTTCACATAACTATCTCTATTAGATTTCATATCGTCAATCGGTAGATTGATAGAAACCCTTGTAGATTCCCACTAAGTGTTAGTAAATTCGAGAATACTAACTGATCTCCGTTCTTCGGTAATTCGAGAAACCGAAAACTCTCCCCTTTCTTGTCTTTGATCTTTAATCGATACTTTTATTAATTTTCAAGGTCTCCTTTAAATAGGAAGATACCTTGGCCAACAAGCATAATATATTGGAACATATATGAATAAGGAAACTTAACGAAACTAGCACAAAACAATAATGAATAAGTTGATATTCTCCACTTGTTTTCTTTTCTCAGGTCTGTGACCAACCTCACCCACTTCATGTCAAGAACATAGTTCGCAATGTGTTGGAAAGTAAGTTTGACGATGCTTGCCACGGGTTAAAGCAGCTCTATGATCTTGGCTACTCTCCAACCGACATTATCACAACGCTTTTCCGTATAATAAAGAAGTATGATATGGCTGAGTATCTGAAACTTGAGTTCATGAAGGTATACATCGGATTCTTGTTCACATCTCATAACATTTTACCATGCATTATATCGTCTTACGCCAATTATGTTCTTCAGGAAACTGGATTTGCGCATATGAGAATCTGTGATGGAGTTGGATCATATCTTCAGCTATGTGGTCTTCTGGCTAAGTTAGCCATTGTTCGTGAAACCGCTAAAGCAGCTTAAGCTAGGCTAATACCACTCTCAACTTTAGTAATGATCTGGTGGCTGGTTTGTATGTTTAAACCAAAGTCTCTTGTTTGGTAATTTGGTAGATCTTGGAACTAACTTGCTTTTTACTAGATTTGAATTGCTAGTGAATGTTTCTGACTAATTTGGTTGAAGCTTAATCCTAACCATTTTGGTATTTTGATATCACAAACAAACAAATAAGCTAATTTGGTTGAAGCTATCTTATTATATAAAAGAGAAGCCGGTCGACGAGAGCGTGACACATAAGCAAAAATTGTAATTCGCGAGATCATGACATGTGTTTAATATTAATTGAGATGATGACATGTGTTAAAACTTAAATTTAGTTAAGTAAAAATAAAATTAAAAATGAAAAATTAACAAAAAGAGTTTCCAAATAATTACTCAAATAATTAAATGGAAAATTTCTAATAGTCTAAACTAATAAAAATAATAATATATGGGATGTAGAGAGGATATAATAAGATGTATATATGTAATGTTTGATAATATAAATGAAAAATTTATAATAGTCTAAATTAATATAAGTAATAATATATGGGATGTAGAGAGGATATAATAAGATGTATATATGGATTTTTGATAATATTTCGTATATGTTTTCTATGAGGTTATCAACATAAAATTTACTAATTTGTGATTTAATTCTAATATATTTTAGTTGTTTTACGATTTATTATATAGTTAAAAAAAATATTGAGTATGATCTGAATTATGTTATATATTTGATTATGAATTCACATTATATCAATTATCACATAAGAATTGAGATATAAATTATGTCTATTGATTTATATTCTATGTTCTATCAAATTCAACGGGTTTTTAATTAAAACTTAAATATTTATTAATAATTTAATGTGTTAATCCGCGTATTAACGCGGGCCTTATTCTAGTGCTTTTATAATCTAAATTCTGATCCACATGTGATACTGAATAAACAGTTGATTTTTATTGGCTCAGTAAACTTTTTATCAATAACATAATCTTACCAAACATGTCAGCAAACAATTTTCAAAACTTTCACATATTATTTTAATATAAAGATACAACCGACCCAATGCGAAAAACAGTTTCACATTGATCAGAATTAATACAACTCGTTGAAACAAAAACAATCACCACAACCTTGGAAAGGAAAGACAACCAAGTACATAAACCATGAAACCAAATAACATGCAATAAAAATGAAGCTCCTCAATCCTCTCTTTTTTGGCAGCTAATATTTGTGGAATTCTATAACACAATATGAATAGGCATGTCATATGATTTCACAACGAAGAAAACCCGATTCATTTGCAAGAGTCTCTATCTGTGAAATGATCTCTCTTTACCACCCGAACATTGTGTTAACATAAGCATATCCATGGCAAACACAATGTTAGAAAAAGAATCGTTGATCTTTGGTTTCACCGGCGTAATCATGTCGACTATTATCACTTTTCCTTTCTCAGAAACACTGTTCCAACATTTTTTTAGAATTTTTACACAATCTTCATCGGTCCAATCATGCAAAATGCACTGTCATTTTAGCCATTTTTCGTAGTTAATATATATATTCGACCATTAAATTATGTATTATTATTAATAAAACTTTTTCATAAGTATGTATATACTTACTTTCATGAAGATAGCGTCTCCTTTTGGAATTTCTTTAAACATATCTCCTGAAACATGTTCCACTCCTATATTGACAATAATTTTAAAAGATTGTTATCAAAACTAGATCTATCAAATACAATTTTTTCATTTCATCAGTTAGTGTT
Organism: Draba incana; assembly: GCA_963576765.1. NCBI lineage: Eukaryota > Viridiplantae > Streptophyta > Magnoliopsida > Brassicales > Brassicaceae > Draba > Draba incana. The sequence continues at coordinate 1,777,013 of OY755215.1, forward strand.
GTACCTGGATAAGGAGGAGCATGGGCTAAAACAGAGGTTAGATCGAAATTGATTCCCTTAATATGAGGATACTTGAAAGTCACTAGACCTATAACGGTTCCAATTCCTCCTCCCGCATCCACTAAAGTGTTTACATCTTCGAATCCCAAGTAAACTTCTAGAACTTTCTTCATGGTCATGGTAGAAATTTCCGACATTGCTCGGTTAAACATCTCCGCGAATTGTTGGTTTGAACAAATGTATTCGAAGATTCTCATGCCATGAGCAGATGTGAATGCATCTTTTCCGTCTAATATCATATATTTGAGATGTATCCTGTTAAAATTTCATTATTATTTGTTAAAATAAATCTTTGGATCCGTCACTGACTACTGCTTTGGCTTGGTTGTGAGTAATGCTATAAGGTTTATAATACGTATATTTATCATAGAACAATTTCTTATAAACCGATTTAATTATAAGAAATTTTGACCGGAGTATGGGTTAATGTACCTAATGGTCAACTACGGTATTGGCTCTTATGGGAATAGTTCAGAGGTACGTACCAAGTGTTGAAATGGACTTCGCTTAGTGCTAACATGAATGTAGATGCGAAAGAACCCGAGCCATCTCCACGTTTCAAGAAAAACATGCAAACCGGTTCAGCAGCATACATCCTCTTGATTTTTCCCGTTTGGCCGTTGATCTCTCCGGTTTCAACCATACGGTACTTTAAAATTGAGTGACTGGCTAGTAAAACCAGCATCCGGTCCAACAAAACCGGGGCCTCCGGGTTGGAGGGTTTGGTTGGGAGACGAAGCGCAATCTCGGAAGCCGAGAGCCACTCACCTTCATCTATGGCAGCAACCGTGTCAATGACGCCAAGCTCCAAGGCGGCTTTGAGAACCATGGGGAAAGCCATGGAACTGTACAAGATCCTCTCTGCTTGCAAGCTCACCGTTTCTTCGTCATGTTGTTGTTCTTCTTTGGTTAGACTCGGTTTAGAGGAAATGGTTGATGGATCTTGAAGATGGTTTGCTATTGTTATGGTTGGCTGTAAAAATTATTGGTAAGAAAAAGTTGGTTTCGACGTTTACACTTAGTGTCAATTTATATGGAGAAACGTCAAATCTAGGAGCGGATCCAGAATATATTTTAGTATGCATGGGACACACTTAAATTTAAATATAAAAATGATATAAATCATCAAAACTTTATATTTCATTTTTAAAAACTTGAATTTTTTTTTCTAAAAGTATTTCCTTGTTTTTCCACTACTTATATAAAAGTAACAATTAAAACGAATATTTCATAAACATAACTAAATATTTGAAGAACAAATAAAAAAATTACCAACGTTTATGCCTTTATGGAAACGTGAGGAACGAATAAAAGAAAATTGGTTCTGGAAAAGTTTAAAATAAGAAAAGGGAGCATTATGAAGGCATGTGCGTTAATAGAACTTGGGTGGAGTGGGGCACTCCTACGCAAGAATAACCACTTGAGCTGAATTTGATTCACATGTCAAGTTTACAAAAATAGTTTATCATATTTAGCATAGGGCACATGCTCCATTTCCTATAACATGGGTCCGCCACTGGTCAAAGCTAATGTCGTGTAGATGTTTAATATTAAATGCATATGCAACCGAAATGTTTTCAATTATACCTCACACGGTATTAAATGCATAAATATCTCATTGGTATATATGATAGTAATGCAAACCACGTATATGTGGTGGTATCCATTATATTGGTAATCCCAAAACTCTCACAGATTACAAATGAATTAGATCATGTAAAATCATTACAAGTGTATCATCATGTATTAGATAATGCCTTTATGCCACGGATTCATGTGGGTGACATTATATATTTGCTCACTAATTAGACTATGCACAAATCTAAGACTATATATGCGCCGCGCCCATCGTACTATTTTCCACCCTCAAATTTGATAATAATACTGTCAATTAGTAAACCTAGCTGAACAAAGTTAAACTAGTAATTTGTAAATAAAATCATGGATTAGTTGGATTTCCCTTACAATGGTTTCCATTCCATCACATCATTGTCTTATTAAGGGTTTAAAATACAATTTAAAGTTGCTTAACAATATTACTATTTCAAATCACTCCGCAGGCTAGCTAGAGGCTTCCAAACAAGCCATTACTACCATTTAAACATAATTATTAGCAATAGTGAACTTGTAATCATTTGATATTCTTTGTCTTGCAATAGTATACTCTAATCATGTGCTCTTTCGTATAATTATTAGAAAAATGTCAAAAGATCACCAAATAATTGGCACGGACTCTTTTCAATTCTTTGGCTGATCTTGTACGTAGTATATGGCACTTACATCAATTACAATAATTTCTTGTGATAAAATTTTGGTCTTGCGAACTTGATTAACTGCGATTTGTTTTTTTCGAAATTGGAGTTCTAACAAGTTTTTGAAAATTTTCCGGTCGGTACATTATTGAAGAGTTTTTGTATTTTGTGAGGAGGACCCATGTATCAAAAGGTGTGGAGTAAATTTCATCCAAAAGGACTGTTGCAACGTTGGAGCCTCCAATGAAATTATTCAGGTCTTGTTCTTTTCTCTTTGTTTCAGTTTTTGGGATGGGTTCCTGTCGTTATTGAGATGATCGTTTGACAAATGAAGTAGCAGAAAGAAAGAGAAAAAGACTTACAGTATTGATCTTTTTTTGCCAGAAATTTATGCTAAACAAGACACCAATGACTATCGCCATTAAAGCGGATTGCATTTTACTGAATATTCATACTGTTTTCAAAAGCAAGCTTTGGTTTGAGTGAGAAACGGTTGTGAATATTTGGTTCGAAAATATAGATCCTTTGATGGTGAAGGACTAAGCTCTTTGATGAGTTTTTGATTGCTTCTGAGGTAGCATCGAGTTCGAATTTAAAAAAAAAAAACAGTGATAATCTATTGTCTGATAGTAAGTATTTTTCTCAACACATACCAATAAAGAGAGCAGTTGGCGAGCACTTGAGCAAGGTCTAAACCCATTTGTGACTCCATTGAAGGAGTAGTTACATCAAGTATCCCCGTTGAAGGATTGTATCCGTCCCTGATCTTTGAATCCTTTTTGAGAAGTTTTTAAAATAATTTCACCTTTTTTATAAAAAAAAACTATTTGTGTCGTTTGACGTCATTTGGACTCTAGATTTATGTATTTGTGTCTTGGCCATCCTCTTCCGAAGCTCATTTAAGATGTTATATATAGTCGAATGAAACAATCAAGAAAATCAACTCCATGAAAAGTTTTTTTTATCAAAAAAAGCTGTTCTCACCACTACAAGAACTATTATCTCGTGGTAAAGTATTAGTGATTGTAACCCTATTTATTATAGGTAAAATCTCTGTAAAAATACCTTGTCTGTAGATGATACTTTAATTAAACTCATCTTCACGATAGTATAAAGTTAGCTTATTACAACGAATTTGTCCTCTTTTTTCAAACAATTTGTGTCGATAAACGTCATTTGGACTCTAGATTTATTGATTTGCGCCTCGATCATCCTCTTTGGAAGCTCGTTTATCTAGCACTAATTACAATTTCGATGACTTAGAATCTGAAATTGATTTTATGGATTTGAAGAGAGAAATTTATAAAACTTGAGTTTGTTGAATAAGCTCCACATAAAATGGAAATCCGTTGGATAAATACATATGTTTTCATGTTATTTGAATTTTATGCGTTTTTTTACATATATCATATGCCTTAATAGCAATACAGGAGCTAACAAGCAATTATTGAACCTTTTTTGTTTGGTTGTCAACTATTGTAAATATGATTGACTAAGTTTATTAAGTTTAATTAGGTTTTGCGCATGTTCTAGATTCTTTATGTTTTGTTCTTCTTCTTCACAAGCTAAATTTAAACAAAAACATAAGTGGCCCTTCTCTCCACAACTTGGGCAGTTGGGCTCCATTTTTCATTAGTTAAATCACAGTTACATTAAGTATCATATTCACTGTGAAATTGCAAAGTGAAAAGTGGAAGAGAAAAAATCTAGATATTTAACTAAACTGCCGTGGAATTATGAAATTCCTTCTAAATATTTTGTCTTTTCCCTCAAATATCTATTACACGATATTTAACTAAAATGCCGTGTTACGATAATATGCATATAGGTGAAACCGCGTGGACCTTACCAAATTATTTCTCGTACTGATTCATATGTTGTTAATAACTCAAAAATTCAAAATGAACCTTGCGACGAGACGCAGACATTACCACACATCAAGGAACAAACCAAAACCTTGCAGTCGGAGAAGGGGAACTCACGGACTCGACCCGCTCCTACACACCCAGGGCACCGTATAAAATTTCGGATTACCACATACAAAATAATAATATGTCGGAGCATCCTCAAGATTAATCCAAGCCTAACCAATGTTAAAGATAAGCTAATCTGGATACATTCGAGAGATGGAGAATATAATGTGAAATCAGGATACCACTTACAGCATAGGCAAACTGATATGCAGTTTAGTGTGGTTCAATCTGAGGAGTCTGAAAGAGAGAGTGATGGTGATCAAGGAAATAGCTGTCATAATGCTTTGAATATGGATCTTAAAAAGATCTGTAAGGCCATATGGAGTATAGACGGTCCTCCTAACATTAGAATGTTCTGGTGGAGAGTGATTCATAAGAGCCTTCCAGTGGCCATCTCTTTGAACAGAAGAGGCTGTAGGATTAGCCCGATGTGTACACCCTGTGGAGAGCATAATGAAACTCTGAATCATATGCTATTTCAATGTAGGATTTCTAGAGAAGTTTGGGACTTGGCTCCAGTACATTCTCCATCAGTGCAGGGGTTGAATTCTAATTCCTTATTTCAGAATGTCGTTGAGTGTATGTTTAATGGTTCAGGACAAGTAAGAAAGGAAGTCCTATTTGCTTTTGTTGGATGGAGGATTTGGATAATGAGAAACAATCTCATTTTTGCCAACAAAAAGGAGTTTATACCGAATGTTATCCAGAAGGTTATTAAAGATCAGAAGAATTGGGAAGAGTCGAAGGAATGGAGAATAGAGACTCAGCAAAAGGAGGAACTTAATAAACATGTCGAGAATGTTAATGTTCTGCAGGAAGTGATGAAGGAGGGTAATGAATATTACTGCCTGCTTGATGGTTCATGGAAGAATAATCAAGAGAAGATAGGAATAGCTTGGGCTCTGTACAGGTCGAATGGAGCAAGAATTTTGTATGGAAAAGCTAGTCTTCAATCAGTGTTATCCCCATTAGAAGCTGAGGCTTTGGCATTGCTAATGGCGGTAAAGGAGACTGCAAGGCTTAACTACATGAATGTTACATTTGTTGGTGATAACAAAACCCTTTTTGACAACATAAACAAGTTAAAGGAGAACAAGTGCAAGAAGGGGGGGAATGCTCATGAGATAGCAATTATAGTTTAGGATATCATCAACATTGCTACTAAGTGCTCTCAATATCATTTTGTCAGAGCTACAAGGGATGTGCTCCAAGATGTTGATCAGCTAGCTAAAATTGCAAGAGAGCAAAATGTTCAATGTACCATTACTTGGAACTTATTTGGAACTGACTTTTGTAAACTTTTGAATATTAATAATATAGTTTGTTGCCTGAAAAAAAATATATATATATATCTTTCTTTTTTTTTGTTTGATCAAAAAAAAAAAAGTGGTTCAATATTTAAAAAAACACTACGTCTTCATTTGCCAAAAGTTTTTAATAAAAGAAATTCATGTCTCACTAGAGACCAAACACAACACAAAAGTCCACATAGATATGCAAAGCGACTATAGTAACTTTCTAGAACAATCCACGAAATTATACTAAAAAAGAAATAGAACCATTGCCTATTTGCCTATATAAGAAAATGTTTTAAAATACAAACACTACTATATTTAAAACCAATTAACACTTTATACTATTTTATACATGTATAACTTTTATCATTCCCTACTAGTATTATTATCTATTTTCTCAGCTGTTTTTGATTTGGTTTTACTCAGAAAAGAGAAGAGCTGGCACCACCGCCTAACTCGCCATTGACACACCACCAAAAAGCTCTATTCTTTACTTTATTGGTTTCTACAAAAAGATTTATCCATTGAGAAAGGCATAATAGACTAATAATTAAAAATATATTCCCACTTTTAGATAAAAACCGAAAATTAAATTCTCTTTCGTTCGTAAACATCAATTCAACCCAAGAGCACACAAAGACGTTTTTTTTTTCTTTCTTTAATAAATAAAAAAAAGGTTACAACTTTTTCCCTAATCCTCTCCGATTTACTGATACTCTGTCTCAATCTCTTCTTTCTTATAAGCTACTTCTCCTGAATTTTCGTATTTGATCCGTTAATCAAAAGTTTTCAAAGAGATTCATTTCGTTTTTATATAACAATACCCAAATCGAAACAGAGTTTTGTAAGAAACAGAGTAATGGCGAACAGAGATATGGAAAGAGGAGGGAAGAATAACAGAGGAGTGAATCACAATAACAACAATAACTATTTCTCTGAAGAAACTTCCGGTGGAACTCATTGGACTTCATGGTTGATTCCGGCGATTGTGGTGGCGAATGTCGCCGTGTTTATCGCCGTTATGTTTGTTAATGAGTGTCCTAAGAAAATCAATGGACCTAATAAAGCTTGTGTAGCTAGATTCCTTGGAAGATTCTCTTTTCAACCACTTAAAGAGAATCCTCTCTTTGGTCCTTCTTCTTCAACGTAAGCTTTGAGATTTTGATTCTATTGTTTAGTCGAATTCAAGGTTTTTAGCTTATGGGTTTATCAAAAAAATTCGATTTTTATCTCTAATGATTGAAATTTGAGCTCAAGCTTGTGTCGGTTGCTCAAAAGTTTTCATTTTTTTTTTCTACTGTGATTAAGAATTTAGCTATCATTTCAAATTGATTTGTTTAATTGAAGCTTGAGATTCCAGAATTTGTGAATCCAAATTACTCGAATTCAAGTTTTATCTTCTGGGCACCTTTAAAGTCTCAATTTTTTGTTTTTGTATTCGGAATTGAATTTGATCTGTTACTGCATTGGAAAATGAGCTCAAATTTTTGTGGGGTTTCTCAAAGTTTTCATTTTTGTTCTCTAATTATGCATTTTAGCCATAGCTATGATTAGTTGGTTAATAAACCCAATTCAAGACTTCTCTGTTCTAGATTGTGAATTTTGGATAAGATTGTGAATTTCATTGGGAATTTTGTTTTAGGAATGATTCTAGTAATGGATTTGTGTGATTTCATGATTCCGGTTTGCTCGGTGATTTGATTCGGTTTTACTTGGATTCTTGTTTTAGATTGGAGAAAATGGGAGCATTGGAATGGAGGAAAGTAGTACATGAACATCAAGGATGGAGACTAATCTCTTGTATGTGGTTACACGCTGGTATCATTCATCTACTTACAAATATGTTGAGTTTGATCTTTATCGGTATCCGCCTTGAGCAGCAATTTGGCTTCAGTAAGTCTTAACTCTCATAAGTTTTCGACTTCTTTTCTTTATCAAATCGCTAAGTGAATTATTTGATGGGAATATTACATTGCAGTAAGAGTCGGGCTTATCTACTTGATATCGGGTCTCGGTGGAAGCATACTTTCGTCCCTTTTCCTTCAAGAAAGTATCTCTGTTGGTGCCTCTGGTGCTCTCTTCGGACTTCTTGGAGCAATGTTATCCGAACTTCTCACCAATTGGACTATCTATGCCAACAAGGTACCTTTGTCCTTTCCGCTAAACCAGCCTTAACCGGAAATGTAGCTTTGTACTAGGTTTGAAGCAATTAGGTTCAAGTCTTCTCTAACAGGTTTAATTTGCAGGCGGCTGCGCTGGTCACGCTTTTGTTCATCATAGCAATAAATTTAGCACTAGGCATGCTTCCTCGAGTAGACAATTTCGCACACATTGGAGGGTTTTTAACGGGATTCTGCCTCGGGTTTGTCCTACTTGTCCGACCACAGTACGGTTGGGAAAGGTCCCACACCAACAATTCGCGTACTAAACGCAAGCATAGCGTGTACCAATACGTTCTGTTTGTAGTTGCGGCGATCGTACTTGTGGTTGGGTTAACTGTTGGATTAGTGATGCTTTTCAAAGGAGAGAATGGGAACAAACATTGCAAATGGTGTCATTACCTCAGTTGTTTCCCTACTTCTAAATGGACATGTTAATCATCATCATCATCATCATCATCATCATCATACCTAAAAGCTCTTATATGTGTTCTTGTAACATAATCTCTTTGTTCCTTTTGCCCTTGGATTTATCTAGCCTTTGATTACTTGTATATGTACATTATTAAATTCGTCTTGTGTAAAGAAGGGAAAGTAACAAAAGAGTGTATTACATTTGAAAAATTATACTCCAAGTCTCAAATAAATAAATAGAATTATTGGATTATAAGGTACTTTATTCTTCACAAATGTTTCATTATGGAATTGGAGGAAACTTTTCAAACTTAGGGACAAAGCAATCTCTTTCACTCACAGGGCATTTATAGTGGATAAATTTCAAAATGAAAATATAGAGCCGTCTTAATCTATACATATTTTCGCTCAAGGACTTGGTTCATATAGATTGTTAATACATCAAGTGTAAATGAATACTGTCTCTCTCTTCTTCTTCGCCCAAACCGAAAACCAGCTGCGCAGCCTTTGATGGGCTTGGGCTTCTGAAGACAAAAGGTGAAAATAGCTAATAAAAATACTGTATATAAACATTCAATTATTACACTATAAAAGAAAGAGTAATTAATGTAATTGTCTACACTACCACCTAGTCCTGGGTTTTCGGCTAAACCGGGTCATTCGGGTCGGGTTGTTCGGTTTTATGCAAAATTCGGTTATTAAAAATTTGTTTCAAATTGATCCGAAATCAATTTCGGTTCGGCTCAGTCGGTACTTGGTTTATTCAGGTCGGTTTTCTTGTATATATTTTTATCCGATTTTAACCCGAATTTATCAAATTTCGGGTTATTTAACCCGAATTCTACCTACTCCGACTATCTCACATTGAATCGTACTCTCTTTCTCGGTGTGCTCTTGAGACAGTAGCTAAGCTTAGAGAGAGAAAATCAAAAGAAAAAGCCATTAAAGAAAAAGAAGAAAAGCTTTTGAGATTTTCGTGCTTACGGTGAAGAGAGGAAAACTGAGCATGAGAGACGAGAGGATGTAGAAGATGATGTTGATGAATCAATGAAGAAGAAGAAGAAGAAACGAGATGATGATTTGATCTATGATCAAAGACAAGCAGAGATCAAATTAGGGTTTATGTTTCTCTCTCGCTCTAAGAGAAAGAGGTAGAGTCGAGAAGATAAGAATGAATTAGGGAAACATTTATATATGTCTGCTAATTTTTGGTTTAGATCGGAACCGAGTACCGAAATGTGCCGAACTGAAATCCGATACTCAAAATCAGTTACGCCGATCGGTTATCTCCTTTTAACTCTCTTAACGCCGAAACACGAAAATTTCGGTTCGGTCGGTTCGGTTTGTTCGGTTTTTGCCGAAAACCCAGAACTACTACCACCACACAAACACAAAATAAAATCACATTGATAATACAATACTAGATTGTAAGCCTTTTAAGAAATAAAAATAAATAGATTCTATATTGTAATTCTGATTTAATCCAAATGAGATTGGGTTTGTTGGATGCATGTCATTTCCAATTAATCATTTTGCTTCAAACTCACTTGCACAGTAAAAATTAAACAAAAACAATATCTAATTTTCTCATTTGAATGTTGCATTGTATCTAGCTAAAAAAAACGAACATGCTTTTAGAGTTTTATATTTCGAAGAAATAAATGAATTTAACATATATTGTCAATTCCATATCTTTGTATAATTACATCCCGTAATGATCCTAAATAGTGAAAATAATCGAGGTAATAAACGTAATTAAGTTATGAGAAAATAAGTTATAAAAGTTAACCATAGAAAGTTAACATCAACCAAAAACGTATTTGATATCTCAAAAAAATTGTTTAGAAGAAACAACATAATAATACTATAATAGTGAACAGCTCCTTGCATAGTTCACTCGTTTGATGGTCGATTTCATTATGATATGATGATCTGATCAAACTTTTACTGTATAAAACGATAAAATTTTATTATTTAGTATTTGATTTGAGAAAATATTGACCGAAGATTTATCATTCATTATAAACAGATAACAATGTAACAATAATGGAGAAAACAAAGATAGTTTATTTGGTTAACTTAACTCATGCACTTTTTAGGTATGATAAATGTACATTTCTAATATCGAAATCTGATCATGATAAGAAAATAAAAAATAAAGGAACAAATGAGAACATAATCTCATATTATATATATAGTAAAGTAAGACCCAAACCAAATTTAATTTAATTTAATTTAATTTAATTTAATTTAATTTAATTTAATTTAATTTAATTTAATTTAATTTAATTTAATTTAATTTAATTTAATTTAATTTAATTTAATTTAATTTAAGTCACAAACCATGAATGTAGCTGCGATATGCGATATGCGATATGCGATATGCGATATGCGATATGCGATAGAGCACATGAGTTTGATGATTTGGTCACGTGATTTCTTTATGTTAGGTAAAATATTATTCTCGTAGTAGTCTTATTTCTGAGCATTTTTTGTTGCTTTGACGAGTGACAACCTCGTCTTCAGTTGGACCCCACAACAAATCATAACATTAAAGCTTGATTCTTAACACAAAATGGACCTTTATGTAGAAATATTTTAGTTCTTCAGTTCTTGTTTTCCTTGTTAAAATATTTTTAAGAATAAAACTTGCTGTAAAATGATGGGACTGCTCTGCCAATGACAATTCCTAATGTTATTAGCTGAGTAGTCATTCTGAAAAGAAAAAAAAAATATTAAATATAAATCGCAAATATAATACCTAACTTTTAGATTCAAAAGTTGGAGTATTATATAATTATTTCTAGTTCCGAATGCATATGGTGAACGTTTTCAAGAGATGGTAAGTAACTAGAAAAATTGGAATATGAATGTATATATATTTCTTTTTTAATGTCTTTCACTTTTATGTACTTAAAAAAAAACTATGACCATTTACGCAAAAATGACATTTTGTAGAAACATCTGATTTATCGTATTCCTTGTAAAAATATTTCTAAAAAAATTTTAACGATGGGGCTGCCCTGCTAATGACAAGCCCTAATGTCAATGACAAGGCCTAAAATTTCATTAGTTTTAGATAGCTTTTTTTCTAGCTCAATAGTCATTTTGAAAGAAAAAAACAAGAAACATATAAAAACTTATGTCTCTAATACTAAGATTTAAGAGTTGGAGTATTATGTAACTATCTCAAGTTTTGAATGCAGACAGTGAACGTTTCAAGAGATAGTAAATAACTATAAAAAGTGGAATATATATGTTTCTTTCTTTAATTTCTTTTACTTGTATGCACATAAAAAATTATATGACCATTATTTTGTAAAGATTTATATTCTTGTATTATGTGGAGAGTGCACCATGGGATGATGTTTGATAAAACATGTTTTCATTCACAATTTGATCCAATTCCAAACCCTTTTTTCTTTCTCTTTATTGGTAATATTTCAGCCCCACTACAAGAAAACAGGCGATATTCCGACGGCCTAAACCGTCTCATTTCCGTCGTAATTGACCCTTTTCCGACGGGATTGTTCCGTCGGTTCTATCACGTCGGAAATTAAAATCCGTCGGCAGTCCGTCGACCACCTGCGACGGCTCTCAGACGGAAAATGTATAGCCGGATTCCGTCGCCTTCCGGCGAGTACCGACGGAGTTTCGTCGGTGTCTGACTTCCGGCGTATACTGACGGAGTTCCGACGGTGTCGGACTTCCGGCGAATACCGACGGAGTTCGACGGTACAAAAATACCGAAGGAATTCCGACGGTTTTCGTTCTTTTTTACCAAAAAATTAATAATAATTAAGCAATTCAAAATAAATAAAATATAATAAAACATTTAAAAATATATTATAAATTAAAAAAAAAACTGATTAAATTAAAATTGTTTTAAAAGTATTTTAAAGTATTTTAAAGTTTTACATTAAATTTTAAAACTTCAAAAGGCCTATTCCGGCCCACAGGTACTGAAGAAGTCGGTCATCTTCTGTTCCAAAGCTAGAAATCGTGCCTTCGCCTCCGCCTCCGCCTCCGCCTTATCTGTCTCTCTCGCTTGCTCCACTGCCCTAAGCCTCTCGGTCAGCTCTCGGTTTTCTGCCTCCAATCTGCTACCACCGCCATAACGAACCGACGAAACGGACGAGCAACTATCTTCAGGGAGGCCGAAAACACGGCCTCTGGTCTTGGGAGTCACCTACGATAAAAAAGAAATTAAATCTTAGAACTTAGGTGTATTAAAAGTTATTTTGAAATTTGTTTAAAAGTGACACGGTTACTAACCTCGTAGGTGAACTCGTTGATCTTCTCGTATGGAACTTCGGTGGGCGCCGGAGTTCCTTCCTCGATCGGTTGCGATTGGAGGTACTGCTCCCCGAGCCTCTCCACGGTCTCCACGATTTCACGAGCAATCGGATCTTGAATTTCACCTTGGTGTGCGCAGCTTTGAGCAAAGCAAGATTCGAAGGAAACACACCGGACTCCTGAAACTGTTAACATATAAAATTCTGTTAGCGAATTTTTAAAAATTATGAATTATTTAAATATTTACCATTTTGTCTGCAAGTGAAGCCTTGTTCGTTTCTCCGAGGTTGTGGGTCGCTTTTCCCTTCCCCTTCCGGTCGCTATTGCGGTTAGTTGAGTTTCTCTCTGAGGTCGCCCGAGTTGCCTCCTGTTCCCAATGTGCAACTAGTCCATCCCAACATGCGTCTTTATGTTTCATAACCCGAGGCACCTTTCCGGTTTTGTACCACGCATCTTTCCACTCGTTCATCTTCAACGAGTACTTCCTCGCAGCCTTTTCGTCGAATCTCTTTCGGACCAACGAAGTGAGCGGTGTGTCCCACGTAAAATCTTACTGCAAAAACACCACATTCTCGCATTAGTAATTAAAATGTGAGTCATAAAAGAAATATATTTTAAACTTATAAAATAAAATCATACCGCAAATTGTCGGAACAAAATGTCCCGGTCCTCCACTGGCATATCGTGGTATGTGGGATACGGTTTAGTTACCAAGGAATTATTCATTCCGTTGATAGAACCCGTAATCCCGTTTCCCGAGTATTGGAACCTAATAAAATATTTAGTTAAATATTTTACTAAAACAATATAATCCAATACAAATTTAAATAATACTTACCAGGTCGTGTTAGGTGGCGTGTCTGGATCTAGACGAGTCAACCTATCACGTCCGGGTTGCGACACAAACTGCTCGATGGTCATGGATGTGGGAGCTGAGAAGGCTGTACCCGGGTGCTGAGATATGTGTGGGGTCTCTAAGTCGGGAGAACTGTCGGGGATATGCGTTTCACTCCCACTTCGACCTCCCCTACTGGAAGTCCCACCTCCTCTAGAATGATGATATCGCAGATAGTTCCTACGATTTCCAAAATTCTAAGAAATTGAGATTTCGGGATTTATGGAATATAGAATTTATAGGAATTTGGGATTTTGAGATTTTGCGATTTAGTTATTTAGAAATTTCGGATTTAGGGATATAAGGATATTGGGAATTAGGGTTTTTTGCAATATAGAGCTTAAAGGAATTTAGTTTTCTGACATTTTGTTATTTAGGGACATATGGATTGAAGAAAATTTAAGAGTTTTGTAATAAATGAATTTATTGAATTTGGGATTATGTGGTTTTGTGATTTATGGAATTAGTGATTTTGGGAAATTGGAATTTTGAAATTTAAGTAATCAGGGCTTGTTTGTATATTGTATATTCAGAAACCAAAGTTCATGGATTTAGGTTTTGTTGGGAAATTGACATTTATAATTTGAGAAATTTTATTAATGTTAATAAATTTTTAAATTTGAAGGATTTAAAGGTAAAAATTGTTCAAGTTATAATTTTTTTAATTTTTAAATTTAAAGGATTTAAAGGTTTTAAAGTTTTAAATTTTATTATTTTTAAATAGGTTTAAAATTTTAAAGGTTTAAATTGTTTTATTAATGTTATAAAAAAATTTTATTTGAAGGATTTAAAGGTTTAAATTGTTAAAGTAATAAATTTTTAAAATTTTAAATTTAAAGGATTTAAAGTTTTAAATTTTATTATTTTTAAATAGGTTTAAAATTTGAAAGGTTTAAATTGTTTTATTAATGTTATAAAATTTTTAAATTTGAAGGATTTAAAGGTTTAAATTGTTAAAGTAATAAAATTTCAAAATTTTAAATTTAAAGGATTTAAAGTTTTACATTTTATTATTTTTAAATAGGTTTAAAATTTTAAAGGTTTAAATTTTTTTATTAATGTTATAAAATGTTTAAATTTTAACGATTATAAATGATTATCTTAAAATATTCTATATAGGATATTTAGAAATTTAAAATTTTACATATTAATCATACATTAAATTATAAAAAATCCCTAAAAATCACAAAAACTATGAAAATCAATTCCTAAATTCTAAAATCCTCATGAACCCTAACAAATCTTTGCAATTCCACATTTAACAAATTCCAATTTACTAACCTACAAATTGAAGAACAATTTCGCAAAAACTCTAATAAAGTATGTAAAACTTACATTGGGTTTTGGCGGAGAAAGGGAGGAGAACGGCAAGGATTTGGCGGTGATTCCGGCATCAAATCGGCGGTAAAACGGCGGCAAATCGGTGGTAAATCGGCAGAGAAACACAGGAGAAGTTTTGGTGAAATTTTTTTTTTCAGATATGTCTTCGGGGAAGACGAAGACTGTGGATTTACTAGAGTACCCGACGGAATTCAGACGGAATTCCGACGGGTTACTAAAAATCTGACGGTAATGCCGACGGTTTTCCCGCTTTGACAATGATCACGAAGTTGTTTGGCGGCAAGTGAAATTAGGGTTGCCGTCGGCAATCCGCCGGAACTTAAGACGGAATGCCGACGGAAATTATAATTTATTTTAAATTATTTCGCATTAATATATTTCTGTAGGGGTAGGATCTAACGGGAATATGAGACGGGATCCCGTCCCAAACGGGAATATGGGACTGGATCTAACGGGAACGGGATTTATGGGACTAGAAAAATACGTCCCATTTATGTCCTGTTTCAAATTCTTGACGGGAACCGGATAAAACGGGATGAGATGGGAACGGTACGGGAAATCCAATAAAATAATCCCATATTAAACCACATAAAACCATATTACATATATTTAATTTTTTCGGCGGTAACAAATACTTGAAATAAAATTCCGTCGACAATGTGAACGAGTTAGAGATTTATTAAAAGCAAGACAACATAGATAGAACTTGTGAGCTTCACGGGCTTGGCTTTTCGATTGGCATAACGATTGAAAGCAATTTTGATTTGGTGACTTTTCACTATATAGAAAAAATAAGTAGGGTACCTGATAGAAACAGAGTGAGACAGAGAGTAAGTAGGGTTTGGATTGGTGTCCATATCAAGAATTATGACAAACCAATGTTGGTTCCTAGAAAAGAAATTTACTAGATCCGCCATTACGTTCAATATTACATATATTTAATAAATTTGGTTATAAAATAAAACTACCGTCGGAACACCGTCGGAAATTAAGACGGCATTCCGACGGGTTTTTAATTTTAATATGTTTATTTACTAAATTTTGTTATAAAAATCAACACCGTCGGAACTTAAGACGGAATTCCGACGGGTTTTTATTTTAATTACATATAATTAATTTTTTCGGCGGTAACAAATACGTGAAATAAAATTTCGTCGACAATGTGAACGAGTTAGAGATTTATTAAAAGCAAGACAACATAGATAGAACTTGTGAGCTTCACGGGCTTGGCTTTTCGATTGGCATAACGATTGAAAGCAATTTTGATTTGGTGACTTTTCACTATATAGAAAAAATAAGTAGGGTACCTGACAGAAACAGAGTGAGACAGAGAGTAAGTAGGGTTTGGATTAGTGTCCATATCAAGAATTATGACGAACCAATGTTGGTTCCTAGGAAATAAATTTACTAGATCCGCCATTACGTTTAATATTACATATATTTATTAATTTTGGTTATAAAATAAAACTACCGTCGTAACACCGTCGGAAATTAAGACGGCATTCCGACGGGTTTTTAATTTTAATATGTTATTTACTAAATTTTGGTATAAAAATCAACACCCGTCAGAACACCGTCTGAAATTAAGACGGAATTCCGACGGGTTTTTATTTTAATTACATATATTTAATTTTTCTGGCGGTAACAAATACGTAAAATAAAATTCCGTCAACAATGTGAACGAGTTAGAGCCATATCAAAATTGGCTTTAATCGTTCTGCCAATCGAAGTGCCAAACCCGTGAATCCCACAAGTTCTATCTATGTTGCCTTGGTTTTCATAAATCTTATATTACACATACAATTTATATTGCAATATAAATTTAAATACCAAAAAAGTAAATATTACACGTACCAACATTATGCGGATAAACTCGTACAATAGATAGTAGGAAATTATTTAACATAAAAGCAACATAAATCCGTAACCATAAAATAATTCTTAATCATGGACGAGTTAGATATTTATTCTTCATCGGAGTCTGGAACTGTTTCATATTCGTACCTAGTAGTTCATTCATCTTCCTCCTCGATGGTGCATACTTTCGTTGGCTGGTATTCAACAATCATCGTATTAGCACCGATTATCTGTTTGAAAACTGAATTTAGTTAACCATTCCCAAAAATATTTATAAACGTATGGTGTATGTAGCTTAACAATGTTCCGCTCTGTGATGTTTAGGTACTTTGGGTTCCTATCAAAACGGCAAACGGTAACATTCTTTAGGATGACCACCACACCTACAGCAGTCGTGAGTCTGTACTCGTCATTCTTGAAGATGTTATGGTGCATGGTTCCCTCGATTATTCCCGACAGATCTTTTAAGGTTACAAGCAGATCTCCCTGGTCATTGCGGGTCAAACTAGAGAGCATAGCCACAATCTGATAATTAAATAGAATATACTTATCAGATAAATTGTTTCTCAAAATGTTAATAAAATTGGACGGAAACATAAACTTTTTTTATTTTCAAAAATTGTGAATGCGGGGATTGAATTTCTGCAACCTGGGTCTAGAATGGTGTGGTCCTATTGCGATAAGAACCTACATTTATGAATGATAAATTTTGTATTTGTCAGCTACAATCATTATATAACAATATATTGTAAAAGTAAAAACGGTAATTATATATATATATATATACCTTCACGGATTATGTAATCGATAGTAGAAGTCAACCGAGGGCTACTAAAATCCTGGTCGGCTTGTGGTGCCTCGTTAATGATCTCATAATTAAAATCTTGTATTGGGCGAGTTTGAGAACTTTCACCTCGCACCACCCTTGCATCATGAGCCCTCTTGCAAAAAAATTTCTCGCCTTACGATTTGGCCAGGTCCCGGTATTTTAGGCGTTTGGTTCAGGGATCGTTGCGTTGGGTGGAGTGAAATTGTTGGTTGACCATCTATGACATTTAAGTTATCGTAAGGAGGGCTTGAAGGAAGAAGAGTTGTATTTGGAGTGTTTAGACCAGGGGCTCGGTTTTGCATATAGTAATTCCATAGATCTTTGTTAGCCATTACGCAATTGAATATTTTTGTGTTATGATTTTGTGTTCTAATTTTGTTTTGAAGGAATGAGAAAATGTGCAAACATATATGTACAACGGATATCCATCGGATTTCCGTCGGAAAACCGTCAAAACACTCCGACATAACACCCCACCTATCCCTTCGGCCACTGCAGACGATTTATTAACCACACAAACTTTGCCGACATCTAAACCGTCGGAATTCCGTCGGACATCCGTTACATAATTCCGAGGACATAGCTCCGTCGGAAATCCGTCAGTACAGCTGACCAATCAAACTTTGCCGACATCGTGTAGTCTGAATTCCGTCGGTAATACGGACGGAATACAGACGGAATACCGACAGTTTATACATATAACTTCTACTATAAATACATCTGATGGAGTGTATATCTTCTACTCCTCTCAATAACACAAAAAATGTATTCTAACTCTCCTAATGACGACGCAAAAGCAACATCGGAGGCTAATTTTTTATATATTCCAAAATACACGTGGGAAACCGAATCTCATTGCGACGAATTCACTCAAGATATTCCCACTTACTCGTGGGAATTTGATACGTGCTCACCAATCCATAAAGAAGATTCCACATCTACAATAGTGCCTGACATCCATTGCTCGCCAAACATCCACCACATTTACGATAGGCAGCCACAATGTCTTGATCATAAGCGGGTTATCAAAGCCGAACAACCATGTCAATTGAAGGAAAATTCAGATACTGACGGTGGAAGTACTTCAAACGTATGTAAGGATCAATACTATGGTTATGAATTCGCCCAAAGCCCAGAAAAGCCAAACTTAAATTTAGATGTTGAAGAAATCAAAAGTGAATTGTGCGACGGATTTATAGATTCTCCACCAAAGGAGCATTACTATGATTTCGAATTCGCCCAAAGCCCAGCCAAGGCAAACATAAATCTAGATGTTGATGCAATCAAAAGCGAATTGTGCGACGAATTTGTAGATTCTCCACAAAAGAAAAAAGGGAAAGAACATCACTAAATGGTTCTAACAAATGGTAAGTTCGGAGTGGAAACCGACAGATGATTGTAAAATGAGGAGTTTATTATGTACTTGTACCATAACCGTTGTGTGTTAAATATTTGCAAGTCTCTAATGTACCTGTTTAAGAATGTGTTTCAAATTTTATGTTTCATTAAATGTTATGTTTTATTGGAGTTGCAATACCAATAATTCTCGTTAATTAGTCATCGAACATGACTATATATATACTATTAAATAATATGATATACAAGGGATGAAGTCTGATTCTCCTGAATCTCCTGATCTACTTTCACTATGGATGAAGTCTGAATCACACAACATTCATAAGCACACATTTATTCATAAATTATTAATCTGAATCTTCTGGTCCACTTTCACTAGGGATGGAGTCTGAATCGTCGTCAAACTCGTCACGTGTTTCCTCTTCGTCCGAATGCACTAGATCATCTCTGATATGTGTGACATCAATGACAAGGTCAATGTTATCCATCTCCTCAACAGGTGACATTGGTATACTTCTCAATGGTTGTAGAGCATCTTGTTCTAGAACTCCATATATTTTTCCTCTCGGGTTAATTGGAGTTACTGTGATACAAGGATCTGTACGATAGGCAACTCGAGGATATGGAATGTAGCAAACCTATTAATAAAGAGTGGATATTGTTAATATACATGAACAACAAACCTTAAGTATGAGTACGTAGGTAAACATATTATTGTATTCATACCTGGTCTGCTTGAGACGCAAGGATAAATGGATCGTAATACTGTAGTTTCCGGCTTGAATTTATCGAAATAACACCATGAGGGTCAACTCGAACCCCTCGACCATCGGTTGGGTCATACCAATCGCACATAAACACAATGCACCTCAAGTCCAATATTCCTGGATAGTGGATTTCCAAGATTTCTTTTAAAATCCCATAGTACATGGTTTCACCTGATTGCGCTGAAATTCCATAGTCCAAAGTTGACCGTTGACATCCTTCCTCACGGATCCTGAACGCATATCCCCTAGTGCAAAACTTGGGATATGAAGTCGCGGTGCTGCGTAAACCATAAACAAACTCCACCAACCATGTCGGGAGTGATTGACCACTTGCTATACTATCGGAAACCTAAAAATGATAGAAGTAAGAAATAAGTAAAATATGAACGTGAAAGCCTGGAAAAGTAAGAGTAATTAATTATATTACACTTACATAACATTTCAACCACCCCTCAAATTCTTCATCTTTCAAGACAGCAAGTTCGGCATCTGTCTTATCATAATGGTAATCACATGCGAAAGACATGTAGATCCTGTAACATAACAGTCGTTAGTAGATAAAGGCAAATAATTCCATAAATTTATTATAATAACTGATATACCTTTCGTACTCCAAAATTTCGTCACAGTTTCTGAGGATATACGTATGCAAATGTGTGACCTCTTGGGCTGATAGTTTGCGTTTCTTTCATTTTCCACTTGCTCGACCAACTTGGGCAAACAAATCAGGAACAACCACGGCATAGACTGGTTTCTCATCTCTATCATCATGTCGGGCAGGATGTCTCGCCTTAGTGCGAACTGCCGATGGAAAGTAATATTCGGCAAAGTGTGAGACTTCCTCGTCTAGGCTTTGTGCGACAATAGATCCCTCAACCTTGCTCAAATTTTTAACCTTTTTCTTCAGGTGGAACATGTAACGCTCAAACGGATACATCCATCGGTATTGAACAGGGCCTCCTAAGGCTGCTTCTCGTGGGAGGTGAATAGGAAGGTGTTCCATAACGTCAAAAAAAGACGGTGGAAATATCTTCTCAAGATTACAAAGGAAAACCGGGATATTGGCCTCCAAGTTACGTATCACGTGGATGGTAAGCGTTCTTGAACATAAATCTCGGAAGAATGCACCAACTCCTATAAACAAAAATTAAACAAGTTAGTACATATATATATATATATAGTAATATTATGGTAGTAAGAAACTAATGGGAGTAAGAAATATACCTCCAATTGCTTGGTGGATAGGTTCTGGAAGAAGATATGCAAATACAAATGGAAGAAGACGCTGCATCACGACATGACAATCATGACTCTTCATTCCTATAAACTTGCCTTCCGTCGAATCCACGCAATTACATAAATTAGATGCGTAGCCGTCTGGAAATTTGACAAATTTTTTGAACCATTCAAAGAATACTTCTTTCTGCCCAGCGTCTAACCGCTAAGCAGGCATCAGCAATCTACCGTTTGAAACATGAAGAGATGGCCTCGAACAAATCAATGGCAAGTCGAATCTAGACTTCCAGTTGTCTTTGGTTTTTCCTGGGACGTTTAATATGGTGTTCATGATGTTGTCAAAGAAATTCTTTTCAACATGCATGACATCTAGATTATGCCGCAATAGATGGTCTTTCCAGTAAGACAAATCCCAGAAAATACTTTTCTTGTGCCAATTGTGATATTCCCCACAACCGTCGACTGGGTGATGGCCATTACCCCCACATTCAGGAGTTCGCTCGGCACCAAAATCACGTAATTGTTCCAATATGCTGCGACCATCTATCTCCGGAGGTGGACCACATAACACTTATAGATTCTTCCTGAAATGTCTTTTAGACCGACGATATGGATGATCTGCCGGTAAAAAACACATGTGATAATCAAACCATGAGGTCTTCCTTCCGTGTTGCAGTTGGAATGCTGTATTATTGTCTTGGCAATAAGGACAAGCCAATCTTCCATGCGTTGTCCATCCAGATAACATACCGTATGCTGGAAAATCGCTTATGGTCCACATAAGAACCGCACGCATGTTGAAATTCTGCTGGACTGAAACATCATAAGCCTCAACATCATGCTCCCACAACATCTGCAACTCACAAATCAATGGTTAAAGGAATATATCGAGCGACCGTCTTGGATGATCTTGCCCGAGAACTAGAATTAGGAGAAACAAGAACTCTCACCGCATGCACATAGATGGAGGCAAATTGTAAGGTGTTACGATGACCGACCACAATGAATATTTTCTTCCATGCTTGCCAAACGGGTTGAAACCATCAGTGGATAAGCCTATGTATACATTCCGTCGTTCATATGCAAAATCTGGATATACGGATTGGAAGTGTTTCCACGCTTCCGCGTCAGAAGGATGCGTGATATCTCCATCTTGACTATGCTCTGCATGCCATCTCATAGCCTTAGCTGTGCGGTTTGATTCGTACAGCCTCTTCAACCTCTCTGTTAAGGGTAAATACCACATCCATTTGAATGGAATCTTCACCCTGCCACTTGTGTCCTGGAACCGGGATTTCTGGCAAAATTTACATTTGTTCCGGTTCTCGTCTTCTCTCCAGTATATCATACAATTGTCGATGCACACGTCTATAACCTGGTAGGGCAAACCAAGACCGGCGACAAGTTTTTGGACCTCGTAGTATGATCTTGGGGCCAGATTATCTTCTGGCAAAACATCTTTCACGAACTCGGCGAATGCATCAACACATTTTTCGGACAAATTATAATCAGTCTTCAGGTTCATCATCCTACTAGCAGAAGATAGCGGTGAATGACCATCCCTACAACCGCTATATAGTGGTTGCTTTGATGCGTCTAACATATCGAAAAACCTTCGAGATTCTAAATTAGGTTCTTCAACCCTATCACCTTCATGATACCCACCCGACTGCAAATTCTCTCTAAACGCATCGTGAACCATCGCAACCGTACTTACCCCAACATCTACTTCCACTGTAGGTTCTCCTACGCTAGACGAAAAATAAGGTTCATTGCTACTGGTACTGCCATATTCATAATTCCTTTCTCCATGTAAATACCAAACCTTATATGCCGCCCTAAATCCATTTCTATATAAGTGGTTCCAAACAGTCGGAACCGCAACACTAATTCTATTACAGCAATTAGAACAAAGACATTTGATATCCTGACCTTTGTTGGCCACCTCTTGATTTCTAGGTAACTGCATGAACTCGCAAATACCTTGAGCGTATTCGGTCGTTAATAAGTTCGACCCCTCTTCCATCATTGGCTCGTCCATCCATGACCGAAAATATGAACTCATCTTTATAATTTTGTTTGGTACTCGAAATTTTGTTATGATGGAATGACGAATTCTGCAAACTTATGTAGAACGGATTTCCGTCGAAAATCCGTCAATACCTCCGACATAACACCCCACCAATCCCATCATCCACCGTAGACGATATGGGAACCACTCAAATATTGCCGACATCGGAAACCGTCGGAATGCTGTCGGAAATCTGTCCGCCCGTACACGCTGACCAATCAAACTTTGTCGACATCGGAAAGTCCGAATTCCGTCGGTATACCGTCGGAATACCATCGGAATGTAATGACATCTCGTAGCCGTCTGTCTTCCGTCGGTGGTTTCCGACGGTATTCCAACGGAAAGCTGAGAGAGTGGATTTCCGTCGGTATACGTCTGAAAATGTGACGGAATTCCGACGGAAACCCTCTGTGTCTGCATTCCGTTGGAATACCGTCGGAACTATCCAACGGATTTCCGAGGGAAAAAAATTTTCGTCGGAACTATCCAACGGATTTCCGAGGGAAAAAAATTTTCGTTGGAAATAAGCCTGTTTTCTTGTAGTGGCCCGACCGTCCGATTTGCAGATTAAGCACATTTTATAACTGTCACCAACTAGCTTTCCAGTATGAAACGTTGATTTTCCATTTATCTACGTTCCAAAGAATAGGTTTCTCAGCAAATTTTAATTTTGGAAAAGATATTTTATTTAAATCTATATATATTTTTAATCAATGGACGAGTGTGTTAGGGGTACGTGAAGGTAGACTTTTTCTTCCCCTAAGTTCCAACGGCTACATGAATATCATCTAAAGAAAATAGACTAGTCAAAAAAAGTTTTCAAATTATTGAGCATTGTGGATTTCTACGAAAGAAAGTACAAGTAAGTATCACAAAAATGGAAACAGAGTTAACTACGGGATATTGAATAACAAAAAACAAAGTAAAAAAAAAAGGAACAAAAAGAGTCAAAAAGCAAGAATGACAAAATATATTGAATATTTGTGGTCAAGTAAAAAGTTGAGCATGTGAGTGTGATGCATTTTCTCTTTGCTAACAACATTTTTTAAAGGTTTTCTTATTACGGCTGGCTTACAAAGAGTAGCCTGAAATAAAAATTACATTAAATTTTTAAAAAGTGTAACATCTAATGTAGTTTAATTGTCTTTTAGGAATTAAAAAAAAAACGTGGTAATTGTTAAAGTAATAAGGATTCTATTTTTTCTTTATATTTGGTCCAGTAACGAGGATTTTAAAATAATTACTATACTTTTCTTTGTAAGTATTACTGTACCACATTAAGTCATTAATACGTTGTTAATTATCTGCTTTTAAGTTTTAACAAAGAAAAAATAACACTTCTTTTATCCAATGGAATTTATACAAGTCTCTTCATTTTTTTGAAATGTTAACATAATTGAAAAAAATAAAACGAGGTAATTTATACATGACCCCACAACCATGCAGGATATGTTGCGACGTCGATCATCTTCTCGATGTCCCAATTATTCAATTTTTGTCCTTTTTTTTTATAAAGCAAAATTATCTTCACTAATAAATTTAATAAATGAAATCGTATAGAGTAAGGGCATCTGTATTGGAGACATTTTGGGATGTTTTTATAATATAAAATTATTGAAATGGTTGTAAAAGAAAGAAGAGAGTGTTTTTGTGGGGTATATTGAAATATAAAATTAATAAAATTTAAGTAAAAAGAGTAGATAGTGAGTGTGTTTAGGAAAAGGAAGAGAGAGAATGTCTAATATATGATCTTTTTGAGAGTGTTAGGAAAAGTAAATGAGAGTGTTTAAATATAAAATTAATAAAAGTTGAGTAAAAGGATGAAAGAGAAGGTATAAAGTTGAGTAAAAGGAAGAAAGAGTGTGTGTTTTAATAATTTTATATTATAAGAATAGTGTCTTTAGACACTTGGATGTCTCCATTGCAGATGCCCTAATGCAAAACCCAAAAATAGCATAATAAATAACGTGTGAGAAGAAAACGAAATCGAAAAACATTGATAACAAACACACTAGGGTACAAACGATTGCTTAATATTTTTATGTAATTGAATTTTTTTCGGAAAGTGGAGCATGTTATGTGAGTGTAATACTCTTGTGGGGTTCATTCTTCTTGTAGGAATCCATAGTTTTGGAAGTTTTCTTGTCACCATTTGCATTTCGTAACATCATATTAAAGTGAGCAAGAACAAACTTAGCTTATAAAGAAATCCTTCTCTTTATTAATGCTTAGGAAAATCTTCCTTCTCAAAACCTAAACAAGCTCTATTGTTCTTCCTTTAAGAACTTCTTCCTTTTGTTCTTATTCTTATTATCATACACAACTTGATGATCTTACATATATATAGTTTAGAACTTCATTTTCCTAAACCTATTGGAAATAGACAATTTCCTTTTCTCTATTGAGATTCCTAATTCCTTTAAGGATCTCTTCTTCTAGAATAATCTTGGAGCTTATCCAACATTCACCCCCTTAGGTTTCAAGTCATTCTTCTTGAGGTCTTGAACTCCGATTAGATCTCTCATCTTCTTGAACTTGATTCTTGCTAAGGCCTTTGTCAAAACATCTGCACATTGCTCCTCTCCTGGTACATGCTCGACTTCAATTTGCTCTCCTTCAACACATTCACGAATAAAATGATACCTTTTATGAATCTGATCGAGCTTTGTGTTCCAAGCTCTAGGAGCTTGTCTCAAACCGTATAAAGCCTTAGAGAGTTTGAAAACCTTGTGCTCTTCTCCCTTCTTTTCAAATCCCTCGGGTTGAGACACATACACTTCTTCATTCAATTCTCCATGCAAGAAGGCGGTTTTGACGTCTAAATGATGAATCTCCCATCCATGTGAAGCAGCCAAACCAATCAAAAGTCTAACGGTCTCAATTCTCGCAACTGGAGCAAAAACTTCCTCAAAGTCAATCCCTGCTTGCTGCACATATCCTTTTGCAACAAGTCTAGCTTTATACTTGTTTATAGTTCCACTTGCATTCCTTTTGATCTTAAAGACCCATTTGAGACCAATAACTTTAACTCCAACCGGTTTGTCTACTAAACGCCAAGTCCCATTCTTGTTGATTGAGTCTAACTCCTCTGAACATGCATTCGTCCATACTATCATGTCCTTTGCTTCTTGGTAATTAAACGGCTCATCATTAAGTGAAAAGAGTAGCATCTCACATTCTACATTAGCTAGGAGCACGTAATCTTCCAGGTATTGTGGCCGAGATGATTGTCGATTCGATCTTCGAGGTCCATCTGGAAGATCATTTTGAGTCTCACATGCGGCATGGGGATCGACCGGACCTTCTCCTTGACTGGTCGATCCTGATTGTACCGTTTCTGCTCTGTCTGATGCTGAGAGCTCGACCCGACCTCCTCCTTGATTGGTCGATCCTGATTGTACCGTTTCTGCTCTGTCTGATGCCGAGAGCTCGACCCGACCTCCTCCTTGACTGGTCGATCCTGATTGTACCGTTTCTGCTCTGTCTGATGCTGAGAGCTCGACCCGACCTCCTCCTTGACTGGTCGATCCTGATTGTACCGTTTCTGCTCTGTCTGATGCTGAGAGCTCGACCCGACCTCCTCCTTGACCGGTCGGGCTTAGTCCCGATTTTTCAACATTGAATGGCCCTTGGTCAATATCAATCTCCTCACCCCATGTTAACTGAAACATGCCTGGTTCTCTGCAATCTCCTTGTGCTCCCTTCCAATTCCAACCTTGTTTCTCATTGAAGACCACATCTCTACTCACAATGATCTTCCTCGTTGTTGGATTGTAGAGTCGGTAAGCCTTGGATCCTGGTTCAATTCCAAGGTGAACAAGAGCTTGTGAACGGTCATCTAGCTTCTTCAGATGATCGCTTTGTATTTTGGCATAGGCAAGACAACCAAAAATTCTGAGGTGATCGACGTTCGGTTTCTTATTTCTCAAACTTTCGTATGGGGTCTGATTCTGAAGATCTCTTGTAGCAACACGATTGAGAAGATAAGTGGAATGACGTATTGCTTCTCCCCATAAGAAGTTTGGTACTCTCATCGCCTTGAGAATACTTCGAGTCATCTCCATTAGAGTTCGATTCCTTCGCTCTACTACACCGTTCTGTTGTGGAGTATATGGTGCAGTTAGATGTCGTCTAATGCCGTGTTTCTCACAATACTCCTGAAATTCCTTCGAGGTGAACTCCCCACCTCTATCCGTTCGCAGGGTCATAATCCTCTTGTCGAGATCCTTTTCGACTAGTTCCTTGAAGGTTCTAAACTTCTCGAATGCTTCTCCTTTTTCTCTTAACAAGATTGTCCACATATACCTTGTGTGGTCATCGATGATAACAAAGATGTATCTGTTTCTTGAAGGAGTAGCCGGAGTTATGGGTCCACAAAGATCTGCGTGTAGCAGTTCTAACTCCCAAGAAGATCTGAATTGCGTTGCTTGAGGGAAAGCTTGACGAGTTTGCTTCCCAACAAGACATGACTCGCATATCTCCTTTTCGTACTCTATAGATGGTATGCCGCGAACCATCTCTTGTAGCGACATATTCTTCATTGTTCTGAAACTGATGTGTCCAAGTCTTGCATGCCATCTCCATGTTTCTTCCTCAATCCTTGACATTAAACACACCGGTTTCCCAATTTCGAGTTTAATCTTATATAAACGATTTGGAGATCGTGTTACCTTGGCTAAGAGTTGACCATATGGGTCTCTTAGAGTTAGATAGTCGGACTTCATTCTAATATCGCAGCCGCACTCCGTTGCTTGTCCAAGGCTGAGAATATTGCTCCTTAGCTCTGGAATGAAGTAGATATCTTGAACCACTCTTTGCTCACCGGTTTTCCCTTGAAAAAGAATTGATCCCTTTCCTCCGATGTTAACACACGATCCATCACCAAACCGAACCTTTCTTTTGATTCTCTCATTCAACTCCAAAAAGTAACTCCTCTCTCCAGTCATATGGTTACTTGCTCCGTTATCTAAGTACCATACTCCATCTTCCTTTCTGGATGTCTCATACTTGTTAGGAATTACTTTTTCTTTGTTCAAAAACACAACCTCATGCATATATAATGCAATATCAGCTTCTTCTGGCAAAGTGTCCTGGTTTCTCACAACGAAAACAGACAAGCTGAGATCTATCCTTCCTCTCTCTGCTTTGCGAATTGAACCTGCCTCGTCCTCTTCCTCTGTAACCACGACCACGTCCTCTGCCCCTTCCATGTCCTTTTGTGTTATCAAACCTCCTTTGATTGTTCCCTTCTTCCTTTGAGAACAAGAGACTTCCATGGGCTTCATGTGTATCCTCTTCCAGTATACGTTCTTCATACGCTTTGATGCGACCCACTATATCTTCAAAACTCATTTGATTTAGATCTAGTACTTGCTCAAGTGATGCAACGATTTGGATATACTTGCTTCGGGACAGACTATGAAGAAACTTCTTTACCAACTTTGTCTCTTCAAGTGGTTGTCCTAGGGATGTAGCCTTTGAAGCTAGTTCTGATAACTTGCCCGAGAAGCTATCAATTGAATCTCCATCCTTCATCTTCAACCGTTCAAACTCGCCCATTAAAGTTTGAAGTCTAGCCTCCTTTACTCTCTCTGCACCGAGATTTCTCATCTTTATTGCATCCCATATTCCTTTTGCTGAATCGTGATCACCAACTTGTAAGATAAGGGTTTCGGGAATGGATTAAAACAACAAGGCAGTAGCTGTGTCGTTTTTCTTCGCCTCTTTAGAACCGGATTTGATTGTCTCCCATACATCATGAACCCGGAGCAACACCTTCATCCTCATCGACCAAACGGTGTAATTTGTCGAGGTAAGCATTGGACATTGAACTGATGAGGGGACCGAATCTCTTCCCTTTGGTTTCGAATCACCCGTGGCTACGATACGTTCCTCCATGCGAATGATCTTCGTGTTGTCTCAAGATCGTAACGCTCTGATACCAAATAAAGTGAGCAAGAACAAACTTAGCTTATAAAGAAATCCTTCTCTTTATTAATGCTTAGGAAAATCTTCCTTCTCAAAACCTAAACAAGCTCTATTGTTCTTCCTTTAAGAACTTCTTCCTTTTGTTCTTATTCTTATTATCATACACAACTCGATGATCTTACATATATATAGTTTAGAACTTTCTTTTCCTAAACCTATTGGAAATAGACAATTTCCTTTTCTCTATTAAGATTCCTAATTCTTTTAAGGATCTCTTCTTCTAGAATAATCTTGGAGCTTATCCAACACATATTTCACCCCACAAATAACTGAAAGTTCAATAAATAATACCCTGAATAATATTCAATATAATTTAATGTTACAAAAACAAATTTATATTAAAATAATCAGAAAATTTAATGCAATTTTTAGTTAGTCGTATTTTCTGGATAGATATTTGCAAGGGTAACATTTAATGCCACCCTTTTTTCTTCTGCAAAAAAAACACCAACAATTAAACATTGAAAATGTTCAGTTAAGAATACTCAAATACACTAATCAGTCAGATATGATTTATATATAAAAGTACGATTCTGAATAGAAATTTGACATGTATATGCGTCTAGCTTATATTTGTATCGGCCACACTCAAGGGTCAATGGATCAATTCTATTTAGTTAACTATTACCAATATAAGCTAGACGCATAAACTATTCGAGTATTAGTTGAAGTTGAACAAGAGAATATGGAGTAAAATTTTGAAAAGCAACTGAAGTCTAAGGACTAAAAGTGAAATAAGTACAAAAGAAGGTATAAATATTGTATTTATTTTTACATTTAGTCCGTAAGTCCTTAGACTTCCATAGTAACATCCAATGTTCCGGGTTTCAGATTTGTTTTCTTTGGTTCATGTACTCTAAATTTCTTAATAAATATCACATGACCACAAAGTAATGGGTATTGACGAATATAAGTTTGTAGAGAACGAATATGAAATTATAGATAATTGATTGGATTCGGACATTCGAATTTAACACCCAAATATATTTTCTTATAATTAGTTATATAATCCATTTTATCATAGAATTTTAAGAGACATTGACAAAATTATGTTTTTGTAATTAAATTACTTTCATTCAAATTTTTATTTAATTAATTCTAAAGGAAAATTAACTTTTGCATGGTAAATTAAATGTTCGTCGAGTTTAACTTTGAATGCAACTAGTAGTCTAGTATATAGAACGTATCTCGATTCAGGTAAGAATCATGTTGATTTTTTTATTTTTGTCAACAATTATTACGTTGATCATCATGTGTCATCTTGTGAACATGTTTGCATTAATGAAGCTGTAGATTGATCACCTCAAAACCATTGCTTTCCCTTACGCACTCTTCTATCACTAACGATTCTTACGATCAAAGGCATCATGAATAATCAGAGCTGACCATATAGTCACAATGTAATAGAAAAAGGGCCGCTTTGCACGTCTTTATAATATTGTTTTGAACTGAACGAATAAAAAATAAATGCATTAAACAAAAGCTATAATATGTTATAAATCACAAGAAATTAGTATATTGTTCTCCATATATAATTTTCTTTGCTTTTTAACACGCAAACTCATCCAACGGAAGCATGGACCGGCTAAGAAAAATCTGGCCAATGTTATATTCGGTTAAAATGAGAATGTGACAAAAAAAGTTGTGGTAGAACGAGAAGGCAATAGTCAAGTTCACATTTTAAGCAGTGGTTTATGGGCTGTGGAAATTAAAGACATTTTGTGTAATAAACACTTTAAAATTTCACTAGCACTAACGTCAAAAAAAAAAAAAAAACACTTGCACTAGTGTGTTTGCCGTTGATCTTTTTAGATCTACACAAGTAATTTGTAATAACTTTAATAAGTAGTAAAATTATTATGATTTATAACTTTATTGCTTGGTATTTTAAATAGATTTAAGATTAAGTATACTTTTTTTTGGCAATAATATGGTTAATTAGGATATAATCAACAGATTTTGTTTTTTAGCAAACAAAAGAAACCTTGGGTTTGTTCGTTGCTTTTACCAGCTGTAATTTTATGCTTATTATATATAGATCTAAAATCACAGCTCGAAAATCAAAATTTTGAGACCAGCAACATATCATCACAATTTAAGTAATAAAAATAATAAATCTCCTCTTTTTACTCAATTTTACTTTAAAAAATATTTTTTCTCTTCATTTTATTCAATTTTTATTAATTTTATATTTAAAAACACTCACTTCCTCCTATTGATACTCTCGACCTATTGATACCATCTCTCCAATAATATCAACAATCTCCTCTTTTTACTCAAATTTTATTAATTTTATATTTAAAAACACCTTATATTTTTACTAAAAAACATTATCTTTCCTCTTATTCCTTCAATTTTAATAATTTTATATCATATGATACTCACAAAATATCACCTTTGAACAAGCTCAAAATATCACAAAATATCAATTTTATTTATTTGGTCCAGTCACGAGGATCTCGATTTTGAAAAAAATAATTACTACTATACTTTTCTTTGTATTATCGTACGACATCAAGACCAAGTCATTAATACGTTGTTAATTAACTGTTTTTAACAAACAAAAAAAATACATCTTTTATCCAATGGAAAATTATATACTAGTCTCGTGATTTTTATTAAATACAAACATAAAAAAAAAAATTTAAGTGGTAATTTATACATGACCCCACAAACCATGCAGGACATGCTGTGACGTCTTCTGCTCGATGTCCCAAATTTTTAATTTTTTGTCCTTTTTTGATAATGCATACTACTTTAAGTGGTAATTTATACATGACCCCACAAACCTTCACTAATATTTTTAACACATGATATCGTTCTAGTGATGCAAAATTATAATTACATTCACTAATATTATGGTTTGATCAAAACAAACACACCATGGTATAAACGATTCCTAAATATTTTTTTATAAAAATTAGTTTTTGCCGCCTAAAGTCGAGCATGTGATGTGAGTGTAGTACTCTTGTGTTGTGGGGTTCATTTCCATGCCAAACATTCTTCTTGTAGGAAACCATAATTTTGGAAGTTTTCTTGTTACCATTTGCATTTTGCAACATCATATTTCACCCCACAAACAGCTGAAAGTTCGATAAATTAATGATACCCAGAAATAATATTCAATCTAGCTTATTGTTACAAAAACAAGTTTACACTAAAATAAAATGTAATTTTTAGTTAGTCATGTTTTCTCAAAAGATATTTGGAAGGTATCCACCCTTTATTTTTTCTTCAAAAAGACACCAAAATTTAAACATTTGATTTTTTTTTTTATCAAATTAGAAAACTTTAAAGCAAAATAAAAAAAACTGAATTATAGGGACTAACTGTGAAATAACTACAAAAATACACTGTATACATAACATGAGCACTGTTCATTTTCTTTTATTCTTTGTACTTTTCAGATGTTTTCTTGAGCTATCACCGGAGATTTAAAGCAAGTATCGCCGGAAAATGTCTTTTCCGGTTTATATTTTCATTTTTTTTGTTTTGTTTTGTACAAGCTCAGGTCTGTTCATGAAACTAGGAAAGAGATTAGTCTTAATAGCAGAGTATCATCCAAACAAACAAAAAAATTAGTCATTGTAGTTGGTATTACCAGTGAATAAGCACTAAAGTTAGGGTTAATAGTTTCAATCGATTTCTTCTTATGAATCGTTTTTCTTTCGCGGAGTTCTTAAGATTTGCCTTCCACATATTGTCAATGGAAGCTTGTCAAGTCATAGCTTCAACAGATAAAAATAATAACCATACATGAATCTTGCGTACATTTTGTGTACATTTCAAGATTCATTTTCTATATATAGTTGTCGTACTTGGTTGATCATGATTGATAGTTATTTATCTTTCAATTCAGTCCTAGTACTGGAATCTTGTAGGAAACCATAATTTTGGAAGTTTTCTTGTTACCATTTGCATTTTGCAACATCGTATTTCACCCCACAAATAGCTGAGTTCGATAAATTAATGATACCCAGAATTAATATTCAATCTAGCTTATTGTTACAAAAACAAGTTTACACTAAAATAAAATGCAATTTTTAGTTCGTCATGTTTTTTCAAAAGATATTTGGAAGGGTATCCACCTTTTATTTTTTCTTGAAAAAGATACCAAAATTTAAACATATGAATTTTTTTTTATCAAGCTGAAAATTCTAATTTCATCTATAATTCCAAACTGAAGGTGTTTGTTGGACCGTTGCATCATCGAGGGAATTGTCTTGTCGTCTTGTTGTTGTAGGGAGATTCGATCCACCGTTGTGCTTGTCCGCATTACATTTACTAGTGGGTTTGATCCAAAAAGTTGACGATACAAGCGGACTTAAAGAACTAGAGGTCTTACGCACCTTTTTGATCAACGAAGGAACAATTCTAGAGGAAGACTGCACTTGTCCCCAGCTAGCTTTAAGTCTTAGATTTGACAAGTCCAAGCCAGATCCTACTAAGTGTACCATGGAAAACAAGACAGCTAAGGTAATCAATATATATGTTGATACTGTGTGTATTTAATTTTTTTTTGTTTGTTTGTAATGTCATTTGGTTTTATTGTTATTACCATTTTCTTTTGCAGCACGTACGTCTGTTCAAAGTTCAAGATTTGACCATTAAAAAAGGGGTAGATGGAAAGGAAATCATGGAGTTGCTAAAAACCGGTCCAGTGGCTGTTGGTATTGATATTTATCCAGAATTTACAAAATTCAAGGGGGTTAGTATATTTTTCTTTTTCTTTTAGATTTATGTTTTAAGCTTTTGTCACAGCATTATCATTATTGTTTTTGTTGTTATAAATTAGGACAGAATCTTCTTAGGCTCTAACACATGTACAAGGATTATCGTGTACGGCTAAGGAACGTTAGTCTCTGAAGGAATTCACTGCTGGAAAATGCAGAACTCAGCAGGGAAGAAATGGGGAAAAGATGGCTTCGGGAAAATCATCCGACAGATTTGTCGTGGCCAAGGACAGCCATCATTGTTCACACACATCGTATCTGCAAAGGTATGAAGTTTATTTAAAATAGTAAATAATTTATACACTAATAGTGTATATATATATATATATATATATATATGTTTTGCTGCTGTAACAAAATCATTTTCTTTTTATTATGTAGCTTCTGGATTAAGGGCAAAGGGTCTAAAGAGGAGGACAAGGTTAAAGAGCCTTCTAGATTACTATTTGGAAAACACGTGCGGTGTGGCTTCTTGGCATTATAAGCAATTTCTTTTGTTTAAAACTTCTGATCTTTTGGCAAAACGTATGTGGAAGCAATTTCACTTTATGTGTGTTTTTTTCTTTTTATCATACTCTCAGTTGCTTGTCTACTATCTCTTTTATTTGCTTATGCTTTCTCAGTTTTAGACAATTTTTGGGTGTCTTTCTTTAACCTATATTGACCAAGTGTTCCCAGTTCTAAAACATAGTCTTGGTACTCATATATATAGGTAACGAGAGACAACTAAAAGGAAATGGCACAATAGCTAGTAGAAATATGTTTTTTAGTTTGTAGAAACACAAGAAACCATACCAATTCTTACAATAAGCATAGTATTCCATAGCAACACAAGAACTCCCATAAGTCACATTTTAGGATACAACTAGATAAAGAAATAAAATATGGAGCATCTCTCGGTTCTCACTCCTTGTGCCTTGTAATAGCTCCTACTCCAACCTGTAAAGAAAGGAAAATCAATCATACAAGAACAGGGCCGGTTATGATGCTGTGCGGGTTGTGTAAGTGCACAGGCCCCACAGTGAGGTCCACAAAATTAAGCTAAATTGTTTTTTTTTAAAAAGGTCTTAAATTGTTGAATAATTTGTAAAATTTACAGTAAAGACCTTATATTTTTATTAAAAAAAAATTTTGGCACAAGGCCCGGTTGACCACTGAGCCGGGCCTGTACAAGAATCAAACATGACCAAAACAAAGACCATTGTAGACTAGATGTTTCATTACCTTGGTTTCTTGGCATCTTTCTCCCCATCTTGCTAGACACCTTTCTCAACATCTTTTTGAGCATCTTTCTTGACAGTCCCAACACATTCCACTATCAAAACAAACCAAATACTAAAAATCTCAAGAACTACATAAACAAACAATGATGGACAAGCTAAATCAATGAAATCCCATCCACATGGAGAAAAGACATACCTTCTTGATTGGGTTCCGGATGACAGAAGACATACTCCAACACGATATCTTCAGCGTGAAGTTTTTGATAAAGCCATCATAAGGATCCTTCACTTGAAACGTTAAGGCAATAGTCAAGTTCGTGTTTCAGTTTATGGCTTTATGGGCTGTGGAAAGAGCGAAACTCAAAGATTACATTCTTCTTCAAATAAGCGGACTATAGTTATGGTGCAAAATAAAGACTACGTAATCATCAATTATTTGTAAAAGAAAGACAACGTAATCATAGTGGAAAATCTCTTGCATAACTCCAAGATGGCTCATGTGCATCATAATGTACATTGGATCTCTTCGGGATCCAAGGGAGCAAACGAGGTTTTCACCCCTTCATACGAATATGCATGGCTTGTTGACTTGTTGTGGGTAATGTTCAAGTAAGTGTTAGGCGCTAAGCGGGCGGTGACCCATAGCTTAGCGCCTAGAACGTCTAATCGGGGCCTATGCGATTTAAGCGTTTTAGGCGTTTACAACATAAAACATTGCAAATAAGATATATTAGATAAAAACTATATAAAATTATGTTTTATAAAAATAAAATTATATAATCTTAAACAAAAACATTTAATTAATTCATACCAACAACATATAAATGTTTATAACTATCAAAATGGAACTAAAATTTATAAATTTAAATTTATGCAGTTAAAAATTGGAAAAATACAGAAAAATGAAATCTATGAGATTTTAGGCGGTCCACTACAAGAAAACACCCCCATTTGCAACGGCAAGTTTCGTCGCAAATTCGTTGCAAAATGGGTATTTGCGACGAATTTGCGACGTTTTGTCGTTTGTCGCAACTAGCTCGTCGCAAACCAAAAATCGTCGCAAAATCGTCGCAACTATATCGATAGTCGCAAAATCGTCGCAAAATTAGCGACGGTTTTGCGACTTAATATTTTGCGACGTTTTTGCGACTTAATATATTTGCGACGAAATAGCATCGGTTTTACGTGGTAAAAGTTAGCATCGGTTTTGCGACGACTAGTACTTGCAACGGTTTTGCAGCTATTTTTGGCGACGATTTTGCGAGTAATATTTTGCGATATGTTTGCGTCATACCGGATTGCGACGCAATTGCGGCTATTATTTGCGACGGTTTTGCGACGATTTTCGATGTGATTTATAAAAAAAAAAATTTCAAAAATTAAATAATTTTTAATTAAAAAAAAAAAATCTAAAATATTTAAATTTAAATATAAAAACATAAAATAAAAATAAAGCTTTACATAAATCTAAAAACTGAAAACAAATCTATTCGAAATCGATATCATCGAGCGGATCCCTGGTGGTCGATGTGCCTCCTCCGTCGCCTTCCCTGGTGGTCGATGTGCCTCCTCCGTCGCCTTCAGGTCTTCTCAGAAACTCGGCAAGCTCGGGGTTCCCCCTCGCTAACAGCGCGAACATATCATCATGGGCGGTGGTCCTCTTCGTCGTTTCGCTGAGCAACTTCTCCGTTTCGCCGAGCCGTTCTTTTGTTTGTGTGAGCTCTTGTTTGGTTTGGTGGAGCTCCTTGACTATTTCCGGATCAGAAGCAAATCTCGTAACGGGACAAAATGGCACTCCATGATCATCCGTCCGGATAGATCCTGTAAATGCCATCTTTCCCTTACGGTTTCGAGGAGCCAACTACCAAAAAAATGAAAAGTTTACAAATGTTAATAGTATACTAAATATTTAAAATTGTGAATAAAATTACGAAGGAAATTAAGTTTATATACCTGTAATGCGATTTGGTTGATCGCCATCGGTGTCAACTGAGTAGGTTGACCATCGGGAGTAGACTGGGATGAGAGTTCTTCGACTCGCTCATTGACCTCGTCGTGGAGGTTGTGGACACGTTCATCAACCCATGACCCGTCCGGCCTGCGGTGGGTCACCTCCCAAACCTCTGGGATCGTTGCGGGAGATCCTTTTTGCACGGCCTGACAAAGAAAACATTAGAAGTTGAGATTTTTGTGACCCTAAAAATTTAAAGTAAGATAATGAATAACTTACAATCTCAAAACCACGCTGCTCAAATCCCTTCTGTCCCGAAACGTGTTTTGAAGGGTGGTCACTACCGCCAACCTTCGTCAATCGAGCAGACGAGCACTGGCTAGACCTCTCCTTAGATGTCTCCAACTCCCAGAAGGCGACAAGGCCATCCCAAATATCGGGATCGAAGAAAGTTGGCATACATACCTTGGGATCCGGATTTTTTTGCCACTTCTCCTTCCACCGTCCTATTTGGTTGTTGAGACGGTCCTTCGCTTTCTTCTCAAATCCCTCACGAACTAAACCATTAATCGCAGGGTTCCAATAGTATTTTTGCTGCAAAT
The DNA here is from genome assembly GCA_963576765.1 of Draba incana. NCBI lineage: Eukaryota > Viridiplantae > Streptophyta > Magnoliopsida > Brassicales > Brassicaceae > Draba > Draba incana. The sequence continues at coordinate 1,814,311 of OY755215.1, forward strand.
TGTCATAAATTAGAACATAAGTTAGAAAATTACAAAATTGAATAAATAAATAAAATTTTTAAAAATTAATAAAAAAATTTACCGCGAATTGATGGAACCACCGATCCTTGATCTCCGGGGTAACATACTTCCAACTCGTGTGGCACACCTTGAAATCCCGCTCTATGATCTTTCTAACATCCTTGCCGACCGAATTTTTCCAAAACCTAAAAAAATATACAAAAAGCAATATATTGTGTAAATATAATAATAATTATAAAACAAAATTGAATTAAAACTATAAAAATTTAATTACTTACCACACAGCGTTGCCCTGGGAGTCAGGGTGTAAATGGGGAAGAGTCTCCCGTCCAGGAGTAACGAGAAGCTGGCCCAAGGTCAAGTCGTCCCATGAAGGAAGTGCTCTAGGGTTTGGTTGGGTAGGTGGCGTCTGCTGTGACTCGGGAGGTGGCGTCGGGTGTGTCTCAGGAATCGTGGAACTAGAGGGGATTTCAGAGCCCTGCAAGGGATGTCTCCTCTGTCCTGGTCGTTTATGACCACTAGCACGACCACTGGACTGTACGAACTGGTTATAGTCGTTCCCTGCCATCTAAATAAATTTGATAGTTTTTTAAATTAGTAATTGCATATTTACAAAATATTTAGTTTAATATTAATTTTAACCATTTTGTATTTATAACATTAATTTAACCTAATCAAAATTATTTATAACATTAATATTTATAAAATTAATAACATTATTTATAACATTAACATTAATTTATAACATTAACATTATTTATAACATTAATTATTTATAACATTAACATTATTTTAACCTAATCAAAATTATTTATAACATTATTTATAGCATTAATATTTATAACAAAATTAGTAGATTAACAATTTTAACTTTTAATCAATATAAGTTAATCCTCAATTCCCTAATACAATTTGATTCCTAATTAATTATTCCTAACAATTTTCCTATAAACCACAATTAACTAATAAATTATATACGAAAGGAAAAATTAACATTCATAAAAGGAAAGAACAATTTAGGGATTTACCTAATAAGGTCGGGAATGATTTGGAAGGTGGATGAAATTTTTTTATAGGAAGAGATTTTTTTTTTTTTGGAGAGAGGAGAGATGAGTGTACAGTCCGAAGGATTGAAACCGTATATATAGGGAGAACTATCCCTCGCAATTCCGTCGCAAATATTAACCAAACCGTCGCAATTTCGATGCTAATTGGGCCGAATATTTCGCCTACTGCATGGTTGCCGCCCACGTCTTTTCGTTTCCCGCCCACATTTCGTCGCAAATACCTCGCAAATATTAAAAAAAACGTTGCAATTTCCTCGCAAACCGTAAAATCCCGAGGTGTTTGTAACGGTTAATGAATAGAGTTGACCGTAACTGTAGTCGCAAAAGTGTGGCTAACTTAGCATCGGAGTTGCGACGTTTTCGTCGCAAATACGTTGCAAAATGTTGATTGCAACTCTTTTGCGACATATTCGTCGCAATTCCCATGCAAATAAGGTTTAGGGTATATTTAGGGAATTGAATGTTTTAGACCAAAATTAGGTTTCATAAAAGATAAATACACAATTGTTTAGGTCCTACTGCATGTATGAACCAAAGTTAGAGTACTAATTGAAGTTATTTGTAAAATCGGCAAAAATGATAACTCGATCATAATCTAAGTATAATTACAAGTATTTGATACTTCGTTATATATGTTTCTCGATTATGTTTGGAAAAGTTTTATTTGAGTAATTATAGAGGGATTGTTATTTATTAAACGACTCATACTTGTATATTTTTATTTTACGAATCCTATTTTTGGTCTAAAACATCCAAACCCCTAAGTTTACCCTATACCCTAATTTGCGTGGGATTTGCGACGATAACGTCGCTAAAACGTTGCAATTGAATATTTGCAACGATTTTGCGACGGTTTCGTCGCAATTACGTTGCTATGTTAGCAACACTCTTGCGACGTTTTCGTCGCAAATACGTTGCAAAATGTTGATTGCAACTCTTTTGCGACATATTCGTCGCAATTCCCATGCAAATAAGGTTTAGGGTATATTTAGGGAATTGAATGTTTTAGACCAAAATTAGGTTTCATAAAAGATAAATACACAATTGTTTAGGTCCTACTGCATGTATGAACCAAAGTTAGAGTACTAATTGAAGTTATTTGTAAAATCGGCAAAAATGATAACTCGATCATAATCTAAGTATAATTACAAGTATTTGATACTTCGTTATATATGTTTCTCGATTATGTTTGGAAAAGTTTTATTTGAGTAATTATAGAGGGATTGTTATTTATTAAACGACTCATACTTGTATATTTTTATTTTACGAATCCTATTTTTGGTCTAAAACATCCAAACCCCTAAGTTTACCCTATACCCTAATTTGCGTGGGATTTGCGACGATAACGTCGCTAAAACGTTGCAATTGAATATTTGCAACGATTTTGCGACGGTTTCGTCGCAATTACGTTGCTATGTTAGCAACACTCTTGCGACGTTTTCGTCGCAAATACGTTGCAAAATGTTGATTGCAACTCTTTTGCGACATATTCGTCGCAATTCCCATGCAAATAAGGTTTAGGGTATATTTAGGGAATTGAATGTTTTAGACCAAAATTAGGTTTCATAAAAGATAAATACACAATTGTTTAGGTCCTACTGCATGTATGAACCAAAGTTAGAGTACTAATTGAAGTTATTTGTAAAATCGGCAAAAATGATAACTCGATCATAATCTAAGTATAATTACAAGTATTTGATACTTCGTTATATATGTTTCTCGATTATGTTTGGAAAAGTTTTATTTGAGTAATTATAGAGGGATTGTTATTTATTAAACGACTCATACTTGTATATTTTTATTTTACGAATCCTATTTTTGGTCTAAAACATCCAAACCCCTAAGTTTACCCTATACCCTAATTTGCGTGGGATTTGCGACGATAACGTCGCTAAAACGTTGCAATTGAATATTTGCAACGATTTTGCGACGGTTTCGTCGCAATTACGTTGCTATGTTAGCAACACTCTTGCGACGTTTTCGTCGCAAATACGTTGCAAAATGTTGATTGCAACTCTTTTGCGACATATTCGTCGCAATTCCCATGCAAATAAGGTTTAGGGTATATTTAGGGAATTGAATGTTTTAGACCAAAATTAGGTTTCATAAAAGATAAATACACAATTGTTTAGGTCCTACTGCATGTATGAACCAAAGTTAGAGTACTAATTGAAGTTATTTGTAAAATCGGCAAAAATGATAACTCGATCATATGATGGATGGGCAACCACCCCTTCCTCACAATCGTGTTCTGCGTGCCACCTCATTGCCCCTGCTGTCTGCTCTGATTGATATAATCGCTGCAACCTATCTGTTATTGGAAGGTACCACATACGCTTGAATGGGACTTTGGTGCGACCACTAGTCTTCTTATATCTTGGATGAGAGCAAAAACGACATTCCTGCAGCTGAGCATCATCTTTCCAAAAAATCATACAATTATCAATGCAGACATCAATCATCTCAGACGGTAATCCAAGACTTGCTACCAATCTTTGTATCTCATAGTAACTCTCTGCAGAGTTATTACCCTCTGGCAAATACTCTTTAAACAATTCACCCCATTTATCCATGCAATTTTCACTAAGGTTATCTTCGCTTTTAATTGTCATCATCCTAGATGCTAACGACAATTTTGAAAGCCCTTCTCTACATCCTTCGTAGATAGGTTCGTTAGCAGCATCTAACATATCATAAAATTTTTTAGCACTCGGGTTCGGTTCTTCAAAAGTATTATCACTAAACGAAGCAGGAGTTTCTTGAAATGCATCATTGACCATATCATTAAACCTATTCCCATCTGTATTTCCATATGCAGATTCATTCAAATTATCATGACCATACTGATAATTACTATCCTCATAATTACTATCACCTTCTACATTCCCACGATTATAACTCGTACTTGAACTACCCGGAACATTAACAACAAAATCCTCCCCATGCGAAAACCAAACATAGTAGTTAGGTAAAAACCCCCTCGTATGTAAATGTTTATAAACAGTTTTCGTATCACGTGGAGCAAAGTTTTTGCATTTCACACAAGGACAGAAAATTTTCACGTTACCGTCGTTGGTATATCCTGCGACAGCCCCTTCGTTGTTTGTCGCCTGGGTCAAAAACTGGTCAAGCCCTTCTCTAAATTCTCTAGTCACGCCGCCAGTTTCTGGATCTGTGCGGTTGTACATCCATGCTCGAACCACGTAGACCTCATGATGCGAAGACATCTTCGATAAATTATCAAATTAATTTGACTCTTTAAGAAATGTTTGGAAAAAAAAATTTCTTGTCTTTTGTTTTTAGATTATGATTGGAATGTTTTTGTTGTGAATTCGTTCATCACACAATCGAGGATTTTATAGAAAATTGATTTTTTTTGCAACTCATTTGCGACTTTGTTGCTTCTCTTTTGCGACGAATTTGCGACTAAAAATATTGCACCCATAGATAGGTAAGCATCATAAACACGTGTTGTAGTAAGGTATTACAAAATATCTTACGACGCAAAAACGTCGCAAATATTGCGACGATTTTGCAACGAACCGTTCAAGTCGACACAAAATCGTTGCAAATGTGTATTTATAGTTTGATAAGTTATTACGATAAAACTTATGTATTTATAGTTTTGTAAGTTAAGATGTAATTTGGACTTTTTTGTTATTAGTATTAATGTGTTAGGGTTAAAAGTAAATTTTTGCAAACTTATATTAATATCATATTTTAACATTAATTAATTTGATGTTTATAACGTACGTACAATCGATATATATAGTACATATATGATTGCTTAAAAACGTAATACAAATAAACTGTAGACATAAACAAATTTATTTATTTATTTTAATTTCTTTTATTGATGACGTATTGTTTTTACTCATCATCGCTAATTACTTCACCATCATCCGTCGTCGACCCTTCGTCATTTTCCTGCGATAGCCAATTGTTTGGATTTCGATGAACACGACTGCTACTACCTTCTTCTATGAACGCTGTAGCCATGTTTTCTTTAGATATAACCTGTGAAATAAAAACTTGATTTTTTTTTGAAATGATACTACTTAATTAATACAATACCTTTAAATTATATATTGTAATTAACTTACATTGCTTATGTTCTTAAGAACAATGTTAAGATATATTGCCGCCCTATCAAACTTAACAAGTACAGCCTCCTTTAGAACCAATACCGAACCCTCCTTTATGTGCGGCCCATATTTGTTATCAGATATGGCGGACCTATGAATGCTCCCTTGTACAGTCCCGGTAGGATCCTTCAACGAAAACAATTAACATATTTATCGATTACTAAATATTCTAACATGTTAAAAACATCTTCTCGTATAACTTATATATACATTTTACCTTTAGTATGACCATTGCGTCCCCCAATCCATTAGGTTCCATTTTATGAATCACTGCTACCACATATGGTACGTCACAATAATGCAATTGTGGTCTTATTTTAAGCAACTCTTTTACCAGTGTCCACCCACGTGTGTGTCCACCTGTACATATTTACAACGTAGAATAAGTAAAATATAATTAATGTCAATTAAACAATATACAAACTTTCAAATATAATTAATTATTTCTGTTTCTTACTAATTAATAATAATAGCATTTCATTATACCTGTTAATTTGGTTAAATTTCCAATTGTCGTCTTCCAAAGGACATCGGTGAACGAAGGATCTTCTGCCTCAACAACAGAGTTAAGTATCTGTACATGTCTCTCATAAGAATTGCATTCTTGCAACATCGATTCTTCAAGTTTTTTCCTTGCTCGTTCTTCTGCTTGTCTCACACCAGCCGGACCCGGAATCAAAGATCGATTGTTATCCATAGATATTTGTTGAATTATAGAATGTGAGAAAATATAATGTGAATTGAATTATAGTATGTGAGATAATATAATATTATGTGGATTTTATAAAATTTTCATTTCAGTTTGCGACTAATTTGCAACAAATTTCTAAGACTTTTGCGACTGTTTTGCGGCTAAAATATTACACTTATAAACAAGTAAGAATCAATTAAAACGTGTTCAGCCTAATTTCGTTGCAAATCCCTCGCAAACCTAGTACCGTCGCAAATTAGACGCAAAATTTGCGACGGTTTTGCGTCTAAACGTTCAAATCCAAGCAAAACCGTTGCAAATTATAAGTTGACGCAAAAACGTCGCATAATTTGCGACGACTTTGCGTCTAAATTTAAAACTCGATGCAAAAGCGTCGCTAATTTGCGACGTTTGTGCGTCGTCAAGTTTTTACGCAAATTTGCGACGGTTTTGCGTCGACGTTTACATTTTCGACGTAAAACTGTCGCAAATATGACGCAAATTCGCGACGATTTATTTCCGTTGCAAATTTCCGTTGCAAATGAACCTGTTTTCTTGTAGTGGTCAAAGCAGCCGTTTAGACGTTGCCTGAGGGCCTAACGCCTAAACGAGGCCTAAACGACCGTCTAGACCGCTTTTTAAAACACTGGTTACGACTAATCTAATAAAGAAATAACGCTTTTATTCGTTGTTTGTAATGGCTTTTAAAGAGATACCTAATATGGCAAGTCCGGAACTCGGTCGGGCTTCCTACAAAAAATGAGTAAGCTAGAGAAACTTATAAAGTCGTTTATGTTAACATGCATGATTTACTAGCATGGAATACACGTAGTCAGAACACAAGTTATATGTCCCATAATTTTTTTTAGATTAACAAGATGTATTTATGTAATCGATAGATGAAGTATATTTGTGACAACTGACAACCAATTTTTATCCTTTAACAACAAAGACAGAAAAGATTACTAGACTAACATAAATTCTCGAGTTAATTAGTATAACAACTTTTTCTTAATTATTAAAATGTCTTATTAGCACAAAAAGATATTTACATAAAAAATATTAGCACAAAAACATATTTACTATGTCATGTCAGTACGGTTACAAATTAATCGTTGTTAAAGTATGTGATTAGAAAATTATGAGGGTAAGTTTACACAAGGGGCAATTTGCTAAATAACCATTAAAAACTATAATTTTTAAACTAGCTAAAATCCATAAATCTAAGGGTTGATATTAAACCACATAAGGCCATGGGCAATGGTGACACCCATGATGGGTGTCTTAAGTATTTTTCAATTAAATTTAATTAAGTTTTTTTTTGTGTTAAGACACTTTTTGTCCTAAAATGATGTCTTAAGTATTTTAAAAGATCCTAAATTAGACCCTTTATAAAAGTTAAGACACCACTTTTCCTTCTTTTAATTATATTTAATTATTTAAACAAACATCATGGCTTAAGACACTATAATGTCACCATTACACATTGCCTAAGGCCATTTTAGCTAGTTTGTGAATAATACATTTTTCTGGTTATTTGACTAATTTTCCGGTTTTTATCAACATATGCTCTAATCTAAGCAAAAAAAAGAAAAATAAATAGAAAAGACCAGCGGTAAGGAGAACGGGAAACACATGCTGTTGTGGTACTATATATTTTCCATCAAATTGAAATTTGTAGGTGTTGTCTTGTGGGGTCTTCTTTTTTATATGCCAAACACTCTTCTTGGAAAAATCCGAACCTCTCCTTTCGGACCTCTTCCCATTACCATTACCAACCTCGTATAGGTCCCAAGCAAATATTTAAGTTTTGTTGATCGTTACTCCAACTAAAACTTGTTATAATGTTAATGAAAATTTATATCATGAAGTAATTAAACTATTGGAACTTTCTGAACAGAAAGCTGTTATTTCCAAGACATGCCATGTATATCTGTATTTATAAATTCATAATGACGGTAGAGAAAAAAGGAGAAGAATATCTATTATTTGATTGGCAATGTATATTTTGGATTGAACCTAAAACTCTTATGTTTGTCAAACAAGGTCCATTACGTTTATTTTATTTTCTGCGAATCATCTGCGGGAACGTGGCATCGTAGCGAATCCGAATAGCAATTGATCCATAAGATTGTTTTGACTTTTAGTCAAATAAATATCTTCTTCTGTTAGACCTTAGAGGAAGCCCACATACAGAAACAAAAACTTGATGGGTACGCCAAAAATTAAGGACATTTTGTGTAATAAACCATTGAGACTATTTCTCCTTAAGTAAAACACTTTTAAAATATACTTGCACTAGTGTGTTTGCCATTGATCTTTTTGGATCAAGACGACAAAAAAAAAGATCAAGAAGACAAGTAATTTGTAATAACGTTATTAAGTAGTTAAATTATTATAATTATTTATAACTTTATTGCTTAATATTTTAAATAGATTCAATAACAAGTATGCATTTTCTTTTTGGCAATAATATGGTTAATTATGATCTAATCGATATATTTCGTTTTTGAGACCAACAAAATATCATCACAATTTAAGTGTTCGATTGTCAGACAACTCGAAACAAAGATGATTTCTTTTGTTACTAATATGAGTTGGTTGGTGTAAACCATAGACAAGTTAGACAACAGCAAAAAAAATAACCACGATTAAGTTTTGGCACTAATTAATCATATACACGTCTACTTGCAGTAAGACCATGTGCATTGCAGACCCCTTGATAAGACACGATCTTGTTTTACTATAAGCAAAACTAATTCGGAATTAGTAACAATACTGATTTAAAACTTCCTATTAATTTTTTTGTTTGGTTCCAAGATTTAATGTGGGTAAATGAAATATTGATTTGATTAGTCATGTACTTTATGTTCAGTGTAAAGGCGAAATGATATTTGTCTCTTATGAATATGTCTTACATATAATAAAATATGGGGCCCGCTAAAGGAGTAGGTCTAGGGCTGGTGTTCTTTTCCATAAAACTAAAACCTATCTTTGTTGCCATATTATCCGTACGAAGCCCTAATGAAAGCAAATGATGGCAAAATAAAAAAAAAGATTTGTGGAAAAGAACAAAAACAACTAATGAAATAATTTTCTTGTAATATTACAGCTATGTAACGATCGTACGATATTTATAAATTTTCTTTTATTCAAAGTTTCAAGACTAAAAAAAAGGTTTGTATTTTTTACCCCAAAAATAAATAGCACCACACATCTAAATATTAAATTTTCAGACATTTAAAGTTATTAACCTTTTTAAAATACGAAAAAGCCATGTGTTTTATCCCAAAAACTGCTGAAAGTTGAAGGACTGAAAAAATGCAATTATGATATTTGTGCTAATAAATACATGAGATGACACTAAAAAGTGTGTGTGTGCGTACTGTTCATCGTCTCTTCCTCTCGTCTTCTCCATTTCTTTTCGGAGCTTTCGGAGTCACAAACAACCGAAAAGGTTTGGTTTTTCCGACCCTTTACTAAGCTTTAAAACAGCTTCTTCTTAAAGTTACGTTTTCTTTTTCCTGAATAGCTTCTTCTTAAAGCTTTTTTCCGGCCTTGTACTTAGCATAAAGTTACGTTTTTTTACCTCAACAGTTTGTTCGTCAAGGTTTTTTCCAACCCTTTAGTAAGCTTGAATCAGGTTGTTCTTAAAGATGCATTTTCTTTCCCTGAACAAAAACCCTTAGTATTGAAGCTTCGCCATAGGAACTCGCTTTAACTACCGGATCTGTTCATTTGTGTTTCTGTTTTCTTAAAAAAAAAATTAGATCTGTTCATGGGTTTTTGTGCTGATTAGGGGTTTTTGTGTTGTTTTGGTGTAGGATGGAGGATGATGAAGATGATGGAGACTATGCTGGAAAGGACAAGGTACACTCTTTTGGTGGCAAAGGTCAGAAGAAATCATCAAGAAAACCACCAGCACCAGCACCACCGCCACCACATCCTCCGTTGTCAAATTTTTTTTTTGAAAACAGTTTGTTAATACTTACATTATTTACTAATTGTTCAATTTGGATTTGATACTACAGCCAGTGGAAGGCGACGAGAGATATCCAACAGTTAAGCATTTGATCTCCATATTGCTTTGTTAATATCTAGAATGAAATTGCATTGAAAAAAAAAATTTGCATTAAATTATAAACTCCTAATTAACTTTGTTTCTGTGGGTGATAGGATCTTCCACCAGGAGCTAAAAGGCCAAATTTCGATTGGATTGAGAAAAAGAAAGGGGTCATGAGAGAAGTAATGGATCAAGGAAATAGACGTGAGTAAAAAAATATATATATATATAAGATTTATATTGAGTGATTGTTAATGAAATGTTATATTAATACTAGTGTGGTTTTTATTTTGCTTTTATTACATATGTATATATATTTTAAGTAAATATATTTGGCTTTGGATAATCTATTGTGTTAGTTGAATTATGTGTGGAGTAAGTTATATGTACTATGTTCTATGTATGAGTGAAATCAATGCTAATTTCATTATTTGTATTTGAAGGTGTATGCTGGACTGTTTCAACTTCTAGAGAGTTCTCCGGACGACTTGTTGTTGCTGACAAATTCGATCCACCACTATGCTTCTCACCACTTCATTTGCTAGTGAGCTTGATAGACGACGGGGACGATACCGGTGGACTTAGCAATTTGGAGAAATTACGCGAGTTTTATATTAACGAAGGCGCAATATTAGAAGAAGATTGCAACTGTCCCCAACAAGCATTGGCTTACAAGAAAAACAAGTCTTCATCCAAAAAAAAGAAAAGCAAGTCTTCAACAGAGCTTGTTGTGTGTACCGATCAATTAAAAGCAAAGGTAATTAATATTTGTTGATTTGTGTGTTTACATTACTATTTTTTTCTCTAATGTTATTTGGCTTATTGACTAATTACATATTCTTTTTCTTTTCCAGAATGTGCGCAAGTTTAAGGTGAAAGATTTGACTATTAAGGAGGAGGATGAAGTAGATGAAAGGGAGATAATGAGGTTGCTCCAAACCGGTCCAGTGACGGTTGGTATAGATGTTAATGAAGACTTCACACAGTTTGTAGGGGTTAGTATAATTCTTTCCTTTGGATATATATATATGAAAGCGTTTTCCATAACATTCTTAGATTAGTATCATTGTTTTGTGTGAAATAGGATGGAATCTTCGATGGCGGTGGTGTAACGATTGACGAACACTTGTTTCTAGTGTACGGCTACGGAACCCAAATGCCGGAAGGCATTCATTTCTGGAAAGTGCAAAACTCTGCTGGACTTACATGGGGAGATAAAGGATTTGGCATAATCATCCGACAGATCAGCCGTGAGAAAGGAAAACCGTCTCTGTTTACACGCGTCCTGAATCATACGGTATGATGTTAACTGATGAGCAACTAGTTATACACTTATAGTATATGCTTTGACACTTATAATATACACTTAATATTTACAGCTCCTGGATCATTATGAGGGGCAAAAGGAACACGCATGAAAGAGTCGTTTGAAGAGGAAGACGCTTGAATGAGACTTGGTTTTTACACTACAAGAAAACAGGGCCTTTTCCGACGGCCAAAACCGTCTGTAAGCTGTCGGAAAAGGACGTATTCCGACGGTTTCCGACGGGAACAGGCCGTCGTTTCTATCACGTCGGAAAAACAAAAACCGTCGGGAATCCGTCGCTACTTTGCGACGGAATCCCGACGGAATTATGTCGGCGACCCAAAGGAGACGGAATTCCGACGGTAGTTGGTTTTCCGGCCATAACAGACGGAATTCCGACGGGTTCCGTTTTCCGGCCATAACAGACGGAATTCCGACGGGTTCCGTTTTCCGGCCATAACAGACGGAATTCCGACGGGTTCCGTTTTCCGGCCATAACAGACGGAATTCCGACGGGTTCCGTTTTCCGGCCATAACAGACGGAATTCCGACGGGTTCCGTTTTCTGGCTAACAGACGGAATTCCGACGGTTTAATTTATTTTATTTTTTTTAAAAAAAAATTATTTAATTTAATAATATAATATATTAATATTTTTAATAATGAAAAATAAAAACTATTTAAAATAAAATATATTAAATTTTAAAATTAAAAACTAATAAAATTAAAATGTGTTTTACAGTTTTACAATCAAATTTAAAACTCTAAAAGGCCTATTCCGGCCTCCCGGTTCTGAAGAAGTTGGTCATCTTCTCTTCCATCGCTTTGAATTTTGCATCGGCCTCCTCCTTATCTCTCGCTCTCGCTTCCTCCACTGCCCTAAGCCGGTCGTGCAGCTCTCGGTTTTCCGCCTCCAACCTCCTATGACGATCATATCGAACCGACGCAACAGACGAGCTACTCTCCTCAGGGAGGCCGTAAACACGGCCTCTGGTCTTGGGTGTCGCCTACAAAAATTTATTTGTTCAAATGTCATAACTTGTATTAAAAATAATGTTTAAATTCCATTAAATGTGAGACGGTTACTAACCTCGAAGGTGAACTGGTTGGTCATCTCGACTGGAACTTCGGTTGGCACCGGAGTTCCTTCCACGATCGGTTGCGATTGGAGGAACTCCCCCTCCCGCCTCTGCACAGCTTCCACGATTTCACGAGCAATCGGGTCTTCAATTTCACCGGTCTTCTTGTTGGTGTGCGAAAACTTGACCATATCGAGGTTGGAAGGATAGACACCGGTCTCCTCCATCTGTTACCATATACAATTACGTTACAGAATTCAAAAATTTTATGAAATATTTAATTACTTACTATTTTCAGAGCAGCTGAAGCCTTGCTAATCGCACCGAGGTTGTGGGTCGCTTTTCCCTTCCCTTTCCGGTCACTGTTGCGGTTAGTCGAGTGTTTCTCGTAGTCCGTCTTGGTTGCCTCTAACTCCCAGTGTCGAAGAAGTCCAGTCCACATCTCAGCGGGTTTATATTTGAAAACCTTTGCCACCTTCCCCTCTTTGTACCACTTGTCTTTCCACTCGTTCATCTTCAACGAGAACTTCCTCTTTGCCTTTTTGTCGAACTCCTTTCGGACCCTGGATGTGAGGACTGGGTCCCATGTAAAATCTTGCTGCAAAAAAAAAAACTTTCCCGCATTAGTAATTAAATTAAGCGTCATATAAGAAATACAATTGAAACAAATAAAATAAACTCTTACCGCAAATTGTCGGAACCAAGTGTCCTGGTCCTCTGGAGGCATGTCGTTGTACGTGGGGTAAGGTTTATTGAGCATGGAGTTCATCATTTCGTTGATGGAACTCGTAATATCGTTTTGTGAGAATTGGAACCTATTAAATTGTTTATTAAATATTTATGTAAAATTATTAAATCCACAACATATTAAAATAAGACTTACCACGTCGTGTTAGGTGGCAAGTCTGGATCCAGACGCGTCAACCTATCACGCCCAGGTTGCGCCACAACCTGGTCGATGGTCAACGAGCTGGGGGCTGAGTGGGCTGTAGGCATGGGCTGAGACGGGAATGGGGTCTCCTCGGGGAATGGGGTCTCCTCGGGGAACTCGGTCTGACTCGGAGACCGACCTCCCCTACTAGAACTCGCACCACGTCTAGAGTTATGAAAATCCCCATAATTTGCCCTACGATTTCCGTATTTTGGAGATTTAGATTTTTTGGGATTTATGAAAATTGGAATGTATAAGATTTTGTGAGTTGCAGATTTTGGAATTTAGTTAATTGAAAATTTTACATTATGGTTTTTAAGGATATTGGAGATTAGGGTTTTATGTAATTTATTGGTTTTATGTCATTGAATTAAGTTGGGGTTTTATGTCATTGAATTAAGTTGAGGTTTTTTAAAAATATTGTTTATTAAGAAATCGAAGTTTATGGAATTAGGTTTTGTTGGGAAATTGATATGTATAAATTTACATTTGTAAAAGTTTAAATTGTTTTATTAATGTTATTTAAAATTGTAAGGATTTTAATACATTTTCATAAAATTTTGTATATATATATGATATATATAAATTTAGAGGATTTTTTAACATTATAAATTAATAGAAAAATTGTTCGACGTTATACATTTTAAATTTATCAAATTTTAAATTTAGAGGATTTCAAGTTTTAAATTTACTTATTTTTATATAATGTTAAAATTATTTAGGTTTAAAGTCTTTTATTAATGTGATAAAAATTTTAAATTATACGGATTTAAATAGATTACCTTCAAATATTCTATATAAGATATTTAGAAAATTACAATTTATATATTAATTACATATTAAATCATAAAAAATCCCTAAAACTCACATAACACAAATGAAAATCTAATTCTTAAAATTAGTAAACTCCAAAAATTATCAAATTTCAAAAATTTTGCAAATTTATTTGAAACCTAATCTAATAAATTTATAACATCCTCATAAACCCTAAAATTTTTATTTACTTAATTTGTTAATTCATAATTCGTTTAAAAAAAATATTAACAATATTTTTATAAAATTTTCAAAATAATCTACAATTCCTAATGAAAAATTTCTTAACAATTCTCATGAACAATTATTTGTTACTAATCCACTAACAAATTTCGGATCCGATTAAGTAATCCACGAATAAATTCATAACTAATCCACGAACAAATTTCGGATCCGAATCATGAAGAACACTTTTTGAAAATTTCTAATAAAATATGGAAAACTTACATTGATTTGGTTTTGGTGAAAGATTAACGACGGAGGAGAAGATTTGGCGAGCAACCGGAGATTCGGCGAGCAATCGGCGGTTTTAAGAAATTTTCGTTTTCTGATCTAAGATCGGAGAAGACGATGGCTGTGGATATAAAAGGGGGTCCGACGGAAATCAGACGGCTTTCCGACGGTAATAAAAATTTCCGACGGTACCTCCGACGGTTTTCCCGCTTTGACAAATATTACGAAGTCTTTTGGCGGCTGGGCAAATTAGGGTTACCGTCGGAATTCCGTCTTAAATGTAAGACGGAATTCCGACGGTTGGGCAAATTAGGGTTACCGTCGGAATTCCGTCTTACATTTAAGACGGAATTCTGACGGTTATTCTTTTAAAAAATTTAGTTGTAAATTTTTTTATATATTTTCTCTTACAAATACATTATTTCTATGAAACATATATATGTGATTTTAAAATTATGTGATTAGGGTGATTAACTTGACAACTTATAATGAACTTTAAAACTTTAAAATCAACTTTAAAACTAAAATTATGTGATTATAACTTTAAAAATTATAATGAACTTTAAAATTACAAATAATGTGATTATAAACCTTATAATGAACTTTTAAACTTTAAAATCAAAAACATCCCAAAACCGTCGGATTTCCGTCTTACATTTAAGACGGAATTCCGACGGTTTTGGGATTTTTAATTAAACTACATTTCTTGCTACAATTACATAGAATAAAAAATCCGAAACCGTCGGAATATCGTCTAAATTTTAAGACGGAATTCCGACGGTTTGGGGTTTTTATGATTTTAAATTTGGGGAAAAAATTTACAAATAATATAACTCCAAAACCGTCGGAATTCCGTCTTTCATATAAGACGGAATTCCGACGGTTTCTTTCCTTAATCCTTTTAAATATTATCTACAAATTTAAAGTTGATTATAAAGTTTATAAAAATATTAAGTTGTTTGATATAAAAGTATATCATATGGTTTGAAAGTTGATTATAAGGTTTTTAAAAATTAAATTTAAGCTTTGTCAAAATTATATGTCGCTAAAATGTTAATTTGACCATCGCAGTCAAGAAACATAAATATATTAGTACGGCTTCGAAACGTATTACACATATTTAACACCTCTATTTCTCATTCCATAATAGGAATTAAAAAACATGACAACATTATAAAATCGTACAATAAATAGTACGACATTATTTATTATTACTGCAACATAAAGCTTTAGAAGTTTAAATTATTTATTCTTCATCGGAGTCTGGCACTGTTTCATATTCGTACCCAGTAGTTTCTTCATCTTCCTCCTCCATGGTGCATATTTCCGTTGGGTGGTATTCAGCAATCATCGAATTAGCACCGATTATCTGATTCGTAACTGAATATAGTTAAAACCATATGGATCTTGAGGAATGCATTCCCAAAAATCATTATAAACGTATGGTGTAACTACCTTAACAATGTTCCGCTCTGTGATATTTAGGTACTTTGGGGTCCTATCAAATCGGCAAACGGTAACATTCTTCAAGATGAATACCGCACCTACACCAGTCATGAGTCTGTACTCGTCATTTTTTAAGATGTTATGGTGCATGGTTCCCTCGATTTTTCCCGAAGGATCTTTTAAGGTTACAAGCAGATCTCCCTGGTCATTGGGGGATAAAGAAGAGAGCATAGCAAGAATCTGAAAATTAAATAAAATATAAATACTAGCTTCTCAGATAAAATGTGTCTATAAATTAATGTTAATAAAATTGGACGGAAACCTAAACCTTTTTTATTTTCACAAATTGTGAACGCGGGGATTGAATTTCTGCAACCTGGGTCCAGAATGGTGTGATCCTATTATGATAAGAACCTACATTTATGAATGATAGATTTTGTATTAGTCACCTACGTACATTAATTCATTTTTGAAAAAGTAAAAATGATAATTAAATATATACCTTCCCGGATTATGTAATCGATAGTAGAAGTCCACCGCGGACTACTAAAATCATGGTCGGCTTGTGGTGCCTCGTTAATCACCTCAGAAATAAAATCTTGTGTTGGGCGTGTTTGAGAACTTTCACCTTGCAGCACCTTTGCATCATGAGTCCTCTTGCGAAACAATCCTTGCCGTACGACTTGGCCAGGTCCCGGTATTACGGGCGTTTGGTTCTGCGATTGTTGAGTTGGATGGAGTGAAATTGTCGGTTCACCATCAATAACATTTAAGTTATCGTAAGGAGGGCTTGATGGAACACGAGGTGTGTTGCGAGTGTTTTGACCAGGGGCTCGGTTTTGCATATAGTAATTCCATAGATCATTATTAGCCATTACGCAATAGAATATTTTATGTTATGAGTATGGGTTCAAATTTTTATGAATGAATGCAGAGCCGGGATGCTTATATAAAACTTACTTATGTCCGTCGGTAATCCGTCGGAAATTCTTCATTACTACTGACAGATGTAGTGCGTCGGAAATCCGTCCATACCCACTGACCAATCAAACTTTGTCGACATCTGATTCCGTATGAATACCGTCGGAAATTCATCATTACTTACGACAGATTTAATGCGTCGGAAATCCGTCCATACCCACTGACCAATCAAACTTTGCCGACATCTGATTCCGTATGAATACCGTCGGAAATTCATCATTACTTACGACAGATTTAATGCGTCGGAAATCCGTCCATACCCACTGACCAATCATACTTTGCCGACATCTGATTCCGTATAAATACCGTCGGAAATTCATCATTACTTACGACAGATTTAATGCGTCGGAAATCCGTCCATACCCACTGACCAATCATACTTTGCCGACATCGTACTGTCTGAATTCCGTCAGTATTCCGGCGGTAACGGCCACTGTATATGATGGAATATCGACGGTTTAGACATATAACGTCTTCTATAGATAGTCCCTATCGAGTTTTTTATGTTGTACAGCTTCAAATTATAAAAAAAATGTCTTCCAACTCTCCTAATGAAGACTCAAACACAAAAGGCGTGGCTAATTTTTTCATTGTTCCAAAATACTCGTGGGAATCCGAATCCCTATGCGACGAATTCACTCAGCAAATTCCCACTTACTCATGGGAATTAGATACGTGCTCACCAATCGATGAAGAAGATTCCACAGCAACAGTAGTGCCTGACAGCCAGTTCGCGCCAAACATCCACAACATTTACGATAGGCAGCCACAATGTCTTCATCAAGAGCGGGATACCGAAGGTGAACCACCATGTGACTTGGTGGAAAAGTCAGATACTTACGGTGCAAGTACTTCAAACGTAGGTAAGGATCAGTCGTATGACTTTGAATTCGCGCAAAGCCCGGAACAGCCAAACTTAAATTTAGATGTTGATGCAATCAAAAAAGATTTGTGGAACGGTTTTTTAGAATCTCCAACAACGGATCATTACTATGACTTCCAATTCGCCCAAAGCCCAGAAAAGCCAAACATAAATGTAGACGTTGATGCAATAAAAAGTGAATTGTGCGACGGATTTGTAGATTCTCCAAGAAAGAAAAAAAGGGAAAGAACATCATGAAATGGTTTTAACAAATGGTAAGTTCGGAGTGGAAACAGACATCTGATAGTCCTTTGGGGAGGTTATTGTGGACTTGTACCATAATTGTTAGGTGTTAAAAATTTGCAATTCCTTATTGTACTTTTTTAAATTCGTAACTAAAAATATATTACTCATTGTTTAATGTTTTATTGGAGTTGCAATACTCAGATTTTCGTCCACAATCGGTTTTGTTTATGAAATGTAAAATGTTATAAGGAACACATGCACAAATGTGAGAGACTAACATGAATAAGCACAACTAATATTTATTCTGAATCTCCGGTAGAACCATCACTGGGGATTGAGTCTGAATCGTCGTCAAATTCTCCCCGTGTTTCCTCTTCGTCCGAATGCACTAGATCATCCCCGACATAAGTGACATCAACGACAAGGTCAATGTTATTCATCTCCTCGATAGGTGACATTTGTACACTTCTCGATGGTTGTAGAGCATCTTGTTCTGGAACGCCATAGATTTTGCCTCTGGGGTTTATTGGAGTTACTGTGACCCACGGATCTGTACGGTAGGCAACTCGAGGATATGGAATGTAGCAAACCTATTAATAATTAGTGGATATTGTTATTATACATGAACAAGAAACTTTAAGTATGAGTACATAGGTAAACATATTAGTGTAAATATTGATACCTGGTCTGCTTGAGACGCAAGGATAAATGGATCATAATACTGCAATCTGCGGCTTGAATTTATCGAAATAACACCAAGCTGGTCGACTCGAACCCCTCGACCAATGGATGGATCATACCAATCGCACATAAATACAATGCACCTCAAGTTCACCATTCCAGGATAACGGATTTCCAAGATTTCTTTTAAAATCCCATAGTACATGGTATCACCGGATTGCGCCGAAATACCATAGTCCGAAGTTGATCTTTGACGTCCTTCCTCATGGATCCTGAACGAATATCCCCTAGTGCAAAACTTGGGATATGAAATCGCCGTGCTGCGTAAACCATAAGAAACCTCCACTAACCATGTCGGGACTGATTGATCAGTTGATCTACTATCGGAAACCTAAAAATTATATTCGTAATATCTAATAAGTAAAAAATGAACGTGCAAACATATATGCAAAAGTAAGCGTAATTAATTATATTAACTTACATAACATTTCAACCAGTCCGCAAATTCTTCATCTTTCAATACAGCAAGTTCGACATCTGTCTTACCATAATGGTAAGCACGTGCGAGAGACATGTATATCCTGTAACATAACAGTCGTTAGTTGATGAAGGCAAATAATTCCAGATATTTAGTT
Organism: Draba incana; assembly: GCA_963576765.1. Lineage (NCBI taxonomy): Eukaryota > Viridiplantae > Streptophyta > Magnoliopsida > Brassicales > Brassicaceae > Draba > Draba incana. The sequence continues at coordinate 1,833,730 of OY755215.1, forward strand.
TGATAACTGAGATACCTTTCGTACTCCAACATTTCGTCACAGTTTCTGAGGATATACGTATGCAGATGTGTGACCTCCTGTGCAGATAGTGTGTGTTTCTTTCGTTTTCCACTTGCTCGACCAACTTGGGCAAACAACTCAGGAACAACCACGTCATAGACTGCTTTCTCACCTCCATCATCATGTCGGGCAGGGCGTCTTGCCTTAGTACTAACTTCCCGTGGAAAATAACATTCGGCAAATTGTGAGACTTCCTTGTTTAGGCTTTGTGCGACAATAGATCCCTCAACTTTGCTCAAATTTTTGACCTTTTTCTTGAGGTGGAACATGTAACGCTCGAACGGATACATCCATCGGTATTGAACAGGGCCTCCTAAGGCTGCTTCTCGTGGGAGGTGAATTGGGAGATGTTCCATAACGTCAAAAAAAGATGGTGGAAATATCTTCTCAATATTACAAAGGAGTACTGGGATATTGGCCTCCAAGTTACGTATCCCGTGGACGGTAAGCGTTCGTGAACATAAATCTCGGAAGAATGCACCAACTCCTACAAAATAAAATTAAACAAGTTAGTACATATATAGTAATATAATGATAGACATAGACTAATGGGAGTAACAAATATACCTCCTATTGCTTGGTGGATAGGTTCTGGAAGAAGATATGCAAATACAAATGGAAGAAGACGCTGCATCACGACATGACAATCATGACTCTTCATTCCTATAAACTTCCCTTCCGTCGAATCCACGCAGTTACCTAGGTTAGATGCATAGCCGTCTGGAAATTTTACAAAATTTTTGAACCATTCAAAAAATACTTCTTTCTTCCTAGCGTCTAACCGGTACGCAGGCATAGGCAATCTACCGTTCAAAACATGAAGAGATGGCCTCGTACAAATCGATGGCAAGTCGATTCTAGACTTCCAATTGTCTTTGGTCTTTCCTGGGACGTTTAATACGGTGTTCATGATGTTGTCAAAGAAATTCTTTTCCACATGCATGACATCTATATTATGCCGCAGTAGATGATCTTTCCAGTACGGTAAATCCCAAAAAATACTCTTCTTGTGCCAATTGTGATATTCCCCACAACCGTCGACTGGGTAATGACCATTTCCCCCACATTCAGGAGTTTGCTCTGCACCAAAATCTCGTAATTGTTCCAATATGCTATGACCATCTATCTCTGGAGGTGGACCATGAAACACTCGTACATCCGTCTTGAAATGTCATTTAGACTTACGATATGGATGATTGGACGGCAAAAAACACCTATGGCAATCAAACCATGAAGTCTTCCTGCCGTGCTGCAATTGGAAAGCTGAAGTATTGTCTTGGCAATAAGGACATGCCAATCGTCCATGCGTTGACCATCCAGATAACATACCGTATGCCGGAAAATCGCTTATGGTCCACATAAGAACCGCACGCATGGTGAAATTCTGCTTCACTGAAACATCATAAGCCAGAACACCATGCTCCCATAACATCTGCAACTCATAAATCAATGGTTGGAGGAATATATCGAGTGACCGTCTTGGATGCTCTGGCCCGGGAACTAGAATTGAGAGAAACAGGAACTCGCGCCGCATGCACAAAGATGGAGGCAAATTATAAGGTGTCACGATGACCGGCCACAATGAATATTTCCTTCCATGCTTGCCAAACGGGTTGAAACCATCAGTGGATAAGCCTATGTATACATTCCGTCGTTCACCGGCAAAATCTGGATACAGTGATTGAAAGTGTTTCCACGCTTCCGCGTCAGAAGGATGCGTGATATCTCCATCTTGACTATGCTCTGCATGCCATCTCATAGCCGATGCTGTGCGGTTTGATTCGTACAGCCTCTTCAACCTCTCCGTTAAGGGTAAATACCACATCCGTTTGAATGGAATCTTCACCCTGCCACTTGTATCCTGAAAACGGGGTTTGCGGCAAAATTTACATTTATTTCGGTTCTCGTCTTCTCTCCAGTATATCATACAGTTGTCGATGCAGACATCTATAACCTGGTAGGGCAAACCAAGACCGGCAACAAGTTTTTGTATCTCGTAGTATAATCCGGGGGCCAGATTATCTTCTGGCAAAATATCTTTCACGAACTCGGCGACAGCATCCACATATTCTTCGGACAAATTGTAATCAGTCTTTATGTTCATCATCCTAGTAGCAGACGATAACGGTGAATGGCCATCCCTACAACCGCTGTATAGTGGTTGCTTTGATGCGTCTAACAACTCGAAAAACCTTCGAGATTCTAAATTAGGTTCTTCACCCCTATCACCCTCATACCCACCCGACTGCATATTATTCTCTCTATACGCATCATTAACCATCGTAACCGTACTTACCCCAACATCTACTTCCGTTGTACGTTCCCCTAGGACATCAGGAAAATAAGGTTGATTGCTACTAGTACTACCATATTCATAATTCCTTTCTCCATGTAAATACCAAACCTTATATCCCGGTCTAAAACCATATATATATAAGTGATTCCAAACATTATGAACGGCAACACTAATTCTATTACAGCAATTAGAACAAGGACATTTAATATCCTGACCTTTTTTTGCTGCGTCTACATTACTGGGTAAATTCATGAACTCCCATAATCCTTGAGCGTACTCGTCCCTTAATAAGTCCGAGCCCTCTTCCGTCATTGGCTCGTCCATCCATGCCCGAAAATATGAACTCATCTTTATATTTTTTTTGTTTGTCGAAATTTTTATCTGATGGAATTGAATGAACCGTTCTGCAAACTTATGTATAATAGATTTCCGTCAAGCCACCGTCGGACTTCCGTCAATATGTCCGACATATGACCCCGCCACATCCCATCGGCCACCGCAGACGATATCTCAACCACTCAAACTTTGCCGACATCGTAAACCGTCGGAATACCGTCCTAGTTTCCGACATATATAAGCCGTCGGAAATAAGTCCGATGACTCAGACGTCGCCGACATCGGAAATTTTTACTTTCGTCTGATTTCCGTCGATGTGGCGTCGCCATTTTGCGACAGAAAAAATCCGTCTCTATTCCGTCGGTTTTTCCCGACGGCTTTTTTGTCCGTCGGGAAAAACCGACGGAATAGAGACGGATTTGGTTTTCCTCGAGAACCCGTCGGGATTCCGTAGGAGTTACCTGACGGAATTCCGACGGAAACAAAATGTCCGTCGGAAATCTGCATGTTTTCTTGTAGTGTTATTTGGGAACACTTTCTTCTGTTTAAATCTTCCTGAGAGGCTTCTTGGCAAAATACATTTGGAAGCATTTTGTTTTAAACTTCTTATCTGTGTGATTTCTTTTGGCAAAACATATTCGGAAGCAGGTTTCTCTGTTTAAAACTTGAAAGGTGGTGTTTTTCCATCATACTCTCATTTCCTCGTTTGTAATCTGCCATCTCTCTTTTACTTTGCTTATTATATGTTTCAAGTTTTAGACATTTTGGTGCTACTTCTTTAACCTAATACTATATTGGATCAAGTGGGCTATATATAGAAGAAAGTCCTAGTTTAAAAAAATTATTTCCGGTGCTAATATATAAATAATCAACGAGACTGCTAGAAGAAAATAGCAAAACAGATAGTGCAAAATAAGTTTTAGTTCGTAGCAACACAAACAATTCTTACAATAAGCTTATTGTTCCCTAGCAAGTACAAGTCACATTTAGGACACAATTGGATAACGAAAAGAACACACCAGCATCTCTCAGCTCCCACTCAATGTGGCATGTAAAGCTCCTACTCCAATCCGCAAAGAGAAAGGAAATCAACCATGTAAATAGAATTTAACACCAAAGTAAATAGAGCCTTGTCAATATATATGTTTTGTTACCCTTGTTTCTCTGCATCTTTCTCGTCTTCTTTCTTGACATCTTTCTCCAAACAGTAAAGAGAACAAAATCAAAGGATATCAACCATTAAAGAATCTAACAGCCAAGTAAAGACCCATGTAAATAGATGTTTTGTTACCATTGTCGCTTGGCATCTTTCTCGAGGGCGATCCCAACACATTCCACTGTCAAAACAAAACCAAACATTAAAGAAGTCAAGAACACATCCACTTTCAACAACACAAAGATGGAATCCTGTCTTCCATGCTAAAAAGAGGCAGAATGGATTCATACAGAGGGTGTTAAGCTTATATACCTTGTTGATCGGGTTCCGGCCTGCAGAAGATATACTCCAGTCTGACTCTCTTAGCGTAGAAGAAGAAGAAGAAGAAGAAGAAGAAGAAGAAGACATCGCTGTTATCGACTTGTTCGTCCATCATCTCAAATTCTTCTTCTGGAGTGTACTCAGGCTTATCTTTTGGCATTATGTTTCCTCAGTAAAAACGCAGGCTCCACACACTGTTTCCAGCCTGAGAGATATATCTAAGAGTCAGAATCGATTGAGCAAAGACAAAATTATGATTCGAATCGTACCTGCAAAGACTTCCATCGCTCGTCACGAATCAGGAAAAAAAAAAAATCGCAAATTGATGATGGTTGATGAAGAACCCTAATTATTTGTTTGGGAAAGTGAATTTTGAGATTCGTTCCTCTTTATTCTGCAACTCTCTATAATAGAAAATAATATCCTGACTATTTTCCATTTATTTTACTAAAGGTCCCTTTGAGTTGCGTGTTTTTCGCTTCTTGGCCTCGCAGTTTTGTTTTCATTTAAAATACCCCATCGAAATAACAATACCATGATAGCAAATTTACTTGATATCGGGTCTCGGTGGAAGCATACTTTTATTGATAATATACTAGGGGTGGACATTCCATCCTTTGTCGGATTCTGTACGGATTTTTTGGATTGGGATTTACTAATACCATTCGGGTATATTTCTATTACGGATCGGGATCGGTTCGGATCCTTTCGAATTCGGGTCGGATTTGCTATTTATTTTAATATCCAAAACTCATCCAAAGTCTTATCGGATTCGGTTCGGATCCGGTTTTATCCGAACCCAAACATAAGTATAAAATCATTACTTTGAGAATAAAGCCTAAATATAAAAAGAAGGCACAAATTCAAATCTAAGACCAAAATGAAGAAAAAACGAGTCTCATCCTTTTAATAAGGTTCAAACTACAAAAATTGTATAAAATGTGAAAAAAATAAAAAGGAACATAAGTAGAAGATATACATTGTTTCTATGTACTTGGTTTGTTCGGTTATCGGATATATCCGAAACCAAAGCAAAATCCAAAGTAAAACAAATTGAAAACCATTCGGTTATGTAATAATAACCAATATAGATCAAAACTGATTAATTTCGGTCGGATTCGATTTCAGATTTTGGATTTAGATAAATTGCCCGCCCCTAGATAATACAATACTAGATTGTAAGCCTTTTAAGAAATAAAAATAAATAGATTCTATATTGTAATTCTGATTTAATCCAAATGAGATTAGGTTTGTTGGATGCAAGTCATTTCCAATTAATCATTTTTGCTTCCAAACTCACTTGCATAGTAAAAATTAAATAAAAAACATCTAATTTTCTCATTTGAATGTTGCATTGTATCTAGCTAAAAGAACGAACATGCTTTTAGAATTTTATATTTCGAAGAAATAAAGGAATTTGACATATATTGTCAATTCCATATAATTACATCCCGTAATGATCCTAAATAGTGAAGATAATCGAGGTAATAAACGTAATTGAGTTATGAGAAAATAAGTTATAGTAAAATTTAACCATAGAAAGTTAACAGCAACCAAAAACGTAATTGATATATATCTAAAAAATTGTTTAAAAGAAACAACATATTAATACTATAATAGTGAACAGCTGCTTGCATAGTTCACTCGTTTGATGGTCGATTTCGTTATGATATGATGATCTGATCAAACTTTTACTGTATCAAACGATAAAATTTTATTATTTAGTATTTGATTTGAGAAAATATTGACCGAAGATTTATCATTCATTATAAACAGAGAACAATGTAACAATAATGGAGAAAACAAAGATAGTTTATTTGGTTAACTTAACTCATGCACTTTTGAGGCATGATAAATTTACATTTCTAATATCGAAATCTGATCATGATAAGAAAATAAAGGAACAAACGAGAACATAATCTCATATTATATATATAGTAAAGTAAGATCCAAACCAAATTTAATTTAATTTAATTTTGGTCACAAAGCATGAATGTAGCTGCGATATGCAATATGCAATCTGCATAGAGCACATCAGTTTGATGATTTGGTCACGTGATTTCTTTATGTTAGGTAAAATATTATTCTCGTAGTAGTCTTATTTCTGAGCATTTTTTGTTGCTTTGACGAGTGACAACCTCGTCTTCAGTTGGACCCCACAACAAATCATAAAATTAAAGCTTGACTCTTAACACAAAATGGATCTTTATGTAGAAATATTTTAGTTCTTTAGTTCTTGTTTTCCTTGTAAAAATATTTTTAAATACTTTTAAGAATAAAACCTGCTGTAAAATGATGGGACTGCTCTGCCAATGACAATTCCCAAGACCATCTCCAGTAGGAAGGCAAATTTTCCCTCCTATATTCTTTCCACATCACTTTATTCTCCTTCCACATTATTTCATTTTTTTATTTCACACTCAATAGAAAGACAAATCATTTTCTATTTCCTCCAACTCATTTTCTCTTTCTTCCACATCACTCCATCACAAAAAATTCATTTTATATTTATTTATTTTATCTTTATTATTTTATATATGTTATACATTTTATAAATACTATTACTCCTAATATATTTATAATCACACAAAATAACTTTTATAATGTAAAAAAAACAATAACTGATATATACTATATTTTTTTAATTAGAGTTGATTAATATTATAAAAGAAAGTGACAATGTAGGAGAAGAAATGAAAAGAGAGTGTTAAAACTTGAGATTTTTTTTGGTGTCCAAATGATATAAACTTAGGCTCTATTTATAGATGTTAAAAAATAAAAAATAATGGTATAAATTTTTTTATTTATTTTTGATCAATTGTTGAGCAAAAATAGCATAAGAAGAATGGGAAAAAAAAGAAAAATAAATAAAACAGCGAGCGAATCACAAGCCGCCACGTCAAAAGTTATGTGGGACCTATCAGAATTTCATGGAAGACAAAATTTGCCTTTGTCGATTGAGTTGGCATTTTACCTTTTGGATTTGCCTTCCTATTGAATGAATTTTGCCTTTTGGATTTGCCTTCCTATTGAATGAAAATACACCCTATTTGCCTTTCTATTGCATTTGGTCTAATGTTATTAGCTGAGTAGTCATTCTGAAAAGAAAAAAAAAACATTAAATATAAATCGCAAATATAATACCTAACTTTTAGATTCAAAAGTTGGAGTATTATATAATTATTTCTAGTTCCGAATGCATATGGTGAACGTTTTCAAGAGATGGTAAGTAACTAGAAAAATTGGAATATGAATGTATATATATTTCTTTTTTAATGTCTTTCACTTTTATGTACATAAAAAAATAAATTATGACCATTTACGCAAAAATGACCTTTTGTAGAAACATCTGATTTATCGTATTCCTTGTAAAAATATTTCTAAAAATTTTTTTAACGATGGGGCTGCTCTGCTAATGACAAGCCCTAATGTCAATGACAAGGCCTAATATTTCATTAGTTTTAGATAGCTTTTTTTCTAGCTCAATAGTCATTTTGAAAGAAAAAAACAAGAAACATATAAAAACTTATGCCTCTAATACTAAGATTTAAGAGTTGGAGTATTATGTAACTATCTCAAGTTTTGAATGCAGACAGTGAATGTTTCAAGAGATAGTAAATAACTATAAAAAGTGGAATATATATGTTTCTTTCTTTAATATCTTTTACTTGTATGCACATCAAAAATTCTATGACCATAATTTTGTAAAGATTTATTTTCTTGTCTTATGTGGAGAGGCCACTGTATACATAACGTGACCACTGTTCATTTTCTTTTCTTCTTTGTACTGTTCAGATCTTTTCTTGGGCTATCACCGGAGATTTAAAGCAAATATCGCTGGAAAAGGTCTTTTCCAGTTTATATTTTCATTTTTTTTGTTTTGTTTTGTACAAGCTCATGTCTGTTCATGAAACTAGGAAAGTGATTAGTCTTAGTAGCAGAGTATCATCCAAACAAACAAAAAAGATTAGTCATTGTAGTTGGTATTACAAGTGAATAAGCACTAAAGTTAGGGTTTATAGTTTCAATCGATTTCTTCTTATGAATCGTTTTTCTTTCGCGGAGTTCTTAAGATTTGCCTTTCACATATTGTCAATGGAAGCTTGTCAAGTCATAGCTTCAACGATAAAAAAAAAGACCATACATGAATCTTGTGTACATTTTGTGTACATTTCAAGATTCATTTTCTATAGTTGTCGTACTTGGTTGATCATGATTGATGTTCATAGTCTACGGCTACGGAACTCGAGTGACGAATGGAATTGCCATTCACTTTTGGAAAGTTCAAAATTCAGCGGGCAAAAGTTGGGGAAAACACGAATGGAATCCATCTCCACGAATGGTCGCGGAAAATAATCCGAAAAATCAGTCGTGGAGATGGAAAACCATCTCTCTTTACATGCTACATAAGTTCTACGGTAAGTATTCACTAACTAATAGTTATACACTTTTTAACATATGTTCTGGTAGTGTAACAAAACTTTTTGATCTTTGTATACAGCTTCTGGATGAGTATTAAGGGCGAAGAGGAGGAAGACACGTTCGAAGGAGACTCTTTTGTTTGGAAAATACCTTCTACTCAAAACTATCAGTGTGGCTTTTTTGGCGAACTAAGTGCCAGTTTCTTTTGATTTAAACTTGATGGGTGTTTTTTTTTTATTATCATACTCTCGTTCTTTTTTTTGTTTTGTTTTAATCTGCTATCTCTTCTCAGATCCAGACATTTGATTGTATTTCTTTAATCTACTCTACACTCACTACAAGAAAACAAGGCATTTTCCGACGGAAAAATAAATTCCGTCGGAAATCCGTCGGAATTTTTCGACGGATTTCCGACGGTTTGCATTTTTTTCAAAAAAAATAAAAAAAATAAATTCCGACGGAATTATGACGGAAATCCAAGGAATTTCCGACGGAATTCCGACGGATTGCGTTTTTTTGAAAAAAAAAAAAAAAAGGGGATCCGTCGGAATTCCGTTGGAAATTCCTTGGAAATTCCGACGGATTTATGACGGAACCCCTTTTTTTTTTAATTTTGCATTCCCGCTCATTTCGTTTTGCATTCCCGCTCATTCTTATTCTTTTTTAATTTTTTAATTTTTATTATTTGTATTTACAGAGGAGGAGGAGGAGTAGATCTCGCCGGAAAAAGTAGATCTCGCCGGAAAAAGAAGAAGAAGAAGAAGAAGAAGAAGAAGAAGAAGAAGAAGATCCGGAGGAGGAGAAGAAGAAGATCCGGAGGAGGAGAAGAAGAAGCTCCGCCGGCAACACTTTTCTCCGGAAAATTTTCCGTTCGCCGGAAAAAGAAGAAGAAGAAGAAGAAGAAGAAGAAGAAGAAGAAGAAGAAGAAGAAGATCCGGAGGAGGAGAAGAAGAAGCTCCGCCGGCAACACTTTTCGCCGGAAAATTTTCCGGTGGCCGGAATTTTTTTTTTAAAAAAAAAAAACGAAAGTCCGTCGGAAATCCGTCGGGAAACTCCGATTTCCGACGGAATTCCGACGGATTTGGCCGTCGGAAAATGCATTGTTTTCTTGTAGTGACTAACCAAGTAGGTCAAAACGTTACAAGAGAGTCTCACTTCAAAAACGTAATTTTGATTATTAATCATGTAATAATCAACGAAACAGCTAAAAGAAAACAACACAATAAGTTTTAAATCCGTAGCAAAACAACTCCAAGCAATTCTTACATTAAGTTTTTAATTCCCTATCAACACACAACAACTCCCATAAGCAATTCAAGTCACATTTAGGAGACAATTAGATAGATAAAATAAAACCGGGAGCAATTCTCTGTTCTAGCTTCTTGTAGCACATAAAAAGCTCCTACTCCAATCTATAAAGAGTAGTAAATCAACGGATGATCAACCATACAAGAATCTGCCATCAAAGTAAAGACACCATTGTCAATATATAGATGTTTTGTTACCTTGGTTTCTTGGCATCAGTCTCGGCATCTTTCTCAGCATCAGTGACATCTTTCTCGGCATCTTTCTCGGCAACAGTCTTGGCTTTTCCAACACATTTCACTAGCAAAACAAACCAAATACTAAATACCTCAAGAAGCAGCCACTTTCAACAACATAAACAAACAATGATTACAGCTCAAAGAGGCGAAAAAGCTTTACTTTTTTTGATCGGGTTCCGGCCTGCAAAAGATATACTCAATGAACTCCCATAAGCAATTAAAATCATATAAAATGGAGCATCTCTCGGTTGTCACTCCTTGTGGCATGTAAACAGAACAAAATCAACCATACAAGAATCAAACATGAACAAAGTAAAGACCCTTGTAGATAGATATTTTGTTACCCTTGTTTCTTGGCATCTTTCTAGACATCTTTCTCAACATCTTTATATGATTTTAATTGCTTATGGGAGTTCATTGCTGCGTTGTTAGGGAATCGTACTGAGCTAGCTTATTGTAAGAATTATTGGTACCTTTACTGTGTTTCACCATCTTTAGGTAGATAACAAAATCACAATTCATTCTATTGTGCGTTTTCATATTTATATCACCACCATGGTGAATTTCGAGCTACTTTTTCTATATCGTTGATTTCTTGTTTTTTTTTTTTTAAAGATCGATCCTGATTATTTTGTTCGAGATTGATTAATTTTTTTCTTATAATCAACTCTTTTTCATATGTTTGGATAACCAATCATCGGTTTCATTTTTAATTTATTAAGCGAACAAAATCAAAGGAAATCAGCCATTAAAGAATCTAACACCAAAGTAAAGACCCTTGTCGATAGATGTTTTGTTTACCGTTGTTTCTTGGCATCTTTCTCGACACGAGTCTTGGCAGTCCCAACACAGTCCACTATCAAAAACAAACCATATACTAAAAATCTCAAGAAACAGCCACTTTCAACAACAAAAACAAACAAAACTGGAAGCTCACAATCTAAATCCGTCTTCCTTGGTGAAAAGAGGCAAACAGATTCCAACATGAATTCATTCATACAAATGGAAAAAAAAAAAGAGAAAGTGTTCATAAATACCTCCTTGATTGGGTTCCGGCCTACAAAAGATATACTCAAGCACGATATCTTCGGTGTGGCGTACTCTTGCTTGAAAGAGTTTGATTTGATCATCGTAAGGATCCTTAACTTGAAATGTTATGAGAAACATAATCGCACCAGCAAAATGGTAATTGGCACGAACAACCTTGACAAACTCAAATTCTGTCTTCTGTTTTCATACAAAGAAAAATCAAACACACTCATAAACAAATTATTGGAAGAATTAGAAACCACTACAAATTCTCACTTTTGTTTGATTGTATTCATCAAGTGATCCCTTAGCGAGCCTGTTGAGTAAATCCTTAGTGGTTTCTGGCTCGTCAACGAATTGTCGTGAATCGAGAACAGCAGGATGGTAGTTGAAAACACATCGAAAGTACGAGAAATCGATATCAAACCCCTGTTTTTATATGCACAATAAAAATATAAAATCATCGATTTCACACAAAACCATGAATGATGAAGCTAAGCTAAAACCATAAGAGAAGGAAAAAAGAAGAAGACGGAAATTCATATATCGCTGTTATTGACTTGTTCGGCCATTTTGGCATATTCTTGTTGTGGTGTGAACTCATCATCATCCGCGGGACGAGTCATGTAACAAGGTCTCTCATAATCATGGTCCGCTGGTTTCCACAGCAGATACGCTGGTTCGACCAATGAAGTCCACCCTGACAACACATGTAAAATCAGAATCGAAATTCATCACTCAATAAGCGAAATTCATCACTCAGAATCGTACCTTCGAATTCACACATAGCCTTTTGTTGATCAACTGATGAAGAACCCTAATCATTTTTTTTTATCCGGACTATTTCCCATTTATTTCACTCAAGGTCCTTTTAAGTTGCTTCGTTTTCGCTTATTTGCCTCGAAGTTTTGATTCGTTTAAAATACCCCATCGTAAAAACATTACCATAATAGAAGAAAATAAACATCACACAGTGACTGATGAAAGACAAGGCGGTAATTTCAAATAAGTTTTTAGAACAGAAAATCAGTTATTTCTCGGTTGTGGATGGAATCGACTTTTTGTTATTTTACTGATTGGTCCTCTCTATATGTAAGTAATACTTAATTCATTATACAAAAGACAAACCAATTTTGATATTATATATGAAATAACATTTAATCTACCATACTAGTATCTAACTAGTTCTCATAATAAACTATGTGAGCAAGGACAGTTAATATAGAATTATATGAACATGCACAATGGATTGAATATCACTATAAGAAAACATGTCACTTTCTGACCAACAAAAGTGGTTGGAAACTTTTCCGACCCTATTCCGATCTATTTCCGACCATTATAAAAATTGGTGGGAAAGTGGTTGGAAATTTCCTTGTTAGTACAATATGAGTGACAACTTTTGCCGTGGAGTGCAATACAAGAACTCCTAATAATTCTTACAATAAGAATAGTATTCACTACCAACACAAGAACTCCCATAAGCAATTCATGTCACATATAGGAACAGTTAGATAAAGAAAAAAACTATGGAGCATCCCTTGGTTCTCACTCCTTGTGGCTTGTCCATATATGTTTTGTTACCCTTGTTTCTCGTCATCTTTCTCCAATCTGTAAAGAGAACAAAATCAACCATTAAAGAATCTAACACAGAAGTAAAGACCTTTGTCGATAGATGTTTTGTTACCGTTGTCTCTTGGCATCTTTGTCAACATTAGTCTTGGCAATCCCAACACATTTCACTATCAAAACAACCCAAATACTAAAAATCTCAAGAAACAGCCACTTTCAACAACATAAACAACACAAAGATGGAAGCTCACAAGCTAACTCTTATCTTTCATGATAAAAAGAGATTCCACAATGAATTGACAAATATGGAAAAAGAAAAAGCTTTACCTTTTTGATCGGGTTCCGGCCTACAGTAGATATACTCAAGCATGACTCTTTTAGCGTAACGTAACGTTGCTTGGAAGTTTTTGATAAGGTCATCGTAAGGATCCTTAACTTGAAATGTTATGAGAAACATAATCGTACCAGCAAAGTGGTAATTAGCTCGAACAACCTTGACAAACTCAAATTCTTGTTCTGCTGTGTACTGAGGCTTCTCTTCCTCGGTTCGAGTCATGTACGGAGGTCTCTCATAGCCACGACCACCAGGTTTCCGTAGCAAAAACGCAGGCTCCACCTATTCTCTCCAGCCTGAGAGATATCTAAGTCAGAATCGAGTAAATTATAAACACTCAATTCAAATTGTACCTTCAAATTCACACATCGCTTCACGAATTAAAAAAAATCGCCTTACGTTGATGAAACGGATTAAGAACCCTAATTATTCACTAATCACTATTCTATTTTGTGATTTAGGCCCACTTTAATTAAAAAGCCCATCAAAAATCAATAACCATCCATTTTTTTGGTAGAATCAAAAATCAATAACCATTATTCTTTGTTTTTTTTTGTCGACACCATTATTTTTTTTTTCAATCCACATTTGAAAACAAAACAAACAGTGTGTAGATTACTCTGACAAGTGTCAACATTTAATCAAAGTTTAGTTTTCAAGTGTCAACATTTAATCAAAGTTTAGTTTTCTTCTTCTGTTCAATGCAACTATGCAACTGCGAAAGGTTTTGTCAAATTTAATTTCTCATACAAAATAGCCGTTAATTGTATTTTTTTTCAAACGGTAATCATAAGTTACAACGGCTAAGTTTCCTTCTATAAATATATCAATTGGTTTGTTAACTTTGTTTGGCCAAAAAAAAAACCCTACAAATTGAATATTCGCCTGGTGTCTCTCATGTTCTCATCTCCTTTTCTTCAATCTAATAAGATTCATTACTTGATCAAGTAAGTATCCAAAAAACTGAATCTTCTTCAATCATCAAAACATATTTGTTTACTTGTGACTATTTTGTTTACAGATGTTGTTCAAGATCTTTGTTGTGGAAGCTTTAGAGACAGTAGCAACAAACCCAACAAAAGAGATAAGTCACCGATGTAAGTTCTAATAAATATTCTTGCAATTTAAAGTATGATATGAACCACAATACTTATAAGATAAATAAATAAAAATGTAGCAATCAACAATTAAGAAGCATATGCTTAAATTTGATTCTTTGTATTTTTGTTTTATGAATGTGTAGCAAAGTCTCCATTGGCAAAATCCAGTTCACGAAGAATAACTATAGAGCTTCAGCAACAAAGTCTAATCATAGCCATGGACAATTTTATCTTGAAGATTTGGTACAAGTTCTATTTCTAGCCTCTCACTAAATTCAATTTTTTTTTATCTTTTCATGCTCTCATGATCTTTGGCTCTTAGTTTTTAATTGTTTTTGAATTTTTAAAGCTAATTTTACAAAAAGATTTCATTGAATATTTTAAACTTTCCAGATTTTAACCAAAGAAATTTGAGTGATAAATTACGTTATATTGTGAAAAACTTTTCTAACGTGGAATTTTGTCTTTGATTTTTTGTCTTTGATCGTTAGCGATGCCAAGTTCGTTTAGTCAACACAAAAATAACGTAAATTTTAGTACTCATGTTTCTAATGTTTTTTCTCACTAAGTTTTCAAATTTATTTGACCATAATTTTTTTTTTCAACAATTGTTTTTAGATTTTTAATTAAAAAATTTGGAGTGCGAAAATTACATAGTTACTGTGAAAGCCATTCGAACGTGGAATCCCGTCATTGACTATTGTCTTTGTCCATTAGCGTGCCAAATTCGTTTTGTCAACATGGTATAACGTAAATTTAACACTCAAATATATATAATATATTTCATTGGATTTCAATTTATTTTTGAATTTTAATTAAAGAAATTGTGACAACTATTCGAACGTGAAATCTTGTTTTTTATCGTTAGCGATGCCAATTTTGTTTTTGTCACCACATAAATATTTTTAACACTCAAAAGTTTTTGATAATTTTTTCTTTTCACTGAATGTCAAATACAATATTTTGTTTTCAACGAATAATTACCTTTTAGATTTTGAATCGTGAGAGGTGTGTCATCATTTTGAGTTGTGTTCATGAATAAAAATGTATGTACATTGAGCGCATTCAAAGTTTGTAATTTTTCAGTTAATTGTATGTAGTTTTATGTTGTGTATTTAATTAAATAATCTCTAGTGTTAAATAGCGTAGTTAAAAGAGAATTTTGGATGCTAAATTGCATAATTCTTATTACAAGTTGAACACGATGCAGATGAGTTCTAAATTTCTATCTTGAACAACTTTCTGAGGTGTGGTTATCTTCTTTACAGTAAAATAAAAGTCCAACAAAGATTGTAGCTATTATAAATTACCTAATTGATTATTCAAGTTTTTCACTTTAAATTTCTTGTGTCGGTTCAAGAATAATAAAATCTTGGCAATTTAGATTTGTACACTCCGATTTGATATAGAGAAGTATATAACTTTACATTACAATTCTTCTGGGTTTTTTCTTACATTGTCCTCAGACCCAAATTATATAAGAAGAAACGTTTTTTCTCCACTCCTAATTGTTTACTCTAAATCTCTCTCTTCTTGAGTCTAACATGGTACCCATTTGGAAACTGCAATCCAGGAGTTCGAATTATGTTTCCTCCACTTATTTCTTCCCATCTGATCAAAACCAAAAAAGCATTATCCTCTGTTTTCAATCAACATTTTGAAGAGAAAAAAGTGTAGGCTATAAAGAAGTTCTTGAAACCTGTATTTTGTGACTAAACTATGAAGGAAAACTGCCATTTGGATTTTGGTGAAGTCAGTTCCAACGCAAAATCTCATTCCACCGCCAAACGCTAAGAAATTCTTCGATGCATTAGTAGATTCTGATCCCTATGTTTCACCATTTTGATTAGTTTTGTTTTAAAACTTTTTACTCAAGTGTAAAAGATATGTAGCTGATTTTGATGAACTTACTTCCCATCTAGATGGATTAAAGACAAGAGGATCTTGATACTTGTCCGGATTCAAATGTACAGCTGGAGGACAGACCATCACCACCCAACCGTCTGGAATCGTATAACCTTCAGTACCATTTACAATTTGATTAGTTGATAATATATATATGAATGAGGAATCCATCTAAAATGTTATGTGTTATTTTCTTGGTGACTTTGTTTAATGATCAAACCTTTATATTGGATATCTCTCAAGGCTTTCCTGAATATAGCAGGAACTATATTCGCTAGTCTCGCTGTTTCGTTTATGAACTGCATTTTAGTATTTCAACATTTTGGTTAGATCAGAATACAGAATATTGACTTAGTTGATGAAAGTGTAATTCCACCTGAAATGTGTAAGTCATTGATTTGTATTCTTTCCAAGTAAGTCCAGAGTTTGCACCTTCGCGGTTTCTTAGAATTGCCTCATGCTCTTCCTGATAAAGATGAAAAAGTTTTTTTTAACATTTGGTAATGAATAGAAGCTGGTTACATTTTTTTCCGTTTAACTTACCGTTAACCGGTTTAGGACTATAGGGTCTTCTGAGAGGAACTTGATGGCTAAAGTTAAAGCGAGTGAGGTTGTTTCGAAGCTGGCGAAAAGCAAGACAAACATCAAGTCTAGTGCAATATCCTCTGTCAGAATTGTCCCTTCTTTCTTCAGCTCTTCGATAACATAATCAAAGAAATCACTCGGATTATCTCTCGGCTCCTCATGCCTTTCCTGAAGCATATTTCTCAACATTTTCATCGCTCTTTCCCTCCCCTGCAACAAAACCAAATTAAGAATTAGTACACATCAACGAGAGTAGTCACTTGGAATTGTGCCTAAGTAATAATAACCTTTAGACACTTGTGATAAGCGGTCCCCGGGATGTCAAAAGGAAAGGAGATCAAACCGCGTATGAACGCAACAAAATTTTCTCTTAAATTCTCGGATGACTTCTCTGGATCATGGCTGATCAACTTCTTCGCGGTGAGATCAAATATCAACTGATAAAAAGAAAGTGAGAAACTTAATATTTTAGATGTGGTTTGGGGAGGATTACTAGATTCAAAATGAAAAGGAAAAAAAAAACTTGAAAATGTTCTAAACAAAAATTTAAATTATGTTCTTGAAACTCACGCTTGCGGTTGAATCTTTTAGTTCAACTGAATCTTGATTTGACCAAAGCTCTAACTTCTTACATGCACTTTGTTCAAGTTCAGGAAGCATTTTCTTGAGACTTTCATGGCCAAAGAGCCTCAAGACCATATGCTTAAGGTACTTATACATAAACCCATGTAACGATCCAACGTTCTGTTTTCCAAAGATCTCTGTGAATGTGTCTGGATACCAACTCTGAAAACAACGACCTTCTTGTTGAAACACAAAATAATTTAAATCAGAATCAGTTGATACAATAACTGGTCTCCCCACAAGGTTGGTCTTGAAGATTGGTCCATACCTACAAATAGAAGGGTTTTAACTTTGGTAAATACAATAAAACAAATATTACATCGATGGTTTCGGGCCTGGGAGATTACGAGTTTCAACTCATAACCTCATGTTAAATAAAAAAAAAAAAACTAAGACACTTGCAAGAAAGTAGAAAGACACTCACTTCTTAACCCTCTCTTTGATGAAATGTGAAATATCTGAAGTTGTATTAGGTTTGAAGAAATGAATTGTCTCGCCAAGAAGCGGTAATCCCATTGAACCCGGTGGAAGCTTCCCTCTACATTTTGGGTTACTCCATTTGTAAAACCAAACTAAAACAATGCTTGTCAAAAGCAGAGGAACCCAAATGCACAATGCACACAACATCAGTCTAATATGCTTAACTGTGAAATCTCTTGTTTCTTATGTGTTTGTGTTCTTGACGAAAAAATATTGAAAACGTGCAATTGAAAAAGACAGAGGAGAAGAGGAAGGAAGCTAAATTGCTGGCTTGTTTTGTCAACTTAACTATATGATTATTCTTAAATAGACAACATGCAAGCTCTTACACATCTCTGTTATCAGATAATAATAAATAATGCACTTTTAAAGTTGTTGCAGATTGGAATATAAATTAATCATTTAAAACCCAAATCTGTTTCTAGAAAACTGGCAAATGAGCAGAAGAAGTTAAAACTCAGTAACCATTTGCCATGAAAGTTCCTCTCATTGACCATTTATGGCATTAATTTAAATCAAACTGAACATAAGGCAAGATTCCAGCTTCATTTTAGGATTTTAGGCTCAATTTGATCACAATAAATATTAAATAGTGTAATTTGAAACTTATATAGTTATTATAACACACAAAAAGTGTTTTTGCTTTGGGAAAATTGGATTTTTAGGCCAAAATTTTTTGGATTTGGTGATCTACACCTTTATTTTTTAGATTGGTGACATACACTTTAGTTGTAATTAAAATCCTCTAATACCCTTAAATTTATTAATTGTTTACAAAATATATGATTTTTTCCTTAATTGTAGGATTTGAAAATTTATTTTCATATATAATTCTGATTTTATTTAATAATTTCGGATTTACATTAATTTTATTCTGAAAATTCATTTACTTTTCTTTATTTCAGAATTGTTAATTTCGGATTTACTTTTATATTCTGATTTTATTTTATAATTACATCAAATGAAAAACATATATATTCAAACACTCTTAATGAAAATTGTTTTTCAAATTTTATTTTGATTTTATTTTATAATAAAATTTCGGATTTATTTTAATTTTATTCTGAAAATTCATTTATTTGTCAATAACATTAATTGAAACTTTTTAAGATTTATAATATATATTAATTTCCGGAAAATCTTATTTTCGTAAAATATAAATATTTTCGGAATATATAAATATTTTTGGAATATATAAATATTTTCAAAAGATTTTAAATCTTATTTCCTTATTATGCAGAATCATGTATAACTGAATATTTGATTTCCTTAACCGAAAGATTTGATTTCTTAAATTTTTGGAATTTGAAAATTAATTTTAGAATTGGTATTCTCAATTTTTCAGAACACAGAACAAAGTGAAGAATACATATTCTACATTTTGTAGAACGTAGAACAAAGTAAAGATTATGTATTCTGAAATTTGATTCTAAAACTTTTAGAATATTAGTGTTTCTCTAAATTTTTTAGAACATAGACCTATGTGCAGATGACGTATTCTAATATTTTGTTCTAAATCGTTTGGAATGTGCGTGTGCTCTAAATTTTTAGAACAAAGAGCAAAGTTGAAAATACAAATTCTAAAAGTTGCAGAACATGTACAATCGGTAAATTACATTTTCTAAACTTTTTAGGAACATGTATAGACAATAGAATGTGCATTCTGTACAAAATATATAGAATTTAGAAATCCAAATTTTTATCTATTGGTTACAAATTAAATTTTCAAATTAAAATTTTCACTTTTGATAAAAAGTCTTATTATTTCATTTGTTACATATTTGAAAAAAAAAGTTTGAAAAAACTAATTATTTATATTAAAAGGGTAATTGTGGCAAATTATAGCAATGTCAAATAAAGGTATAGATGAACAAATTTAAATTTAGAAGACCTTTTAATCCCATTTTCCCTTTTGTTTTTTACATTGTTGCCTTAATTGTTTGTTTTCCCTCTTTGCAAATCTAAGCTAAATATTCCAGTATCTAATGAAATCTTTGACATCAAAGAAGCAAAAACTAAACTCAACAAATAAAAGTATTTTTAGTTTGTTCACATTCATGGTTAGAATCTCTTGTTTAGATCTGGTTGTCAAGTTTATTATCATAAAATATCTTCATAATAGTTTTTAAAAACTCACTTGTCAAATACAAGATCTTAATGCAATAACGAATACATCAGCTTATAAATCTTTGTAACCACTATATCTTTTACATATTCTATGTTCAGATTATAGCCTGAAGGTATTAATCAATTATCTATGTTTTTTTTTTGCCGTAGGTAGACAAAAGCTGACTGTATTTAGGACCCATTTGGTTTAGCCATTGAGCCACGGGCTCGGGAATTCGGCAACAAATCAGACAATTCTACAAAAATAACTAGGTAGGTTACTGTGAAAATTATTAATCTTGATTACATTGGAGAATGATTAAATTTTTGCATTTGAGTGTCGAGTAGGTGACTAAAGGTGTTCTATTTTTCTATTTTTCATCAATCTTGGGGTCAAAAAAGAGGTTTACAGTAATAAGTTACTGACACGGGTGATAAGACAAAACCTATAATATCTGGTTGAAAACACAATACAGGATCATGATAAACATCATGGAACATTGCTTTTATTGAAATAAATTTTGAAGTGTTTAAATTTGATTAGACCTTATGAGTTGAATGATAAAGGCAGAAGCCTAAGGCTTAAAGTAAGTTAAATAAATAAATTAGTTTGCATGAACAGTGATTAGGAGATTTGGAGTAAATAAGATATGAAAGCTCATTGAGACATATGTGTGATGTTACTGAATTAATGGCTATGAATGGTAAACAATATAGAGCAAAAGAAAAGAAAAAATAGGAAGAAAAGAAAAGTGTATTTTTAGAAGAAAAAAAATTATATCGAATATTTGAGGTGGAAAATTTTCTACTGTTTTAGTTACTTTTTGGTACTTTTGGAAGAAAAATTGTTTTCTACCACTTTTTTCTTGATTGGTAAAACTAGAGAGTATTTATTTTTCTTTTATTTCTTTTTTTCTATCTATGTAAAACAGTCATACCCAATATGTTTTCTCCTTAGGATGGAAAATTCCAAAATCATAAAAAAGTTTTTATTTATATATTAATGGTAAAACATAAATAATTTGGTGTATTTTTATAAAAGTTTCTTATTGGATATAGATGGATAATAACAAACAAGTAACTTTCTTTGGAATCTTAAAATAATTTAAACTTATATTTAAAATTTTTATTTGATTATTAAATATATTCTTGACTAAAATTGTTTTAATTTTATTTAACAGTTCTGAAAGGAAATGTTCTTCCACGACGGAAGGAAAAAAAACCAAAAAACTCACGTAAAATAATTTTTTTACTACACTAATTAAGTAATTATTGGTTACACAGTCGTACGATTATTTTTCTACGTGACAGAGAGTCAGAGACTACTAATTGGCGGCAGTTGTAACACGGAAAGTGGGCCCACGTGATGCACATCTTCAGTCTCCAATATTAAGTGGGTTTGTTTGTTTAATCTATTGATAACAAACAAAATCGGATCAAAATTGAGTCTACTCACCAAATATATATAAAATCACATAGAGAACTATCATATTACGGGAAAAAATCACATGTTTTTCAATTTTAAGATGACATGAATAAATCCATACAACTTCATTTGATAAATTCGATTAATACGTAGAAAAATAACATGTTTTTTTTTTTTTGGCTAAACGTAGAAAAAATAACATGTTGCCGGAAAAAAAAGCATTTATCTTATAACTATTAAATGATATGGGTAAAATCCTTCAAAATAGTTAAAATTCACTTATCTTCATTGAAACAATAATAAATAAACTTGTCGTTTTCTTAATATAGCATTTTACATATTTTAATTAAGTATATCAAAGCTATTTAACATGCTTTTTTTTTTTTTTGAAAATTAGCTGATTAACATGTTGTGAAGGTCATTCATCTTAGGTTGTAGGGAAGCTGCCATCAGATAGATGATAGATCTAGAAATATAGCTCTCTTTTTCAGTTAATGACACACACACATATATATATATAACTCTTTTTATAAGTGGAACATATATATAACTAAAAATCTAAGCAAACACAATAATCAAATTTTCTTTTGACATTAATGTACTGAACGTTTAGATATATATATAAGGTCCGATTGGTAACTTATAGCGGTAAAATGTAAATTGGAACTGCGTGTAAGTTGTTAGCATAATGCAAAACTGTAAGCTATACAAATAAAAATGAGTGTACGTTTTTGGAATCGTTCTTGTGATTGGTACAATCTAAAACATTACAAACAGTAAAGTGGTTGTAAGCTTTTATAACATGGCTACCAATCAAACCCACATATGTTTCGGAGATTTTAATTATTTTATTCTTAATAATATATAAAACTACTTTCGTACAACAAGATATATATATATTTTTATATGTGTACACAAGCTTCTAAACGAAGGTTTTGAACAAATTGAGAGAGCATTGTGTATTTAAGCTCCACGATGATCCGAGAGAATTATGGAAAAAGCCTCTTCATTTGTCTGTCTCGTACGCATTGTGCAAGGCTTATTCTGTTTCCTCTTAATTTACTTCCCTTCTTTTCTTAAATTTGTTTTTGGCTATCTTCCCTTTTTATGTTTAGCTTTAAACACACAAAAAAAGATGAAGGAGAAAGAAACCAATGTCATCTAACCATTGGAAGAAATAAGAATGCAAAAGGCTATTTACTATCTTAGAGAATATGGGGAATTCAAAAAGTGAATGAGGAAAGGAGTAGACCGTATGTGTCTCCTTGTCTCCATAGGCTTTTGACCTTTAAATCCACATTTTTCTTAATTGTAAAATTCAGAATTTAAAAGAGCCTTTAGTTTTGTTTGCCATGTTAACACCAACACAAGTGGATTTGTTGGGTTTATAATTTTACACACTTTGATCGAAGGGTTTTTTTTTTTTTTTTGTACATAATGATGCAGATGAATTTAGTTAAACCGACACTTCTCAACTTGTTGTCTCGGTTACAAAGTGCAAATTAATTGTTACTTTAATCGCAAGGCACATGAGACTTGTCAATTTGTATGAATGTTTCAAAAAAAAAAAAGCGACTCACACAAACGCATGTAGCAAGCGCTTGCGGTTGAACTAATCACACCACTAAGCTAAAGACACTCTTTTCTTTCCTAGTAGCGCAATTGACCTGCAGTAGCTTAGTTCTTGACTTCTCGATAATTAGATTTCCTCAGCGCTCGGTCGTGATTCAGCATTGCACTTGCGCTTTCAACCACGAAAACGATCTGTAAAAAACGCAAAAACAAGTAAGTCGGTTTAAAACCCAAAACTACAACATCGTTTGATTAAAAACTGATAATCTCATCCATGGATTGAAACTCAAAGTATACAGAATTCGGCAATGGATTAAGGCCTATATTCTACCTGAAAGCACGCATAGCCAATAGCGTTTCCAAAGTAGAAATTGGCGTTACCAGTACCCTGAAACGAAGAATCAAAATAGTTGTTCTGAATATGTGATTCACAGGAACATTTAGTGGCGGATTTTGTGACGAGTTGGGTTATGGATTTTAGTTGAAGATTATTACCCGCCATATCCAGAGGTTGCGCATCACGGGGCTGAGAAGAGAAATGCCGAGATATCCACAGAAGAGGAAGTACGAGAACTTCATATCTAAGCGAAACAAAAGCAGAGTTTAATTTATACACAAATGCTAACTAAACATTACGAAAGAGATTGTGAAGTATTTGCATTTACCTGTTAACTCATTGACGAACAATGCCCATAAACTCAAGTATAAAGCTGCATCTCCAACCTAGGTGAGGTTAAGTCGAAATTAACTAATGCATTTTCAACATTTATAAATACGATTCTTCAGAAAAGGATAATATATAGTTCGTAGATATTTATAAATATGTAGTTTGTAGTGAATTAAAGTACTTACTGAAGGGTAAGATTTAAGAATTGAGCAGATCGCTAAGTATATGAAAGCCAGGAAGCAGGGACGATGTTTCAACCGTATGGCTAATGGCAGTAACAGAAACAGAATATTTACGTGGAAAACTATCAGGAAAAAGTTTCTGAAGAAGTCGAAGACTTCCGCAAAGAAGTACCTGAAATTGTAAGGACAATCAGCAACGTTTTATAAAAACGAAGATATTTCTTATTTGTCCCCAATGACATGACCTTATACTTACCAAAAGACTCCAATGTTCGGTGACAGATCTT
This sequence comes from Draba incana, assembly GCA_963576765.1. Lineage (NCBI taxonomy): Eukaryota > Viridiplantae > Streptophyta > Magnoliopsida > Brassicales > Brassicaceae > Draba > Draba incana. Next base: position 1,857,734 of record OY755215.1, read on the forward strand.
CGATACTGAGAATGAAACCATAGGTCCTGTAATACAAGGCAAACAAAACATCAAAACGCCAAAGATTATATGATATGAGTCTAAAAAACCCCGAGAGCTAGGGGTTACCTTGTAAACATCTCCTCGAGCCCACCATATTTACTCAGTGATAAGCCACATAAAACTAACAAATAGAGCGACCAGAGAAGCACCCAGAACGCGAAGTGCATGACTGTTTTCCATAAAAAGGGAATGCGTGTAGTCGTTTTCGACTTGGCTTGTTTAGAAACAGAAGAGCTTGATCTGTCCTCATTTTCTACAGTTTTGGTCTGAAGGAACAGTTTTAAAGGAGGAGCATCCAAACCATATCCCAATAGAAAGATTATCTGTGAGAAACACACAATAGCAATTAGAATCTGTTTCCTGCAAGAAACGTAAAAAAATATAGAAAAGAGGAAATGATACATACTGGAATTGTCAGAGTTACAGGATAAAGAGATAAATGTGTGGCCATGACTAAGCCAAATGCAGCCAGAGGAACTCGTCCTGCATGAATAGAATACGTAATTTTTTCCATCTAGATTACGAAATTTGTAGAATGTCAATCGAAAAGATCAATATGCAAGTATCATCATCTACTTACGAGTAAGTGCTCCATAAATCGCCATTATAACAGCCAGATTTTCGATTGAAGAAGTTGATAATCCCACACAAGATACAATTGTGAACGGATTCCACAAGTACACAAGAGCAGCGATATCACCGCAAGGTAGGATCCCTAAGAGAAAAAACAAAGAGAAGAGTATAAGATAACATATCTGTGTTTCATCAAAGATTATAAATAAGATAGATAAAACTTTGACTTCAACAATTTAATCAAAACTACCTTTGTCCCTTGATGACTTAAGATGACCAAGTAGCCTCGCATTCAATCCATAAGCCATCCGGAGTTTCTGACCAATACCTCGAAGAAGCATTGCGCTTATAATATCCGCAATAACAAAAACCAAGCTGTTTCCAAGAGAGTGTTAGTATCAACAACATGACTATATAGTTTTCATATGGAGAGTAAACACTGAAAAAATCATCTCTTTTACATAATCACATCTCTTGATCTATACTCAACAATCTAATCCAACCTAAGATCATACACTAGATCACAGAAATGAAGAGACAATGAATTTTGTGAGATAAGAAATGAACAAAAGTACCCGCACAAGAGGAAACTGTTCCCTTGAATCCTGCAACATCCAAATTTTTCTCCCAATTAGCTCAACACATAAAAAAAACCCTAATCTCGATTTGATTGCAGTCACTACCTCTGAACCGTGAGAGGTCCAAGAACAGAAAGCAGCAATGGCGAGCCATGATACATAGATCCTGCACAAATCCAAGTAAAATTTCAATTTCAGCTTCCAAATTCAGAGGATCAAATCTGAAATGAGTAATTAGATGAACCTGCATATGGTGACATCGATGCCTGCTTCAACCAGTAACCTTCAGCAACTGAAAAATTCACACCAAAACGAAGAAATGTAAGCAGAATTCGAGATCGTAGAGTGAAAAACTGCGTTATAGAGAGAGAGGGGTGTTACGGCGGCGAATGCTGGTGAGAGGTGTGGAGACCTCTGGACGGGAAGAGAGATTCAGATTTCCGGGGAAGGAGATTAAGATCAATCGGAAAATTACGGAAGATATACCCCAAATCCAGAACCGACATGGCTTCTTCTTCTGCTCCTCCGCCATTTCTCCGTCGTCTTTCGTCATCTCTCTCTTTTAGTTCTCCGATTCTCCGGCGAGTCAAGAGAGACGACGACTCAAGACGAAAAGCATCTCTGAGTAAAACGACGACGCATTAGATTGGGCTTAAATTATAAAGCCCATTAGTTTAGCGAAAATTACTAAGTGCCCCTTATTTTACTTTAGATTTCGTTAAGTATCCCCTATTATATAATTAGAAAATTTCACTCTCTCTCCCTCAATGCTTTCCAAGTTTGAGGATCTAACAGGCGGGAAAATTCTCAGTGGTTCTTCATCAATGGCGAATCTTGATCCTCTGAAAATATATACTTTTGCGAGAATCACCCGCACTGTAGAACCATACGCCGTTCATAAACTCATGGTTTTTACTTCCTTCTGCTTTCTTTTGTGGTTGATTTCTCGATTGTTCTTGGATCAACGAATGATACTTTATGAGAATCAAAAGAGTTAAAATTGATTTTTCTGGGTATTCATTTTCATCATATTTGGTTGATTATTACTGTCGATTTTAGTGAATCAGAATCCAAGATTGAGTTTTTAGGGTTTTTACGAATTGGGTTTTCGTAATTTCTGAATTCTGTGTTTGTTTTTTTTTCTGGCAATCAGCAACATGAAGGAAATCTCAATGCAGCTCTTGATGCGCATTACCTTTCTGCAGATACAACAAACATGTAATCTTTCTTATACTTTCTTGTTTTCTCTTTATGATTGAAACTCTTGTTTATTTGTTTCATGGCTAGTGTAAACAGATATGTTCCAGATTTTGCATACAATTTGATTGACATGGATGTACAAGAGGATACTTTCCCAATAGATTGTGTTGGCGTTCCAGAATCTTTGCTTTGTGACATTGATGATTCTGAAGAAGAAGAAATAGAGGTATGATGTTGTTGAAGTCAAGGTTTAAATGTGTCTAAATTGGGATTTACTACACATAGTGTTTTTGTGTAATTGGGTTTTTGATATAGGAAGAAGATGATCAATCTAGTGTGGACGAAGAAAACGAGTCTACAGATGTTCCTGCGGCGACTCTGACCGATACTTCTGCTTTAGATGAGGCATTCACAAAATCTCTCTGTCTTAATTACATCCTTCCAGGTTAATGTTGGCTAATAGTATGCTTACCTTATGTGTTTATTATAGTGGCTTGCTTTATATGAGGAAACGATGATTGCTGAGGTTCCTGACAGTAGATACCAATCGGGATCCCTGACTCCTCGGACGCCATCTCCTTTAGCAGAAGCTAAGCGCTTGATACGGAAGAAACAGGTCTTTTTATTCGAAAACTAAACAAGCGTTAAAAAGAAGAAGTCAGAATTCTAAACTTATACCAGCTATGTGCAGGTTTGCCAGTTGGAGATTCAAGCAACTAGGAAAATGAAGGCAGAACAAGTAATAGAAATCAACATAAACCGGGATTTCTCATGTTAATATATGTTTTCAACCGTTGGAGATGGAAACTCGTTTATGTATATCTCTTTCTTTTTGTGTGGTCCATTAAAGGAACTTGAGAAGCAATTGCCAGAAAAAGAAGCATCATTGCCTCGAGAACCAGCCATAGATGAGGAAAATGTTGTCACCATTCTCATACGTATGCCAAATGGAAACCGCCTTACCCGCTGCTTCATGAAATCTCACAATCTTCAGGCGGTTTTCGACTTCATTGACATTAGTAGATTGGTCAAGCCTAATACTTACAGATTGGTACCCTCATTGAACCATAAAAGTTTTTTTAGTTAATTCACTTAATTATTGAAAATTCCATTGTTAATTTGAGGTCTCTATTTTGCTTATTAACAGGTGAAACCATTCCCAAGAGAGACTTTTGGTGCAGAAGAAAGTTACTTGACATTACAGGAACTTGGCCTCATAAACAAACAAGAAGCCTTGTTCTTGGATATGATCTAATTTCTTTCTTAACACTCAGGTTAAAACATAGAAATAGCAATCTCCTTTTCCTTTTGTGTAGTCACTGTAGAAAATCTAGTCTTTTTTTGTTTCTCTGTGTTGTATATACAGAGAGTTACAGTTGTAAACACTGAAAGTTAGAATATACCCAAAACTCCCAATCATGACTTCCTAAAAGCCATTGTACATTCATAAAACTCAAGTTTCATATATAATTCTTTCCTATGCAGAAAAGCGTTGTGACAATGTCGGCTGGAATGTAGCCAAGCTCGTCGAAGCTGCTTTAAGTCGTGACAAGCATCAACCACATTATATTTGTGGTACAACAGTAGTAAAATGTAAAATCAACACACTGTATTTGAAACTGCTTGTTTTTAACATCAAAAGTTTACCACAACAAACTATTCGACATAAAGCAAAAACAGTCGTGCCTATTTCCAAACTAAAGGCAAAAACATATACTCTTTACAAATTCTAAAGACAAGTGATGACCGTCAACAGTTGGATGTAACTCCACCTTGTAGAACTCCCCAATTCATGGGACATCATGTGCAATACAACAAACTAAGATTACTCAACAATTTGGCTCGTCGAAATGCTCCACAACCACAACTTCTCCTCCTCCTTCTTCTTTTGTAGTATGCTCCTTGGGAACTACAATCTCACCGTTTCTGAGGGAAATGATCACAGGCTTTCCGCATTCAAACATGGACAAGGACTCACGGTGTGTAGCAACGTTGTGTTCGTATAAATCCTTATACGGGCCAACAAAGTTACAATTGTTAATGGATAGAAACATGGGGTGAAAGCGCAACGCTCCAAATGTTGAGAGTTTTTTAATATAACATAGAGAGACATCCTCGGAGGAACCATGTTGTGTATTGTGTATTAGAACATGGAACCATAAGTTCTTCAATTAATCTTTCCAGCTCTGTTGCGGATACGAGAGGAAGTTTTGCATATTGTACAAATCTTGAACATATATTCTTCAACTTTTCTCGGCGAAGAGAGCATTGTATATGGCCATTATCATATTGAAATCCCTAAAATAGTTGTATGATCAGCAACCGTTTATTCAATAAAGAAAACCAAACAAAAATAAATTCCTCAGAAAATCTCAATCAACATAACCTAGATTTCAAGTTAATTCTTCCGTTGCTATGCATTATATCATCTTCCTAAATTACCGAAAAATCAAATAATTAACTCTCTGGGATCATCATCAATCAACAATGCAACATTCGAAAGTTTTTGCGCTCAACTAAACTCATTATTAAACATAAACCGATTTAGTTCGATAATATGGAAAAAAGGGTGAGCGATGAGACATGGAAGACAGTGAGGGTCGGTGTATTGTAGCAAATGTTGCAGTTAAAAAAATTCTAGATTCTATAGCGTCGCCATACGTGTTCCCTTTAGAAGACGTGCGAAACTCAGCTTAATCGAAAGAAATTAGGGTTTGGTTTAGAAACCGAGAAAGATTATCTGAATCGTAAACCGGAGAGATAGACCTATTTATGAATGATCTCTTTAAATATCTCTCTCTTTCTCTATATATATATTGTGGGTCGGTTGTTTTTTTGGTGTGGGCCACATATGACCGGCCCATTATCCTAATACTTAGATATTGGTAACTTCTAACCATAAAACTCTGTTTTTCTTTTAATTAATTCACAAATTTATTGAAAACTCCATTGTTAATTTGAGGTCTCTATTATGCTTATTAACATGTTAATTTGGTGCAGAAGAAAGTTATTTGACACTACAGAAACTTGGCCTCATAAACAAACAAGAAGCTTTGTTCTTAGAGCTGATCTAATTTCTTTGTAACACATATAGGTTGAAACATAGAAATAGCAATCTCCTTTTCCTTTTGTGTAGTCACTGTAGAAAATCTAGTCATTTTTGTTTTTTTGTGTTGTTGTTGTATATACAGAGAGTTACAGTGTTAACACTGAAAGTTAGAATAGACCCAAAACTACCCCATTTTTGTAAAAGCAATTTAACACAAAGTTTGTTTGTTTTAAAGAAATCTGCTTTTAAATCGTTGCAAATTTAACTAATTGTATGGGAGTATTAAATAAAGACAATTCTTAAAACTAATTAACAAAAAATATTTTCTAATTTGTATGAAACTTATTATAAAAAAAATTATGAGATGAGAAAAGTATACTAGATATACCTTAATGCGGTCTGAATAATGATGTACTATTTTTAACAGCGAATGTGTCATAATATAATAATGTCTTGTTGACAAAAATATAAAATAAAATAACAAATGTCTTTTTTGGTGTGTATATAAAAATCATTTTTAGCTTTCCCAATCAGACTTCATTGATGCCCGTACACACCCAACACTCTTCTTCCTCTCTCTCCCAACGGTCATATTTCTCCGACAATTTACAAACGGTCACTAAACTTCGGAACCCATTTTTTCACCGTTAGATTCTCAAAAATCCAACGGTTACTAAACATCGTGTACCACTCACTCTGCCCAACTCTTAAAAAAATAACAATTTTACTGTCAATTCTCGAACATCCCAACTAGCAAACAAACTCTAAAAAGTAACATGTATGGTATTTGTAGTAGTAGAACCTGTATTGTACCATTCTTTGTAGAGTGGTAGAGAGAGAAAAACAAAAGTGAGTGAGTGAGAGAGAGAGAGAAAAAAACAGAGTGTGTGTGTGAGAGAGAGAGAGAGAGTGAGAAGGGAACAATCTTTGAGAGATTTTGATCTTGGTTTATCGTTTTCGAACCGGTTTTGTTATGTCTGAGTGATTTTCTGATCTGGGTTTCTGTGTTTTTGAGGAGATTTCTTGATTTTGGGGAATTTGGCAAACCGGAATGGCAAATCGGAATGGAGAACCGGGTTTAGAACAACCCATGAGTCTATTCAACAACTTTGAGATCGTTCTTCTTCAACAGGATCCTCTGTTCATGATGATGTGAAATCGTTGGTCGTCATTATCATCTAAAAAGTTTAGATTTTCAGTTTTGAAAAAAAAAGGTTTTGAGGAATCCGATGATTGTTTTATGGTAGATTGATTTTCGAAAAATTTCTTAGTTTAGTTCGATTTATTCTTTCATTCTTTATTTGAATATAAATTTGTTTTTGGGGGATAGGGATTCAATTCATTATTCAATTTCTTTTCTCAAATTTGCATTTAAGTAAAAAAAAAACTCATCTTCATATAGGATTCACTTTGATTTCATAACAAAAAACAAAAAACAGAGCAAAAAATTTGATTAATATTCTTTTTATTCATCGGATTCCATTTGTTTTCATCAATTGTGCAAATTCACACACACACACACACACAGAGAAACCATCTCTCACATATTTGGGTGGGGTTAGAGATTTTGTAGAGGATGTTGGCAGGTTGTTCAAGTTCATCTTTGTTGTCACCGACTCGAAGATTAAGGAGTGAAGCAGTATCATCAGCAACATCAACAACACATTTTCCCATGAACACACAGAGATTGGATTTACAATGCAGTAGTAGCTTCTCACGCAAAGAAACTCCTTCAAATCGACCACTCGGAAGAAGCATCTCACTCGACAACAACAACAAACCGAAAACCGGGACTTGTTCCCTTAAGCAGAACATAAAGCTTCCTCCTTTAGCAACAACGAGAGGAAACGGAGACGGGTTTTCTTGGAACAACGACAACAACCGAGGAAAGAAGAGTTTAAAGCGATTAGCGGAGGAGAACAAGGAGGAGGAGGACGAGTCTTTTCGAGCAAAGAGACAACGAGGCGAAAAAACCGAAGATGATGATCATAATCGGAGTTTCTGGTTTGAGCATCTCACCGCGCAGACTCCAGCATTACCGTTTTCTTTGACTTGTTCCGGTAATGACGAGGAGGAAAAGGTTTGCTTTGCGCCGAGTCAAGTGATTTCTCAGCCTTTACCGAGTAGTAATCCCAAGTGGGTTGATTCGGTGATTACCGAGCTAGCTGGTTTAGGCGATAAGGACAACATTCCTGCAGCGGTTAAGGAAGCTTCTGGATCAACGACAAGCGCGTCATCAGAGAGTCGTAGCTTAACCCATCGACTAACCGAACCTACGAACGGTTCAAGGAATCCGTATTCACACCGAGGCGTCGCAGAAGAAAGGACAATTGAAAACATCAACAATCAAAGGAACGATTTGCAACGGGATTTCGAGCTTGTTAACTTGCTTACGGGTTGTTTAGAAGCGATTCGAACTAGAAACATAGCAGCGATTAACCATTTCATCGCGAGAACCGGCGATCTTGCATCTCCAAGAGGACGAACACCAATGACACGGCTCATCGCTTACTACATCGAAGCATTAAGTCTCCGAGTCGCGCGAATGTGGCCACATGTCTTCCACATCGCACCGCCTCGAGAATTCGAGAGAAGTATCGAAGACGAATCAGGAAACGCGTTACGGTTCTTGAATCAAGCAACACCGATACCAAAGTTCATTCATTTCACAGCCAACGAAATGTTACTACGAGCATTCCAAGGTAAAGATCGAATTCACATAATCGATTTCGATATCAAACAAGGACTACAATGGCCTAGCTTCTTCCAAAGCCTAGCCTCTAGGCCTAATCCGCCACGCCACGTACGTATCACCGGCATCGGAGAATCGAAACTCGAGCTAAACGAAACTGGAGACCGTCTCCACGCCTTTGCGGACTCGATGAATCTACCATTCGAATTCCACCCCGTAGTCGATCGACTCGAAGACGTTCGACTATGGATGCTACACGTCAAAGAAGGCGAATCAGTCGCCGTAAACTGCCTTCTACAGATGCACAAGACCCTCTACGACGGCACCGGAGCCTCGATTCAAGATTTTGTCGGTTTAATCAGAAGCACGAACCCGATCGCGCTCGTCCTCGCCGAGCAAGAAGCAGATCACGACTCGACGCAGCTGGAGACGCGAATCGTGAACTCGATCAAGTACTATTCGGCGATTTTCGACGCGATTCACATGAATCTGGGTACGGATAGCTTGATCAGAGCCAAAATCGAAGAAATGTTGTTTGGGAGAGAGATAAGGAACATTGTTGCGTGTGAAGGAAGTTATCGCCAAGAGAGGCATTTAGGGTTTGGGCATTGGAGGAGGTTGTTGGAGCAATTAGGGTTTGGAAACTTGGGAGTTACGGAGAGAGAGGTTTTGCAGAGTAAGATGTTGATAAGGATGTATGGAGATGGTAACGAAGGTTTCTTCAATGTTGAGAGGAGTGGGGGAGAAGACGGTGGTGGAGTTACGTTACGGTGGTCGGAGCAACCGCTTTATACGATCTCGGCTTGGAGTATTGGAGGGAGTTTTTCGTCTTTTACTCAACGTGGTTAAAAATATTTTAATTTTGAAATTACACATTTTTAGGGTGGGGAAATTGTTTTTTATTGATAGAGAAAATAGGGGAAAAATTGGTTTTAATTTTATTCTTTCATTCTTTTTTGTTTGGGGTAGGAAATTCAATTTAAGGATTAGAACAAGTCTTTTGTATTAATTTGAAATGTTTTACAATGTAATCTTGGAGGTTATTGAATTTTTTTAAAAAAAATTAATAAGAAAAGTGAAGTAATTTTTTAATGTTTGTATCAAATGAGAAAATGATGTTACATATACATAAGAACAATTAATTTACCGGATTATTGGAATGTCTGCAGGATCATTACCCTTCACCTCTAGCAATTTCATCCCCTAAGGAATAAAAGATTTAATCACAGGGTTCTAATATTTTTGTGTGATGAAACCATTAATTGAGGAACAGAGGTTAAGGAGTGAATAACAAGAAAGCCATAAGGATACTTTGTTAATGGATTTGTCCATGACAAAGTTACGATGAGCGGCTTGATAGGTTTTCTTGTTTTTAATCATTAAGAAAAGGGATGAATTTAGAAAATTTAATGGTACGTATTTTACTATATTGAATTTTGCTAATGAAATTTTCCTCTTATTAACCAACTAATGACACAAAGAAAATTGTCAGTGTGATTGCAGATTTGGGCTTTGATTAGATATTAGCCCATTACATAAGTCTCACTTTAATTGGGATTTCTTGAAAATTTGTGTATAATGTATATCATCTTGCAATAAGCTTCTGACTGGGTTGTAAAGAAAAGTTAGGCATGACTAAATTGGATTTATGTTTTGGTTTGTTTGTTAAAGAAGATTACATTAGTTTTTGAACGGTTCAAATATAATTCAAGTCATTTTCGGAACAACATAACGGGCCAAGGAGCGAGGTATAAATCAACTCTTAACCATGTACTTCCTGACAATATAATCAAGTTTCGACCAAAAAAGTAAGTCATTTTCGGTAGACGGAAATAACTTTGAAGTAAGTCAATTAAAAACATCACTTATTTATAAATAAGAAAAATCCATAAAGATTGAAAATGTGGCATAGCGAAAAATTATTCAAGACAATGACTGACTACTCTGAAACAATCAAAGAAAAAGTACAAGTTTAATAAAGAAACTAAGTCTTTCATTGGAATTAGTAGTTTATAATGCAATGATATAAGTATATTATTGTAAAAACAACTTTTTTTTTGCCAAGTATCGTTTGACAGTGGTGTAGATCATAGTACACATACAAGTTATTTATTTATATAATAGTCATGATATATTACCATTCAAACAAACAATGAAATGTATCTCCATCTTTATATTGAACATGTAGTTATCTACCTAATTAGTAATTACCCCTAGTATCTACAGTGGTCTTATTTTATCAATGTTTTTAAAAATTTAGCGCACGGAAGTACTTGTTGTGTATTAGTGGTTTCAAATCAATCACCATTAACAGATTTTATTTAGAATTTGTTGTCCAATATGGAAATTAACTCAAAATTTGCTAAAAGCCTAAACTCAAAAACGTACCAACTTGAACATACAAGTTTTGATGCTAAGAGAAACAAAGGACAAGTTGCACGGACTTTGTCTCCTACGTACTTCTTCTATGTTCCGCCGATAATGTCCTTACCAATTATATACATATTCATTTTTATTTAGATTTATTTTACAGTTGTTCTGATATTTATTTCTTTATTTTTGTTTTGTTGTTTGATTTTAATATTTTGTCGACTAAAGCTCGAGTCTTATCACTTATGTTGTCACTCTCAATATAGAAAAAAAGTTATGAGAATCGGATCGTCGAAAATGATGTTTCGATTTATCATATTTTTCTCTGTTTTAAGATTTATCAATTGGTGCATTAAAGGTTAATGGAGAACCATACAATGAGGTTGGTCGGAAAGTAGGTCAGTAGTGAGTGGTGATCACTGATCACATTTGAGATCATCATACTTGTGGTCACTAGAATATTCGATTATCCAATATAATGATACAATCTATAATCAATACTTAACTATTTCAGTATTCACGATATCGACTCGAATCAACAGTTATTGTACGCAATCATTATCGAAGAATAGAACATCCTAGCTTTTGGAGATACATAGATTAGAGATTTTTACGTGCTTTCATACTCACGACACGAGGATTCGATGAAACATTAGAGCACTTTCAATGGATAGAGACTCTAAAAATTTCTCATAAATAATATAATAATGGTTTAGTTATTTAACTAAATTTTGAAGCATGAAAAAAAATCTAAATCAATCAAATTTAGACACATACACTACAAGAAAACAGGGCGATTTCAAACGGTATTCCACGGTCGGTTCTATCTCGTCGGAAATTGAGTTCCGTCGGAAATCCGTCAGAAATTCCGACGGCTTTCCGACGGATTTATGACGGATTCCGTAACTGATATATTAGGATTTTAGCCTAAGTTACTTATTGTTTTATGTTGCTTTTCGAGTCTTTTTGGTTCTTTTTGGTATCTTTACAGGTTCTAGGATGCTTTGGAGCATGATTTGGAGCTGCTGGAGCTCTTTGAGGGAAAGGAGAAGAATTGGAGCAAAAAGAAGACTTTTCACCCGACCGAGCACCTGCTCGGTCTGTGCGAGCACCTGCTCGCCCCTTTTACCCAGACCCAAATCCGAGAAGCATTTATTCCTTGAAGCAACCGGCCTTGATAGGGCCCCACTCGCCAGATTCTCCCCTTGATAGCTCAGAAGTATCTCCTAAAGTTACTCCCCTTAGATGATGTTGACTTACCATTTTTAAGAAGATTTGATCCTCCCCTTAATGAGAGATCAAGACTTGGTGCAAATTAAGGAAGATGTTGACTGGATTGGAGGAGATCACGCTGGGAAATTAAAGGAGGATTTGGCCGAGCAAAAATAAGGAGACTTTGATTTGATTTTCAATTCTATTCTATTACTTTCTCTTCTACACTTGAAAAACCTCTCTGTTCTTATTTTATTATTTCTTTCTCTTCTTCCTTTGGCTACGTACTGCTCTCTTTCAGAAAGCTTGATATTGTTGACTTTGGAATTTTTGATTATTCTATTGAAACGTTTGTTTGGTTCCATCGTTGCTTAATTGTCAAGTCTCTGCCTTGGAGAAAATCATTACATTCTGAATCATTCCACAACAATTCCTTACTAGAGAAGAATTCTAAACCCCCTTTCATTTTCCATTTTCCATTATGAATTCTTATCTATTGATTGTTGCATTTGATTTGACCATGTCCGAGTAGTTTCATAACTAAGTTGGGGTGATTTCAATGGTGATTTAGGATCTTAGATGGTTGAGCCAAATAGGGTAATCTTATGTCTTCATCTCTAGGAAGTCTTAACGCTTAGGCTAAATTGATCACTTAGTCTATGATCTCTAGGTTTAATCTATTCACCGAAAATGATATAGGTTGCTAGAATTACCATTGATGAGCATTCGGTGGTAACCAAAACGCCATTGATCGTTGCCATCGAGTGTGAACATATCGAACCATTGCATTAAGGCTTGTTTACTTCATTACTAAATCCACTCGGAAGTTTAGGTATTTAGGTTGTAGACAAAGATATTGATACGCCGCCGAAAGCGGGGCAATATTACATTCATGTTTGAGTTCTGGACCGTGTTCAATTAAACCCTGAATAGATGCTCAACCTAAGTATCCGAAATCACCGGAGAATCATCTCGGCTTAGTGCTTTTATCATCTGTTTTTAATCCGATTTTTATTCCAAGCACCCGCTCTATTGCATTGAGCACCTGCTCGTTACCATTTCCAACTATTTAATTTATCTTAGCTTTATTTTAGAACCTATAAATTCATAGTGTAACCTTGGTCTCTGTGGATTAGATACCTCTTATACTACTGCTCTTGTCTGTACACTTGCAGTTTATTTTGGGTTAAAACTCGAGACATCAAGTTTTTGGCGCCGTTGCCGGGGACCAATAGCGTTACCTTTGAATTTTAGTTTTATTTATAGTCTAAGAATTTTGCTAATTTTGTTTTTTGTTTTTGTTTTTGTTATGTTTCAGGTGTATGACCAGTAGAAGAACGAGGAGAAATCTGAACGAAGATTTAGTCAGTCATACGAACGAAGAGTTAGCTCGTCTCGAACGTCAGAACCGCCGCCGAGCACCTGCTCAAACCGAACGAGCACCTGCTCGCACAGAAATTATGGCTGATCAGGAAATGAATGTTCAGCTACAGTTGTTGAGAGATCAGATTGCCCAGTTACAACAACATCAGCCGCAAGCTCAGCCGGGTATAGGGGATACGGATAATCCCCATGCTTTCTATCAGAACCGTTCAGCCATTGTAATCCCAACTATTTAGAGGCAGGATTATGAGATCAAGCCTCAGATGATCTCTTTGGTGCAACAACACTTGTTCCATGGATTACCGGCTGAGATACCGATGGATCACATCGAGAATTTTGAGGAAATTTGCAGCACTACGGGGTCTAATGGAGTGCCGAGTGAGTTTCTGAAGTGTAAGCTGTTTCCATTCTCACTCTCGGACAAGGCTTCTAGGTGGTTGAAGTCTTTACCTGCTGGTTCCTTGAAGACTTGGGATGAGGTTAGAGATGCGTTCTTGGACCATTTCTACACCAAGTCCAAGACAACGTCTTTGAGGAACAAGATCTCGTCTCTTCAGCAACATTCTGGAGAAGCTTTCTGTGAAGCTTGGGAAAGACTCAAGGAATACCGTAGGGAATGTCCTCATCACGGTTTCAAAGATGAGCAGATTCTTGGAATATTCTATGATGGAGTCGAATGGGATTATCGGAATGCCCTAAATGCTGCGAGTAATGGCAACTTTATGACCAAGACTAGAGATGGTGCTTTTGAGCTGATTGAGAACCTTGCTTCAAGCTCTAGCAACAAGCCTCCTGAGTACGATAGGTCCAGGAAAGTCTATAGTATGGACACTCAGAAGATTGATGAGCTGACAGCAAAGGTGAATCTACTTTTACGTGAGAACCAGAGACCAGTAAAATCTGTGGAAGAGAATGGGGCTGCTCCTATTTCTCAAGAGTTTGAAGGTTATGAGGTCGCCGAAGTACAAGAGGTTAACTTTGTGAATGGTCAAGGATACCAAAACCATGGGTTCAACCCCAATTATCAGAGCTTGCACGGTCAAGGATTTCAGAAGTTCTACTCTAGCAACACTCAGGGGAATCAGTTCGTACCTAACCGGAATCAGAATCGTTTCCAAGGAGTGAGCCAACAACAATTCGCTGCGCCACAACAAGCTACTTTCGCGCCTACATCTCAGGATGAGTTGAAGAGTCTCATGCTGCAACTAATGGGTAACCAACAGAAGGCGTCCGCCGAGCTTCACACCAAGGTAGACCACATGTACCATGATCTGAGCGCGAAGTACGAGGCTGTTACCGCGCATGTGAAGAAGTTGGACACGCAAGTGGCTCAAACGGCCGAGGCTATTAAGAGACCGGCTGGTACTCTTCCTGGTCATGGTGAGGTAAACCCTAGGAAGGAGTATCATGTCAATGCTGTTGAGTTGAGGAGTGGACAGTTGTTGGTACCGCCTACGATTACAAGCTTCCACGTGAGGGCTAAGGAGAAGACTACCGAGCACCAGGCTCAAGAGAGTGATTTTTCTGAGAAGGATATGCATAAGGAGATTGGTTCAAGCTCAGGGACACCTCGGGATTCTGTCCAAGTCGATGCTGCGAAAAAAATTTCTGAGCACCTGCTCCCTACTGCCGAGCACCTGCTCGCACATGGTGCTTCCACGAAAATTTCAGAAACTTCGCCTAAGCGAGTTTATGTACCAAGGGTGCCTTACCCTGAGAGAGTCTATGTACCAAGGGTACCTTACCCAGTACCCCCTAAGGAATCTAGGAAGCATTTGGAGGATGTTGAGTGTAAGGAAGTGCTAGAAGATTTGACGGTGAAGCTCCCTATGGTTGATGTCGTGCAAATGATACCATCACCCAAGAGGTACACGAAGGAATTGGTTGCTGGTAAGGTTGTGCAAGAGGAAAGTGTGATGATTGTTTCTAAAGAGTGTAGTGCCGTACTTCAGAATAAGGTGCTAACAAAGAAAGGTGATCCAGGAAGGTTTGTAATTTCCGTGAAGATAGGGCCTTCCACATTTGCTTGTTCATTGTGTGACTTGGGAAGCAGCGTTAATTTGATGCCATATTCTGTGGCTAAGCGTTTGGGCTTCACCGAGTTCAAGCCTACCAAGATTTCGTTAGTTTTTGCGGATGGGTCTAAAAAGCTTCCGGTGGGTGTTATTGCAGATTTGCACGTCCGAATTGGGGATACCTTAATTCCAGCTGATTTTGTTGTTCTTGAACTTGATAAAGAACCAAGGGATCCGTTGATTTTGGGCAGGGCTTTCTTACACACAACACGTGCTATCATTGATGTGGAAGAAGGCATAGTGGACCTCCGTCTAGGAGACATGGTAGTTCGGTTTGAGATGAGCAAGCTTCTCAAGAAACCGATGATCAATGGACAGGCTTTTGTTATCCACGATGGAATAGAGATGCCGGAAGATGAGGTTGAAGAGATCTTAGAAAGAGATCCGCTTGAAATTGCGTTGACAAAAGCCGAGGGTGAACACGGTTTTCTGAGTGAAGACACCCAAGGATTCGCTAAGTTGCTGGATTCTAACATCCGAGTGGATAAGGGGGATGAGTTTTTGAGTCTGGGAGAGAGCACAAAAATAGAGAGTCAGCCAGCACCCCAGCGAGCACCTGCTCCCGAACAACGAGCACCTGCCCCCGAAAAATCTACTGTTCATGGTTCTTGGAGTAAGCTGAAAGCTCCAAATCTTGAGTTGAAGACCCTCCCAGCATGGCTCAGATGGTTATTCAGGTTCCGAAAGATTAAAGACAAGAAATGGCCCGGTCCGTTCACAATCAAGAAGGTGAGACCACATGAGGACATAGTGTTGTTGGACACTAAAAGAGGTGAGTTTGACCCTCCTTGAGCCTAGATGGTCTACAAAGTCGAGCTAACGACTTAAAACAAGCGCTTGGTGGGAGGCAACCCACCGGTACGTTTTCTAACCTTTTTCAATTTGATTTCTTTTTCTACTAACTTTGGTTTTAAGTTTTGAGTTTTCCGGTTTTGAAAAAAAAAAAAAAAAAAAAAAAAAAAAAAAAAAATATTCAGCGAGCACCTGCTCGTTCGCATTTGAGCACCTGCTCGAGTCAGCCAGAAGGAAAAGGAGGACAGCTGATGGCGAGGACGACGCTACTTCCGGGTGATATCTTCTTTCACCTTCTACCACCATTGTTTAATCCATATTTGCTTTGATTTTATTTCTTGCTTTGAGTCGCCGATCTTTTGAACTTTTTCACACCGGAGACGGTGTGATTTAAGTCCGGGGGAGCGGTTAGTTATTTGAATTTTCGTTGAGTCTGCTTTCTGATTTCAGTTTTTCTTGAGTCTGTTTTATTTTGTTTGGAAATGGAATTATGAACTTGATCTATTGGATTTATTTTTGGACTAGGGATTACTTGTATGACTTAGTTGGCCACAGTTCTGTATCAGAAAAGTTATGGGTAGATATATGGATGGATAAATTTTTCCTAAAGCCCATATTCATCGAAAATTAGGTGGATCCAATATCATCTCAAACCCTTATTTGGTTAATCTTGACTTTTAATTTCTTTTTCAAGGGTTTGATGTTCATTGGGCAAGACTTCTCTCGAACCATACAAGACACCGCAACTCTCCACCAAGTAAACTCTTTACTCTCTAACTCTCCTCTCCTTTAGCAAAGCAACATGTCCAGGTGGCCCAAGGGATTATGCGAATAAGCCCGTGTATCTTTTGGGACTCGCGGAAGGCATGTTGTAAGGGAAACTAAAAGATTCGAAGTGAACCAGGGGATGATGCATAAACCCGTATCTCCTTTGTGACCTCATTTCGATTCGTCCCATAAAAAAAAAAAAAAAAAAAACGTGCTAACCAATCATTTAACCATTTTTGGGAGAGGATTTGAGTTGAGAAAAAGAGTATACAGGAGAGGGTCTTGGTTAGAAAAGTCGGCACCCCTTGAAACGATCCCCTTGGGTAAGATCATTGTACTTCATTTTCTTTAATCCTATTTAAGAGATGATATTGAGGATACCGACGTTTTGATGAGTTGTGGGTGATTAAGTTTAGGTTATGAACCCCATGGTTGACTACGATACATGTTCCAAAGCCCGATGACGAAAGTATGAAGTCTAAAATATTTCCAACAAGCGAGTGAATTCCATCTGGTTTTTCAAACGCTTTCCCGTTCTTGATTTTGTTTTGTTTGAGGACAAACAAAGGTCTAGGTCCGGGGGAGTTGATATATTAGGATTTTAGCCTAAGTTACTTATTGTTTTATGTTGCTTTTCGAGTCTTTTTGGTTCTTTTTGGTATCTTTGCAGGTTCTAGGATGCTTTGGAGCATGATTTGGAGCTGCTGGAGCTCTTTGAGGGAAAGGAGAAGAATTGGAGCAAAAAGAAGACTTTTCACCCGACCGAGCACCTGCTCGGTCTGTGCGAGCACCTGCTCGCCCCTTTTACCCATACCCAAATCCGAGAAGCATTTATTCCTTGAAGCAACCGGCCTTGATAGGGTCCCACTCGCCAGATTCTCCCCTTGATAGCTCAGAAGTATCTCCTAAAGTTACTCCCCTTAGATGATGTTGACTTACCATTTTTAAGAAGATTTGATCCTCCCCTTAATGAGAGATCAAGACTTGGTGCAAATTAAGGAAGATGTTGACTGGATTGGAGGAGATCACGCTGGGAAATTAAAGGAAGATTTGGCCGAGCAAAAATAAGGAGACTTTGATTTGATTTTCAATTCTATTCTATTACTTTCTCTTCTACACTTGAAAAACCTCTCTGTTCTTATTTTATTATTTCTTTCTCTTCTTCCTTTGGCTACGTACTGCTCTCTTTCAGAAAGCTTGATATTGTTGACTTTGGAATTTTTGATTATTCTATTGAAACGTTTGTTTGGTTCCATCGTTGCTTAATTGTCAAGTCTCTGCCTTGGAGAAAATCATTACATTCCGAATCATTCCACAACAATTCCTTACTAGAGAAGAATTCTAAACCCCCTTTCATTTTCCATTTTCCATTATGAATTCTTATCTATTGATTGTTGCATTTGATTTGACCATGTCCGAGTAGTTTCATAACTAAGTTGGGGTGATTTCAATGGTGATTTAGGATCTTAGATGGTTGAGCCAAATAGGGTAATCTTATGTCTTCATCTCTAGGAAGTCTTAACGCTTAGGCTAAATTGATCACTTAGTCTATGATCTCTAGGTTTAATCTATTCACCGAAAATGATATAGGTTGCTAGAATTACCATTGATGAGCATTCGGTGGTAACCAAAACGCCATTGATCGTTGCCATCGAGTGTGAACATATCGAACCATTGCATTAAGGCTTGTTTACTTCATTACTAAATCCACTCGGAAGTTTAGGTATTTAGGTTGTAGACAAAGATATTGATACGCCGCCGAAAGCGGGGCAATATTACATTCATGTTTGAGTTCTGGACCGTGTTCAATTAAACCCTGAATAGATGCTCAACCTAAGTATCCGAAATCACCGGAGAATCATCTCGGCTTAGTGCTTTTATCATCTGTTTTTAATCCGATTTTTATTCCAAGCACCTGCTCTATTGCATTGAGCACCTGCTCGTTACCATTTCCAACTATTTAATTTATCTTAGCTTTATTTTAGAACCTATAAATTCATAGTGTAACCTTGGTCTCTGTGGATTCGATACCTCTTATACTACTGCTCTTGTCTGTACATTTGCAGTTTATTTTGGGTTAAAACTCGAGACATCAGTAACCGTATACCGTATACCGTATACCGGATATCCCCGTATACGGATACCGTATCCGTCGGAGAATTTCAATTGAATTTCAATTAAGTCGATGTGTTCCGGCGGAGAATTTTCCCGCGATGAATTTTCCGGCGGCGATTTTTCCGCCAGTTTCTTCTTCTTCTTCTTCTTCTTCTTCTTCTTCTTCTTCTTCTTCTTCTTCTTCTTCTTCTTCTTCTTCTTCTTCTTCTTCTTCTTCTTCTTCTTCTTCTTCTTCTTCTTCTTCTTCTTCTTCTTCTTCTTCTTCTTCTTCTTCTTCTTCTTCTTCTTCTTCTTCTTCTTCTTCTTCTTCTTCTTCTTCTTCTTCTTCTTCTTCTTCTTCTTCTTCTTCTTCTTCTTAAGAGAATGTGTGGTTGGGTATAAAATTCCGACGGATTTACCCTAATTTTTACCACCTAAACACATCGGTTTAATTGAAATGGGCGGGAATGCGGAAAAAAAAAACGTATTCCGTCGGAAATCCGTCAGAAAATTTTGACAGATTTCTGACGGAATGCATTTTTTTTTAATATCTTATAAATATTTGACATAAATTCTTATAAATTTAAATTTTCACAAATAAAATTACATTGTAAACTTAAAATTAAAAATTAATTTGTTTTTTTATTTAAAATTACATTGTTATTTTATAGTAGATTTATGGTTTACATGGGTCCAAGTTAATCAGATTGATCGAGCTATGGTTAGATTGATCAATTTAATTCAGTCTGAAAGGTTTATCCACTTAGATGGTAATTCTGTCCCGTTAAAAACACACCAAATAACAACACAAAAGCCATAGTAAAATCGGTAATGTAATGTTTTATTAATTAATATAAGTTTTGTATAATATATGTGTTATAGTTACTTATAAATAAAAGTTTTATAACTTTAAATAATTATAAGTAATGTTTAGGACTAAAATGCAAAAACACATAATATTTTGAAGTTTCATTTGAAGTTTACCGTTGGAGAAGAATACACAAAAACTTCAAATTTATTTTTTGTATATAATATTTTATCTTTTTCGGTATAAAATAAAATAAAAAAAGATAACTTAAATCATTGGAAATTGAAATATTTATTTTGAAGAGTGATTAATTTGCTTTGGATATTTCAATAGGTTAATTACATATAATTATCTTAATTGTTCATACACCTATATTAAATTGCTTCTGAAAACGTAATAACTTGGTTTCATTATAACTTTTATTAGAGAACATTAATGTGTAAATGAAGCTTGTATTTTGAGGTAGAATAATGTGTGTTTTTGTTTTGTTTATAATTTGACATTTTGATTTGAGAGTTCATGTCATGCGATGTACTAGTTAAAATGCGATTTCCGACGGATTTTACCCTAATTTTATACCGACAAAAATATAATATTAAACTAAAAAAAATGTCCGTCATAAATCCGTCAGAAATTTCTGACAGATTTATGATGGATTCCTTTTTTTAATTTAAATAAAAAAGGCATTCCGTCATAAATCCGTCGGAAATTTTCGACGGATTTATGACGGATACCGTATCCGTATACCTCATATCCGGTATACGGTATACGGTATACTATATCCGTCGTAAATCCGTCGGAAATTTCTGACAGATTTATGACGGAATGCCTTTTTTATTTAAATTGAAACAAAAAAAACTCAATCCGTCATAAATCCGTCAGAAATTTCTGACGGATTTATGGCGGAATGCGTTTTTTTTTTTATAAATTTTTTAAAACGCAATCCGTCGGAAATACGTCGGAAAATGCCTTGTTTTCTTATAGTGATATTAAATGAGTTTCTCAAATTCTTTTGGAAAGTTTTTTGATTGAGAAACTCAAGAGACTCTCTCTATTTTCTTTCGTCATTTTCTATTATTTTTCATTAATTAATTAAAAAATGAGAGACTCATTGAAAAACTCCATTGTACATGCTCTTAGAATCAAAATTTTACTTTATTTGATTATGAAAGTTTCTCTCTCTCCTCTTCTCTCTCTGCGAAAACCCTAGTTTCTTCGTTTGCCCCACCGGTGGCTGGCGCTCCTCGTCGGTGCCGTGAGAGGGCTTCACCTTCTCTTTATTTGTCTTTTCTTTTCTTTCTTCTACTGCTGTGAGAGGAGAAGTTTAGGATCTCGCTAGATCTGGTTGTGGGTAAATCGACTTCGGTTTAAGGATTGGTTTGATGTTTGAAGGACGGCGTCGATCTCCTCTCCCCACTGTTCGGTTTCCATACGGCCGGTTCATTTTCCAGCGAGTTCTTGTCTTTTTTCTCTGGTGGTGCTTTAGATCTCCTCTTCCGCTCATCGACGGCGACTTCTTCATAGCGGCGAGCGTGGGATAATGGTAGATCCGGTGAGATTAGGGCTCGTCATCCAGATCCATGTCAGATCTATGGTTTTGTTGCTCCTCCTCAGATTCAGTCTCCACGTGTTTGGATGGGCTTATGTTGTTGGGTTCTCTTTGGCTCTCGACTGGCTAGTGTTCTCGGCGGAGGATTCATTTGTTTCAGTGGTAATTAGACTAGGAGGAGTTGTAGGTGATGCTAGATCTAAGGTTTTGAGGGCTGGCCTTTCTAGAGCATGTGCTCGTGGCAACTCCAAAATATCGCTGAATCGAAGGCGGTATTTGGTTATGATGACTCAAATGTTTTTTGTTTCATTTCAACTGTCATTGCCCTTGTTCTCTGTTGATTTCATTGGTAGATTTAGAGTTTTCTAGTATAGTTTATTGCTTTCTAGATTTTGGTTTTCTGATTTCTTAGTACATCTCTGTTGCCTGTCAAAAACTTTAAAATTGTATAAAATTTAACATTTTACCAAAAAAATTCATTTTCAACAATGACTTACGTAAGCTTATAGATATTTGGTGGTCGACTGAAATATGTTATCTAATTGTGGATTGTAATAGAATACCTAGTACCTACGTGTTGTCTATCCAAATTCTGATTAGACATGTACTGTATAATATATACACGTATCGAAGAGAATTGCGCATTGTGGATGAATCCAACTTTCCAATCACAAACGAAACAATCTATTCTTTTTATTATATAGTTTGTGTTATGTTTTTCGATTTTAAATATAATTTTCCGTGGTCTTGCTTGGTTGCTTATTCATTCCGTAACTTTTCGGCCAAAAGTATTGCACCAGAAGCAAGTTTTTGAAAATACCATTATACCTAGTACCTACGTGTAGTCTATCCAAAATAGTATGAAGATTCAAACCATTTTTCCTAAAAAAAAAGTTCTTGAACGTTATACAAGTACCAACACAGGTTGAACCATTTATGTATATTCTATAACACTTTTTACCTATTAATATTAAACATGTAAATTATAATAGTTATTTTTTCGTTTATCATTTGTTACATCATCATACGAAAATTTGAATTTATTTTAATCATAACCCATAATAATCAGCCGATCCAAATCTAACTATATGTTGCACATGCATGTGATTACAGTGAATAATTCTATGTATACGATTCCACAACCAACTTAGATGATTATATTTACACCAGTACTATGCCATGATAAACTATTCTTTCCACAATAATCACGATAATCGGTTTCCTTTACATCGTGTTTCAGTTTTTTATAAGTTTTGCGACAAAGATACATAAAAATACATCTAATTACCGGATTCTAGAATTGATGTAAAACACTAACTTTTTTAGTTACAGGAAAATCCACACTAAAGGTCTTAATCAACTATTTATTTATTTTTTCCTCGCAAAAATCTAACAGCTTATTGAATAATGTTTTTGGTGCATTTGACCTAACAACCTCAAAAATTGGATAATTCGATGTTTGTACATTACTAAATTGTTTGAGATTAATTACGTATGGTCTATATTTGCATCGTCACGGACACACGTATTCCACGTCAACACACGTATTCCACTTCTAGTCAGTCACAGGTGGCTCATCTAAAACTACGCGTATTTATTTATTGTTTTTTGGATATTATAGATAAATACACGTAATTTTAGATATCTAAAATTAATAGTATTTTAGTTAATAGTATTTTATATGTGAATCAAATATCTAAAATTACGTGTATTTATCTATTGTTTGTAACGCTTTCATAGTATTTTATGCAATGTTTTGAAAACCGGACCCGCGACCGAATCGGAGAAGCTTTTGGGTCATGGATCAATGTGGTCCAACCGGATCGAACTATATTTAATAATTTTTTTAAAAATAGTAATATAAATAGTTTTATATAACTCTAATATCCAAAATTCCAAATATATAATATAGCCTTTGAATAAACATATATTTTTAAAAATTAGAAAAATCATTTTAATAACAAAAAAACTATTCAAAGACAAAATTTAATGAGAAATAGTTAAGTTTATATGTAAAAAAAATAAAAAAATATTAAACCATAACAAAAATTACTAAATTCAAAACTAGTATTTGTTTCTATAAATTTAAATCATAAAAAATTTAAATATGAAAAAAAAATGGAAATTTAAAAAAAAAAAAAAAAAAACCTCAAACCCGGGTCAACCCAACTCGGCTAGCTGGCCGGTTCACGGTTGAACCCGGTCCAGTCCGGTTTTCAAAACACTGATTTTATGCGAAATCAAATAAAGCTTACTTCTTTCTTTGTAATTAACTAATGATCATACATGCGCAGTATTGTTAAAATAATTGCAACTTTCGGCGATAACCAGGGGCAGACGTGGTTTACTTCTTTGACCTTCTCGTTGATGTTTTTATCAAATTCCGCATTGTCAGATTATCTGATACTATATTATATGATCAGCCATGCTTAATGACACGGTCAACGATTATGTATATGAATATCATCATATCAGTTTTAGCTGTTTTATATATCTTGAGAACACACACATATCGTATTTGTTGTAACTTGTAAGTTGTAATTGTATTATGTTGAGTTGGACTGTCACTCGTGTGAAATTTATCTTTAAAACTCGAATGTTCGAAAATGCCAGCTAATATAATTGCACATTGTGAGTTTTTTTTTTTTTTTATGTTAATAGTTAGTGCTTCTGCTTGGATCATATGGCCACTAAATAGAAAATAATGGAATGTAAATTGCCCAATAAATAAAAAATAAATAAACATTGTTTACTACACAGGTAATGACTAATGAGTGCTGAAATGCCTCAGACGCGCGTTGACCGTTGATCTTTTTTTTTTTGTTTTTTTTTTCAACACTTGACCGTTGATCAAATAAACCTATTACGCGTTTGTTACCATATTTGAATTGATTCAGCAGATTTCAGACTTATTAAAATGTAATCAATGTATCTGCAGTAGAATCCTCTGAATCCTACATTTTAATATGTACTTATCCATCCGAATATATATATTTATGGAAGATAATATCATCCAATTGCCTTGAAAGTTTTAATTTTATATGAGCTATGCAAATTTAAGATTGAGAATACCAATTTTGGTACTTTTAAATATCAGATTTGTAGTAATTAAATAATCAAACAAAAAAATTAGAGAACATTAAAAGTAATATTAGATATATAATTAGATTAAATAATTTACATTTTTATCATCGATAAAAGTAATCCAAGGTCTTACTAAAAACGTGAAGATCTTTTGTTTCATGCATTTTATCAGTTTTTTTTTTTTTGGTCGGGAGCATTTTATCAGTTGAACTATTGCATAAAACACGTTTTCACCTTTTTTTGGGTTAAACGTATGGTTAATATTTTCAAATTGCGACGTTTATTTATATATGTTTATCAATAATCCAAATTTCAAAAGTAAGGATATAAAACTAAAAAGTTTTCAAAAGTAAAGCTATAGCATGAAAAATCCGTGTGACAGTGTGAGACTGTGAGATATAAATACGGTATAAGAATTCTAGTATATTAATGAGATGTATTGAAAGATTTTCCTTTCAAATAAATACCTTATTCATATTTAATACAATTAGCAAAAATAAATCTACCTATATTCTACATTATTAAGATTTTTGCATATGGATAAATTAGCAAAAACGAGTCACTGTTATTAAAAGTTAAAAGAAAAATGAAATTCAAATCTGTTTTAACAAAAAGAAAAATCCAAATTTTTGGTTATTTGGATATAACTAAATTAAAAGTTGTACACTTGTCTTATAGTTATTTATCCAATTATTACAGCTCATAGATTACAACAAATACATAGCCAATAATTTCAAATTCATAATCAAAAATAGATAAAACAAAATCCAAAAACAAATTATCTTCATATACTACTAGTACAAGAAACAAAAACAAAACATTTTGGTTTATTAATAAAATTACCAACGATTTTTCACGTATTATACTTTTATTTAATAAGATCCTTACACTTGAAAAAGCATATATATACATATCTCCTTCTCCATTTGCGTCACCGTCGAGACAAATCCGAATCCTTTACCACCACCAACCAAACCCTTGTTCTCTTGTCCATTTTTCAAGAAACCCACTACGAAAGTCTCGAAATTTCACTTGTTCTTCGATCAAATCCCCAAAAACGAATCTTTTTGGTGTGTTCTAGTGTTTAATGGGTTCTGGGTTCTCTCTGTTCCACAATGATTCATCTTCTTCTTCTTCGTCTTGTAACAATCGAGATCTGTTGAATCATCCTGGTTTAGGTAATTTACCGGAGAGTTGTGTAGCTTCGATTCTGAAGAATTTGGATCCGGTTGAGATCTGTAGATTCTCGAAGCTAAACAGAGCGTTTCATGGTGCTTCATGGGCTGATTTCGTTTGGGAATCGAAACTTCCGTTAGATTACAGATTGATTCTCGAGAAAATCCTTGGTGGTTTCCCGGGAAATCTGTGTAAAAGAGATATTTATACTTTTCTCTCTAGGGTTAATTCCTTTGACGATGGAACCAAGGTTCGTGTCCTTTTGAAAGATTCCTTGATTAATAAGTTAGGGTTTTTGTCTGTGTTTTGATTTTTTTTTATTTTTTGTGTGTGTGTAGAAAGCTTGGGTTGATAAACGAACAAGTGATCTTTGTTTATGTATATCGTCTAAAGGGTTATCGATTACTGGTATTGATGATCGGAGATACTGGAGTCATATACCTACTGATGAGTCTCGGTGAGGTTTCTTACGCACTATGGTAACTTATAACTTGTTTTCGTTGATTTGATCATTGGTTGTTGTTTGTTGAATTAAGGCTATATAGCTTTCTATGAATGTTTTGTGTTAGTATGAGTCGATGATTCTTCATTTGACAACACTCTTTTGTTGATTCTCTACAAGTATGATTTATTGTTAGGTTCATTGGTATAATTAGTTTACATTCATGTTTTCTGATAATATATTCGATATGATCTAAAAAAATGGCGCATTGTGTATTGAATTAAGGTTTGTAACTTATGATGAATGTTTTTGTGTTGCCATGATTATTAAATTGACAAAATTTTCTTTTGTTATTTACTGTAGATTTTCTTCAGTAGCATATCTTCAGCAAATATGGTGGTTTGAAGCCGATGGAGAAATCGATTTCCCGTTTCCAACGGGATCTTACAGCGTCTTCTTCAAGCTTCAGTTAGGTAAACCGGATAAGCGGTTTGGTTGGAAGGTTTGCAATACTGATCAGGTTCATGGTTGGGATATTAAACCAGTTCAGTTTCAACTCTGGACTGAAGATGGTCAACATTCTTCATCTCAATGTATGTTAACCGAACAAGGAAATTGGAGTCATTACCACGCTGGTGACTTTGTAGTTGGGAAATCGAAAAGTTTGTCTACGAAGTTAAAGTTCTCGATGACTCAAATCGATTGTACGCATACGAAAGGCGGTTTATGTTTAGATTCTGTAGTTGTATATCCGAGCTCGTGTAAAGACCGGTTAATGCGGGTTTAAGTTTGGTTTAGTTTTAGGAAAGAGGTTAAAAGCGGGATTTTAAGTTGTGTTTTAACCTTTTATTGTAGAAATCTTTGGGGGGTAATTAAAAACTCTTATGTAATTAAGAGGAAAATAGGGTAATTAGGGATTTTTGTTATATAGTTTAGGTGAAATGTAAACTTTGAGTTTGAAGTTAAAGAGTGTTTAACTCTTACAGTTTTACTTTGTATAAAGAAGAGAGAATGGAACACAAAGACATTTGGAAATTTAACTAATCTTAATCAGACCGGATTAAATTAATTTTATAGAGTAACTAGTAGAGAGATTAATTGAAATCTAGTAAATATACAATCTTTTAGTATATACAAACCTCCATCTCAACAAACTCGAGAATCAAATCGCGGTATTGCACAAAGCGGAGAAACCCACGATCCCCATTGTTCACATTTCCATGGCTATCCTGAAACTCCCAATACTTAACCCCATGCTCGTTAACACTCCCAGCTTTTAACAGGCCCGACTCAGAGGACAAGTTAGTGAAGCCACCGCTTAGGGTCCTAAATTTAGAGGGTCTTTTTTAGTTAAATTTTTGTTATAGTTACAATTATAAGAAATTATAAACTTTTTCTACAATAATAATATTCATAAGATTTTGTTTTTCAAATGTTTTTTAATGTTTATGGGTCTTCTCTAAGCAAACATGTTAATTACTCATTTGAAATTATTAATTAAAATTCGAAGTTGAAGCTAATAACAAAATTATTTGCGGTCAACCATGTGACAAGAGAGATTGAATGGGCTAGCTTTGTCATCCATTGAAATATAGATGGTTGAAAAACTCGATAACGTGAGTTTAATTAATGATTTTGTAGGCAAAAATACAATGAGAGCAATATTTCAAAAATAAATTCTATTTTGTTGTTTTTCTTTAATTGATTACTAACCATTTGGAATTATAAACGGTTTAATGAAGTTTTAATGTGTTTTTTAATTTAGATTACTATTTTTACGGTACTGAAAAACGTACGAAAATGGCACTTTTATACATATATGCATAGGGCATCCAAAATCACTGCTGTTTAACAACATGTGATAATCTTTATAAATTTCATTTCTTCTTCTAAACAAAAAAAAATGGAAAAAACTGAACCGATAAAACCAAAAGTCCAGGCCTAATTTGTCTACTTTTTTTTATTGAGATGTAAGGTGATTGATTACTTGTTAACAACATTGTGTGTGTGGCAACATCTTTATAACGGTTAGCGAGATAGTATTCTCACTCCTCCTCAATTGGTTTGTGGATACCCTAGAAAAAGAAACAAATGAATTCAAAATCCATGTAAAAATAAAAACTAGAAACAAAAAAAAATACAATGAACCAAGTGAACTCACAGTTTCATTCGGGTTATTCACACGGTAGCTTTTGAATGATACAACTGTGACAGCAGTTGGTCCGGTATTAAGAAGAGACTCCATATATGTGATCCCGGAATCGTTTCCTTCAACATAGTCGGTATCAACAACCTCTGCTTTGAGAGCTTTATACTTGGTCCCCAGCGATTATAGCTTTAGTTAAATGCCAAAAGCATAATTTAAAGCATAGTTGATTTTAATCATATCTGATGTTTCTTTCAAGGAAATATCACTTCAATTTCTCTAATCTACCTACATGTGTTAAGGTAACTTTGAAAATGCTCCAAATTAAGATAGGATGTTAGGGTACACACACCATGGAAAATCATTTAATGGGCTTGACAAAACCTGTGAATCAAATCCAACATTTTATTTTATTTTTCTCAAATCAAACATTATGATTTTAGTTTCAGTATTGATTAGGTTCTTTTTATCAAAATATATATCATATCTACTTGGATCCAAATGAGGATACAACAACAATACTAAAACCGCTAGGTCATTTCTAAGAGCAAACGTAGACCAAATGTTCTTGAGTAGAGTCAAAGAGTGTACATGCAAGAAATTACTTTCCAAACACATCTATAGGCTACTGACACATTTAATTTAAAATTGCATTTTGATTGTTTTGATAGTTTCTGTTAGGAATGGACAAGATACATGCACTCACAAGACCAACTTTGTAGCAAGATTCATATAGCTACACAATCAGTTGTACAACCCCAAAAAGAACTATAGCTATGTTCACATTTTTTTGTAGTGATGGAACAGAAGAACCGAACTGAACCTAACCCAAAATTATCTGAATTAAACCCGAACCAAAAATTTAAAAATATTCGAGTGGGACCATTATCTGCTACCAAAAAATCTAAACAGAACCAAAAACCAAAGGAGTATCCGAAGTAATCCAAATATAAACTACACTTATCTATGTGATTGGGAAACAGTAACAATGGTTACGCTATACTAATAACCACTGTTACTATGGTTGGAAAATATTATATACGGTAATGAAATTTGGAGTTGGAGTGAAAAATGAATGTGATAGAGATGCTAGGATAAACCAGTAAATGAGTCTCATCTTGCCATCAGAAACAAAAACAATAACCATATTAACAGTAGTTATTAGTACATCAAGTGTCAACGGTCAAAAACAATAACCATAGTAACATGGTTATTAGTACATCAAGTGTCAACTGTCTACTATAGTAATAATGGTTAATAAATTAAAGAACTATTAAAAATGTATGAAGCAGAACCAATATCACAACAATTTAACCGTTGTGTTGCATGGTTGTGTTGTTTTAAGCAATTGGATTTAGATTGTGATGGTTTGTTTGATTACGTAATAATAAAAACAAAGGAAATAGAACATCCTTCGAAGATCAAGGACGTCTATATACTATGGCAAGAAGAACACATTCTTTTCCAAATCATTCCAAAATACCCCTTGGTTTGTCTTTGCACTCTTACTAGGAATACTCGTTTAAAAAAATATATTTTTTCTACTATTAGTACCTCGATTCTTTTTTGCTTAACGGATACATTTGTATATGAGTACTCGGTTGCAAGAAAAAATTAGGCATGGCTAGATTGCATTAATGATTGTTTTGTTCGTTGAAAAGAAGATTACATTATTCTTTTGAATGGTTGACATATAATTCAAGTCATTTTCGGTAGACAGTAATAACTTTACAGTAAGTCAATTAAAAATATCATTTATTTAATGAAAAATTCAGGAGTAAAGAAAAAGTGCAATACTGAAAATTATTTAAGACAATGATTACTTTGAAGCAATCAAAGAATAAGAACAAGTTTAATAGAGAAACTAAATCTGAAATTAGTAGTCTATGATGTAAGTATATCCAATGTTCAAAAATTCGCTAGTCAGGCGGTCGGAGTGGGCCTAGCGATTAATGAGAAAATCAGACATTAAAAGGGGATTAATCGGAAATTAGTTTTACACATTTTTAAGGAAATATTGTATATATATTTTATTTTTGCGGATAAAAAGTAATAAGTTAAGATAGTCTGGTGGTACGATGAGACAAATTATGCATTGAGAATGGGTGTTCGAATCTCTCATCTGTCTTTTTGATCTAATTCTGCGTATTTACTATAATGAAATGTAAAATGACGAAATTGCCCTCGTCTTCCTCACGAAGGAAAATGATTTCTGCAACCCTAGCCGCCATATATGTTCAATTTTCTCACATTATTCTTCATTTTTTTTTATTTTTTCTTGTTCTTAATATCAAAATATGACAGATGCATCAAGTTTGAATCGATTTTGAACTTAAAATGATGGAGAGTGTCCGAGAACTATTAATCGGACAATGATCGTGACGGAGAGTGTCCGACAGCGATTAATTAGACGATTAATCGGCTAGGCGGCCGATTTTTTGAACATGGAGTATGTCAAAACAACATATTCTTTGTCTACAATAATTTGACAGTGATGTATACCGAAGTTATTTATTTTAAAATAGTAATGTTATTTTACCATTTAAAGAAACAATAAAATGTATTTCCATCTCTTAAAGTTTTGAAAAAAACTGTCACAGTGCCTTTTCAAAAAAAAGTCGCAAATATTTTTAAAATGTAGTTAAACTACCTAATTAGTAATTAATAGCTCCTAATATCCTTTATTTTATTAATATTCTTTTAAAATTTTGAAGCACGGAAGTACTTGTTGCGTATTAGTGTTTTCAAATCAATCACCATTTACAGATTTTGTTTAAATTAACTCCAAATTTGCTAAAATCAAAACCTCAAGAAGGTACCAACTTGAACATACAAGTTTTGATGCTAAGAGAATAAAACCAGAGGACAAGTTGCACGGAGTTTGTCTCCTACGTACTTCTTTTATGTTCCGCCGGTAGTGTCCTTATCAATTTTCATTTATTTTATTTTGCAGTTGTTTCTGATATTTATTTCTTTTATTTTTGTTCTTTGTTTTTTAAATATTTTGTCGACAGTTCGAGTCCTATCACTCTTTTTTTGTTTGGAAAATTCTTATCACTTATGTTTGTCCCTCTCGAAATAGAAAAAGAAAATTACGGGATTGTCGACAACGAAGTTTTGATTTATGATATTTTTTTGTGTTTATAAAAATTTATCAATTGGTGCATTAAAGGCTAATGGAGAACCATACAATGAGGTTGGTCGGAAAGTAGGTCAGTAGTGAGTCGTGATCACTGATCACATTTTGAGATCATTATATTTGTGGTCGGTAGAAGTTTCAATTAGCCAGTATAAGAAGTAAGTTGCAAAAAGTAGAAACTCATATCAATAGTTAAATTTGTTAAATGACAAAAACCTATAATAAATTGTTAATTATTTCATTATCAAAGATATCGGTTCGAATCAGTCGTTATACGTAAATCATTATCAGACAATAAAAACCTTACTAATTTATAGAGATACTAATTTATGGAGATAGAGATTTTTACGTGTTCGAATAAACACTAGGAATCGATGAAACATTTGAATCAAACTCATTTCGTTTTGATTCAAAACATATACAACTTGTGTTTTCAACAAAGTGACTAATTTTTCTAGATTCAGTATTAAGGACCAAAACATCTAATACACCGAATTTAAACCAGGCTCTAGGCTCTAGGCTCTAGGCTCAATTATTTCAAGCCTCGTGCACACATACTTGTTTAGAATACGAACTTCGCCATAACGTTTAAAATTATAAATCTCAATACCACGAAACATCTTTGTAATTATCATTTTTATTTTGTAAAAGTATGATTTCGTAGGGTTACAAAATATCGTAATAAGGATATTTGGTGGTCTACTGATATATGTTATTCATTCAATTGTGGAGTATAATAGAATACCTAGTACCTACGTGTAGCCTATCCAAATACTGAAAAGACATGTACTGTATAATATAGTACACGTATTGAAAAGAATAGCACATGACATCACTGTATACATAGTGGATTAATCCAACTTTCCGATCATAAACGAAATTCTCTATTTTTCTATTATGTAATTTTTTGTTATGTTTTTCGATTTTAAATATCATTTTCCGTGGTCTTGTTTAGTTGCTTATTTATTCCGCAACCTTTCGGCCAAAATGCATACCATTCTACATATTTAGCAATTATATGGTCGTTATTTGTGGTTAAAAACAACGTAGATGATTCAGCCAATTTTTTTTCTCAAAAAGACGTTCTTGAACGTTTATACCAAGCCAAGTTTGAATAACATGATGTTTATATTCTATAACATTAGTTTACGTATTAATATTAAAAAAATTGACGACTACCTTTTTAGTCATTTGTTAGATCATCATAAGAGATAGTTAATTTTAGTTGATTCTATTACAAAAAAAAATCAATCGATCGAACATGATTATATATATATATATATATATATATATATTACAATAATACATTGAATGATTTAATAGATGTAACATTCCTCAACAAATAATTATTTCACAACACAAAAAAGGGGGAAAATTAGTTCACAATGAAACTAGGATATAACTATTTACATCATATTTAAACGTTTGATAAGTTTGCCATCATTTTTTTGTATTGGTAACATTCGATATAGTAACATGATATAAAAGTCTAAAGATGTTATAAGTACAAACATATAATTTAGTATGTGATTAGTTACATAAGTAATTATACAAACTTTACCTCCCATGTTAACTGCTACCAAAGTCCAAATTACCAATTATAGCCATTAAAAAAATATTTTCTTGTGACTGAATTTTAGACTTGGTGTAACACATTAAATCTTCATATTAGTCACAGTGGGGGATTCACACTAAAGGGTTTTTTTTCTTTTTTGGTCGTCTAAGGGCTTTTGAATCGAGTGTTTATTTTCTTTCCTCCCCAAAATGTAACAACTTAATTCAATAATGTTTTTGGTGCATTTGACCTAGATCAACCTCAAAAATCAGAAATTCGTTGTTTGTAAATAAAATAACATTAGTATGGGCAAGGCGTAATTGCGTATGGTCTAGATCCAGGTCCTATGCATTTGCATCGTCAGAGACAACACGTATTCCACGTCAACACACATAAGTTCACACGTATCATGTTTTTCACTTCTTGTCTTCCACACGTGGCTCATCTAAATATGACATAATTAAATACGCGTAATTATGTCGTATTATCTAGAGCGTGTTTATTCATATCTTCCAATGTTCAATTTAATAATTTAATGTTTATTGTCATATGATTTTGTAGCGATAACTTATCAACATTACTAAACTGAACTGTCGAAAATAAACTAAACTGAACTGAATAAAATATAGGAAAATAACTGAAGTTGTTTTAATAATTTTCAGTAAACTAGATTTTGTAAGTGGTATTCAGCCCAAGTAAAGAACGTTCAGCTCTTCTTTGTTCTCATCACACGACACTCCACACGTAAGATTCTTTTTTATTGTTGTAACGCTTTAGGCTTTACTAATATTTTATGTGAAATCAAATGAGGCTTACTGCATTCTTTGTAATTATATACTTTAAGCAGTATTGTTAAAATAATTGCAACTTTCGGCGATAAACAGGGGCAGACGTTATTTATTTATTTGGCTTTCTCGTTGTTGTTTCTATCACATTCCACATTGTAAGATATCTGATATATTTTATTATATGATCAATCTATATATATAAGGTATTAAATGAAAATACTAGGTGCTTAGATATTATCAAAGATTATCTATAAGGAATATCATATCCATTTCAGCTGTTTTATTTTGTACACACATCGTATTTGTTGTAGTTGTATTATGTTGAGTTGAATCCGTGTGAAATTTATCATATAAAATTGACGGTTCGAAATAGTAGTTTTTATGATGCAATTTTAAATGATAGAAATATATTTTCAAAACTTGTATAGCTTTTAGAAAATTATGTACAAGATTATAATCTGATAAAACAAAAATAAATATATACTGTATATTTGATAATTTCTTTGGTTGTTAGGATTTTCTCGTAAAAAAAATTGAATCCTTGTTTATGGAATTTGAGTTTTTACTAACTATTACCAATGTTTGGATCCTATGAAAAAAAAATATTCCGAAACGTCAACAATGCCAATCAACCCAATGAAAATGCCAGCTAATTGCATATTGTGAGTTTGTTTTTTGTGCTAATAGTTAGTGCTTCTGCTTGGTACCTTTGCCCAAAGAATAGAAAATAATGGAATGTAACTTGTTATTACGTTCCATGTTTTAACCATATATCTTTAATGGAATGTAATTTGTTCTTACATTGTTTACTACAAAAAGCAACTGAAATCCGTACATAATTAAGAAAAAATATTTCTTTTTTCATATGGTAACGAGTGTTGAAATGAATCACACGCACGTTGACCGTTGTTCAAATAAAACTACGCTTTTGTTACTAACGTACCATATATTTGAATTGATTCAGCAGATTTCAGAAGTATTAAAATGTATACATGCATCTGCAATATATAGAACCCTCTGAATCCTACATTTTTTTATGTATTTATCCATCCGAATACATATTTAGGGAAACCAATACTTTCTCTCTTATTGTGTAGTTTAGATATATATCATCCAATTCCTTAAAAGGTTTTAATTTATACTATGAGCTATATAAAATATAAATTTACGATTGAGAACATCAATTTTAGTACTATTAGATATCAAAATTCTAGTAGTTAAAGAATACAAACTAAAATATATAATTGGATTAAATCATTTATTTTTCATCATAGATGAAAAATATATATATATATATATATATATATATCTCATTCCATGTTCTAACTAAAAATGTGACAATTTTTGTTTCATGCATTTTATTAGTTGAACTAAATCTTTTCATCATCATATGCATCAAATTTATTAGAAACTCGGTTTCATTTTTTTGTTAAAAATATGGATGATATTTTCAAAATGCGGCGTTTATTTACGTATGATTATCAATAATCCAAACATATAAAACCTGAACAAATATTATACTATAAAAATTAAAATAATGACATCAAATGAAAGAAGTTTAAAAAATGAAAAAACTATACCAATAAAAATCCGTGTGGGATATGTTAATATGGTCTAAGAATCCCATTATATTAATGAGATATATTAAAATATTTTCATTTCAGATAGATGACATATTAATATTTAATACAAAATCTACATATAATGTATATTATTAAGATTTTTCATATGGATAAATCAACAAAAACGAGTTACTGTTATTAGGATTTTTTTTTTAAACATTCAAATCTGTTTTAACAAAAATAGAAATCCAAATTTTTGGTTATTTGTACACTTGTCTTATACTTATTTATCTAATTCTTACAGCTCATAGTTACAAACATTTGGATGTCGAAAGAAATGTATGTCTAATTTCTTCAAATTTATGATCAAAATAGATAAAAAAAAATCCAAAAAACCCAACAGATTATTTTCATACTACTAGTACAAGAAACCAGAAAAAGGAAAAACATTTTTGTTACTTGTTAGCAATAAAATCCCAAACGATTTTTCACATATATAAATCAACCACAAAAATATCAATAATCTTTTTTAATAGATCCTCTTCGACTTCAAGCATATATATATTACATATCTCCTTGCCCATTTGCGTCACCGTCGAAAAAATCCGAATCCTTTACACAATTTGTCTGTCACCACCACCAACCAAACCCTTCTTCTCCATTTTTGCTTTGATTCTCAGACACGATTTGATTCCTTCGTCTAAACAAGAAGAAACCCACAACGAAAGTTTCGAAAATTTCACTTGTTTCTTCGATCAAATCGAGAAAAAAGGAATTTTTCTTCTTCTTCTTCTAGGGTTTAACTTTAAACAACCCTGTGATTGAATGGGTTCTGGATTCTCTTTCTTCCACAATGATTCATCATCTTCTTCGTCTTGTAACAATCGAGATCCGTTGAATAATCCCGGTTTAGGTGATTTACCGGAAAGTTGCGTGGCTTCGATTCTCGAAAATTTAGATCCGGTTGAGATCTGTAGATTCTCGAAGCTAAACCGGGCTTTTCGTGGTGCTTCATGGGCTGATTTCGTTTGGGAATCGAAACTTCCTCCAGATTATAAATTGATTCTCGAGAAAATCCTTGGTGGTTTCCCGGAAAATCTGCGGAAAAGAGATATCTATACTTTTCTCTCTCGTGTTAATTCCTTCGACGATGGAACCAAGGTTCGTCTCTTTGCTCCGATTAGATTCGTTGAAAAACAAATTAGGGTTTTTTAGAAGAATTATTGGGGATTTCACGATTTGCATGAACCAATTTTGGGAAATGAAAGATGAAATGGACAATTAGTGAAGAAAGTTTGTGTTTTTGATTCCATTTTTTTGGTTAATATTGTGCAGAAAGCTTGGGTAGATAAACGAACCAGTGATCTTTGTTTATGCATATCGGCGAAAGGGTTATCAATTACCGGAATTGATGATCGGAGATACTGGAGTCAGATTCCGACTGATGAATCTCGGTGAGATTTCTTGCTCACTATCTCTTGTTTTGTTCTCTGTTTTTCATCATTGTTCAACTCAAATCAGCAGAAATGATCTCTTATGTGTTGTTTTTGTTCGATTTGACGATAAAATCTCGTAATTGTTGATTAGTCGAGTTGATCCCTTGCACTAATTTGGTTAGTTGATTGGCTGCATAGAGTTTTAGATGGTATAGTGACCGGAATTTGCCTCGTGAATCCTCGAGAACTATGTTTATTGTTTAAGCTCATTCGTATTTCGTGTTTTCGAATATATGATCGAATAATAGCGCATTGTGTATTGAATTAAAAGCTATAACTTTTAAATGAATGTTTTGTGTTATGTTACTATGATTCTTAATTTGACAATATTGTTCGTTTGTCAATTCGTGTAGATTTTCTTCGGTAGCGTACGTTCAGCAAATCTGGTGGTTCGAAGTCGATGGAGAAATCGATTTTCCGTTTCCTGCGGGAACTTACAGCGTCTTTTTCAGGCTTCAGTTAGGTAAACCGGATAAGCGGTTTGGTTGGAAGGTTTGCAACACTGATCAAGTTCATGGTTGGGATATTAAACCGGTTCGGTTTCAACTCTGGACCGAAGATGGTCAACATTCTTCATCTCAATGCATGTTAACCGAACAAGGAAACTGGAGTCATTACCATGCCAGTGATTTTGTGGTTCCGAAATCGAAAAGTTCGTCTACGAAGTTGAAGTTCTCGATGACTCAAATCGATTGTACGCATACGAAAGGCGGGTTATGTATAGATTCAGTAGTTGTGTATCCGAGCTCGTGTAAAGATCGGTTAAGGCGGATTTAAGTTTGTTTTAGGTAAGAGGTTAAAAGCGGGGTTTTAAGTTGTGTTTTAACCTTATTTGTAGAATCTTTGGGGGGTAATTAAAAAGTGAAAACTCAATGTAAAGAGAAAAGAGGGTGATTAGGGTCTTTGTTTTTATGGTTTAATGTAAACTTAAGTCTGAAGTTAAAAGAGTGTTTAACTTTTGCGCTATTTCACTTGGAAGTTAAAAGTTGATTGATCTAAAAAAAAAACCTAAATCTAATGGCCATAAGTTTGCCACACATACCACTTTTGGTTAGTTTTTTAATTATAATTTTTTTATTGCTATTAAGCAAATTAACCCATAATAATATTAGTGGAAAAACCCAATTGGTTCGAAAAGAAGATTAACCAGATTTCTCAGAACCGACATTGAACCGGTTCGGAATATCCCCCAATTGCAGATTTCTTCTAGGGCACTGGTGTAACGGGAGATTTCATCGGAAGCGATTGTGAGAAGATGAGCAGATTTGTTGCGAGATTTGTTCATCGCCATGTTCTTCTGGAGAAAGGTAAACATGGAACTTCTTCTCCATCATTTTCCCTTTGTTGGATACGAGCTTTCTCTGGTCTCAGTGATGATTACAGAGAGATATTGAGAAATGGGCTCCGTGAGATTAAGTTAGATGATGCAATTGATTTGTTCGGTGAAATGGTTAAGTCTCGTCCTTTGCCTTCCATTGTTGATTTCAGTAAATTGATGAGTGCTATCGCGAAAATGAAGAAATTTGAGCTTGTGATTTCTCTGGGTGAGAAGATGCAATTGTTGGGAATTCCTCATGATCTCCACTCATACAATATTTTGATCAATTGTTTCTGTCGCCGCTCTCAAAGCTCTCTTGCTTTAGCTATCCTTGGGAAGATGATGAAACTTGGCTATGATCCTGGTTTCTGTCAGCGGAATAAGATTTATGATGCATTAGCTTTGGTTGATCAGATGGTGGAATTGGGACACAAACCTGATACATTCACATTCAACACTCTAATCCATGGACTTTTCCTCAAAAATAAACTCTCGGAAGCGGTGGCTTTAGTTGACCGGATGGTCGTCAAAGGATGTCAACCGGATCTTTTTACTTATGGTGCCGTAATAAACAGAGTATGTAAGAGAGGTGATACTGATTTGGCTTTAAGTTTGCTCAAGAAGATGGAACAAGGGCAAATAAAGGCAGATGTTGTCATCTACAATACAGTCATTGATGGTCTTTGCAAATACAAACATGTAAATGATGCACTTGATCTATTCAACCAAATGGAGAAGAAAGGAATTAGACCAACTGTTGTTACCTACAACTCCCTCATAAGTTGTCTTTGTAGTGACGGAAGATGGAGTGACGCCTCTCGACTTTTGAGTGATATGATTGAGAAGAAAATCAACCCCAATGTTGTCACTTTCACTGCATTGATTGATGCATTTTCGAGAGAAGGGAAGCTTTTAGAGGCCGAAAAACTGTATGAGGAGATGATCAAAAGGTCTATAGCTCCTAATTCCATCACTTATAATTCACTAATCAATGGGTATTGTATGCACGACTGCCTAGACGAGGCTAAGCAGATGTTTGCTTTGATGGTCACCAAGGATTGTCTCCCGGATGTAGTAACTTATAATATTCTTATAAACGGATTTTGCAAGGCAAAGAGAGTAGAGGATGGCATGGTTCTCTTCCGTGAGATGTCTCAAAGAGGATTGGCTGGCAATACAATCACTTACACGGTGTAAGTTACACCACTCTTATCCAAGGGTTTTTCCAAGCGGGAGATTGTGATAACGCTCAACAAATTTTCAAACAGATGGTTTCTGATGGCGTGCCTTGTGATATTATGACATACAACATCTTGTTAGATGGTTTTTGTAATAATGGGAAGCTAGAGAAAGCATTGGTGGTATTCCAGGATCTACAAAAGAGTGTGATGGAAATTGATATTGTCACATATAATATTGTCATTGACGGGATGTGTAAGGCTGGGAAGGTTGAAGATGCGTGGAAATTATTTAGTAGCCTCAGCCTTAAAGGAGTGAAACCTAATGCTATAGCCTACACCACAATGATCTCAGGATTCTGTAGGAAAAGCTCAATGGAAGAAGCAAATGCCTTGTTTAGAAAAATGAAAGAAGACGGGCCTCTCCCAAATAGCGGTACGTATAATGCTCTGATTAGGGCATGTCTTAGAGATGGTGACAAAACCGCATCAGCAGAACTCATAGAAGAAATGAAGAGTTGCGGGTTCTGTGGAGATGCTTCGACAATAAGCATGGCCTTTAATATGTTGAGTAATGGGAGATTGGACAAAAGCTTCCTGGACATGCTTTCTTAAAACATCAGTGAGGTACCTTTTATAGTGATTACTTCTTAATTATGTTCATGGATATGTTTACTTAGCTTTCTGTTAACTAAACTTATTATTTTTATGGATAGACGAGACATTCTCAAAGGGGCTTTATCAAATTTGATTACCTTTCTCTCTCTTTTTTTTTGGTGAATTAGGAAAAACTACAAATTGTTACTTTCTCCTACAGAAGAAATGATTTTTGATCCCATGGCGATAAAGATATCGGAGTTACAACTGTGGACTATCTACTTCTCTTTGAAATAGTTAAAGGTAAATTCTTTTTCCGGTCCGAGTGATTACAGAGAGATATTGAGAGATGGGCTTTGTAACATAAAAAGTTAGATGATGCAATTGGTTTGTTTAGTGACATGGATCCTGTCATTTGTTTCATGCAATTGATTAAGGTAATCAATCATTAGAGCCCTCTAGGGTCTGATCAGAGAAGAGTTAAGCATTCTTTGCTCATATGATTAGTCATCGATCATTGGATAGACGAGTCCACTGATTTGATGTTAATGGTGTGTAACTGAGGTTTTGATTTGATTCCAATGGCTGAATTTTGAATATCCGAGTCTGTCTCTTTCGGTAACCAACGTTAATTTGCAGTTTTGGAGATTTGTTATGTTCTTGAATGCTCTCTGGTTTGAGGTTATTCTTTCAAACGAATTTTGATCTCATGGTAACATTATCTTTTTGTGTTTTTTTTCGCAGTGATGTTCCCATGGCGCAAATCATTTGAGCAGAGCATCTGTCGCGAGATCTTCAAGTTCGTGACCAGAATTCTTACGAGAAGTCAGCTTGATCGGATTTATATACACCCGGAACTACAACATAGAAACTCAAAGCTATATTTTATCTTGCAAGTTGCTCATGATGAAAATAGCCAATGTGGTTTACAAATTTATATCATCACTTGTTCTAATACTAGATTATATGTTAAATTTTATATTAAGCCTAGAAGCATGCATGTGGAAAGCGAAATATTCTTGTTTACATAGACTAGATAGAAAGCCAACAAGGAGGTCCATAGTATGGGGAGGCTTTGACCCATAGGACAAATCCACCATTCTAACTCAAGAATGAACCATAGTATTGCTTTAGAGATACACCATTATAAGAAAAACATTTCTATATGGATCTCAGTGAGAAATAAGTTTAAGCACCACTCTCACTTCCCTTTTTACCCAAATGTTCATGCAGCCAGGCTTGACCGCTAGTACAACTAGTCGTGTCTTGATTCACTCCTAGTGTTATTATCCCTTGGAAATATTTTACAGCAAAATTAACTAAGGAAGGAAAACAAGAAGTCACGACTTATGACTTCATTTTACGACTTATGTACAAAGAGAAGAAGAAAAAAAACAGAGAAGTGAAAAGATCATACAAACAGATTCTCTGCGCGTCTCTCTTCTCTCCATCCATTGTAAACACTTGCAATGTAATCTTCAATCCTACTCTTCAAGGTATCATCATCATCATCATCATCGCCATAGGCATGATCATCATCATCATGGTTTTCAATATCATCATTAATATATCATGGTTTTTACCTAGTTTAGACCATGATAGTGCAGATCCTCCAGATATCTAGTTCCTCAACACAGTCAAGGTAACAGACTTAAAACAAGCGCTTAATGGGAGGCAACCCATTTGTGAGTTTAATATTTATGTTTTCTTTTCATTTTCTTTTACAATTTTATGTTTGGTGTGTTTTTGGTTTTGGTTTTTAGGAGATAAAAACGTAAGGATGATCTTCAGGAGCTTCTGTCGAGCGATGCCATGATTCTGTCGCTCGACACTAGCAGAAATTTCATGGTGTCGATCGACACCCCCCTCCAGGTTACGTTTTTCTTTTCAAAATTACGATTCCTTCTGTTTTCTATCTATTTTATTCACCGATCTCAGGCTTAATAACACTGGGGACAGTGTCGTTTAAGTCTGGGGGAGGTAGTTACTAACTATGTTTTCTATTTTGGTGTTTTTGAGTCAAATTTTAAAATTTTCGGGTCGAAACTCCCCTTTCCAACTTGCTTTGAACAACACTCAAGGACCATTTCCGATGCAAGTTGGTTGGTTTTACTGAGGTGGGTAACTGGAAGTGGATCAGTTTGACGGAGCGAGTTCAGATTTCTGGAGAACGCCAGAAAGGATGTCAAAGACCCCGCCCTAATGAACTCTAATTTCTTGTCAAGGGCGTTGGAAATCGCAAGACTTGATTCAGCTTCCAAACAATTGAAAGCGAGGACAGACCGCTCTTGAAATTTCTTCCCGAATAACGAATACAACTGTCCTAGATCGAAAAGAAAAAGCCTCATAACCCTGTCTCCCACCATAGAACAATAGTAGTGAGAGCTGATCTAGTGATCATAGAGATGCCAAAGAATCTAAAAAAATCTACAGCAAAAAAAAAAAAATGCAAGTCCGACAATCAGAAAAATCTTGAAGAAAAAATTCAACAAAAGGCATTGCATCTCTATGATATCCTTAATTGGATACAGTTTCAGAGGGAAGAGAGAGGGTGAAACGCAAGAAAGTGTTCAAGGAAGTGAAAGAATCTAGAAGGTCCAGCGATCGATATTCCCTCGATGAGACTGCACCTAATTAAATGAAAGGGGTCTGCGTCTGAAAGTCTGAGTTTCTCTAAGGAGTTTGGATTCAATCTGAAAGACTGCTAAGCTTCTAGGGACACATCAAAGTATCACCGGATTAGCTTTGCAAAGGTATGTGGTTCCTAAAGGAGTGATAATA
This sequence comes from Draba incana, assembly GCA_963576765.1. Classification (NCBI taxonomy): domain Eukaryota; kingdom Viridiplantae; phylum Streptophyta; class Magnoliopsida; order Brassicales; family Brassicaceae; genus Draba; species Draba incana. The sequence continues at coordinate 1,900,181 of OY755215.1, forward strand.
CTGTTTTGCTTAGGGACAAGCAAAAAGCTAAGTCTGGGGGAGTTGATATATCATGGTTTTTACCTAGTTTAGACCATGATATAAGTCCAATATATAGAGTCTTTGTGGTGTTTTCCATGTGTTTTAGAGTCTTTACAGGTTTTTTGACGTTTGGAGCATAAAAGATGTTTACTGGGAGTTTTGAAGCATTGCGGAAGAAGACGTCGAAATTGCAAGTAAAGAATCGGATTCAGAAGTTGGTGTCGATCGACACCATCTATGGGTGTCGATCGACACCCTGCTCGACCAAAGAAAAAGCCCGATTGCGAAGAAGTCCGTTCGAAGCCCAAAAGTCCCAGATGTTTACTTTTATGTTAATGACGGTTTAAGAACCTTATAAATACGTTTTCCAAGTCATTGTTTAGACTTATGCTTTATTTTATCAATTACTTAGAGATTTTCATTAATAAAAAGATGTTTTCTTCTATGATCATGTTTGAGTAATTTCCTTGTTAGGTTTAAGGTTATTCAAAGGTGTTTGATGATTTGCTAGATCTGATCTGAATTGCATAGGATTAATATCTTTAGAAAGTTCTTCATCTTGTCTTGTGATTAATGCTGATTTTAGATCCATGACCTGAAATCTGATCTTAGGATAATTAATAGAAACGACAGTTTGATTGATTACCTGATCTAGACTTTGATGAGCAAAATTCCTTTTCGCAAAGAAATTTGGTTTAGGGTTATGTGAACAATTGAACTTGAACTTTAATGCTTGTTTAGATTGTTAGGATTCGCAAAGAAATTTGGTCTTCTAGGATTTAAACATAGATAATCTCTGCAGCGAAAGCTGATTGGTTTTACATTCGTGTTCATGTTTAAGAACTGCACTTCATAATCCTATCTTTATTTATCATCTGCATATCTGATTCACCTGCGATTTCCCTGTGCCTAGCGTCTTTCTCTATTGTTTTACAACTCAATTTACTTGTTTTGCTTGATTTACTGTTTTCTCATCATCTTGCCTAGCTTAATCTGAATTTATTTAATCTATTGTGTTTCATTGATTCCCTGTGGATTTCGATACCTAAAGTACTATAACTGATCTCTTAATTTGAGAGAGTTTAGCTTTAGGTTAATTTGAGCATATCAAATTTTGGCGCCGTTGCCGGGGAGTCATAACCATTAGATTACTATTATTAGGATTTTGTCTAGGTCTTTTATTTTTCTTGTTTTATTTTTGTTTTTGCTTTGCTAGTTTCGTCTCTGTCTTTCTGTTTTGCTTTTCAGGTACATGCGAAACCGCAATACCAGGAGCAATCAAGACAAGGAGCTAGTAGAATACAGTCTTCAGGAACTTGCACGATTAGAACGCAAGAATCAAAGAGTAGTGATGGCTGCTAGACAGATGCTTGTTCTGACTCCGGGAGAAGATAGAGTTCTGCGCGATCCGGCAGGTCTCAGATATAACGCCGAAGGGAAGAGGATCAATGACGATGGAACTGTAATCGTCGAGGAAGTTATCGAGCAGCCTGTGGACGACGCAGAAGCTGGTGTCGATCGATGCCCAGACGGTGTCGCTTGACACCCTAATGAACTGCAGATCACTCGACACGATGAGCCAGTCGCTCAACAAGGAGGAGAAGCTGGTGTCGCTCGACACCAGCCTGGTGTCGCTCGACACCAGCCTGGTGTCGCTCGACACCTGGTCCAAGACACACCCAGAACGCTTACTGATTTCAACCGTCCGGACCAATTATATGCGAATCGAGCTGCAATTCGTCCTCTTGCCTTCCAGACCCTGAACGATTTCGAGGTGAAACCAGCCTACTTCAGCCTCGTTGCTCAAGACCCTTTCCATGGTCTTCCTCATGAGCACCCAATAGACCACCTCGAGAAGTTTGAAGACTTGGCTTCTTGCATCAAAGCGAATGGTGTTTCCAACGACTACATCTTCTGCAAGCTTTTCCCATACTCGCTTCCTGGAAATGCGTTTTACTGGTTGATGATGCGAGATCCGTGGAGCTCAGAATGAAGATTACAACCTTCAAGCAAGGAGATACTGAGGCGTTCAAGGTTGCGTGGCATCGGTTCAAAAGCTATCAGAGAGATTGTCCTCACCACGGGTTCACAGAAATTCAGCTTCTAGGAATCTTCTACAGAGGAATCGCGTTGATATTTGCTACGACTTTGGATGCTGCAAGCAGTGGGAACTTCAATACAAATTCTCCAGAGACTGCTTTGCGTCTAATCGAGAACATGGCTAACAACAATAGCACCAAGAATGTCGATTTCGAGAGAAGCCAGTTTGGGAAGAGCATCACCAACAACCAGCTCGCTGAGGTGACCAAGAAGCTGGATACAATGACTAGTCTTCTAGCTGGGAAGAAGGCTGTCCACTTTGCTCAGGACGTTGAGAGCTTTGGTCCAGAAGCCAAGAATGAAGATGTGAACTATGTCAATAGTTCTGGGTTTCAGAAGTTCAACAATCAGCGGGGATTTGGATCTTCCTATCAGAAACCGTTCCAGAACCATGGGTATACAAGGAACTACGGTTCGTCTTCTTACCAGAAGCCTCCTGAGCAGGACAATGAGGTGAAGAATATGCTGGAACAACTCCTAGAAGGCCAACAGAAGATGACTGTGAGCTTTAATGGGAAGATGGATACTATGTATCAGGACCTTGATGGAAAGATTTCAGCGCTAAGCACTCATGTCAAGAAGTTGGACATTCAAGTGGCTCAAACCGCCAGTTCTATCAAGAGACAAGAGGGTTATCTTCCTGCGAAGACTGATGCTAACCCAAGGAGTGCTTGCAATGCTGTTCTGGCTACTCAGGAGGACTACTTCGATGAATTTGAGGCAATTTTTGGATCTGTAGAGCCAGTGTCGATCGACACTACAGCTGAGCATCGATCGACACTTGAAGAATTAGTTGATTCAAGTATCGAAGAGATGGTGTCGATCGACACCCCGTCCAGACTTGCGCAGAAATCGCGAAATCTTCAGTTCAAGCAGAGGAGAACGTCCATAAGGCCAAGGTCCCTTTTCCCAGAGCTAGAAGATCTAAGCAGGAGGCAGAGGAGGAGATTTGCAAGCGGATTCTTGATAAATTCATGGTTGAGATGCCTTTAATCGATGCGGTAAAGCTTTCTCCTGCGCTTAAATGATATGTCAAGCGGCTTGCAGCAAATGGTATCAGTCCTGAGGAAGGAGCCTTGTTGACTAGAGATATCAGAGCGATTCTCTTGAACACTCCTCCAGTGCCTAAAAAGAAGAAGAAAGACATCGTGGTTTCAGAGGAAGTAAGCGCGATGATTCAGAGTAGAGTTCCAATCAAGCTTCCGGATCCAGGCAACTTCGTTTTTAATTGCTCAATTTCAACAGGGCAGTTTCCTCATTCTCTTTGTGATTTGGGATCTGGTATTAATTTGATGCCATTGTCTGTTGCTTTTAAACTGGGTATGACTGATTTCAGGGCGACCAGAATGTCTCTTCTATTAGCTGATTGGTCTAGAAGATTCCCAAAAGGAATTTTGGAGGATGTTCCAATCAGGATTCAAGATTGCATTATCCCTGCTGATTTTGTGGTCTTGGAGTATGACGATGAGCCTGAAGATCCTTTGATCCTGGGAAGATCATTCTTGGCTACTGTTGGTGCTCAAATCGATGTAAAAAAAAGGAAAGATCAGACTTGATCTAGGAGATGTGATCATGGATTTTGATATGGAGAGCACAAGAAGAAAGTCCACCATTGATGGTCAGACTTTTTCTGTGGAGATTTTAGAGGATGATGACTCTAAGGAGTTAGATGCCAGTTCTTCATCTGTTGCTGAAATGACAATTCCACTTATCCTAGCCCACACGCCTCCCCAAAAGCAAAGGTACGAGTCTCCTGTACTTAATTCTATCTCTTCCAATTTCATTAAAGTTGAAAAAGCGGTTACGCGCTCATGCAAGCAACGAGTTCCTCGAAAGCTTGGTTTTTCTTTACATGATTTTGCAGGGATTCCTAAGGAGCATCCAAGGACCTCACAGCCGTTCGCCAAAATGCGCATAATCGTTCCTCCAACGTTAAAAGAGAAGGGAGATAGAGTTATTCAAGAGATGGTGCAGAAGATGCTGAAACTCTTTCCTGGAATCATTCCATGGAAGAGTGCAGATCCTCCAGATATCTAGTTCCTAAACACAGTTAAGCTAACAGACTTAAAACAAGCGCTTAATGGGAGGCAACCTATTTGTGAGTTTAATATTTATGTTTTCTTTTCATTTTCTTTTACAATTTTATGTTTGGTGTGTTTTTGGTTTTGATTTTTAGGAGATAAAAACGTAAGGATGATCTTCAGGAGCTTCTGTCGAGCGATGCCATGATTCTGTCGCTCGACACTAGCAGAAATTTCATGGTGTCGATCGACACCCCCCCTCCAGGTTACGTTTTTCTTTTCAAAATTACGATTCCTTCTGTTTTCTATCTATTTTATTCACCGATCTCAGGCTTAATAACACTGGGGACAGTGTCGTTTAAGTCTGGGGGAGGTAGTTACTAACTATGTTTTCTATTTTGGTGTTTTTGAGTCAAATTTTAAAATTTTCGGGTCGAAACTCCCCTTTCCAACTTGCTTTGAACAACACTCAAGGACCATTTCCGATGCAAGTTGGTTGGTTTTACTGAGGTGGGTAACTTGAAGTGGATCAGTTTGACGGAGCGAGTTCAGATTTCTGGAGAACGCCAGAAAGGATGTCAAAGACCCCGCCCTAATGAACTCTAATTTCTTGTCAAGGGCGTTGGAAATCGCAAGACTTGATTCAGCTTCCAAACAATTGAAAGCGAGGACAGACCGCTCTTGAAATTTCTTCCCGAATAACGAATACAACTGTCCTAGATCGAAAAGAAAAAGCCTCATAACCCTGTCTCCCACCATAGAACAATAGTAGTGAGAGCTGATCTAGTGATCATAGAGATGCCAAAGAATCTAAAAAAGTCTACAGCAAAAAAAAAAAAAATGCAAGTCCGACAATCAGAAAAATCTTGAAGAAAAAGTTCAACAAAAGGCATTGCATCTCTATGATATCCTTAATTGGATACAGTTTCAGAGGGAAGAGAGAGGGTGAAACGCAGGAAAGTGTTCAAGGAAGTGAAAGAATCTAGAAGGTCCAGCGATCGATATTCCCTCGATGAGACTGCACCTAATTAAATGAAAGGGGTTTGCGTCTGAAAGTCTGAGTTTCTCTAAGGAGTTTGGATTCAATCTGAAAGACTGCTAAGCTTCTAGGGACACATCAAAGTATCACCGGATTAACTTTGCAAAGGAATGTGGTTCCTAAAAGAGTGATAATACTGTTTTGCTTAGGGACAAGCAAAACGCTAAGTCTGGGGGAGTTGATATATCATGGTTTTTACCTAGTTTAGACCATGATATAAGTCCAATATATAGAGTCTTTGTGGTGTTTTCCATGTGTTTTAGAGTCTTTACAGGTTTCTAGACTTTTGGAGCATAAAAGATGTTTACTGGGAGTTTTGGAGCATTGCGGAAGAAGACGTCGAAATTGCAAGTAAAGAATCGGATTCAGAAGTTGGTGTCGATCGACACCCTGCTCGACCAAAGAAAAAGCCCGATTGCGAAGAAGTCCGTTCGAAGCCCAAAAGTCCCAGATGTTTACTTTTATGTTAATGACGGTTTAGGAACCTTATAAATACGTTTTCGAAGTCATTGTTTAGACTTATGCTTTATTTTATCAATTACTTAGAGATTTTCATTAATAAAAAGATGTTTTATTCTATGATCATGTCTGAGTAATTTCCTTGTTAGGTTTAGGGTTATTCAAAGGTGTTTGATGATTTGCTAGATCTGATCTGAATTGCATAGGATTAATATCTTTAGAAAGTTCTTCATCTTGTCTTGTGATTAATGCTGATTTTAGATTCATGACCTGAAATCTGATCTTAGGATAATTAATAGAAACGACAGTTTGATTGATTACCTGATCTAGACTTTGATGAGCAAAATTCCTTTTCGCAAAGAAATTTGTTTTAGGGTTTTGTGAATTGAACTTGAACTTTAATGCTTGTTTAGATTGTTAGGATTCGCAAAGAAATTTGGTCTTCTAGGATTTAAATATAGATAATCTCTGCAGCGAAAGCTGATTGGTTTTACATTCGTGTTCATGTTTAAGAACTGAACTTCATAATCCTATCTTTATTTATCATCTGCATATCTGATTCACCTGCAATTTCCCTGTGCCTAGCATCTTTCTCTATTGTTTTACAACTCAATTTACTTATTTTGCTTGATTTACTGCTTTCTCATCATCTTGCCTAGCTTAATCTGAATTTATTTAATCTATTGTATTTCATTGATTCCCTGTGGATTTTGATACCTAAAGTACTATAACTGATCTCTTAATTTGAGATAGTTTAGCTCTAGGTTAATTTGATTATATCAATCATCACCATCATCTTCATTGCATTGGCTATAATCTTCATCATCATTCCATATATAACCATCATTATCAACTTCATGAAAACCACCATAATAGCTAAAACAATCATCATCTCCATCATCATAGTAACAATATCTTGTGATATTACAACATTCTTTCTTCTTGTCTATTGTGTCTCCTTGAAGCTTAGTGTCTTCTCCAAATGTGTATAGAACATAGAAATCTTCGGTTTCTTCATAAACAGAGCGGTTTCGATCAATGATAAGCAAGAAAAGAATCGAACCGAGGAAAAGGAAAATAGAGAAAGGATTTGGAGGATTATAGAAATATCTCAAGAGGAAAATGAGCATTAATGTTGAAACAATAGTGTTTAAAGCGATGCACTACAAGAAAACAACAACTTTTCCGACGGATTTTCGACGGATTGCTTAGTCGGAAATTTCTGACGGATATTACGTCATCGTAATTTCCGACGGATTACCGACGAAACTAAGTCGTCGTAATTTTGGAATGTATTTCCGACTGATTTTCGATGAATTCTGATGTCGGCAAAGTTTGATTGGTCACTTTGTATTGATGGAGTACCGACGGAACTAAGTAGCCGTAATTTTGTAAAGGATTTCCGACGGTTTCCGATGTCGGCAAAGTTTGAGTGGTTACCATATCGTCTGTGGTCGGAGACGGGATGGGTGGGGTGATATGTGGGGTGATATATATACCGTTATATATATAAGTTTCCACATTACTTCATTTCATCATAACACAATTTACATTACCAAAAAATTTATAAGAAATGAGTTCATATTTTCGGTCATGGATGGACGAGCCAATGATGGATATGGGCTCGAACTTATCAAGGGCCGAATATGCTCGAGGTTTATGCGAGTTCATGAATTTACCCAGAAATCAAGATGCAGCCAAAAAAGGTCAGGATATCAAATGTCCATGTTCTAATTGTTGTAATAGAATTAGTGTTGCGGTTCATAATGTTTGGAATAACTTATATAGATATGGATTTAGGCCTGGATATAAGGTTTGATTTTTACATGGAGAAAGCAATTATGAATATGGTAGTACTAGTAATAATGAACCTTATTTTGCGGATAGCGTAGGAGAACATACAACAGAAGTAGATGTTGGGGTAAGTACGGTTGTGATGGTTAACGATGCGTATATAGAGAATTTGCAGTCGGGTGGTTATGAGGGTGATAGGGTTGAAGAACCTAATTTAGAATCTCGAAGGTTTTTTGATATGTTAGACGCATCAAAGCAACCACTATACATCGGTTGTAGGGAAGGTCTTTCACCGTTATCTTCTGCTAGTCGGATGATGAACATGAAGACTAATTACAATTTGTCTGAAGAATGTATTGATGCAATAGCTGATTTTGTGAAAGATGTTTTGCCCGGCGATAATCTATCACCGGCATCATACTACGAGGTTTAGAAACTTGTGTCTTATCTTGGTTTGTCCTATCAGATAATAAATGTGTGCATCGACAACTGTATGCTATACTGGAGAGAAGATGAGAGCCGAAAAAATGTAAATTTTGTCGTAAACCACGGTTCCAGGACACAAGTGGCAGAGTAAAGATTCCATTCAGACGGATGTTTTATTTACCATTAACAGAGAGGTTGAAGAGGCTGTATCAATCTGAACGCACAACTAAGGCAATGAGATGACATGCAGAGCATAGCCAAGATGGAGAGATTACGCATCTTTCTGACGCGGAAGCGTGGAAACACTTTCATTCAGTATATCCGGATTTTGCATATGAACGACGGAATGTATACCTCGGCTTATCTACTGATGGTTTCAACCCATTTGGAAAGCATGGAAGACAATATTCACTGTGGCCGGTAATTTTAACCCCTTACAATTTGCCTCCATTTATATGCATGCGTAGAGAGTTTTTGTTTATCTCAATTCTAGTTCCCGGCCCAGATCATCCCAGAAGGTCACTCGATATATTCCTCCAACCATTGATCTATGAGTTACAGATGTTGTGGGAGCATGGTGTTGAGGCATTTGATGTTTCAGTGCAGCAGAATTTTAACATGCGTGCCGTTCTTATGTGGACCATAAGCAATTTTCTGGCATATGGTATGTTATCTGGATGGACAACGCATGGAAGATTGGCATGTCCTTATTGCCAAAACAATACTTCAGCATTCCAATTGCAGCACGGAAGGAAGACTTCATGGTTTGTTTGTCATAGGTGTTTTTTACCAGCGGATTATCCATATCGTCGGTCTAGAATAAATTTTACAAAGAACGCACTAGTGTTACATGGTTCACCTCCTGAGATAGATGGTCGCAGCATATTGGGACAGTTAAGAGATTTTGGTGCTGAGCAAACTCCTGATTGTGGGGGTAATGGGCATCACCCAGTAGACGGTTGCGGGGAACATCACAATTGGCACAATAAATGTATTTTTTGGGATTTGCCTTATTGGAAAGACCATCTATTGCAGCATAATCTAGATGTCATGCATGTGGAAAAGAATTTCTTTGACAACATCATGAACACCGTTTTAAACGTCCTAGGGAAGACTAAAGACAACTTGAAGTCTAGGTTATACTTGCCATTGATTTGTTCAAGGGAATCTCTTCATGTTTTGCCTAATGGTAGATTGCCGATGCCTGCATACCGGTTAGACGCTGGTCAGAAAGAAATTTTTTTCGAATGGATAAAAAAATATGTTAAATTTCCTGACGGATACGCATCTAATCTACGTAATTGCGTGGACTCAACAGAAGGGAAGTTTATTGGAATGAAGAGTCATGATTGTGATGTTGTGATGCAGCGTCTTCTTCCATTTGTATTTGCCTATCTTCTTCCAAAAGACATCCATCAAGCAATTGGAGGTATATTGCTTTCCATTAGAAGTTTGGACTAAGGGTAGACGTCCGGCGCGACATGATGATAGAGGTGAAAAAGCAGTGTATCCCATGGTTGTACCTGAGTTGTTTGCCCAAGTTGGTCGAATAAGTGGAAAAGGAAAGAAACGCAAACTATCAGCACAAGAGGTCTGATGTCTCGAGTTTTAACCCAAAATAAACTGCAAGTGTACAGACAAGAGCAGTAGTATAAGAGGTATCAAATCCACAGAGACCAAGGTTACACTATGAATTTATAGGTTCTAAAATAAAGCTAAGATAAATTAAATAGTTGTAAATGGTAACGAGCATGTGCTCAATGCAATAGAGCAGCTGCTTGGAATAAAAATCGGATTAAAAACAGATGATAAAAGCACTAAGCCGAGATAATTCTCCGGTGATTTTGGATACTTAGGTTGAGCATCTATTCAGGGTTTAATTGAACACGGTCTAGAACTCAAAGATGAATGTAATATTGCCCCGCTTTCAGCGGCGTATCAATATCTTTGTCTACAACCTAAATACCTAAACTTCCGAGTGGATTTAGTAATGAAGTAAACAAGCCTTAATGCAATGGTTCGATATGTTCACACTCGATGGCAACGATCAATGGCGTTTTGGTTACCACCGAATGCTCATCAATGGTAATTCTAGCAACCTATATCATTTTCGGTGAATAGATTAAACCTAGAGATCATAGACTAAGTGATCAATTTAGCCTAAGCGTTAAGACTTCCTAGAGATGAAGACATAAGATTACCCTATTTGGCTCAACCATCTAAGATCCTAAATCACCATTGAAATCACCCCAACTTAGTTATGAAACTACTCGGACATGGTCAAATCAAATGCAACAACCAATAGACAAGAATTCATAATGGAAAATGGAAAATGAAAGGGGGTTTATAATTCTTCTCTAGTAAGGAATTGTTGTGGAATGATTCGGAATGTAATGATTTTCTCCAAGGCAGAGACTTGATGATTACGCAACGATGGAACCAAACAGACGTTCAATAGAATAATGAAAACTCCAAAGTCAACAATCTCAAGCTCACTGATGAAGAAACAAAACGTAGCAAAAGAAGAAAAAGAGAATAAAATAAAAACCGAGAGTTTTCAAGTGTAAAAAAAGTGTGTCATAAAAATTGCCAAAAAATGAATATAAAGTCTTCTCCCTTGCTCGGCCAAATCTTCACTTAATGGCCCAGCGTGATCTTCTCCAATCAAGTCAACATTCTCCTTATTTTGTACCAAGTCATGATCTCTCATAAATAGGAGGATCAAATCTTCTAAAAGTAGCAAGTCAACACCATCTAAGGAGAATAACTTTAGGAGATATTTCAGAGCTATCAAAGGGAGAATCTTGCTGTGGGGCCCTATCATGACCGGTTGCTTCAAGGAATAAATGCTTCTCGGATTCGGGTCTGGGTCAAAGGGGCGAGCAGGTGCTCGCACAGACCGAGCAAGTGCTCGGTTGGGTGATAAGTCTTCTTTTTGCTCCAATTCTTCTCATTTCCCTCAAAGAGCTCCAGCAGCTCCAAATCATGCTCCAAAGCATCCTATAACCTGCAAAGATACCAAAAAGAACCAAATAGACTCGAAAAGCAACAATAAACCTTAAGTAAATTAGGCTAAAATCCTAATATATCAACTCCCCCGGACTTGCCTTTTGCTTGTCCGCAAGCAAACAAGAGAATACAAATCTGGAAAAGAGGTTTGAAGGCGGGAACTCATATCCAAAAGAAGCACTAAAGGGTTCAACAACATGTCCTAATGAGAACTAACTCGATGCACAACAAATCTTACTCAAGAAGCTTTCGCCATACTCATCTCTTATCAAAATATTACTCCAAATCCTTAGACTCAAAAGAAATCATGCAATCAACAAAAATTCAACTCTTTAACATTCATTAATGTGTTTGGTGCGGTCTCACAATTGGAAATTGAATCAATACTATTTGGCTAGGTAGAAGAAGGTTTGAAAATGATATAAAGAGAAGGTTCATATTCTTTTTGGTGGTTAACTCTCAAATGCAAGTGTAACATTTAGCAAAAGCAAGAAAGAAAAGAGACAATTTATGCTTACAAGGCTAGGAATCCAAAATTCTACCCATTATCCTCTTGTTGCATTCTCTCATCTCTCTTTTCTCACTATCCCATGCTTAACCACTAGCCCTTTTGGCTAAATTTCTCTTTCAAATCTTTTCTCAACCTTACTCTTTTCTTCTTTTCTTTTTGATCAAAACCCTAGGGAATACTCTTTTCTTTGCACTAGCTCTTTCTATCTTAGCATTCTCTAACATATTTTCTTCTCTTTTGATTTTATTCTAAGAGCATGCTAAGCCATCGTTTCCCGTTTCAAACACTTAGAGCTATATATTTTTCTTCTTAATTTCCTTCCCTAGAACTTATTCTTTCTTCTCCTTTTCTTTTCTTTCTTTTCACACTCAACCACAAACCCAAAGATATTCAATAAAGCATTTAACCATTTCGGTTCCATTCCCCACCTTAGACTAGTCTTAGACACAAGAAACTAGTCTATTGGAAACTTTGCCTTGTCGTCTCTAATGCTTGCAAGATTTTGCCAATGCAACACAAAGAAAAAGGCCTCACTCAAAGAACATATGCAAGGGCTTGAACAAAATGGTCGGGTTTAAAAGGTGTGGTACTATCCTCATCTAAAAGATGAACTTAGATCGAGATAGCCATTCAAATCAAGATAAGAGTGGTAAAAATAAGGCAAACATGATTTGAATGTCAAGTGTTTATCCATAGTTATGACTCAAAGTCCAAAAGTGAGAGAGATTAGTCAAGATTAAGTTCAAGTTGATAGAGTCGAATCTAGATCATGCAAGTTTCTAATGAGATGGGATTTTCAAAGAAATAAGATCCAAGTATGGATGAGCCTCTACTTCATGATTGTTAAAGCATCGAAAACGTTCTAATGAGGGCATATCATTGAATCCTAAAATGAGACTTTACAAGGAAATTTCATCATTGTTCCCTATGCAAAAATGCAGATGCATTCCTAAAATGTTCTAGACTCAATCCTTTTTTTTTTTTTTTTTTTTTTTTTTTTGAAGAACAAAATAGACAATTAAAAATCAGACTCAATGAAAACTCAAATAACTAACCGCTCCCCCGGACTTAAATCACACCGTCTCTGGTGTGAAAAAGTTCAAAAGATCGGCGACTCAAAGCAAGAAATAAAATCAAAGCAAATATGGATTAAACAATGGTGGTAGAAGGTGAAAGAAGATATCACCCGGAAGTAACGTCGTCCTCGTCATCCGCTGTCCTCCTCTTCCTTCTGGCTGGCTGACCCGAGCAGGTGCTCGAATGCGTACGAGCAGGTGCTCGCTGAATAATTTTTTTTTTTTTTTTTTTTTTTTTTCATAACCTGAAAACTCAAAACTTAAAACCAAAGTTAGTAGAAAAAGGAATCAAATTGAAAAAGGTTAGAAAATGTACCAGTGGGTTGCCTCCCACCAAGCGCTTGTTTTAAGTTGTTAGCTCGACTTTGTAGACCGTTTAGGCGTGGGCAGAATCTATGTGATGATTAGAGACTTTCTTGTCCGGGTCAGGGCTCGGTGGAGGTGGGTTAAGGCGTGGTCGATTTGCTCTTTGATCACTTATATTCAGTTGCAGAACCTTGCTTAGCATACTATCCATAGCTGCTTGACCCTTTGCCTTAAATACCGGAGTAACGATAGCTTTGACCTTAGAGAAAGACCTAGACATGCCTTTGCTCTTTAGCTTGTACTCAATGGTGTCTCCAACACATCTCTGCGGTGTCAAGGTTATATGCAAACCTGTAGCATTCTTCTCGTGCTTTGGTTTGTCCCGCTTGTTGACTTCCTTGGGTTTCCTTTCATAAGAACGAGTGTCTCCATCCAGGACTTCATTAACCTCATTCTTATTACAAAGTGCTGCAGCTGGCAGGACACTTATCCTTCCTGTTACATCGTCTATGGCAACACAAGAGCCATACTTGTCGCCATCCGAAGTGGCGTTGTAGGAGATTCGCTTGTTGATGTTAGAGAGAACTATCTTTCTGTTTGGTAAGTCAACAACTGCACCTGCTATCGCAAGGAAAGGTCTCCCCAGAATCAAAGGCATGTATGAACCATTGTTCATCTCCACAACTTGGAAATCAGTCGGGATCAAGCAATCCCCAATCTGGACATCTAAATTCCCAATGAATCCTTGCGAAGTTGTTACCGAGGCAACCGCAAACCTAATAGACATCTGAGAAGTCTGGATATCAACAATACCTAAAGATTCTGCAATATCCCTTGACATGAGGTTAACACTAGATCCATAATCACATAAAGAATCCTCAAAATCAACTCCAAAGATAAAACATGGAACAACAAACTTACCTGGATCCTCTAGCTTATGCAGTTTCCTCAATAATGGTTTCTGAGTGTTACCTAGAGTGACATCTATGCTTTGACTCTGAGGATCCGTAGCTGGTTCAAATGGGATCGATCGATCTGGCTCCTCCGCAGGAATCAATGCAACCTTTTTCGCAGAACCTGACGCTTTACTCTGAGACATAGAAGCAACTTGTGAATCAAGAAAGTCAACCTGACAAGTTAAACTCTCTAGTTTACAGTTGAGTTTGTTGTTCATGACGTTTATCTTGTCGTCAAGAGAGGTTATCTTCTCATTCACTTCCCGTGCATTCTTGCTTTGCCCATCTAAAATCTGCTGCATCATGAGCTCAAGTCTATTCTCTTGAAGTGGTGGTGCTTGATGTTCTCTACTCTGATTGGGTCCTTGGTCCTCGACAAAGTTGACATACGCACGTGGGTAAGGAACCTTGGGTGCGTAAACTCTCTCTGGAGAAATTTCTGAAGATTTGGCATGAGCATCCTGGCGAGCAGGTGCTCGCTCCAAATCGAGCAGGTGCTCGGTTACGTGCTCCTTACCTTTTCTGTGGGTGCTAGGGATTCCACTAGTGATTTCTACAGCATTGGCATACCCATTCTTAGGATTCATCTCCCCTTTCCTTGGAAGGTTTCCAGTTGCTCTCTTAGTCGCCTCAGTAGTTTGAGCAACTTGTGTATCCAATTTCTTCACATGCGCGGTAACAACCTCGTACTTTGCATTCAGATCATCGTACATGTAATCCACCTTGCCATTAATCTCAGTGGACACCTTCTGTTGGTTACCCATCAGTTGCAGCATGAGACTCTTCAACTCATCCTGATATGTAGGCGCGAAAGTAGCTTGTTGTGGCGCAGCGAATTGTTGTTGGCTCACTCCTTGGAAACGATTCTGATTCTGGTTAGGTACGAACTGATTCCCCTGAGTGTTGCTGGAGTAGAACTTCTGAAATCCTTGACCGTGTGAGCTCTGATAATTGGGGTTGAACCCATGGTTTTGGTATCCTTGACCATTCACAAAGTTAACCTCTTGTACTTCGGCGACCTCATAACCTTCAAAATCTTGAGAAATAGGAGCAGACCCATTCTCTTCCACAGATTTTACCGGTCTCTGGTTCTCACGTAAAAGTAGATTCACCTTTGCTGTCAGCTCATCAATCTTCTGAGTGTCCATACTATAGACTTTCCTGGACCTATCGTACTCAGGAGCCTTGTTGCTAGAGCTTGAAGCAAGGTTCTCAATCAACTCAAAAGCACCATCTCTAGTCTTGGTCATAAAGTTGCCATTACTCGCAGCATTTAGGGCATTCCGATAATCCCATTCGACTCCATCGTAGAATATTCCAAGAATCTGCTCATCTTTGAAACCGTGATGAGGACATTCCCTACGGTATTCCTTGAGTCTTTCCCAAGCTTCACAGAAAGCTTCTCCAGAATGTTGCTGAAAAGACGAGATCTTGTTCCTCAAAGACGTTGTCTTGGACTTGGTGTAGAAATGGTCCAAGAACGCATCTCTAACCTCATCCCAAGTCTTTAAGGAACCAGCAGGTAAAGACTTCAACCACCTAGAATCCTTGTCCGAGAGTGAGAATGGAAACAGCTTACACTTCAGAAACTCACTCGGCACTCCATTAGACCCCGTAGTGCTGCAAATTTCCTCGAAATTCTCGATGTGATCCATCGGTATGTCAACCGGTAATCCATGGAACAAGTGCTGTTTCACCAAAGAGATCATCTGAGGCTTGATCTCATAATCCTGCCTCTGAATAGTTGGGATTACAATGGCTGAACGGTTCTGATAGAAAGCATGGGGATTATCCGTATCCCCTATACCCGGCTGAGCTTGCGGCTGATGTTGTTGTAACTGGGCAATCTGATCTCTCAACAACTGTAGCTGAACATTCATTTCCTGATCAGCCATAATTTCTGTGCGAGCAGGTGCTCGTTTGGTTTGAGCAGGTGCTCGGCGGCGATTCTGACATTCGAGACGAGCTAACTCTTCGTTCGTATGACTGACTAAATCTTCGTTCAGATTTCTCCTCGTTCAGATTTCTCCTCGTTCTTCTACTGGTCATACACCTGAAACATAACAAAAACAAAAACAAAAAACAAAATTAGCAAAATTCTTAGACTATAAATAAAACCAAAATTCAAAGGTAACGCTATTGGTCCCCGGCAACGGCGCCAAAAACTTGATGTCTCGAGTTTTAACCCAAAATAAACTGCAAGTGTACAGACAAGAGCAGTAGTATAAGAGGTATCGAATCCACAGAGACCAAGGTTACAATATGAATTTATAGGTTCTAAAATAAAGCTAAGATAAATTAAATAGTTGGAAATGGTAACGAGCATGTGTTCAATGCAATAGAGCAGGTGCTTGGAATAAAAATCGGATTAAAAACAGATGATAAAAGCACTAAGCCGAGATGATTCTCCGGTGATTTCGGATACTTAGGTTGAGCATCTATTCAGGGTTTAATTGAACACGGTCTAGAACTCAAAGATGAATGTAATATTGCCCCGCTTTCGGCGGCGTATCAATATCTTTGTCTACAACCTAAATACCTAAACTTCCGAGTGGATTTAGTAATGAAGTAAACAAGCCTTAATGCAATGGTTCGATATGTTCACACTCGATGGCAACGATCAATGGCGTTTTGGTTACCACCGAATGCTCATCAATGGTAATTCTAGCAACCTATATCGTTTTCGGTGAATAGATTAAACCTAGAGATCATAGACTAAGTGATCAATTTAGCCTAAGCGTTAAGACTTCCTAGAGATGAAGACATAAGATTACCCTATTTGGCTCAACCATCTAAGATCCTAAATCACCATTGAAATCACCCCAACTTAGTTATGAAACTACTCGGACATGGTCAAATCAAATGCAACAATCAATAGACAAGAATTCATAATGGAAAATGGAAAATGAAAGGGGGTTTAGAATTCTTCTCTAGTAAGGAATTGTTGTGGAATGATTCGGAATGTAATGATTTTCTCCAAGGCAGAGACTTGATGATTACGCAACGATGGAACCAAACAGACGTTCAATAGAATAATGAAAACTCCAAAGTCAACAATCTCAAGCTCACTGATGAAGAAACAAAACGTAGCAAAAGAAGAAAAAGAGAATAAAATAAAAACCGAGAGTTTTCAAGTGTAAAAAAATGTCATAAAAATTGCCAAAAAATGAATATAAAGTCTTCTCCCTTGCTCGGCCAAATCTTCACTTAATGGCCCAGCGTGATCTTCTCCAATCAAGTCAACATTCTCCTTATTTTGTACCAAGTCATGATCTCTCATAAATGGGGAGGATCAAATCTTCTAAAAGTGGCAAGTCAACACCATCTAAGGAGAATAACTTTAGGAGATATTTCAGAGCTATCAAAGGGAGAATCTTGCTGTGGGGCCCTATCATGACCGGTTGCTTTAAGGAATAAATGTTTCTCGGATTCGGGTCTGGGTCAAAGGGGCGAGCAGGTGCTCGCACAGACCGAGCAAGTGCTCGGTTGGGTGATAAGTCTTCTTTTTGCTCCAATTCTTCTCCTTTCCCTCAAAGAGCTCCAACAGCTCCAAATCATGCTCCAAAGCATCCTATAACCTGCAAAGATACCAAAAAGAACCAAATAGACTCGAAAAGCAACAATAAACCTTAAGTAAATTAGTCTAAAATCCTAATATATCAAGGCCACACATTTGCATACGTATATCCTCAGAAATTGTGACGAAATTTTGGAGTATGAAAGGTATATAAGTTTTAATACTAAATTTGTGGAATTCTTTGTCTAAATCTACTAACGATTGTTATGTTACAGGATTTACATGTCCCTAGTACAAACTTACCATCCTAATAAGAAAATTCTGAAATTGCTGTCTTAAAAGATGAAGAATTCCCGGGGTGGTTGAAATTTTATGTAAGTTTATTATAATTCTTTACTTGCAAGCTTTCCAGGTTTTTACGTTTATATGTTAATGATTTCTTACTTATATCGTTCTTTAGATTTCCGAAGATTTAACAAGTGGTCAATCTCTCCCGACATGGTTAGTGGAGTTTGCTAATGTTTGAGTTCATGGTTAGCAAAGGTTGTTCCCCAGACGTAGTGACTTATACTACTCTTATAAATGGATTTTGCAAGTGTCAAATGGTAGAGGATGGTATGAAATTCTTCAGTGAGATGTCTCAAAGAGGATTGGTTGGAAACACAATCACTTACACCACTCTTATTCAAGGGCTTTTTCAAGTTGGAGAGTGTGATACTGCCCTAGAAGTTTTCAGTCAGATGGTTTCTCGTAATGTGCCTCCCAATATATGGACCTACACAGCATTTTGTTAGATGGATTTTGTAACAACGGGAAGCTAGAGAAAGCTTTGGTCATATTTGAGGATCTGAAAAAGAGTGGAATGGAGCTTAATATACTTACGTATAGTATCATCATTCATGGGATGTGCAAGGCTGGTGAGATGCAAGACGCTCGGGATTTGTTTGATAGCCTCAGCCTTAAAGGAGTGAAACCTGATGTTGTAACATACAATACAGTGATCTCAGGCTTTTGTAGAAATTGTTCACTACAAGAAGCAGAAGCCTTGTTCAGAAAAATGAAAGAAGATGGGCCTCTCCCAAACGCCAGTACATATAATACGCTAATCCGGGCACATCTTAGAGTTGGTGACAAAGCTGCATCAGCAGAACTCTTGAAAGAAATGAAGAGTTGCAAGTTTGCTGGAGATGCTTCAACCTTTGGCTTGGTTACTGATATGTTACATGATGGGAGATTGGACAAAAGCTTTCTCGATATGCTTTCTTAAACACGTTTCATCATTCCTCAAGAGAAAAACCGTTAGGTGACTTAACTTTTTCTTTTCTGCTATTCTAATTACAAGTTGTTGTAATGTCTTATCATTTTAGAAAAATTTGACGGATTCAGTTTGTTATTTTCCTGCTAGATGATGCAATTGATTTGTTCGGTGAGATGTTAAAGTCTCGTCCTTTGCCTTCCATTATTGATTTCAGTAAATTATTAAGTGCTATTGTGAAAATGAAGAAGTATGATGTTGTGATTTCTCTGGGTGAGAAGATGCAAATGATGGGAATTTCACATAATCTCTATACATTCAATATTTTGATCAACTGTTTCTGTCGCCGTTCTCAGCTCTCTCTTGCTTTAGCTCTTCTTGGCAAAATGATGAAACTGGGGTATAATCCCGATATAGTCATGTTTAACTCGCTGCTCGTTGGTTTCTGTCGCGGGAATAGGATTTATGATGCATTAGCTTTGGTTGATCAAATGGTGGAAATGGGACACAAACCTGATACATTCACATTCAACACTCTGATCCATGGACTTTTTCTCAGCAACAAAGTCTCGGAAGCGGTGGCTTTAGTTGATCGAATGGTTTTGAAAGGCTGTCAACCAAATCTGGTTACTTATGGTGTGGTAGTAAATGGAATATGTAAGAGAGGTGATACTGATTTGGCTTTAAGTTTGCTCAAGAAGATGGAACAAGGGCAAATAAAGGCAGATGATGTGATCTATAACACACTCATTGATGGTCTCTGCAAATACAAGAATGTGGATGATGCACTTGACCTATTCAATGAAATGGAGAACAAAGGGGTTAGACCGGATGTTTATACCTACAACTCCCTCATCAGTTGCCTTTGTAGTTATGATAGATGGAGTGACGCCTCTCGACTTTTGAGTGATATGATTGAGAAGAAAATCAACCCCAATGTTGTCATTTTCAACACATTCATAGATGCGTTTGCGAAAGAAGGGAAGCTTTTAGAGGATGATAAATTGTACAAGGAGATGATCAAAAGGTCTATAAGCCCTGATACGTTCACTTACAGTTCATTGATCAGTGGGTTTTGCATGAACGATCGCCTAGATGAGGCCAAGGATATGTTTGCTTTGATGGTTAGCAAAGGTTGTTTTCCAAATGTGGTGACATGTAATACGCTCATAAATGGATTTTGTAAGTCTAAGAGAGTAGAGGATGGAATGAAACTTTTCGGCGAGATGTCTCAAAGAGGATTGGTTGGCGACACAATCACTTACACCACTCTAATCCAAGGGTTTTTCCAAGCTAGAGATTGTGAGAATGCCCAAAAAGTTTTCAAACAGATGGTTTCTGATGGTGTGCCTCCGAGTATTCGGACATACAACATTTTGTTAGATGGACTTTGTAAAAACGGGAAGCTAGAGAACGCATTGGTCGTACTCCAAGATCTGCAAAAGAGTGAAATGGAACTTGACATTGTCACATATAGTATTATCATTGAAGGGTTGTGTAAGGCTGGGAAAGTTGAAGATGGGTGGGATATGTTTTGTAGCCTCAGCCTCAAAGGAGTGAAGCCTGATGTTAAAACGTACACGATAATGATCTCAGGATTTTGTGGGAAAGGTTTAATGCAGGAAGCATATGCCTTGTTCATAAAAATGAAAGAAAATGGGCCTCTCCCTAATGAATGTACGTATAATACGCTAATCCGGGCACATCTTAGAGTTGGTGACAAAGCTGCATCAGCAGAACTCTTGAAAGAAATGAAGAGTTGCGGGTTTGCTGGAGATGCTTCAACCTTTGGCTTGGTTACTGATATGTTATATGATGGGAGATTGGACAAAAGCTTTCTCGATATGATTCCTTAAATCAGACCTTGAGAGAAAGGCAATTAGGTGAATTAACGTTTTTGCTGCTACTCTGATCACAAGTTGTTGTAATTTCTAATCTTTTTTAGAGAAAAATATGACTGATTCAGTTTGTTATTTTCCTGCTAGTTGATGCAATTGATTTGTTCGGTAAGATGGTAAAGTCTCGTCCTTTGCCTTCTATTATTGATTTCAGTAGATTGTTAAGTGCTATTGTGGATTCTGTGGAGATGTTTCGACAATAAGCATAGTCTATAAAATATTGTATGATGGGAGATTAGACAAAAACTTTCTCGACATGCTTTCCTAAAGCATCATTGAGGTGAATCAGCTTTTTTTTTGTTTTATTGCTTTTCTTTTGATTACTTCTCAACCGTTTCTTTGTATTATTCGTAGATAGATATGTGTACATTAGCTTGCTGTTGTGTCTTTGTTTATGATTGATACTGTTGGTTGTGTATTTCTCTGTTAGGTTGTTGCTGATAAACTTTATAACACAAGATCAATGGTGAGTGTCTCTTCCCTTCAAAAAAATCTCAGACTTGGTTAAACATGTTCAAACTTTACGCTTGATCATAATTTGGTTAGTTTGATTTGCTTCTCAGAGTTTTTAGATGGAATAGTTTGGTTTCTGTAGTTTTCGGTGGAAGTTTGTTTGCTCCGGTGACTGCATTTGCCTCTGAGTCCTCAAGAACTATGTTTTATTTTTAAGTTCATTGGTATAATTAGTGTAGATTCACGTTTTCTGATCAGATAGTTGTTATGTAAGCATGTAACTATGGTTTAGGTAAGAGGTTAAAAGCTGGTTTTTGAGTTGTGCTTTAACATTCTAATTCAAAATTAGATGGAATATCTTATTTAAGGTTGTAAGTGTTGGTGGTTATAATACGAGTCCAAGTTAACTTGGCTTGTTCATATGGTTGAAAAAGGTTCTTTTAACATGATTGTTTCTTCAAGAAGAAAACATTTTTCTTCCCAAAACCTGATGAACGAACCAGGAGAGATATACACATAACAAAAACATTGTTTCGGTTTTGTACCGCGTGGTTTTTGCTTTAATCCTGCAGAGCAATGCAGTATTATTATCCTAATCTTGCCACAATGTACTCTAATCTATATGTTTGGAAGGAGACAAATTGATATGAATGATCTAATCTATATGTTTGGAAGGAGACAAATTGATATGAATGAGAAGAAAGACATAATTCACCAGCAGTTGCGACAAAAAGGAAGAAACAGTCTTCCATATAAAGAGACCGAGGCCGAAATCTCGCAAGAATCAGACCAGAATCTCACTATGAACAAAACAAATGATTTGAAAAGCATATCCAACAAGTTTTTGTCCAATTGGTCTTCAGATAACATATCCCAATTCAAGAGTAGTACATGAATAAAAAAGCCAAGCAAAAGGAAAAAATGGCATTGACGCCTATGCTGCTAAAGATAGATATGTGAATGGTCTTCTCTTCTTTCATTCATCCTCCAATTGTTGATCCTGTAACAAAAACACACAAAATCAATCAGAGGGTTAATCGAAAATCTGTATCCTAAATTTGACTTGGACTAAACAAAGTCGAGGACATACCGCACTCTTTGCCAAATCCTCCAACTTTACCACTGCCTTTCGTAGTTCCTTCTTACTGCATAAACCGGCTACCATAGTGTGGAAAGTAATGGCATTAGGACACACACCACTAGAAATCATCTCCTTGAAAATGTCTAGTGCGCCATTAAGATCACCCACTAGACAAAACCCATGAATCAAAATGCTGAAAGTAAATGTGTTAGCAACAATTCCTCTTCGATGCATCTGGCGGAAAAGCTCCATTCCATCATCAACCCTTGTAGCCTTGCAGTAGCCATCAATGAGTGTATTAAAAGTCACTACGTTCGGAGAGCAGCCCTTGGTAGCCATCAAATCAAACATCTGTTTGGCCTCATCTAGCCGGTTCTGCTTGCAGAATCCATCGATCATTGAAGTATAGGTGACAGTATTAGGAAATATACCCCTATGGAGCATCTCCTCGTATAATTCTTCAGACTTACAGAACTTCCCTTCTTTGACATAAGCATTGATTAGTGCACTGAAAGTTACAACATCAGGGTCGATTCCCCTTCCGATCATTTCACGCAACAGTCGCTCGGCATCACTCCATTTACCATAATTACAGAAACCATCAATTAGACAGCTGTAGGTGACCACATTAGGATATATTCCTTTCTCTTGCATTTCCGCTAAAAGATTTTGAGCATCGCTGTGACGTCCATCTTTGCAAAGATGATCGATGATGGCACTATAGACTACAACATTGGCTTTGATGTGACTTTTCTCCATCTTCCTTAGCAGTTTCAAGGCCGAGACAGTATCACCCATCTTACACATTCCATTTACAACTGTTCCGTACGTAATTTCGTTAGGTTCATGACCACTTTCTACCATCCGATCAATCAGAGCTACTGCTTCTGGAACTCGACCCTCACGGCAAAGACCATTCATGAGTGTGGTGAAAGTTATGACATTGGGATGACATCTCATTCCAACCATTAGATCAAATAAAGCTACAGCTTCGGAAATCCTATCTTCGAGGCATAACCCGTGGAGCAGCGTGCTAAGCGTGACAACATTGGGCTGGAAACCAAGTTTAGTGATCTTCCCAAACGTAGACAGAGCAAAGGGAAGCTTAGAGCAAGTGCAGAAACATTTAATCAGAATAGTGAAGCTGTATATATTACATGGAATCCTATGCATTTCCATCTTCTGATACAGATAAATCACAATATCGGGACGTTTCATTCTCACAAAAACACCCATTAATTTACAGAAATCGATCACGGAAGGTAAAGGACGAGACCGAACCATATCATCGAACAAAGCAAGCGCATCATCTAAGGTTTTGATAAAATGAAACCCACTTCTCAATTTCAAACTCTCTCCACCAAAATCTATTTGGCTACCACTGCAATGGACTGAAGGAAAAGGTAGACGCTTTCTAATGGTACCTTTCTTCTGGACGACGCGATGATGAATGAATCTTGCAGCGATCGATTTAGGAAAAGAAGCAGCATAATATTCCGATCTCCAAACCCAAGCCAACATTTTTGCTTCTCAGTCTCCCAACAGTGCAAAGGAGCTAACGAGAGTGGTAAATGGAAAGTTCGTGAACCCTACCTACTCCTCTAAACCAAATGGATATTTTCCTCGTCTTAACGAAATTACAAGTGGACGACAAAAAAAAAAAAAAAAACACTAAAACAAATGTTTCATTTCTTGAAATCATGAAAATACAACTTACTTCAATACGTGCATTGGAAGATCAGAGGAAGGCCTTTTCGTGTGGTTTGACACACAAGTAACCTAAAACCATTCATATGCTTTTATCAGGTTTTTTTTTTTTTTTTTTTTTTAAGTTAATTAGATGCAACAATCAATCTCTCTGTAATTCGATGTTCAAAAGCAACTGAAGCAGTACATGTAAAAAGGATTTTGGATTGAATACAAATTTTAAATTCTTTTTAAAAATTAAAAAACCTGATAAAAGCATATGGCGAGTCAATGGATCTCCAATGAGTAGGCCAGTAATAGATCAGAAGACTTTATTTCAGTAACTAAATAGTTTAAGAGTAGAGCCAAACTCTTGGAGGCAATCTCAAAGACATTCTCAGACAATCATCCATTTGCTGACATTATCATCGTAGCGCTTCCACCTCGAAAAGGCAGATACCATACGAGAGGCAACCTAGATTCAGACCAAAGAAAGTCGTTTCTTGTCACGATGGTTATGAAGGTAAGTTAAGTGCAAAGACACAAAGTAGTTAATTTGGAAGTTAACCTGAGGATTCAATTGTCTAACTGGACAACAATATCGCCCAAGAACTTGTATCCTGATCCATCTTTGGCATGGAAATTCACTGGTGAACCGCAGTAAAGCTGAATGATCATTTTCTACTCCATCTGTTTTTTATTATAAGATGTTTAAGAGATTTTTTTTTATTTCATAATATAAAATGTATTAAGATTTTTATGTACTTTTTACTTTATTGAAAACTGTGTACCCAATAGTATTATGCATTATTTTTTTTGATTGGTTGAATTATTTATATTTAATAATTTTTTTGATAGAAAAGTTTTTTCTTAAACTTTGTGTTTTAACCTAAAACATCTTAGAATCAGAAACAGAGGGAGTATAATATATCCACTAAACCGAGTCATTTGGAAGAAAAAGAACTGATATATCTTACATGTTGTGCTAGCTAACATGTTTATTTTATTTTCAATTTTGAATAGGGTAGTGGTAGTGAGATGGGTATATCTTTAAATATGCCACACTCTCAAACGATTTGTATATAAGCCCAGGAGCTTTTAAATGAATTCGTAATCTTAGATATCTCAACATCTACAAGAGAAGTTCTAGTAGAAATGATAGAGTACATGTACCAGAGGACATGAATTTCCCATCTCGACTACGGTTACTACATTAGGAAGAATATCCCGGAAAGCGTCTTCCTCCTACATTTAGGCCGGAATATCTTGTGGAACTCAATTTGAAAAGGAACAAGCTTGAGAAACTTTGAGAAGGGATCCAAGTTAGAATACATATTTGCTTTATTGGTTTTGTTTTAATAGATTTATAAATCTGTAGAAAGAATTTCTTATGGATTTAAAAATAACAAGGTAACCTTGAATATGATTTGAGGTTTTGTATTTTTAACCTTGAATGACTTGTAATTGTTACAACTAATGCAACATTAAATAATAACATCGAATTTCAACTCGGTTTTAGTAATCAATGTAACACATGATTTTGACCAGGATTTCTAGATCAACAATCCAAATAACACATACTCTCTTGCTAGTATTTTCAAATGAGTTACATACATCTAATTCTAACCTTGATGAATGTACTTTGGTCTCATCATGTGTTGATGTTCTTTCCTTTGTTGTGGTTATTTACTTCCGATATCAAAGATGTAGATATTGAGAAACTTCCCGACTGGATCACTCACCGAGCTATTGGAAAATTTTTGACCCTCCCTTCAAGGACCCACCAATTCAGGCTTTGCGTCATAGTTTCCCCTAAACAGGGGATGAAAGGATATGCCGACTTATTGTGGCGTGTAAGCATCAACGGTTTAAACAGTAAGGAAATAACGCTTCTTCCTCCGTATATCGCCGTGATTAAAACCGAACATCTACTTATATTACCAATCAAACTGGAGTGTGAGTTATTAGTGGAATTCAGCACCACATCCAAGGACATCGACATTCTCGAGTGCGGTATCCAGATCTTCACGGACGAAATCAGCAGCAGGCGACGATGAAAGCCTCTCCGAAGGGACCAGTGAGTTTGATGAACCCAAAGTATAGCGTCTCAAGACCTGACAAGGTATCGCTCTCATTTGGTCCTTTATTTTCCCTTTGAGTTTGGTTCAGATGTTCCTTTCTAGTATATATAACTTATGAATAAACACACTACGACACTATTTACCAGTAGGATGGACTAATAAATCTCTCGTTTCATGCTTCTTACATGTCAAAGATAAAGAATGCTCCAGGGCTAAACTGGAGTCAACGTTAAATCCTCCTCATCGTTTCGCAGGCTTCCATCTATGAACTATGGAGGCCAAAAAACTCTAGAATTCACTCTCTACCAGAAGACATCGTATCCGAATATGGATCCATCATAAAGCTTCACCGCTTGAAATTCCGATGCAATCAGCTCTCTAGCTCGCTTCTCTCCACTTTTCCTCTCCCTGTACTAAAGCCGCCATAAAGAATACAAGGTTCCCAAGTGTTCTAAATATCTCATTTCAACAAGTGTAACAACATTTCTCTGTTTTTCACTCCATAAACATTCAAATGCAAGCTGCTTTCTAACACATATCCATAATCTCTACCTCACTAGTCAATGTTATTGCTTTGGCTAATAATTCCAAGGCAATACATAAATAAAACATATTCAATTATAGGAACCAGAAGAAGAGATTATGCAATACATATCCGACACAGTTTCTTGGGAATAAGATCCCAAGAGACCAAAATGGGAAACAGAAAAGAGTAGTTTTGAAGACAGATAAAACATTCCAAGAAAATCGTTTCAGCATAACTATATATAGTCCTAATCAGCCGCTACTTACTCCAGTCTATATGTTTGCAAAGAGATTAAAAAGACAAGTGACATTGAAATAAATGTATTGCCTCCAGACAACATATCCCATTTCCAAAGTACTTGATAAATAAACATGAGAATTCTTTCAACAAGTCTCATGAATTTGTGGAAACATCGACATGGAGATAGATCCAGTAAAAGAAATCATGTCATTGGAGTTCTCCAAATCTACAAATATTTCATTCATCCTGCACAAAGCAAACACACCAAATCAGAGGGTTAATATGGAATCTGTAGCTTAAATTTGACTTGGACATTCTGTTGCAGCCAAAGGCCTGTATAATTCTGTTGACATTCTTCTCCTAAACCCAAAAGGAAAGTACATAGAAAAGAGTCAGAGGACATACCATACTCTTGTGCAGATCCTCCAGTGTTGCCACTGCCTTTGTTAGTTCCTCCTTACTCCATAAACTGGCCAGCGTACGGTAGAAAATATATGTATCGGGACACACACCACTAGAAATCATCTCCTGTAAAATGTCTAGGGCGCCATTAAGATCACCCACTAGACAAAACCCATGAATCAAAATGCTGAAAGTAACTGTGTTAGCAACAATTCCTCTTAGATGCATCTGGCGGAAAAGCTCCATTCCATCATCAACCCTTTTAGCCTTGCAGTAGCCATCAATGAGTGTACTAAAAGTCACTACGTTCGGAGAGCAGCCCTTGGTAGCCATCAAATCAAACATCTGTTTGGCCTCATCTAGGCGGTTCTGCTTGCAGAATCCATCGATCATTGAAGTATAGGTGACAGTGGAGGGGAGTATACCCCTACGGAGCATCTCCTCGTATAATTCTTCAGCCTTAAAGAACTTCCCTTCTTTGACATAAGCATTGATCAGTGCACTGAAAGTTACAACATCAGGGTCGATTCCCCTTCCGATCATTTCATGTAAGAGTCGCTCGGCATCATTCCATTTACCACGGTTACAGAAATCATCAATTAGACAATTGTAGGTGACCACATCAGGAGAAATTCCTTTCTCTTGCATTTCCTCTAAAAGATTTAGAGCATCGCTATGACGTCCATCTTTGCAATATGTTTTAATCGAAATTGTAGGTGACCACATTAGGGCTGATTAATCGAAATAAATCGTCTAATGGATTTAAATAGTGTGAAATGTTGATTTTTTTATAGAATCATCATGGATGAGAAAATAAATAAATAAATTAGAAACTAATCATATGATAATTAGGGGTGAGTAATCGAAATAAATCGTCCAATGGATTTAAATAGTGCGAAATGTTGATATATCCGTAATAAAATTGAAAATGGCATTCTATATCAGTAAATCTCTTACTTGTTATATGTTTGTTTGGCGCCATCGGAGACTGCGGTTGCGAAGTGACGAGAGCCACCGATTTGTTTTCCGGTTGAGTGCAATTGACTCTTTGAACCAAAAACAAAAGAAGCATTTTCACAAAAATAAATAAATTCAAGCAAACAGTTTATCTACACTACAAATTTGAATAGACAAGAATTAGTTTAAACTTACGGTGATTCTGAAAGCCATCTAGGTAAAAATCTACTATTGGTATGGAGTTAAGGAAAAAACTTGAGATCAATGATGGTTATATATGTACACGGTGGGGATGAGACTATTTAGGATCTTTGTAACTTAAAATGAAGAAAAATTCAAAGTCGCATCTTATATTTAGGCATACAGAAATGAAATCTCAACCATCAAACTTGATTTTTTTTTTAAAAGAAGAAATATGTACCAAAGGCCAATAATATTTAACCTCACAAAAAGAGAGAGAAGAATTTGCCTCCTCTCGATTAGAATTTTATCGTGAGAAAAATTTGGATTTACTAATTCCTTTTGTTTGTTAATTTTTTATATGTGGCCTTTGTGACAACTTGGACCTACAACATTTTGTTAAGTGGTCTTTGTGACAATTTGGAGGTAGAGCAAGCTTTACTGATATTCAAAGATATGCAAAAGAGTGAAATGAATCTTGGTATTATAACATATAATATCCACTACAAGAAAACTGTGTTTTAGCGTCGAAATTTAGCGTCGAATCTATTCCGACGCTATTTTAGCGTCGATTTAGCGTCGACAACACAATTCGACGCTAAATCGACGCTAATTAGGGACGAAACATTTCGAAGCTAAATCGACGCTATATCGCGTTGATTTAGCATCGATTTAGCATCGTAAATCTAATTTCGACGCTAAATCGACGCTAAAATTAGCGTCAATTTAGCGTCGACCGCATAGCGTCGAATATAGCGTCGAATATTGCGTCGAATTTGGTAGGTAGATGACACATTTAACACAAGTTCACCTACTTATTTAGTGTCGTTTAGAAACGACACAAAAACGACGTGAATTCGATGCAAAATCGACGCAAAGGAATTCGATGCTAGTTCGATGCTAATATTCGATGCAATCGATGCAAAATCGATGCTAAAATCTCTTATATATACCCACCTACCACCACCGTAAGGAATCAGTTCAGTATTTCAAAAGAAAAAACAAAATTTCAAATCCGGAAAAAAAAAACTTTTGTCCCTAATTTTTTTTGTTAAATGGGCGATATATACGAACTAAGACGCTGGATGTATCGATGTAAAGATGACAATGAAGGCCTTTCTGAAGAGTTCCTCAATGGCCTTGAAATTTTCATGGCTCAAGCGAGTAGTGTGCCTACAATTTAACGGACCAGAGTGATGGTGTGCCCGTGCGGAAGTGCAAAAATTCGCAGCCACAGACAATTGATACAGTTGGTACGCATTTATTTTACTAGAGGGTTTACACCTGAGTATTACGCTTGGTTTTATCATGGAGAGGGATATGAAGATGAAACTTCGGGTAATACTAGTTACCAACCTATGGATCAGGGTCAGGGTTATTCGAATGAACAATATGATGGGCATCAATTTGTTATAGAAAACAATGATCATAATGTCGGGTTAGAGCATAATAGGTTTGAAGAAATGGTAACCGATGCATTTCCTGGAGTTGTGTGTACTCCTGATGTTGCTGAGGAACCCAATTTAGATGCAAAATTTTTTTATGATATACTTGATTCTGCAAAACAACCAATCTATGAAGGTTGTAGGGAAGGTCTATCTAAATTATCGTTGGCATCTAGGATGATGACAATAAAGTCTGATCATAATCAATCTGAGAGTTGCATGGATGACTGGGCATCTCTTCTAAAAGAATATTTGCAATAGGGTAATCAAGCTGCTGAGTCATATTACGACATACAAAAACTAGTCTCTAGTTTAGGATTGCCCTCACAGATGATAGATGTTTACATTGACAATTGCATGATATTTTGGAAAGATGATGAACGTCTGCAGGAATGTCGATTTTGCCACAAACCAAGATTTAAGCCCCAAGGAGCTGGTAGAAAAGTGTCATACCAGAGAATGTGGTACATGCCAATAACCGATAGGCTACAAAGGTTATATCATTCAGAACGCACAGCTGCATCAATGAGGTGGCATGCAGAACATTCAACTACTGAAGGAGAAGTTCATCATCCTTCTGATGCAAAAGCTTGGAAACACTTCAAATCGGTACACTCTAATTTTGCTAAAAAGAAGCGCAATGTTTATCTTGGCCTATGTACAGATGGTTTTACTCCGTTCGGTATGTCTGGCAGGCAATATTCTTTGTGGCCGGTTATATTGATACCTTATAACCTTCCGCCTGATATGTGCATGCAGAGGGAATTTCTATTTTTGAGTATTTTAATCCCTGGCCCAAAGCATCCAAGAAGATCTATTGATGTGTTTTTACAGCCGCTGATTCACAAGTTGAACATGTTGTGGTCTCATGGGGTTCGTACTTTTGATTACTCTAGGAAGAAGAATTTTACCATGCGAGCTGTGCTTATGTGGACGATAAGCGATTTTCCAGCCTATGGAATGTTATCTGGTTGGACAACACATGGTAGGTTATCATGTCCGTATTGCCAAAATGAAACAGATGCATTCCAACTAAAAAATGGTAGAAAATCTTGTTGGTTTGATTGTCACCGGAGGTTTCTCCCTATGAACCATCCGTACCGGGGGAACAGGAGGTTGTTCACAAAGGGCAAACGTGTACGTATCCCCCCAACTCCATATCTTTCAGGAGAACAAATTGAAGGTTAACTTGATTATTGGGGAGCTCAAGACACAGCCAAACATGGTGGTAACTGGCTTAATATTTTGACCAATCTCCCAGATAGATACCTTGAAGAACATAATTGGCATAAGAAGAGCATTTTCTGGGATCTACCGTACTGGAAGGATCATCTATTGCGCCACAATCTTGATGTCATGCACATTGAGAAAAACTTTTTCGATAACATCATGCACACCATCTTAAACGTTCCAGGCAGGTCTAAAGACAACTTGAAGTCTAAACTAGATTTTCCTCTTATATGCTCTAGAGTTGAGTTACATCTCAAGGGAGAAGGGGGACCTCGAGTGCCTAGCTTTAGATTGTCAAGCGAAGGCAAACCAACATTCTTCAACTGGGTTTCCACCGAAGTTAAGTTCTCAGATGGATACGTGTCAAAACTCTCTAAGTCTGTGGAGCAAGGGAAAAAATTTTCTGGTATGAAGAGTCATGATTGTCATGTGTTTATGCAGAGATTATTGCCTTTCGCCTTTGCAGAACTTTTGCCAATGAACGTGCATGAAGCACTTGCAGGTATATTTTGTATGACGATATTTAAATATGGAAACAAATTATGTGTCGAAAATAACATTTGTGTTTTGGTTAATATTGGATTTTGGGTTTAGGAGTTGGAGTATTTTTTCGAGATCTGTGTGTGCGAACTCTGACTCAGGATGAAATTCAACAACTAAACAATAACATCCCAATATTGATGTGCAACTTAGAGAAGATATTCCCTCCATCTTTCTTTGATGTGATGGAGCATCTTCCTGTCCATCTTCCTCACGAAGCCGATTTAGGAGGCCCCGTTCAATTTCGTTGGATGTATCCTTTCGAGAGATTCATGAAACACTTAAAAGTAAAGGCTAAAAATCTAGCTAGGGTTGAGGGATCAATTATTGCGGGCAGTTTAACCGAAGAAACCTCTCATTTCAGCTCATATTACTTCCCTCCAACTGTCCGGACACGAAAAAGAGCTCCACGTAGGTACGACGATGGTGGCATCGCACAAACATATCCAGTTTCAGATGTCCCAGATATATTTTGTGCAGTTGGTAGGCAGGCAGGAATCATAAGAGAAGAAGACTGGTCCTCGTTCGAAGACTACAATTGTGCACACACATATATTCTCTTACAATGCGACGAAGTTAGCCCATTTTTAAGGTATATATTATAATTCCCAAGTATGGATTGAGGTCAAAAGAGTTGTTTTCGTACTTATATATGCTATGAAACATATATAACAAACGCATTGGTTATAACCATATTTTTTATTAGTGAATTCATTCGCCAAGTTAACGAGGCTTTCCCAAATGCATCCGCCGATGAGATTGAAAAACGTAAAGATATACACTTTGCTAAATAGTTGAGGACTCAGGTATATAAGTTAAACACAAGATTATATATATATATATATATCTAGTTTCCATAAAAACCTATATGTACACTTTGTGTATATACTACTATATTTACAATGTGTATTCTGTATCTGCCAGGTTGATTATGCAGACATGTCATACCCTGTATGGTTTAGAGAGTTGATCCAAGGTCCGTTGGGGAAAGTCACGTCATCTCCAATGTATTTTACACGAGGTTATGTGTTTCATACGTTCGAACGTGGCAAAAATAGAGCAACTGCGAACTATGGTGTGGTAGTTCGAGCCAGGGACACGGATTTTTATGGCATTATCCAAGACATTATTCAAGTGCAATTCCCTGGTTTGGTTAACTTAAAGTGCACCCTTTTCAAATGCGAATGGTTTGATCTAGTTGTCGGGCGAGGGGTTCGTGTAGGAAAGTTTGGTGTTATCGATGTTAATGGATCGCGTTCTTATGCAAAGTATGATCCATTTGTCCTTGCATCACAAGCGGATCAAGTATGTTTCATTCCATATCCACGTGTCAGAAAAACAGGGATTCCATGGTTATCTATGCTTAAAATAGCACCTAGAGGAATGATAGTTCAATCAAACGACGCTCCTATGCAAAATGAAACGGCCGTGGATCTAACAACTCCAGAAGCAGATATAGACAACATCATTCTTATAGATCCGGAAAATCGAGAAGTTGAAATACTTCCGGATGCTAACGATGCAGAAAATCCCGAAGACGAGTTCGCAAACGAGAGTGGAGAAAGTACCAATGAGGATGACGACAACTCAAATGACGATTCAGAGTGAATCATATATGGCTGTTTTTATTTCATTTGTATTTATTTTTGGAACTATGCAGTAACATGTGCCGATTTGCCTATTAGGCTACGAGGCTTTCCCGATTTGCCCATTACATATTTGCCAATTAGCAATTTCTGTTCGTTTTTAACATTCAGTAATATTAAAAATTAGTTTATTTTTGTTAATGGTATTTTACTTATTCGAATGGAAGAACATTACACATAAAATATTACATTAATTAGAAAATATGAAATATTACAGATAACAACATTATTATAAACTCGTATTATGGATACTAGGAAAATATTAAACATTAAAGCAACATAAAGCCTTAATTAAGTTTATTCTTAACCATTGACGGGTCGGATGTTTATTTATCATCTGATTCTGGAACTGTTTCATTTTCGTACCCAGTAGTTCCTTCATCTTCCTCTTTCATAGTAGATACTTCGGTTGGTTCGTATTCGGCAATCATCGAATTAGCACCAATTATCTGTTTGGAAAAGGAATTCGGTTTATTATTATCAGAAATATTTAGAAAGTTATGCAAAATCTACCTTAACAATGTTCCGCTCTGTGATGTTGAGGTATTTAGAGTTTCTGTTAAAACGGCATATGGTAACATTCTGTAGAATGACCACCGCACCTACAACAGTGGCGAGTTTGTACTTGTCATTTTTGAAGATGTTCTGGTGCATGGTTCCCTCGATTTTTCCTGTCGGATCCTTTAAGGTTACTAGCATATCTTCTTCCCCGTTGGGGGTCACACTGGAGAGCATAGGCACAATCTAAAAATGAGATACAATTTAGTTGTGAGATAAATTGTATCTATAAATGGATATAATATTTATCGACAACGTAAACCTTTTTCACTTTCACAAATAGTGACTTTCACAAATGGTGTGCTCCTGTGGTTATAAGAACCTACATTTATGAATGATAGAGTTAGTATTTTTCATCTTCAATCATTATTATAATGGTAAAAACGTTATATATATATATATATATATATATATATATATACGTACCTTCACAGATTAAGTAATCGATAGTAGAAGTCCACCGAGGACTACTAAAATCCTGGTCGCCCTGTTGTGGCTCAATGATGACCTCACGAATGAAATCTTGTGTTGGCCGTGTCTGAGAACTTTCACCTCGCAACACCTTCGCATCGTGCGACCTCTTGCAAAACAGTCATCGCCGTATAAGTTGGCCAGGTCCCGGTATTACGGGCTTTTCGTGTTGGGATCGTTCAGTTGGTTGGAGGGACATTGTCGGTCCAGCATCAATAACATTTAAGTCATCGTATGGAGGGCTTGAAGGAACAAGAGTTGTGTTTGGAGGGTTTTGAACGGAGGCTCGGTTTTGCATATAGTAATTCCATAGATCTCTGTTTGCCATTTCGAAATTGAATATTTGTGTGTTATGCTTTTGTGTTGAATTACTCTGACTTATATAGGCAAAATAAAGAGATATTTTAAGCTTAACGTGTCGATTTAGCGTCGAATATTGCGTCGAATTTGGTAGGTACATGACACATTTAACACGGGTTCACCTACTTATTTAGCGTCGTTTAGAAACGACACAAAAACGACTCGAATTCGATGCAATATCGACGCAAACGAATTCGATGCTACTGCGATGCTAACATTCGATGCAAAATCGATGCTAAAATCTCCACTTAAATCTTTTACAGATACAAAAATTATATGACAATTCATTTAAACAAATCCGATTTGACAACTCATTTAAACATATCTTCTACTATAAATACATATGATGGAGTGTATACCTTCTATACCTATCAATAACACACATAATGTCTTCTAGCTCTCCTAAGGAAGACTCTAAATCAACAAACGTAGGAAATTTTTTTGATATTCCAAAATACTCGTGGGAAACCGAAACTCAATGCGACGAATTCACTCAAGAGATACCCACTTACTCGTGGGAATTTGATACGTGGTCACCAACCCATAATGAAGATTCTACATCAACAATAGTGCCGGACAGCCAGTGCTTGCCAAACATCCAACACATTCCTAAATTCTCGTGGGAAACTGAATCTCAGTGCGACGAATATACTAAAGAGATACCCACCTACTCGTGGGAAGCTGATTCATGCTCTCCTCCCAATGTTGTGAGTCCCAAATTTGAAGATGGTATCAGTTATTCAAAACACAAATATGATAAGCAACCATAATGTCATGACCAGAAGCGGGTTCTCGACGAAGTTTTGTATAGGCAACTCGAAGACGGACAACCATCTCAATTGATTGAAAAGTCAGATACTTACGGTGGAAGTACTTCAAATGAATGTAAGGATCACTACTACGATTATGAATTTGCCCAAAGCCCAGAAATCTCAAACTTAAATCTAGATGTTGATGCAATCAAAAGGGAATTTTGCGATGGGTTTTTAGATTATCCATCAAAGAAACGAAAGGGAAAGAAAAGTTTCTGGTTCTAACCGTTGTTTGGAGTGGATACATACATACATACATATATGTATGTATACATATATGTTTTAAAAATTAGTAGTCTATTATGTACTTGTACCATAACCGTTGTATGTTTAATTTTTTCAAGTCTGTAATGTATAGTACCTGTGAAAGAAGTCGTTTTAAAAATTATGTTGCATTATTTGTAATGTTTTATTGGAGTTGCATAATAAAAATATATCTCGTTGTATGATTGTTATCGACACTAATTGATTCATGTTAGATTGTTATTGAATTGTTGTGATTATTATCGTTATATGTTGTACACCTTAAATGAAAAATTAGTCTGATTTAGCGTCGGATTAGCATCGAATCACTTAAATTTGACGCTAATTCGACGCTAATATCACAAAATTATCGTCGAATTAGCGTTGAATTCAAGTAATTCGATGCTAATTCGACGCTAACATCAAACTAATTTTTCATTTAGGGTTTAGGGTGTAAACAATAAAATCTTTAACGTCTACGATTCAGACTGAAGCTACAATGTTATCTATATTCAAAGATTTACTTGCCAACTAATTAGTATGTTTATGTGATGCGATATTACAAATGCATGTAAGGACTGCTATTTGAAAAAACCATATAGGTTTATATATAACTTCATAACCCTTTATGAACCAATTATGTAATTTCAAATTTCAAACTTTTAAATTATTCTATTATATGAAAGACTGAAAAGGATAAGATAGTTTTCGTACCAGTGGCGGATACCTTAAACCCTAAACCCTAAATGAAAATAAGTTTAATTTAGCGTCGATTTAGCATCGAATTAGCACCGATTCGACGCTAATTCGACGCTATCTGAACAAATTTTACGTTTGGGGTTTAGGGCTTAGGGTATGAAACGGAAAAAATTAATTTGATCCGACGCAAATTCGACGCTATATTGAATTAATTTTATTTAATCAATGGCGGTTAACCGGGAAAATTCAAAAAAAAAATTTAAACCAATGGCGGTAAACCGAATTAATTTGGATTTAGCGTCGAATTAGCGTCAAATTGACCAACAATTCGACGCTAATTCGACGCAAACTCCAAATTAATTCGGATCTTAATGAAGTGTGCGTGGGAAAAAAAATATAATTAAATGCGGAGACCGAAGTCTTCTTCTCCAGTATCTGTAAAATCCTCTCCTCTCACTCTCTCCATCTCCGACCACCGCCGTTCTCTCTCTCTCAAGCCACCGCCGGTCTCTCTCTCCCGCACCTCTCTCTCTCTCTCCCACTCTCCGGCGCCTCTCTCTCCCTCTCCTCTCCCTCTCCCTCTCCTCTCCGCCGCCGCATCTCCTTCCTTCCGCCGCCGCCGCTCCTTCCTTCCGCCGCCGTCCCTTCTCCTCCTCCGCATCTCTGTCCGCCGTCAGCCACCGCCGGAAAACAAATGGTAATATATATATATTTTTTTATTTTTTTTAATTTTTTTTTATATATCTTTGCAATTAGTTATAAATTAGATGTATATATTAGTTATGGAATTTGAAATAAAATTGATTTTAGAAAATGGTTTTATGAAATATGGTCATATGAAATAGATTTTAGGAAAAATGTAGGAAATAAATTTTAGGAAATGGAATTGAATTTAGATTTTATAAGTTATGGAATTAAATTTAGATTTGATAAGTTATAGATTTGAATTTTGATTTTATGAAATTTATTTATGTAAAGTCAAATAAAACAATTTTATGACTTTATTGAATTTATAATATTTATTTAAAATTAAAACCGAATTTAAAAGTTATTTTTCATAAATGTTAAATTTATTTTGAAAATATATAATTATTTTTTAAATATAAAATATAAAATTTTTCCCAACATTATTTCAGCACTATAAAATTATTTCCTAAATTTTAAATTTATATTGTACATTTTTAAAGTTAATAAATATGTAGTAAATAGAATTTAGTATATTTGGTATGAAATAGATTTTAGGAAAAATTTAGGAAATAAATTTTAGAAAATGAAATTGATTTTAGATTTGATAAGTTATGGAATTGAATATAGATGTGCTAATTTATAGATTTGAATTTAGATTTAATGAAATATATTTATGGAAAGTCAAATAAAACTAATTAAGGAGTTTTTTGGATGTTAAAATAATTTTATTAAAGGAACAATGAATTTACAAGTTAATTTAAGATAATTTAAAATAATTTCATATATGTTAAATTTATTTCAAAAATATTATATTATTTCCTAAATTTTAAATTTATATTTTACATTTTTAAATTTAATAAATTTGTTTTATTTTATAGGGTGATCGACGTCATCCTCCTTCATACGGCGAGTTATTTGGCGATGAAGGTTCGATTCCCGGATCCCCTGGTCGTCGCGGATCCGGATCAGCATCGGGTTAGGGTTCGCAGGCTGCGAACTATCGTCCACGAGCTCCGTCACACGCTCCGCTCCGAGCTCCGCCACAAGCTCTGCCACCGCCTCATCCAGAGCTAGAAGAAGGCGAAGATGATCAGCCCGATGACCACAATGAGCCTCCTCCACCGCCAAATGCGCCTCTTATGATGCGGATTTTTGAGCTTCTCCGCCAACCTGGACGTGAGACACGGCTTAGGATTATCCATCCGTTGAGGCCTCGTGGTACATTATGGTATGTTTTAATTTTTTTTCAGTATTACTAATTAAATTTGTTTTCTGTAATTAAAAATTAATTACAGGTTATAATTAAATTATTAACATTCTGTTATTTTGTTTAATAGGTTTACGGATAACAAGGTTGCGCGTTCGGTCACCAATGCAATCAAGGCCCACTTCTCTATGGTGCATCCTAATTGGAGCATGACGCCGCAAAATGTTCGAGATATTTGGTTCGAGTCATGGGCGGTAAGTCATTTTATATTATTTAATTTTATTTATTAAATTATTCGATTATAAATATATTCATAACATTATTTGTATTTTTGTAGCAAGGGCGGCATTGGGAGGAAGCTCATACTTTCGAAGTGCGAGCGGCGTTCGAGAGGAAGGCCCTAAAGCGTCTCAACGGTTACGTCGGGAACTTGAAGAAAGCGTGGGGCAAGAAAGGCGATGAGGCGAAGCCGCTCGCGATGGATCCCGATGTTTGGTTGGGTCTAGTAAAGTATTGGGAGGATCCTAAAATGGTGGTTAAATCGGGGAAGTGTTCAGCATCCCGTCTCACGCCGGTGGCCGAAGGAGATGGACTTTCAAAGAATACAGCGGGTCAATCATCATACGCCACAATACGACTGGATATGGTAATTTTTGTATTAAATAAATTTGTTTAATTATTTATATTTTCAATATTTATTTATTATATATTTTATTTTTATCTTTGTTTATTTTTGTTTAACAGGCTGATGGCGGTGATCTTCCTCCGATGGTTAAAGTGATGGAGAAAACTCATCGGAAGAAGGATGGGACGTTTGTTACCGCTCAAGCGGAACAAACATTCAACGCGTACAACGCACGACTGCAAGAGTTTGATGAGTCTGTCCAGTCTACGATGAGTCTCGAAGATTTCGATAGACTTTACGACGAGGTAATTTATTACGTTTTTATTTTGTATTATAACTTATTTTTAATTATTATTTTATTGTATAACACTTTTATTTTTTAGGTTGCACCGAAGAAGAAAGGACGAACGATGGGTGTTGGATCCATCAAAGATGTCCCGGCAGCTTGTTCGTTTTCTCAATATTCTTACTCTCCGGGTTCGTCTCAGCCGCGTGTGACCGCTGAGTTGCAAGCTGCTAAAGCTCAGATTGCGCAGCTAAAGACCCATGTCGGGTCATTGACCAGTCTCTTTGACATCATTGCAGTGGATCATCCGGCATTAGCCAATGCCTTGCAAGGAATGCCGCGTCCTCCACCGCGTCCTCCACCTCCCGATGCAACGCAATTCCACCAAGAGTTCGAAGATATCGTGAACCTATGGACCCAACAACAGCCGTAGGAGTAGCATTTTAATTTTATTTGTAACGGATAATTATATTTTGTATCGGATCATTTTAAATTTTTATTATAATTATAATTTTTAATTAATAATATTTTTTGAATAATAATTTTTTAAAAAAAATGTTACCAATGAACGCTAAATCGATGCTAAATTAGCGTCGACACCTGATACGTTCGACGCTAATTCGACGCTAATATAGCATCGATTTAGTATCGATTTACCATCGAGACGTTTCGACGCTAATTCGACGCTAAAGTCATGTCGAAATAGCGTCGAAATATTGTGTCGGATTAGCATCGAACATCCGACGCAAAATTAGGGTTCTATTAGCGTCAAAGTTCATTTCGACGCTACAATAGCGTCGAAAATGAATTAGCGTCGACGATTAGGCGTCGAAATGTTTTCGACGCTAAAATGTTTTAGCGTCGAAATAGCGTCGAAATATGATGACGCTAAATCGGTGTTTTCTTGTAGTGATCGCTATTCAAGGGATGTGCAATATTGATAAGGTGAAAAAAGCTTGGGGTCAATTTTGTAGCATCCGCCTCAAAGGAGTGAAGCCTGATGCTATAACATACCATGCAATGATCTCAGGTTTGCGTGGGAAAGGCCTACAAATGGATGCATTGTATGTAAAAATGAAAGAAGATGGCTTCTACTTCGTTAATGATGACAGGCAAATGAGGAATTCTTAACGTACGGTATCTAAGCTAACTAGCTAAGTTATCAAAGAAACTATAAGCTGCGGCTATGATCACTCATCAAGCTTATCAAGACAAGGCTTTTTCTCTAAAGTTGGAATTTCATAGGTTTCAAAAAAAAAAAAAAAAAATTATTTAGCAACACAGTCACTTACAAGACTCTTATTCAAAGGTTTTTCAAACGGGTCGTTGTAGTTTTGGTCAAAAAAAATTCCAGTTAGATGAATTTTTATGGCCTACCTCCTTATATTTATACAACAACATTTTGCTAAGTGATTTTTGTGACAATTGGGAGTAGGTGAGTAGACAATTAAAACGTATTATTTCGTATAGCATCGCCATTCAAGAGATTTGCAATGTCGAGAAGGTGAAACCAGATCACGATTATTATGTAGTGTCTGTCTCAAAGGATTAATAGGTTATATTTTATAATTATTATATCTCATATAAAATAAAACAATGTGAGATGGTAAATCGGATTTTATTGTAGATATTATGAGCAAGAAAACAAATACATACTAGGAACGAAACAATCATAATTTGCTCTTTTTAATTTAGGCAATATATATTTATTATGGCTTTAGTTCTTCTTGTTACAAATCCCCGAACAGTTTCGCATGCATGAGTCTAACTTCTCCGTATCATCTGTTCTCATCGCAAATACCAAAAAAATAAATAATAGTTAGATATTCAGTTTTTTGTGACTCAAATTATAATCTATATTTTTAAATCCACAAGCCCAACTTGTACATGTTTGTACCATATTATCAATGGTTTGTTATACTGAATCATATACCCAAAACATTTGAAACTTTTCTACTATTAACAAAACCATTTGCAAAGGATTAAGCTAAACTTATAAACTTAGATTAATCCTTAGATAAATGCTATTTATTAAAGAAAAATAAGTAAAATAAATATGTGATAACTTTAACTTACTTAAGTCTTTTCCAAAGTCAAAGCAATGTTGAAAGGAACAACCAAACATGCAAAAGAAAAAGTTTCCCTTTGAGTGTGGTGAAGGAGAAGGAGAATTTGGAGTAGGAACAGAACTATCATCTTATGAAGGGGAAAGAGAAGGAGATTTTGGATGATGATGACGATGATGATGATGATGGTGATGATGATGATGATCTGATGAAGGAGAAGGAGAAGGAGATTTTGGATTTTTATGATGAAAATCTGATGAAAGAGAAAAAGTATCTGGAGTAAGATCAAAATTGAAATCATCTGATGGAAGAGAAGGAGAAGGAGATTTTGGATGATGATGATGATGATGATGATGATGATGATGATGGTGATGATGATGATGATGGAGAAGGAGAAGGAGATTTTGGAGTTTTATGATGATAATCTGATGAAAGAGAAAAAGAATTTTGAGTGAGATCAAAATTCAAATCATCTGATTGAGGAGAAGGAGAAGGAGATTTTGGATGATGATGACGACGATGATGATGATGATGATGATGATGGTGATGATGATCATCATCATCTGATGAAGGAGAAGGAGAAAGAGAAGGAGATTATTTTGGAGCATGATGATGATGATGATGATGATGATGGTGATGAAAATCTGAAAAAATATTTGCATGAACCAAAATGTTCTCCATTCCCATCACTACTATCATCACCATCATTAACATGGCCACACTTTTTGTGTTCATCATTAATTTTCTTTTCTTTTTACAAAGAGTATTTTGAAAAAGAGTTGATGAAGTTTTTGTTGTGAATGTTGATGTTTGAGTGCTTAGTTATGTGTGTGTATATATAGGAGGATGTGTGTAAGTTTGTGTTATAGGTGATATAGAGTTATTATGTTGAAATGTCAAAGAATGGTAAAACATTAAGGTCCTACTCCAAGAGTAGAATAATATATTCTCATACTTAATAGTAAGATAGT
The DNA here is from genome assembly GCA_963576765.1 of Draba incana. NCBI lineage: Eukaryota > Viridiplantae > Streptophyta > Magnoliopsida > Brassicales > Brassicaceae > Draba > Draba incana. The sequence continues at coordinate 1,942,021 of OY755215.1, forward strand.
AAAATACATATATATATAGATAAATACATATATGTATAAAATTTATAAATTTTAAAAAATGAAAATAAAAATAATTCATAAATCTTTAAGGTATTAAATTTTAAAGTCTTATGAACAAAGTTTTATATTATATGTCTTTTTTTAATTAATTTACTTTGAACACAAAATGATAAATTTAAAGTTCTAAAAATTTGTTCGAACTTTGAAAGTTTATCTTCACATAATATGTGTTACGTTGGTGAATTTCTGAATTTATAACAAATCAAGCTCTAATTAATTATTATGATTTTATTGCAAGATAAGTTATTCAATCATATATAAATTAATAACTTAGATATATTTCTCAAAATAGGATGAACTTGAGTTGTTTCATGAACCTAGCATTAAATTCTTTATTTTTCAGTTATTAGGATTTTTATACATTTAAAAAAAAAACCTCTTTAGTTAGTTGTAATCTGATGATTGGAAAGTATTATTATTTTACTGCAAGATAAGTTCTTCAGTCATATTTTCCAAAATATGCAATCATGTGTTTATTATTTATACAGACCTAAAAACTAATCTGAGTTGTTTTATGAACCTAATTAAGTTCTTTGATCTTTAATTTTGCATTCCTAAAAATAGGAAAAACAATAAAAACAATCTTTAATTTATTGTAGTGTGATGATTTGGAAGTATTATGATTTTATTTGTAAGATGAGTTATTCAATCGTGTATTTCTATTTAATTAAAAGTATTCCTCACTAAAAACATAAAGAATTTTTTTTGAGAAATGCTACTTTTCAAAAATTTCATTAAAAATATAATATTTACGTTTGCGTTAATTTCGTTATGTTAGGGATTAGTTTTTAGAATTTAAGATTTGTTAGGAGTCAAGACCTTTTTCTGGTTTAATATTTTTGGATTTAGGGTTTAAAATTTTTTGATTAGTGACACTTTTGAAAGTAGACAACTCATAGAAGCATTTTTGAAATTGACACACCAAAAGTGGTATTTTTGAAATTCTTCCCAAAATATATAGGATCCAATTGTATTCTGAATCTAACATAAATTTTTAATTTTCAATATTTAAGACAATTGAAAAATAAATAATAGTTTAATGCTTTGTTAGTCACCCGGTTTTGAAAATCTTTGGATTTAGATACTATCACTTTAATTTCTCTATTCAAATTAAAATATGGGTTTTAATTGTCCACTCAACTTGATAAGGCTATGAGCCCAGCGTTGTCACGCTTTCTACGCTTCTCAATGGTTTCTGTCATGGGAACAAGATTTCTGAGGCTGTATCTTTAATTGAGCAAATGGTGGTATCTGAGACCGAATTGGTTTATATTGGTTATGTCTATTCTTGTCTTAATTAAACGTCTTTCATATTTGAGCGGGACTTATCTTATAAATAATGTAAAAAACCAAACTGTACCAGAATATTCAGAGAGAAGCGGACAGTGGAAAATGGTAAGATTAGATCTGGACCGTCAAATACCAAAAACACACCGTATGGATGAGAAGGTTTGATAAAATAACCAAATTTCTCAAAACCGATAAATAACCGGTTCTAAATCCAAGAGTAAACATTGAACCGGTTTGTTCATGCTTGTTGAATGATGCCTGAAAATTCGTCGGGAAGTTAGCTCTCTGATTCTCAAGGATTGAGATGTGCAGATTATCTCTGGGATTTCTCGAGAAAATACTTTGTGGTTTCCCGGAAAAAAAAAAGATATCTCCAATGCTTTGCTTTTTCCGGTGACCGGAGTTTGTTCTGAGTCAAGCTAAAGCATTTACGGAGCCAAAGTTAGCACTTTTAGTTTGATTCTTCATTTTGGAGTTTGTTCTAGAAGATAAGGTTTGCGATTGCGAAGAGATTTGTTCATGGGAGTTCTCTGGTGAAAGGTAATCTTGGAAATGCTTCTCCTTCGTTTTCCATTTGTGGTGTCCGTAGGTGGAGACGAGATTTTTCCGGTGCTGGTTATGATTACAGTGAGTCTCGTCGTCCTTTACCTTCGATGTTTGAGTTCAGTAAATTGGTTAGAGCTAGTGATGGTTACAGAGAGAAGCTTAGAAATGGGTTTCTAGATGATATTAAGTTGGATGATGCAATTGATATGTTCAATGAAATGGTAAAGTCTCGTCCTTTACCTTCCGTTGTTGATTTCAATAAGTTATTGAGTGCAATTGCGAAGATGAAGCAGTATGATGTTGTTATCTCTCTGGGTGAGAAGATGCAAATGATGGGAATTGCTCATGATGCCTGCAGCTTGAGTATTTTGATCAACTGTTTTTGCCGCTCTTCTCAGCTCTCTCATGCTTTAGCTGCTCTTGGGAAAATGATGAAACTCGGCTACGATCCCAGCATTGTAACGCTTTCTTCGCTTCTCAATGGATTCTGTCCCGGGGATAGGATTTCGGATGCGGTATCTCTGGTTGATCAAATGGTGGAGATGGGATATAAACCTAATAGAGTCACATTCAACACTCTGATCCATGGACTTTTTCTCCACAACAACACTACAAGAAAACAGCGAGAATCCTACGGAAATATCCGTCGGAAGTCTGTCGGAAACCGCATATTCCGACAGATTTCCGACGGATTTGTCTGTCGTTTCTATCTTGTCGGAAATGGTAATTCTGTCGGAAATCCGTCAAAAATTTCCGACAGATTTCCGACGGCTTTATTTCCGACGGAATTCCGACATCCTGCCGGAGTCCGGCGACACGTCGGAATTCCGTCGGAAATGTCATTGTCGGAAATCTGTCGGTTTTGTTTCCGACTGATTTCCGACGAGTTCCGATTACATGTAAACCGACAACTTTCCGACAGACTTCCGACGTATTTATTTCCGACAAATTTCCGACGGTTTTATTTCCGACAGCTTTCCGACGGATCCATTTCCGACAGATTTCCGACGTATTCGTAGAAATTATTAAAAATTATAATAAATTAAATAATAATTAATTTAATATAAATTTAAAATTTGAATTATTTAAATTAAAATAAAATTAAAAGTAGAAATTAAAATAAAATTAAAAGTAGAAATTAAAATAAAATTAAAAGTAATATTGTTTTACAAAAACGTAGAAAATAAAAATCTAAATGGTGGGCCCCCGCGGAAAATCCGGGTTGCGGCCCAAGTACTGCATCATCCGTTGCATCATCTCCCTGTCCTTGTCCCGCTCGGCTCTCTCCTTCTCCCGCTCGGCTTCTAGGGCGGCTTGTGCATCTCGTATCTGTTGGACCGTCGTCTTCAAACCTTCAATTTCGACGTCCTTTTCCTGCATCTTGGCTCTCAGGTCGGATGTCTCGCTGTAGTAACAAGAAGACCCCGATGATCCTGCATCGTTGGGAAGACCATAAAGCCGCCCTTTGCTCTGCGGAGCAACCTGCGGAACAAATTAAATTGTAAATGAAAAAGACATGAAAACTATTTTAAATTTTACATACCTTTAAGACGAATTCGTTGATGATGTCGTCCGGGCCTTGGGTGAGGGGAGGGGTTCCTTCCACGGATGGCTGAGACAGAATGTACTCCTCTTCCATTCTTTGGACGCTCTCCTGAATCTCCCGAGCTACCTGATCCTGGACGACACCATTCTTGTCGGTGTGTGTTGCTAGCAGAAGTTCCAAGTTGTTGGGATCCTGACCCAACTTCTTAGCCTGCAGTTGTTAGAAATTTATTTGATAATATAAATGTATAAAACAAAAAAAAAATTAAAAATCAAGACGTACATAAAAAACTTACCATATCCCTAGCCTTTGTCTTCTTGCTGGTAGCTCCAAGGTTGTGGGTGGAAGGTCATTTGCTGTTGCGCTGGCTGTTCCGGTTGCTAGAGTGATATGTAGAGCTCTCCTTGGTAGCCTCTAGTTGCCAATAAGCGATGAACCCGTTCCACAAGTCCGGCTTCTCAACCATCTCCTTTGGCACCTCACCGTGTAGCCACTTATCCTTCCACTCGAACACCTTCTTCGAGTAGTGCAGTGCTGCATAAGAGTCGAATTCCCTCCTAACCAGAGCGGTCATGTGTGGGTCCCACCTAAATTCTTGCTGCAAAAACAAAAATTAAATATAAATAATAATAATTTAAATAAAAGTAAAAATTGTGAAAACAGATGACTTACCGCAAATTGGCGAAACCACATTTCTTGATTCTCCAGTGGCATGGCGGTGTACGTCACATAAGGACGGCTGAGCAAAGAGTTTTCCATCTCTTTGAGGGACTTCGAAATCCCGCTGCGAGAATCACCAAACCTACGGGAAAAATGTAACATTAGTCGCAATTAAATTAAATTTGTTAAAAAAAAAACAGAAATGGAACAAAAAACTTACCATCTGTCTCTACCGAGCAGGTCTGGATGGAGTCTAGTCAACCTCTCTCGTCCAGGAAGACCCATGAAGTCCTCGACGCTAATCTGCGACGGTGCTGTGGTGGCTGCTGGTGTCACTGGCGTCTGTAGAGGTGTAGACGACGGTGTAGGTGTAGACGTCGAAGTCGAATGAGCTCTACTCACACGACGACGACGATGTTGGCCGCTGCCAGATGCAGTGGCGAAACCACCGTAATCCCTAGATTTATATGATAATATATTTTAAATATATGAAAAATCTATTTTTTGCAAATAATGGTAAAATTATTAAGAAATTTTAAAGTTATAAAATTTTTAAAAGTTTTAGTAAAACTGTTAAAAAAACCTTATAAAAGTATTTAAATACCGTGTAAAACTGTTTATAAGGTTTTTTGTAAAGTTTTATAATTATAAAAATTATAAAAATTTCGAAATTGGTTAAATATATAATTATAAAAATATAATGGTTTAAAAAAACATTTCTTTAAATTTCCAAAATTCTAAAATTTAAATTACCAAAATTGTAAAATTTAAAATTCTGAGGTGGAATTTAAAATTTAAATTTCCAAAATTCTAAAATTTAAAATTTAAAGTTTTATAAGGTTTTTAAATAGTGTTATAAGGTTTTTGTAAAGTTTTATAAGGTTTTTAAATAGTTTTATAAGGTTTTGTAAACAATCTTATAAACCTTTTAAAAACTTTCCTAAATCTAATTGTTTAAAATTCTTTAAAATATAGATATAAATTCAAAAATTAAGTCATTATCTTCAAATTTACAATTATTTTGATATTCTAAAATTCTTAAGTAATTGTTACATAATTTAAAATTCTAAAATATTAAAATTCTAAAATTTTAAATTAATCGTTATAATTGTTTAAAAATTAGTAAAACATGCTAACAATTTTCTAAAAATTTATGGAAAAAATAAGTTCCTAAATCTAAATTCATAATTTTTCCTAATAATAAATCTAATTTTTCCTAATCATAAATCCTAATTTTCCTAATCATAAATCTAATTTTTCATAACAATTTAAAAACCCTAACAATTTAGTAAAAATACTAACAATTTAGTAACAATTTCATAAAATTTGTAACAATTTCCAAATTTCATAATATAACTTCCCAAACCCTAAATCTAACCCTAATCCTAATCCTAAATCTAGCAAAAATCAATTCACAAACTAATTTATATTAAATCTAACCAAAATCAACATGAAATTTGAGGATACTTACAAATGGGATGGAATTTCCGCCATTTGTACGTAATCCGGCGAAGAAGAGGCGATTTCCGGCGAGGAGGAGGCGATTTCCGGCGAGGAGGAGGAGGCTCGTGGGCGATTTCCGGCGAAGACAAGGCGAGGAGGAGGAGGCTCGTGGGAGATTAGGGCTTGTGGGCGATTTCCGGCGAAGAAACCGGCGTGAATAGACAGATTGGAAGGGCTAGAGGCGGAGGAGGCGATTTGTGAGTTTTTTGAGGGTTGAGGAAGTGTCCTTCGGGGAAGACGAGTGGTCTGGTAATAACCCAGATTTTTTGACGGATTTCACGCAGTTGGAAATCCGTCGTAAATCGAAATAAATTAAATGGGCCGCGTGTTTTGGACCGACTGATTTCGCGGTGTTTATTTTTTATTTTGCGGGTAAAAATTGGCAAATCCGTCGGAAATCTGTCGGAAAATTTAGACATAAGCAAAATCCGACAGATTTCCGACAGATTTGGGGTTTTAGGGTATGGGAAATTTAAAAAATGTTTTTTTGTTGGTTTAGGGTTAAGGAATTTAAGAAATGTTTATTAAATTTAAGCAATGTTTTTTTTGGAAATTAATGAATTAGCATTTTGGAAAAAATTGGTAATTTTTAAACAATATTTAGCATTGTTAACATTTTTTCCAAAATGCTTATTTTGGAAAAATTGTTAGCATTTTGTACATATTTTTACCTGAAATCTCCAATTCCGTCGGAAATCTGTCGGAAAAATATACATTTTTCCGATAGATTTCCGACAGATTTGGTGTTTTAAGCTTGTTTATGATCCGTTTTCGTAGTTACAAGTTAATAGCATGGTTGAAGCAATATTTGGAAGATAAAATACTTGATAATGGTCATTGTTACTTTCAAATTCTAAACATTTAGTATTTTCCGTAAACATCTATTGTTTTGTATATGTAACTGTATGAAACGTTTTTGGTTGAAACATGACAAAATCGCAAAACATGTTCTGTATAACATCGAGAAGGTTATTTACTCAATTATCTTTCACTTTAGTTGTCAGAATTGTATGCCGAGACTTTGTCTTTGATGTCTCGAGTTTTAACCCAAAATAAACTGCAAGTGTACAGACAAGAGCAGTAGTATAAGAGGTATCGAATCCACAGAGACCAAGGTTACACTATGAATTTATAGGTTCTAAAATAAAGCTAAGATCAATTAAATAGTAGGAAATGGTAACGAGCAGGTGCTCAACGCAATAGAGCAGGTGCTTGAATAAAAATCGGATTAAAAACAGATGATAAAAGCACTAAGCCGAGATGATTCTCCGGTGATTTCGGAGACTTAGGTTGAGCATCTATTCAGGGTTTAATTGAACACGGTCTAGAACTCAAACATGAATGTAATATTGCCCCGCTTTCGGCGGTGTATCAATATCTTTGTCTACAACCTAAATACCTAAACTTCCGAGTGGATTTAGTAATGAAGTAAACAAGCCTTAATGCAATGGTTCGATATGTTCACACTCGATGGCAACGATCAATGGCGTTTTGGTTACCACCGAATGCTCATCAATGGTAATTCTAGCAACCTATATCATTTTCGGTGAATAGATTAAACCTAGAGATCATAGACTAAGTGATCAATTTAGCCTAAGCGTTAAGATTTCCTAGAGATGAAGACATAAGATTACCCTATTTGGCTCAACCATCTAAGATCCTAAATCACCATTGAAATCACCCCAACTTAGTTATGAAACTACTCGGACATGGTCAAATCAAATGCAACAATCAATAGATAAGAATTCATAATGGAAAATGGAGAATGAAAGGGGGTTTAGAATTCTTCTCTAGATGATTATGGGATGATGATTCGGAAATGAACAAGAGACTTCAATGGTGGAAGTGATGATTCGGATGATGAAGAACAAATGAAGAACAAATTACTTTTTATTAAAAACGTGAGAAGGAACTCTAAGTCCACTCAATATTTCGTGATACCAGCCTCCTCCTCTGATTCAGAAGTCATTCTTTTAAATACAAGGAAAAGCATTAAAAAACAAAAGATATTTTTTTAAGCAAAAGAAGGAAAGTAAGTAGAAATCCCATTTATGATTAAAATCAATCATCTCCCTAATGAAAAGGGATTGATGTTGACGCATTAACTCCTGGGGATCGTGTGGGCCATCAGATGAACTTGGCGGCCACAGCTTTATTAGGTTTAGGTTCTGGTGTCTTGGTGCGAGCAGGTGCTCGCTCGGACCGAGCAGGTGCTCGGTGGAGTGAAAACTCTTCTTTTTGCTCCAATTCTTCTCCTTTTCTTCATAGAGCTCCAGCAGCTCCAAATTATGCTCCAAAGCATTGTAGGACCTGAAAAGACATCAAAAGGAAACAAAAAGACAAGAAAAACACCACAAAACCATGGGTGAATTAGGCTAAAAACCTAATACATCAACTCCCCCGGACTTGCCTTTTGCTTGTCCGCAAGCAAACCAGAAAAGTTAAATCCGGAGAAGGGGTTTGAAAGTGGGAGCTCAAATCCAAAAGAAGCATCGAAGGATTCAACAACATGTCCTAACAAGAACTAATGCGATGCACAACAAATCTTACTCAAGAAGCTTTCGCCATACTCATCTCTTATCAAAACATTACTCCAAATCCTTAGACTCAAAAGAAATCATGCAATCAACAAAAATTCAACTCTTTAACATTCATTAATGTGTTTGGTGCGGTCTCACAATTGGAAATTGAATCAATACCATTTGGCTAGGTAGAAGAAGGCTTGAAAATGATGTAAAGAGGCGGATCACATTTCTTTTGGTGGTTGACTCTCAAATGCAAGTGTCACATTTAGCAAAAGCAAGAAAGAAAAGAGACAATTGATGCATACAAGGCTAGGAGTCCAAAGTTCTACCCATAATCCCATTGTTGCAATCTTTCATTTCTCTTTTCTCACTACCCAATCGTTTAACCACTAGCCATTTTCGGCTAAACCCTTCAAACTTCCTCTTATCTTTTCTTTAAATTTCCGAATCCTAGGGAATACTCTTTTCTTTGCACTAGCTCTTTCTATCTTAGCATTCTCTAACATATTTTCTTCTCTTTTGATTTTATTCTAAGAGCATGCTAAGCCATCGTTTCCCGTTTCAAACACTTAGAGCTATATATTTTTCTTCTTAATTTCCTTCCCTAGAACTTATTCTTTCTTCTCCTTTTCTTTTCTTTCTTTTCACACTCAACCACAAACCCAAAGATATTCAATAAAGCATTTAACCAATTCGGTTCCATTCCCCACCTAAGACTAGTCTTAGACACAAGAAACTATTCTAGTGGAAACTTTGCCTTGTCGTTTCTAATGCTTGCAAGATTTTGCCAATGCAACACAAAGAAAAAGGCCTCACTCAAAGAACATATGCAAGGGCTTGAACAAAATGGTCGGGTTTAAAAGGTGTGGTATTATCCTCATCTAAAAGATGAACTTAGATCGAGATAGCCATTCAAATCAAGATAAGAGTGGTAAAAATAAGGCAAACATGATTTGAATGTCAAGTGTTTATCCATAGTTATGATCCAAAGTCCAAAAGTGAGAAAAAATTAATCAAGATTAAGTTCAAGTTGATAGAGTTGAATCTAGATCATGCAAGTTTCAAATGAGTTGTGATTTTCAAAGAAATAAGATTCAAGTATGGATGAGCCTCTACTTCATGATTGCTAATGCATCGAAAAAGTTCTAATGAGGGCATATCATGGAATCCTAAGATGAGTCTTTACAAGGAAATTTCATCATTGCTCCCTATGCAAATGCAATCCTAAAATGCTCTAAACTCAATCCTAACATGAAAAAGATAATAAAAATGGTAATGCCATGAGAAACTATATGCATGATTTTTTTTTTTTTTTTTTTTTTTTTTTTTTTTTTTTTTTATGAAGAACAAAAGACTCAAAGCAAAACAAACCAATTAAACATTAATCCACTCCCCCGGACTTAACTTTCACCGTCTCGGTGAAAAAAAATTGCCAAAAGAGTAGATTAAAACAAGTTCAAATAAAAATCAAAATAGAACGAAAATGGTATAAACAATGAAAATAGAAGGGTGAAAGTGGATATCACCTGGAAGTAGCGTTGTCTCCATCGTCATATGTCCTCCTCCTTCGTCGTGCAGGCTGGTCCGAGTCTGAATGTGAGCGAGCAGGTGCTCGCTCTGAACGAGCAGGTGCTCGCTGGGTTTCAGTTTCTGGAACTTGGCAACAGCCTCTGGACAGTGCCTGCATGAGCCTTTGAAGGAGGCTGTTGTTCTTCCTAGTGGATTGGATCATCCACCTCCTGTACTCAACATCGTTAGCATCATCATTAATCGGAGGAAGATCAAACTCACCTTGTGATGGTGTGTCATGGTAAGGAAGAGCAAGGCGAGGAACCGAAGGACCAGCATCCTCGGAGTCAATTGGAGATTGCCCCGATGTGCTTCGACGTGATGTGCTCAGGCGGGAAGCGGAGGAGGGTCGGCTCGGGTTTGGTACCAAGTAGTGCGGAGGAGGGTTAAACGCAAGATCATCAAGGGAAGAGAGTTACGTGATTTCCAAGTTGGGCAGCTCCACATAGCTCGCCCCACCGTTTCCATTGAAGAATTGGTAAGTTGACGGTTTGATGATGATTTTGGAAAGGAGCAGGTGCTCCATATCAATGCGCCTCATCTCCGGGACGTAGGAAGAGTTTGAAAGATCCACCCTTAAACGGCGGAATAGCGGGGTGAGCAAGCTTCCAATACGTTCCGTCCTTGGTCCTTTGTTTGTTGCAGTTGTGTTGTCTTTGATCGCACAAATCATCTCCGCGAAGCGTATACCCAAGTTGGACCGGTATTTCTCAAATTGGCTCGAATCTCCGTCACCTACAATAGGACCACACCCCAACAATAACAACAATAATTCATCGGTGTGAACTTTGTTACCTACGGCTCTTCCAAAGAGCATGTTGCTCAATATCCTTGCCACGATACGGAGTGCGGGGTGGCGAAGGCGGTTTTGGCTCGCCGAGTTTGAGGAGTAGTCACCCGAAGCGATTAGACCCCAAAAGGTCTTGGCTTCTTGGAACCTCTTCGGACTTGATAGCTTCGTGTCCGTCTCATAGAACCCATACGCTATGCAAAAATTGAGCATGGAGATAGCGTACCTCTTTCCTCTAGCAAAGAAAGAGAATGTGGCCTCCTCGAATGAAGGCTTGTCGGGGTTTACATATGAGAGAGTGGCGGTTGCTAGGCATTGCCTAGTGAGATCGGGATAGAGCACATCTTCCTCTAGAGCAAAGGCCATGCAACGAGCATTGTAGAGTATGCTCCTCACTTGTTGTTGAAGACCAAGTTCGACCAATGTTCTATCGCACATGAACCGAGTAGGTTCGAGATGAACTTGGAGGAGTTGGTTGTAGTAGAAGGCGTCGATTTCGTCCCAAGAGTCCGGTGAGGATATTGGAAGTCCGGCTCGGTCAATTTCAAACGGTTCGCCTTCCGGTCTAGGCCATGGAAAGGTGAGTGGAGAAGCGGTTGCGGAGGTAGAGGCCTTACTCTTGCCTTTTTCCTTGTTGGAGAACTTGATTTTTGGAGCCATGGCGAATGAGGAGAGGCGGAGAGAGGTGGTATTACGGAGGTGATGCTGTGGTGAATTTTCCGAGTGAGCAGGTGCTCGGTCATGAGAGAGCTTGAGCAGCGGCGAGGGAGTTGGAGAGATTGAGAGATTGAGAGAGAGGTGAGTAATTTGGGAGTTGGAAGCTTGAGTGATTTTCGGTGAGAGGAAGATGAAGAATGTGAGTGGTCTTGAAGAATGGGAGAGATGGTGATTTAATGGAGAGGAGTTATGGTGATTGTGGCGGTTTCAAGGGAGTGGGGGTATAGTGAGATGGTCGGCAGTTTTGGGGAAGAGGGAGGCAAAAAGGTTTGTCTTTATCTACAAAAAGAGAGAAGATGTTAGTAGGGTATTGGGAAGAAGAAAGAGAAATAAATGGAAAAATTAAAAGAAATGGAAATAAAATTAAAAAGGAAATAAAAATTAAATGGAAAACCCCCTCTTCCTTTTCTTTATCATTCCCCTTTTTTTTTTTTTCTTTTTTTTTTTTGTAGGGCTGGACGAGCAGGTGCTCGGCTAATTTTTACCCTTTTTCGCAGAACATAAGTACTGAAAACACAAGTTGAATGTCAGTAATAAAAGGAATTGAAAATCAAATTATGTACAAGAAACCTTACCGGTGGGTTGCCTCCCACCAAGCGCTTGGTTTAAGTCGTTAGCTCGACTTTGGAACCTTTCTAGGCTCGAGGAGGGTCACTAAAAGTGACGGAATCAACTTCTCCTATGTATGCATCCGCAAGGTATGGCTTGAGACGTTGACCATTAACAACAAAATCACCTCCTTTAGTGTTCCACAACACTACGGCTCCATGTGGTTTCACTTCTTTTATAGTGAACGGACCGGACCATCTCGACTTTAGCTTCCCTGGAAACAACTTAAAACGAGAGTTAAATAATAAGACTTGATCGTTAGGAGCAAAGTTTCGAGGGATAATCTTCTTGTCGTGGTAAGCTTTGGTCCGTTCCTTGTAGATTCGGAAATTGTCGTAGGCGAGATGCCTAATCTCTTCTAACTCATGCAGCTGCATGGATCTCCTCTCGGACGCACTAAGGATGTCATAGTTAAGCCGCTTGACAGCCCATGCCGCTTTGTATTCCAACTCTACCGGTAAATGACATGCCTTCCCATACACCAAATGAAAAGGCGTTGTCCCCAACGGAGTCTTATATGTTGTCCTATATGCCCACAAAGCGTCATCTAGCTTATTTGCCCAATCCTTACGCGTCGTACCGACCGTTTTCTGCAGGATACTCTTTATTTCTCTGTTGGAGACCTCAACTTGTCCACTAGTTTGAGGGTGATAAGGAGAAGCAACCTTATGTGTGACTCCATTCTTTCTTAACAAGTTCTCAAAAACCCTGTTAATGAAATGTGAACCTCCATCACTTATCACAACCCTTGGAATTCCGAATCTAGGGAAAATCACCGTCTTGAGCATCTTAGTAACTACCGCAGCATCACAAGTCAGGCTACCCTGTGCTTCGACCCACTTGGAAACATAGTCAACGGCTACAAGTATGTACTTGTTCGTATAGGAGGAAGGGAACGGTCCCATGAAGTCTATACCCCAGACATCAAAAACCTCTACTTCCAAGATGAAATTTTGAGGCATCTCATTGCGCTTACTGATGTTCCCTTGCCTTTGACATGCGTTACATCGAGCAACAAACCTATTCGCATCCTTGAACATCGTTGGCCACCAAAGACCGGCTTGAAGCACCTTCGTAACCGTCTTGAATGTGGCAAAGTGTCCGGCATACGATGAACCGTGACAATGGTGCAAAATCCCAGGGATCTCTTCCTCCGATACACATCTTCTATACAGCCCATCCGAACATTGCTTGTACAAGTACGGCTCATCCCAATAGTATCGCCTAACATCTCGAAAGAACTTCTTCCTTTGGCTTCCCGTTAGGTTTTCCGGAATCTTGTCAGCAGCCAAGTAGTTAGCAAACTCTCCAAACCAAGGGAAACTCGAAGATTGGACTGTCTGAATTGATCCACAAAAACTCTCCCGAGCAGGCGCTCGGTCGGGCCAAGCAGGTGCTCGCTCAACTTCTGGAAATTTTTCGCAGATCGAATAAATGCGCTCATCTGGCAGACTATCCTCCATGGGTGTCTCATCTTCAACTTGCAGCCTGCTCAAATGATCAGCAACCCCATTCTCGGACCCTTTCTTGTCCTTGATCTCTAAATCAAATTCTTGAAGCAAAAGGATCCATCTCAATAGCCTAGGCTTGGCATCCTTCTTGGTCAGCAGGTATTTCAATGCAGCATGATCGGTGTGAACAATTACCTTAGAACCGACGAGGTATGATATAAACTTCTCAAATGCAAAAACAATCGCCAATAACTCCTTCTCGGTAGTAGCATACCGACATTGAGCATCATCCATCGTCCGGCTAGCATAATATATCACATGGAGCTTCTTGTCCTTCCTTTGACCAAGCACAGCTCCTACAGCAAAATCACTCGCATCCGTCATGATCTTAAACGGTAAGTCCCAATCCGGTGGTTGAACTATCGGTGCACTAACCAAGGCACCCTTGATAGTGTGAAATGCAGCCAAACACTCTCTATCAAAGTCGAACTTGACCTCCTTACACAACAATCTAGTGAGAGGCCTGGCAATGTTGGAGAAATCCTTGATGAAGCGACGGTAGAACCCGGCATGGCCTAGAAAGCTTCGGATTCCCTTGACCGTAGTAGGCGGTTGTAAACCCATCATGACTTCTATCTTAGCCTTGTCAACTTCTATTCCTTTCTCTGAAATTCGGTGCCCAAGTACTATCCCATCTCGGACCATAAAATGGCACTTCTCCCAATTGAGAACTAGATGTTTCTCCTCGCATCTCTGTAATACCCTGCACAAATTGGACAAACAAACAGCAAAAGAACTCCCATATACAGAGAAGTCATCCATAAATACTTCCATAATATCTTCAATTAAATCGGTAAAAATGGACATCATACAACGTTGGAATGTAGCTGGGGCGTTGCACAAACCAAATGGCATCCGACGGTATGCGAATGTGCCATACGGACATGTGAACGTCGTCTTTTCCTGATCGTCGGGATGGATAGGTATCTGAAAAAATCCTGAGTAACCATCTAGAAAACAGTAGTAAGGGTGATTAGCAAGACGTTCAAGCATTTGATCAATAAATGGCAAAGGAAAATGATTTTTGCGAGTAGCAGCATTCAATTTCCTATAGTCTATGCACATTCTATGACCGGTTACCGTTCTAGTTGGAATCAATTCATTTTTCTCATTCCTAATTACCGTAATACCTCCTTTCTTGGGCACAACATGCACAGGGCTTACCCACTTACTGTCAGATATAGCATAAATTACACCAGCATCTAGAAGTTTCATTATCTCTTTCTTGACGACATCCTTGAGACTCGGATTTAACCATCTCTGATGTTCGACAGAAGTCATTGATTCATCCTCTAGATTTATTATGTGCATGCACAAGTCAGGAGATATTCCAGTGATATCATCAAGTGAATATCCTAGAGCCTTTCTATACTTCCTCAATTCACATAGCAACAAGGTAATCTCTACATTATTCAATTCCGCATTCACTATAACAGGATATGTAGAGTTAGGACTGAGAAATGCATACCTGAGCCCTGCTGGGAGGGTTTTCAACTCTACCTTTGGAGCTTTCAGCTCGCTCCAAGATCCGGTGATGTTCTGATTTTCGGTGCGAGCAGGTGCTCGGTCTGAACGAGCAGGTGCTCGCTGGGAGTCTGACAGAACATCGATCTCTGTGTCCTCGGTCAGACTCAGGAATTCATCTTCTTTTTCTATTCTGTCGTTGGAATCCAGAAACTTGGCAAACCCTTGGGTGTCTTCACTCAGAAAACCGTGTTCACCTTCGGCTTTTGTCAACGCAACTTCAAGTGAGTCCTTAGCTAGGATCTCCTCAACTACATCTTCCGACATCTCGGGATCATCATGGATTACGAATGTTTGCCCATCAATCATCGGCTTCTTGAGCATCTTACTCATCTCAAAACGCACCACCATATCTCCAAGACGGAGGTCTACTATACCTTGTTCAACATCGATGATTGCACGCGCCGTGTTTAGGAATGCTCTCCCCAAAATCAGTGGGTCCTTTGGTTCTTCATCGAGCTCTAGAACCACGAAATCGGCTGGGATTAGAGTGTCCCCTATGCGGACGTGTAGATCCTCGATTATACCTATAGGAAGTTTAGTGGATCTATCTGCAAAAATCAAGGAGATCTTAGTTGGTTTGAAATCGGTAAAACCTAAACGTTTAGCAACAGAATAAGGCATTAAATTAACACTTGAACCCAAGTCTACCAATGAGCATGCAAACGTGCACGACCCAATCTTTACCAATATAACAAACCTTCCGGGATCGCCTCTCTTAGTCAATACTTTACTCTGAAGTATGGCGCTACATTCTTTGGAAACCATCATCACATTCTCCTCTTGCACAACTTTTCCAGAAATCAGCTCCTTCATGTACCGTTTGAGAGAAGGTACCATTTGAACCGCATCAACCAAAGGAAGCTTTACTTCCAAACCCTTAATTATTTCCTTACACTTAGCATCCTCCAAATCCTTCTTAGATTTCTTGGGAAGCACTGGGTAAGGCACCCTAGGCACATAGACTCGCTCCGGTGGAGTTTCTGGGATTTTTGCGGGAGCATTCTGAGCGAGCAGGTGCTCGGTCGAGGGAGCAGGTGCTCGCTGGGGTGTTTTCTCCAGATTGATCAGAACAGCAGCTGGTGGTGTTCCTGAGTTAGAACCAGTCTCCTTGTGCGCCACATCTTCTGCCGAATCATCTTCTTGGGCCGGTTGCTCAACAACTTTCTCCTTGGCCCTTACTTGAGAGGTTGTGGCCGTAGGTGGTGCCAACATTTTTCCGCTTCTTAACTCAACAGCATTACATGGCGAATACTCCTTCCTAGGGTTCGCTTCTCCACGGCCCGGAAGAGCTCCAACCGGTCTTTGAATAGCCTCGGCCGTTTGAGCCACTTGTGTATCCAACTTCTTCACATGTGCGGTCACGGCATCATACTTTGCATTAAGATCCTTGTACATGTTATCCACCTTGTTGCCCAGCTCGGATGTCGTCTGCTGTTGGTTGACCATGAGTTAATGGATGGGACCCTTCAAATCATCTTGTTGAGATATAGGTGCGGAAGTGGTTTGTTGTTGGTTCGTTGCTTGGAACCGATTCTGACTTTGGTTGGGAACGAATTGCTTTCCTTGAGCGTTGGTGGTGTAGAACTTCTGATTTGTACCCACTTGTTGCGGATAGACTTGGTCTTGGGGGTTTTCCACATTGGTGTTGCGGTAAGAGAGGTTGGGATGGCTTCGGTAGTTGGGGTTGAACCCACGGTTTTGGTACCCTTGGCCGTTCACATAGTTAACTTCCTCTATTCCATCATTCTGATCATCCACAAACTCTTGAGAGATAGGGGCAGCCCCGTCTTCTTCCATAAACTTAACCGGCCTTTGAGTCTCTCGTAGAAGCAAGTTCACTTTAGCGGTCAAGTCATCTATCTTCTGGGAGTCAACACTATTGACTTTCTTGGTCCTATCGTACTCGGGAGCCTTGTTGTTGGAGCTTGAGGCAAGGTTCTCGATTAGCTCAAATGCACCTTCCTTCGTCTTGGTCATAAAGTCCCTATTACTTGCGGCGTTCAATGCGTTACGATAATCCCAATCGACTCCATCGTAGAATATGTTCAAGATTTGCTCATCCTTGAAACCGTGATGAGGACACTCCCTCTTATACTCCTTGAGTCTTTCCCAAGCTTCACCAAAAGCTTCTCCGGAGTGTTGTTGGAAGGATGCAATCTTGTTCCTCAAAGCAGCCGTTTTGGATTTCGTATAAAAATGATCCAAAAACGCGGATGTAGCCTCATCCCAAGTCCTCAATGAACCAGCCGGCAGCGACTTCAACCATCTTTGTGCCTTGTCCGCGAGAGAGAACGGGAACAACTTACACTTCAGAAACTCGGTTGGAACACCATTAGAACCCGTAGTACTACAGATTTCCTCGAAGTTTTCAATGTGGTCCATAGGTATTTCAGCGGGTAATCCATGAAACAGATGCTGCTTCACCAATGAGATCAACTGAGCCTTGACCTCATAATCTTGTCTCTGAATGGTAGGGATGACGATGGCCGAACGGTTTTGATAAAACGCATGGGGATTATCCGAATCCCCTATGGTTGGCTGACCCCGCGGCTGTTGCCTTTGCAACTGGGTGATTTGATCTCTCAAAATCTGTAACTGAGCATTCGTAGCTTCCTGATCTGCCATGTTTTCTGTGCGAGCAGGTGCTCGTTCGGTGCGAGCAGGTGCTCGACGGCGATTCTGACGTTCGAGATGAGCGAGTTCTTCGTTCGTAAAATTAACTAGATCTTCGTTCAGATTTCTCCTCGTTCTTCTACTGGTCATACACCTGAAACATAACAAAAACCCAGATTTTGGTCTGGTAATAATCCAGATTTTCTGGTAAGACGAGTGGTCTGGTAATAACCCAGATTTTCTGACGGATTTCACGCAATTGGAAATCCGTCGTAAATCGAAATAAATTAAATGGGCCGCGTGTTTTGGACCGACTGATTTCGCGGTGTTTATTTTTTATTTCGCGGGTAAAAATTGGCAAATCCGTCGGAAATCTGTCGGAAAATTTAGACATAAGCAAAATCCGACAGATTTCCGACAGATTTGGGGTTTTAGGGTATGGAAAATTTAAAAAATGTTTTTTTGTTGGTTTAGGGTTAAGGAATTTAAGAAATGTTTATTAAATTTAAGCAATGTTTTTTTTGGAAATTAATGAATTAGCATTTTGGAAAAAATTGGTAATTTTTAAACAATATTTAGCATTGTTAACATTTTTTCCAAAATGCTTATTTTGGAAAAATTGTTAGCATTTTGTACATATTTTTACCTGAAATCTCCAATTCCGTCGGAAATCTGTCGGAAAAATATACATTTTTCCGATAGATTTCCGACAGATTTGGGGTTTTAAGCTTGTTTATGATCCGTTTTCGTAGTTACAAGTTAATAGCATGGTTGAAGCAATATTTGGAAGATAAAATACTTGATAATGGTCATTGTTACTTTCAAATTCTAAACATTTAGTATTTTCCGTAAACATCTATTGTTTTGTATATGTAACTGTATGAAACGTTTTTGGTTGAAACATGACAAAATCGCAAAACATGTTCTGTATAACATCGAGAAGGTTATTTACTCAATTATCTTTCACTTTAGTTGTCAGAATTGTATGCCGAGACTTTGTCTTTGATGTCTCGAGTTTTAACCCAAAATAAACTGCAAGTGTACAGACAAGAGCAGTAGTATAAGAGGTATCGAATCCACAGAGACCAAGGTTACACTATGAATTTATAGGTTCTAAAATAAAGCTAAGATAAATTAAATAGTAGGAAATGGTAACGAGCAGGTGCTCAACGCAATAGAGCAGGTGCTTGAATAAAAATCGGATTAAAAACAGATGATAAAAGCACTAAGCCGAGATGATTCTCCGGTGATTTCGGAGACTTAGGTTGAGCATCTATTCAGGGTTTAATTGAACACGGTCTAGAACTCAAACATGAATGTAATATTGCCCCGCTTTCGGCGGTGTATCAATATCTTTGTCTACAACCTAAATACCTAAACTTCCGAGTGGATTTAGTAATGAAGTAAACAAGTCTTAATGCAATGGTTCGATATGTTCACACTCGATGGCAACGATCAATGGCGTTTTGGTTACCACCGAATGCTCATCAATGGTAATTCTAGCAACCTATATCATTTTCGGTGAATAGATTAAACCTAGAGATCATAGACTAAGTGATCAATTTAGCCTAAGCGTTAAGATTTCCTAGAGATGAAGACATAAGATTACCCTATTTGGCTCAACCATCTAAGATCCTAAATCACCATTGAAATCACCCCAACTTAGTTATGAAACTACTCGGACATGGTCAAATCAAATGCAACAATCAATAGATAAGAATTCATAATGGAAAATGGAGAATGAAAGGGGGTTTAGAATTCTTCTCTAGATGATTATGGGATGATGATTCGGAAATGAACAAGAGACTTCAATGGTGGAAGTGATGATTCGGATGATGAAGAACAAATGAAGAACAAATTACTTTTTATTAAAAACGTGAGAAGGAACTCTAAGTCCACTCAATATTTCGTGATACCAGCCTCCTCCTCTGATTCAGAAGTCATTCTTTTAAATACAAGGAAAAGCATTAAAAAAACAAAAGATATTTTTTTAAGCAAAAGAAGGAAAGTAAGTAGAAATCCCATTTATGATTAAAATCAATCATCTCCCTAATGAAAAGGGATTGATGTTGACGCATTAACTCCTGGGGATCGTGTGGGCCATCAGATGAACTTGGCGGCCACAGCTTTATTAGGTTTAGGTTCTGGTGTCTTGGTGCGAGCAGGTGCTCGCTCGGACCGAGCAGGTGCTCGGTGGAGTGAAAACTCTTCTTTTTGCTCCAATTCTTCTCCTTTTCTTCATAGAGCTCCAGCAGCTCCAAATTATGCTCCAAAGCATTGTAGGACCTGAAAAGACATCAAAAGGAAACAAAAAGACAAGAAAAACACCACAAAACCATGGGTGAATTAGGCTAAAAACCTAATACATCAACTCCCCCGGACTTGCCTTTTGCTTGTCCGCAAGCAAACCAGAAAAGTTAAATCCGGAGAAGGGGTTTGAAAGTGGGAGCTCAAATCCAAAAGAAGCATCGAAGGATTCAACAACATGTCCTAACAAGAACTAATGCGATGCACAACAAATCTTACTCAAGAAGCTTTCGCCATACTCATCTCTTATCAAAACATTACTCCAAATCCTTAGACTCAAAAGAAATCATGCAATCAACAAACATTCAACTCTTTAACATTCATTAATGTGTTTGGTGCGGTCTCACAATTGGAAATTGAATCAATACCATTTGGCTAGGTAGAAGAAGGCTTGAAAATGATGTAAAGAGGCGGATCACATTTCTTTTGGTGGTTGACTCTCAAATGCAAGTGTCACATTTAGCAAAAGCAAGAAAGAAAAGAGACAATTGATGCATACAAGGCTAGGAGTCCAAAGTTCTACCCATAATCCCATTGTTGCAATCTTTCATTTCTCTTTTCTCACTACCCAATCGTTTAACCACTAGCCATTTTCGGCTAAACCCTTCAAACTTCCTCTTATCTTTTCTTTAAATTTCCGAATCCTAGGGAATACTTTTTTCTTTGCACTAGCTCTTTCTATCTTAGCATTCTCTAACATATTTTCTTCTCTTTTGATTTTATTCTAAGAGCATGCTAAGCCATCGTTTCCCGTTTCAAACACTTAGAGCTATATATTTTTCTTCTTAATTTCCTTCCCTAGAACTTATTCTTTCTTCTCCTTTTCTTTTCTTTCTTTTCACACTCAACCACAAACCCAAAGATATTCAATAAAGCATTTAACCAATTCGGTTCCATTCCCCACCTAAGACTAGTCTTAGACACAAGAAACTAGTCTAGTGGAAACTTTGCCTTGTCGTTTCTAATGCTTGCAAGATTTATCCAATGCAACACAAAGAAAAAGGCCTCACTCAAAGAACATATGCAAAGGCTTGAACAAAATGGTCGGGTTTAAAAGGTGTGGTACTATCCTCATCTAAAAGATGAACTTAGATCGAGATAGCCATTCAAATCAAGATAAGAGTGGTAAAAATAAGGCAAACATGATTTGAATGTCAAGTGTTTATCCATAGTTATGATCCAAAGTCCAAAAGTGAGAAAAAATTAATCAAGATTAAGTTCAAGTTGATAGAGTTGAATCTAGATCATGCAAGTTTCAAATGAGTTGGGATTTTCAAAGAAATAAGATTCAAGTATGGATGAGCCTCTACTTCATGATTGCTAATGCATCGAAAAAGTTCTAATGAGGGCATATCATGGAATCCTAAGATGAGTCTTTACAAGGAAATTTCATCATTGCTCCCTATGCAAATGCAATCCTAAAATGCTCTAAACTCAATCCTAGCATGAAAAAGATAATAAAAATGGTAATGCCATGAGAAACTATATGCGTGATTTTTTTTTTTTTTTTTTTTTTTTTTTTATGAAGAACAAAAGACTCAAAGCAAAACAAACCAATTAAACATTAATCCACTCCCCCGGACTTAACTTTCACCGTCTCGGTGAAAAAAAATTGCCAAAAGAGTAGATTAAAACAAGTTCAAATAAAAATCAAAATAGAACGAAAATGGTATAAACAATGAAAAGGGATTGATGTTGACGCATTAACTCCTGGGGATCATGTGGGCCATCAGATGAACTTGGCGGCCACAGCTTTATTAGGTTTAGGTTCTGGTGTCATGGTGCGAGCAGGTGCTCGCTCGGACCGAGCAGGTGCTTGGTGGAGTGAAAACTCTTCTTTTTGCTCCAATTCTTCTCCTTTTCTTCATAGAGCTCCAGCAGCTCCAAATTATGCTCCAAAGCATTGTAGGACCTGAAAAGACATCAAAAGGAAACAAAAAGACAAGAAAAACACCACAAAACCATGTGTGAATTAGGCTAAAAACCTAATACATCAGTCTTCTCGAAATTCAGGAATTTGACCTCAAAACCCTTAAATCTGTCGGAAACCTGTCGGAAAAATAGATATATTTCCGATAGATTTCCGACAGATTTAAGGGTAACACGTGTCATCTTTTAAGGTTAGCATGATATGAATATTGCGTCGGAAATCTGTCGGAAAAATATATACATTTCCGACAGATTTTCCACGCATGCTTTAAAAGAATATATACACAGATGAATTTTTTATAAGAATTATATAAATATCAGTTTCTGTCGGAAAGCTCTCGGAAATATATATATATATTTCCGACAGATTTCCGACGGAACATTATTTTTAAAAAAAACAAAATAGAAAAATGTAAATTATCTGAAATTCTTGGTTATGTTAACAAATACAAACATATCAAAATCCTAAATCTGAGTCTGAGTCTGATCCTTCCGAAGGAATTGTGTCTTCGTCTTCTGTCATATCCGGATAATAGCGACGTATTAATGCAATGTAAATCCTAAAAGCAAACAACAATATATAACATATGAAACCTATATATTACTTAGGTATAAAAAAAAATAAGTATTTAAATAAGTTCTGTTTTTACCTTTTGTACTCCGCCATCTCCTCACAATTCGTGAGGATATACATATGTAAGTGACTCCACTCATCTTGTGATAGGTAACGTCTCTTCCCTCTCCCAATCACTCGGCCAACTTGCGAAAACAACTCAGGGACGAGCGCGGCATACATGACTCTCTCACCTCTATCTTCATGACGAGCAGGACGTCTACTCTTCGTACGAACTCCCAGCGGAAAGTAATATTCTGCAAACTGTGATGATTCTTCATTGATACTCTGTGCGACAATAGAACCTTCAACTCGAGCCAAATTTTTGACCTTCTTCTTTAGATGGAACATGTACCGCTCGAAAGGATACATCCAAAGAAATTGAACGGGACCACCTAGTTCGGCTTTGCGGGGGAGGTGTAGGGGAAGATGTTCCATAACATCAAAAAAAGACGGCGGAAAGATCTTCTCAAGATTGCAAAGGATCACTGGTATATTGGCATCTAAGTTGTGGATCCCCTCAACTGTAAGTGTCCTCGTGCATAAATCCCTAAAGAAAGCACCAACTGCTGCAATAGCTCCGTGGACAGTTTGAGGAAGGAGATGGGTAAAAGCAAATGGAAGAAGCCTCTGCATCAGTACATGACAATCATGACTCTTCAGTCCCATAAACTTTAGGTATCGCGAGTCTACGCAGTTACCCAGATTAGCTGCATATCCATCAGTGAATTTAACTTCGTCTTTAATCCACCGGAAAAATTCTCTTATCTTTTGTATTTGCAATCGGTACAGAGGAAAAGGATATGTACCATCGGGAAGACGATCAAGATAATGACGGTAGCAAATCTTTGAAACATCCATCCTAGACTTCACATTGTCTTTTGTCTATCCCGGGATGTTTAACACCGTATTCATGATGTTGTCAAAGAAGTTCTTTTCAATATGCATCACATCGAGGTTGTGCCTTAATAAATGATCCTTCCAATACGGCAAATCCCAAAATATACTCTTCTTGTGCCAGTTGTGAGCTTCCCCTACACCACAAAGCGGTTCATGCCCATTACCCCCACAATCAGGAGTCCTCTCAGCACCAAAATCTCTCAACTGCTCCAATATAGTACGACCGTATATCTCATCAATTGGAGCATCAACCACTTGTGTATTTTTCTTAAATAATCTTTTAGACCGACGATAGGGATGGCCGTTCGGTAGAAACCTTCTATGGCAATCAAACGAACATGGCTTTCTTCCATTCCTCAATTGGAAAGCGTCAGTGTTGTCTTGGCAAAACGGGCACGATAATCTTCCATGAGTAGTCCATCCAGATAGCATACCGTATGCTGGGAAATCACTAATAGTCCACATAAGGACCGCACGCATCAGAAAATTCTGCTTCCGTGAAACATCAAACGCTTCGACACTGTGACTCCATAGCATTTGTAACTCATAAATCAATGGCTGGAGGAATACATCAA
Source organism: Draba incana (assembly GCA_963576765.1). NCBI lineage: Eukaryota > Viridiplantae > Streptophyta > Magnoliopsida > Brassicales > Brassicaceae > Draba > Draba incana. The sequence goes on from OY755215.1 coordinate 1,965,811, forward strand.
GTGATCTCTTCGGATGCTCAGGGCCGGGAATAAGAACGGAGAGGAATAAAAACTCTCGACGTATGCACATACCAGGGGGCAAATGGTACGGTGTTACGATTACGGGCCACAAAGAATACTGCCTTCCATGCTTCCCAAATGGGTTGAAACCATCCGTACTTAACCCGAGGTACACATTTCTTGACTCGTATGCAAAATCCGGATACAACATTTGAAAATGTTTCCACGCTTTTGCATCTGAAGGATGTGTAATATCTCCATCTTGACGATGCTCTGCATGCCATCTCATTTGTTTTGCCGTTCGCGCAGATTGATATAACCTCTTTAACCTCGCTGTCAATGGTAAGTACCACATACGTTTATATGGAATTGGAACTCTCCCACCAGTTTCCTGATACCGTGGTTTACGACAAAATTTACATCTTCTCCGGTCTTCGTCTTCTCTCCAATATAGCATACAGTTGTCGATGCATACATCTATCACCTGATACGGCATACCAAGACCAGCTACAAGTTTCTGTATCTCGTAGTATGATGCAGGTGCCTGATTATCTTCAGGCAAAATATCTTTCACAAAATCTGCTATCGCATCAACACAGTCTTCCGCCAAATTGAAGTCCGTCTTAATGGTCATCAGTCTACTAGCAGTTGATAAAGGTGAATGTCCGTCTCGACACCCATCATATAAGGGCTGCTTCCCTGCGTCTAACATATCAAAAAATCTTCTAGATTCTTCATTTGGTTCTTCTACTTTATCCTCCCCTATTACGATCGATGGAAAATTCTCTCTAAACGCATCATGAACCATCTCAGCAGTACCTACACCAAAATCTACTTTCGTTCTATGTTCGCCTAAGCTATCCGTTCTATGTTCACCTAAGTTGTCCGTTCTATGTTCGCCTAAGCTATCCGCAACATATGGTGCACTGCTACTACTAGCACCATCATTATTAGTTTCTCCATGAAAAAACCAAATTTTGTATCCCGGCATAAAACCATTGGTATACAAGTGATGTCAAACTTGTTCTACATTAACATTACGCGAATTGCAACAATTTAAACATGGACATTTTATCACCTTTCGATTCCAGACAACCGCCATGAACTCGCATATACCTCGTGCATAACTTGCATTTAATGTCTTCGACTCCGGATCATACATCTCTTCATCCATCCACGATCTATAATATCTAGAAGATGACATCTCACTCTCTTGACGATTTTTTCTAAGAAATGTTTGGTTGGAAGTTGTTGTTGTTGTGAGTGAACGAAGATGTGTGGAATCATATATATAAATACGCTGACCGTCGGAAATCTGTCAGAAAAGCGTCGAAAATCAAACGGATATAATAACGGCTATATAACGGCTATTTTTCCGACAGATTTCCGACAGCTAGTTATGTGTCTGTCGGAAATCCGTCGGAAAATATTAACGGTTCATAATTTCCGACGGATTTCCGACAGCTAACCGGAATCACCGCCGGTGTCGGCACCGGCTAGTTACACGGTCCAATAATCCGACCGATTTCCGACAGTCTTCTTGTCTGTCGGAAATAATTCCGACAGATTTCCGACGGAATTGAAAATTTTCAGTTCCGTCGGAAATCGGTCGGATTACCGTCGGAAATTCCGTCGGATTTGCGGCTGTTTTCTTGTAGTGCAAAGTCTCAGTAGCGGTGGCTTTAGTTGAACGGATGGCTGTCAAAGGCTGTCCACCGAGTCTTTTACTTATGGTGTGGTAATAAACGGAATATGTAAGAGAGGGGATACTGATTTGGCTCTAAATTTGCTCAAGAAGATGGAAGCAGGTCAAATAAAGCCGAATGTTGTTATCTACAGCACAGTCATTGATAATCTCTGCAAATACAGACATGTCGACAATGCACTTGAGCTATTTAGTGAAATGGAGAAGAAAGGAATTAGTCCGAATGTTTTCACCTACAACACTCTTATAAGTGGCCTTTGTAATTACGGAAGATGGAGTGATGCCTCTCGACTTTGGAATGATATGATTGAGAAGAAAATTGACCCTAATATTGTCACTTTCAATGCATTTGTAAAAGAGGGGAGGCTTTTGGAAGCTGAAATTTTGTGCGAAGAGATGATGAAAAGGGCTATAGATCCTGATAATTTCACTTACAACTCACTTATCAATGGATTTTGCATGCACAATCGCCTTGATGAGGCCAAGGATATATTTGAGTTCATGGTTCGCAAAGGTTGTTCCCCAGACGTAGTGACTTATACTACTCTTATAAACGGATTTTGCAAGGCTAAGAGAGTAGAGGATGGCATGAAACTCTTCCGTGAAATGTCTCAAAGAGGATTGGCTGGCGATACAATCACTTACAATACTCTTATCGGGGGCTTTTTCCAAGCTGGAGATTGTGAGAATGCCCTAAAAGGTTTCAAACAGATGGTTTTTGATGATGTGCCTCCCAATATTACGACATACAACATTTTGTTACATGGTCTTTGCGATAATGGGAAACTAGTGAAAGCATTGGTGATATTCCACGATATGCAAAACAGTGAAATGGAACTCAATATTGTCACATATAGTATTATCATTGATGGGATGTGCAAGGCTGGGAAGGTTGAAGATGGGTGGGATTTGTTTTGTAGCCTCAATCACAAAGGAGAGAAGCCTGATGTCATAACCTACACCACAATGATCTCCGGATTTTGTAGGAAAGGTTTAATGGAGGAAGCAAATGCCTTGTTTCGGAAAATGAAAGATGACGGGCCTCTCCCAAATGATTGTACATATAATACGCTAATCCGGGCACATCTTAGAGATGGTGACAAATTCAGATCAGCAGAACTCATCGAAGAAATGAAGAGTTGCGGGTTTGCTGCAGATGCTTCGACGATAGGCATGGTCTTTAATATGTTGAAGGATGGGAGATTGGACAAAAGCTTTCTCGATATGCTTTCTTAAACCAGTTTATCATTTGATTACTTCTCGATGCATTCTACATTTTCACGTTAAAATTTGGTGTTGTGTATGCGCTGTTTCACGGACATGACTAGTACTACCTCTTTGTTATTTCCCTGATATATTGCAAATAAACACACTTGTTGAACTCGAAAGATGTCTATGACAAATCAGGTTTATTAGAGCCAAGCTCAAAGAGATTATTATATGTACAAATACAATTAGTAGTAAACAAAAATTAGAAAGTTTATAAAATGAATTTTGATTTGAAGGAAAAAATTCTTATTCGATTCGTAGAAAGTTTTCAGATTCCCTTTGGAGCCACACCAACGGAGTTCAATGTCTCTGCATTTCGAGGCCTTTGCACACAAACAAACAAACAAAACAAATTTCAATGAGCTTCTAATGATATTTCATAATAACTTAATTTGAAATTGATATAAATTCATAATGAGCTTCTAATGATATTTTTGAAAATATTATTTAAAAAAAGAGAGGTCATTGAACACATACGTAGTGAATGGGTTGGGTCTGGTCGGATCAATTAATATTGCATTAGACTTATCTTGAATCTGACCTACTTTCCTTAGCCAAGATTTGTTGATAAATTTGTCGGCCGAGGAAACACAATGCTCGGGATCATCGACTTCCGCGATAGCCGCTCTTCTATTTTTCCTTGTACTAACCGACGGAGCATGCATAAGCTGCTGCTTGAGGCTATGTCCGGCCATAGCCATGGCTAAAGCAACAAAACCTCCTATTATAGCCACTGGTGCAAACTCTCCCGTTACTGAGAACCTATTTGACAAAATAATCACATTTATCAAATTACGTATTTTTGTGTGTATGTTATATACACAAATATTTGAATTTAACTATATCTTTGGGAAGAGATTTTTTTATAGAATCATCATGGATGAGAAAATAAATAAATTAGAAACTAATCATATGATAATTAGGGGTGATTAATCGAAATAAATCGTCTAATGGATTTAAATAGTGTGAAATGTTGATTTTTTTATAGAATCATCATGGATGAGAGAAATAAATAAATAAATTAGAAACTAATCATATGATAATTAGGGGTGAGTAATCGAAATAAATCGTCCAATGGATTTAAATAGTGCGAAATGTTGATATATCCGTAATAAAATTGAAAATGGCATTCTATATCAGTAAATCTCTTACTTGTTATATGTTTGTTTGGCGCCATCGGAGACTGCGGTTGCGAAGTGACGAGAGCCACCGATTTGTTTTCCGGTTGAGTGCAATTGACTCTTTGAACCAAAAACAAAAGAAGCATTTTCACAAAAATAAATAAATTCAAGCAAACAGTTTATCTACACTACAAATTTGAATAGACAAGAATTAGTTTAAACTTACGGTGATTCTGAAAGCCATCTAGGTAAAAATCTACTACTGGTATGGAGTTAAGGAAAAAACTTGAGATCAATGATGGTTATATATGTACACGGTGGGGATGAGACTATTTAGGATCTTTGTAACTTAAAATGAATAAAAATTCAAAGTCGCATCTTATATTTAGGCATACAGAAATGAAATCTCAACCATCAAACTTGATTTTTTTTTAAAAGAAGAAATATGTACCAAAGGCCAATAATATTTAACCTCACAAAAAGAGAGAGAAGAATTTGCCTCCTCTTGATTAGAATTTTATCGTGAGAAAAATTTGGATTTACTAATTCCTTTTGTTTGTTAATTTTTTATATGTGGTCTTTGTGACAACTTGGACCTACAACATTTTGTTAAGTGGTCTTTGTGACAATTTGGAGGTAGAGCAAGCTTTACTGATATTCAAAGATATGCAAAAGAGTGAAATGAATCTTGGTATTGTAACATATAATATCGCTATTCAAGGGATGTGCAATATTGATAAGGTGAAAAAAGCTTGGGGTCAATTTTGTAGCATCCGCCTCAAAGGAGTGAAGCCTGATGCTATAACATACCATGCAATGATCTCAGGTTTGCGTGGGAATGGCCTACAAATGGATGCATTGTATGTAAAAATGAAAGAAGATGGCTTCTACTTCGTTAATGATGACAGGCAAATGAGGAATTTTTAACGTACGGTATCTAAGCTAACTAGCTAAGTTATCAAAGAAACTATAAGCTGCGGCTATGATCACTCATCAAGCTTATCAAGACAAGGCTTTTTCTCTAAAGTTGGAATTTCATAGGTTTCAAAAAAAAAAAATTATTATTTAGCAACACAGTCACTTACAAGACTCTTATTCAAAGGTTTTTCAAACGGGTCGTTGTAGTTTTGGTCAAAAAAAATTCCAGTTAGATGAATTTTTATGGCCTACCTCCTTATATTTATACAACAACATTTTGCTAAGTGATTTTTGTGACAATTGGGAGTAGTTGAGTAGACAATTAAAACGTATTATTTCGTATAGCATCGCCATTCAAGAGATTTGCAATGTCGAGAAGGTGAAACCAGTTTACGATTATTATGTAGTGTCTGTCTCAAAGGATTAATAGGTTATATTTTATAATTATTATATCTCATATAAAATAAAATAATGTGAGATGGTAAATCGGATTTTATTGTAGATATAATGAGCAAGAAAAAAAATACATACTAGGAACGAAACAATCATAATTTGCTCTTTTTAATTTAGACATATAAATTTATTATCGCTTTAGTTCTTCTTGTTACAAATCCCCGAACAGTTTCGCATGCATGAGTCTAACTTCTCCATATCATCTGTTCTCATCGCAAATACCAAAAAAATAAAAAATAGTTAGATATTCAGTTTTTTGTGACTCAAATTATAATCTATATTTTTAAATCCACAAGCCCAACTTGTACATGTTTGTACCATATTATCAATGGTTTGTTATACTGAATCATATACACAAAACATTTGAAACTTTTCTACTATTAACAAAACCATTTGCAAAGGATTAAGCTAAACTTATAAACTTAGATTAATCCTTAGATAAATGCTATTTATTAAAGAAAAATAAGTAAAATAAATATGTGATAACTTTAACTTACTTAAGTCTTTTCCAAAGTCAAAGCAATGTTGAAGGGAACAACCAAACATGCAAAAGAAAAAGTTTCCCTCTGAGTGTGGTGAAGGAGAAGGAGAATTTGGAGTAGGAACAGAACTATCATCCGATGAAGGGGAAGGAGAAGGAGATTTTGGATGATGATGATGATGATGAAGATGATGATGGTGATGATGATGATGATCTGATGAAGGAGAAGGAGAAGGAGATTTTGGATTTTTATGATGAAAATCTGATGAAAGAGAAAAAGTATCTGGAGTAAGATCAAAATTGAAATCATCTGATGGAGGAGAAGGAGAAGGAGATTTTGGATGATGATGACGATGATGATAACGATGACGATGATGATGATGATGATGATGATCTGATGATGGAGAAGGAGAAGGAGATTTTGGAGTTTTATGATAATAATCTGATGAAAGAGAAAAAGAATTTTGAGTGAGATCAAAATTCAAATCATCTGATGGAGGAGAAGGAGAAGGAGATTTTGGATGATGATGACGACGATGATGATGATGATGATATTGGTGATGATCATCATCATCATCATCTGATGAAGGAGAAGGAGAAGGAGAAGGAGATGATGATGATGATGATGGTGGTGAAAATCTGAAAAAATATTTGCATGAACCAAAATGTTCTCCATTCCCATCACTACTATCATCTCCATCATTAACATGGCTACACTTTTTGTGTTCATCATTAATTTTCTTTTCTTTCTACAAAGAGTATTTTGAATAAGAGTTGATGAAGTTTTTGTTGTGAATGTTGATGTTTGAGTGCTTAGTTATGTGTGTGTGTGTGTGTGTGTGTGTGTGTGTGTGTGTGTGTGTGTGTGTGTGTGTGTGTGTGTGTGTGTGTGTGTGTGTGTGTGTGTGTGTGTGTGTGTGTGTGTGTGTGTGTGTGTGTGTGTGTGTGTGTGTGTGTGTGTGTGTGTGTGTGTGTGTGTGTGTGTGTGTGTGTGTGTGTGTGTGTGTGTGTGTGTAGGAGGATGTGTGTAAGTTTGTGTTATAGATGATATAGAGTTATTATGTTGAAATGTCAAAGAATGGTAAAACATTAAGGTCCTACTCCAAGAGTAGAATAATATATTCTCATACTTAATAGTAAGATAGTAAAATACATATATATAGATAAATACATATATGTATAAAATTTATAAATTTTAAAAAATGAAAATAAAAATAATTCATAAATCTTTAAGGTATTAAATTTTAAAGTATTATGAACAAAGTTTTATATTATATGTCTTTTTTAATTAATTTACTTTGAACACAAAATGATAAATTTAAAGTTCTAAAAATTTGTTCGAACTTTGAAAGTTTATCTTCACATAATATGTGTTACGTTGGTGAATTTCTGAATTTATAACAAATCAAGCTCTAATTAATTATTATGATTTTATTGCAAGATAAGTTATTCAATCATATATAAATTAATAACTTAGATATATTTCTCAAAATAGGATGAACTTGAGTTGTTTCATGAACCTAGCATTAAATTCTTTATTTTTCAGTTATTAGGATTTTTATACATTTAAAAAAAAAACCTCTTTAGTTAGTTGTAATCTGATGATTGGAAAGTATTATTATTTTACTGCAAGATAAGTTCTTCAGTCATATTTTCCAAAATATGCAATCATGTGTTTATTAATTATACAGACCTAAAAACTAATCTGAGTTGTTTTATGAACCTAATTAAGTTCCTTGATCTTTAATTTTGCATTCCTAAAAATAGGAAAAACAATAAAAACAATCTTTAATTTATTGTAGTGTGATGATTTGGAAGTATTATGATTTTATTTGTAAGATGAGTTATTCAATCGTGTATTTCTATTTAATTAAAAGTATTCCTCACTAAAAACATAAAGAATTTTTTTTGAGAAATGCCACTTTTCAAAAATTTCATTAAAAATATAATATTTACGTTTGCGTTAATTTCGTTATGTTAGGGATTAGTTTTTAGAATTTAAGATTTGTTAGGAGTCAAGACCTTTTTCTGGTTTAATATTTTTGGATTTAGGGTTTAAAATTTTTTGATTAGTGACACTTTTGAAAGTAGACAACTCATAGAAGCATTTTTGAAATTGACACACCAAAAGTGGTATTTTTGAAATTCTTCCCAAAATATATAGGATCCAATTGTATTCTGAATCTAACATAAATTTTTAATTTTCAATATTTAAGACAATTGAAAACCAAATAGTTCAATGCTTTGTTAGTCACCCGGTTTTGAAAATCTTTGGATTTAGATACTATCGCTTCAATTTCTCTATTCAAAATATGGGTTTTAATTGTCCACTCGACTTGATAAGGCTAAACAAATGTTTGATTTGATAGTTAGTAAAGATTTTATCCCGTATAGAGTGACTTGTAATATTAAGTCGTAAGTGATTTTGCAAGTATAAAATGGTAGAGGGTGCAGGTGATGAAACTCTTCAGCGAGATGTCTAAAAGAGAATTATTTAGCAACACAATCATTTACAAGACTCTTATTCAACGGTTTTTCAAACGGGTCGTTGTAGTTTTGGTCAAGAAATTTCCAGTTAGATGAATTTTTATGGCCTACCTCCTTATATTTATACAACAACATTTTGCTAAGTGATTTTTGTGACAATTGGGAGTAGGCGAGTAGACACTTAAAACATATTATTACGTATAGCATCGCCATTCAAGAGATTTGCAATGTCGAGAAGGTGAAACCAGTTTATGATTATTATGTAGTCTCTGTCTCAAAGGATTAATACGTTATATTTTATAATTATTATATCTCATATAAAATAAAACAATGTGAGATGGTAAATCAGATTTTATTGTAGATATTATGAGCAAGAAAACAAATACATACTAGGAACGAAACAGTCATAATTTGCTCTTTTTAATTTAGACATATATATTTATTATTGCTTTAGTTCTTCTTGTTACAAATCCCCGAACAGTTTCGCATGCATGAGTCTAACTTCTCCATATCATCTGTTCTCCACGCAAATACCAAAAAAATAAAAAATAGTTAGATATTCAGTTTTTCGTGACTCAAATTATAATCTATATTTTTAAATCCACAAGCCCAACTTGTACATGGTTGTACAATATTATCAATGATTTAGTATACTGAATCATATACACAAAACATTTGAAACTTTTCTACTATTAACAAAACCATTTGCAAAAGATTAAGCTAAACTTATAAACATAGATTAATCCTTAGATAAATGTTATTTATTAAAGAAAAATAAGTAAAATAAATATGTGATAACTTTAACTTACTTAAGTCTTTTCCAAAGTCAAAGAAATGTTGAAGGGAATAACCAAACATGCAAAAGAAAAAGTTTACCTCTGAGTGTGGTGAAGGTGAAGGAGAAGGAGAATTTGGAGTAGCATAACTATCATCTGATGAAGGGGAAGGAGAAGGATATTTTGGATGATGATGACGATGACGATGATGATGGTGATGATGATGATGATCTGATAAAGGAGAAGGAGAAGGAGATTTTGGAGTTTTATGATGAAAATCTGATGAAAGAGAAAAAGTATCTGGAGTAAGATAAAAATTGAAATCATCTGATGGAGGAGAAGGAGATTTTGGATGATGATGATGATGATGATGATGATGATGATGATGATGATGATGATGATGATGATGGAGAAGGAGAAGGAGATTTTAGAGTTTTATGATGATAATCTGATGAAAAAGAAAAAGAATTTTGAGTAAGATCAAAATTCAAATCATCTGATGGAGGAGAAGGAGAAGAAGAAGGAGATTTTGGATGATAATGACGACGATGATGGTGATGATGATGATGATCATCATCATCATCTGATGAAGGAGAAGGAGAAGGAGAAGGAGAAGGAGATGATTTTGGAGCATGATGATGATGATGATGATGATGATGAAAATCTGAAAAAAGATTTGCATGAACCAAAATGTTCTCCATTCCCATCACTACAATCATCACCATCATTAACATGGCTACACTTTTTGTGTTCATCATTAATTTTCTTTTCTTTTCAAAAAAAGTATTTTGAATAAGAGTTGATGAAGTTTTTGTTGGGAATGTTGATGTTTGAATGCTTAGTTATGTGTGTGTATATATATAGGAGGATGTGTGTAAGTTTGTGTTATAGGTGATATTGAGTTATTATGTTGAAATGTCAAAGAATAGTAAAAAAACTAGGTGATATTCTAACTATAGAAAAATATCATCTCATATTCATAGTTATTAAAGATTTACTATTGCATAGGATAGTGAATTAATATATATATATAATTTATTTAATATATTTGATAAAATAATTCATAAATCATGAAGGTATACAATTTTTTAGAGTATTATATATATCTTATTATTATGATTAAATATACGATTATATTCAAAATAAATTTTCTGTTAACACAAAATCATAAATTTAATGTTTTCAAATTTTATTCCAAATTTTTTATCTTAACATAATATGTGTTTGTTGGTGTATTTATTTCTCAATTTACAACAAATCAAGCTTTTATTTAATTAAAGTGTGATAATTTGGAAAGTATTATGATTTTATTGCAAGGTAAGTCACAGAATCATATATTATTTAAAATTTAGAGATTTTCCTCAATAAAGCATTACTTTGAGTTGTTTCATCTCTACTCGCAAAAATAAATTAAAAAATCACGATCAAATTCAAAATTAGAGAACTAAAACTCATAATCAAATTCAAATCCATAAACAAATTTAAAAGTCACGACTTCTATTAAAAAAAGTCGTTAAAATCTTGAAATTTGTCATTGTCATTTGTTTTAATTAATCTTGATTCGAGTTAAAAAAATTCACGTTTATAAAGTCGTTAGACTTGAAATTTAAAAAACTTGTAAATGATGATAATGCGAGATTGGTATCTAATAATGGAAAATATATAATCTAAACAATTAAAAAACATATGTTATGAAAAATAATAAAATTTAAACATATAAATATTTTGCCCGCGGGCCAATCCGTTAACCCGTCGAATAATGTGGGACGGGCTTGGACATATAATTTAAAACCATGGTCCTAGCGGGCTGGCCTGCATTGGTCCGCAAAGAACAAAAGGTCTGCCGCGGGTGGCCCGTTTGGGCGCGGGTGGCCCGTTTGGGCGCGGGCCGGCCCGTTTGACAGCTCTAGTCCCGGAGTTGGTGGCCACGACGGAGACGGAGGCGATGGTCGTAGACAAGACGACGACTGTGGACAAGACGACAACGACTACGACGACTACGGTGGCCACGACGGAGACGGAGACGGAGACGGAGACGACGGTCGTAGACAAGACGACGACTGTGGACAAGACGACAACGACTACGACGACGACGGTGACCACGACAGAGACTAAGATGATGACCGTGGACAAGACGACGACAGTGGACACGACAACGACGGTGGTCGTAGATTAAAACGGTAACAACGACGGTGGTCATGGACAAATCGTCGACGGTGGACAAGATGACGACGGTTACGGTGGCCGTGGACACGGCGGCGACGGTGGTAAAGATAAAGACGACGACGGTGGGTGTAAATGGAATCGGTGGACAAAAATAGTTTGTGGACGAAACGTAATTAGATAGTTGATGATAAAGAGCAATTGTGTCAATTGACGCTCATTAAAAGACAAAATGTGGTATTCAAATATAAAAAAATTGAAATTGTGGTAGATTTTATAAAGATTTTTAAAAAAGTGGTACAAGCAAAAATATTACCATGAAACAATACCATTCATTATTTGTCAATTCCTATGAGCATGATTATTGATAGGTGTTATATTTGGTGTGTTAAGTAATTTTATAATGATAAATTGTGTTGGAGTAAAAATTAGAACCCCAAATAGTTGATGTTGTTTTTGGTCGATTATTGGCAGTTGGTAAAGATGGGTTCTTAAAAAAAATTATCTAAATTGATAAGAATATTTTTTTAAATTGATAAGAAATTAAGAATGGGTAATATGTTTTTTTTTAAAGTAAATTTTTTTAAAATTGATAAAAAAAAATTTTAAATCAAAAAGGAAAATCACAACCAATGAGAGGCCGCCACGTGGACTCTAACAACTGTTGCTTCAAATGCTAAAATAAGCACCGGTTATTCTTTTTTCTCCCCCCACTTTTTATTAAAAAAATTGTTTCTTTCCCATAAGAACCTCACTAAAACCCCTCTATAATCATGCTCTAAGAGCATCCGCAACGGTTGCTCTTAGGTGTGTTTTTAGTATTAAAAATTATTAAAATTTGAGTAAAAGAAAAAAAGAGAGTGTAAAATTTGAGTAAAATGAAGAAAGAGAGTATTTTTGGTAATATAAAATTAATAAATTTTGAATAAAGAGAGGAGATAGTTTTGGAGAGTGTTCTTATTTTGAAACTTTTGGGAGTGTTCTTATGAGATAGTGAAGTGTATTAAAATATAAAATTAATAAAAGTTGAGTAAAAGGATGAAAAAGAAAGTATAAAGTTGAGTAAAAGGATGAGAGAGTGTGTGTTTTAATAATTTTTAATACGAAAAAATATACGTAAGAGCAACCGTTGCTGATGGTCTTATGCTTGAAGTAATAAGACCACCTTAGTATCAAATCGTCTGAAAAAAACAAAATCTAGGAAGCCTAGGAAGCATCAACCTAAAACGACGGTGGTTTGCTATATTTTTCGATATACCCAAAGACACTTACAAAACATCGAGGGGTATTATAGTAATTACCTTACACCTCCTCAACAATATCGAACAAAAGAAAACCACACGAACACGACCAATAAAATGACCTATCAGTCAGTTTCAGAGATTCATATGTCCTCGGCGAAATCACCACTGAGTCAACTCGTGCTAACTCAGTAACTGGTTTTAGGTCAAAACCATGGACATGAATTCCATGGCCGCTTCGATCGGTGTATCTGTCGCCGTTCTCCGTTTCCTCCTCTGTTTCGTCGCAACGATCCCAGTCTCCTTCTTTTGGCGACTCGTACCGAGTCGACTCGGTAAACACATCTACTCAGCTGTCTCTGGAGCTTTACTCTCTTACCTCTCCTTTGGTTTCTCCTCGAATCTTCACTTCCTTGTTCCTATGACGATTGGTTACGCTTCAATGGCGATTTATCGACCTTTGTCTGGATTCATCACTTTCTTCCTGGGTTTCGCTTACCTCATTGGCTGGTAATTAAAAATTCAATCTTTACATTCTCCGAATCTAGATTTTGTATAAATTCGTGATTTTTAGTGTTTTTTGTTATGTAGTCATATGTTTTATATGAGTGGAGATGCTTGGAAAGAAGGAGGAATCGACTCTACTGGTACTTAATCTTCATTTGATTGGTTAATTATTAACTCTTAGCTAATGTGAAATTATCAGTGATTTTTGGAGAAAAATAGAATCTTTTAGGTTTTTGAGAATTTTTTTATTTTGAATAATGGTGGAAACTAGAAGCTGAAGTTTTGATTGTGGTAAATGTGTTATATTAGGAGCTTTGATGGTGTTAACGTTGAAAGTGATTTCGTGTTCGATAAATTATACCGATGGGATGTTGAAAGAAGAAGGTCTCCGTGAGCCTCAGAAGAAGAATCGTTTGGTTCGGATGCCGTCTCTTATTGAGTACTGCGGTTATTGCCTTTGTTGTGGAAGCCATTTCGCTGGTCCGGTTTTCGAAATGAAAGATTATCTCGAATGGACCGAAGAGAAAGGAGTAAGCTTTTTTCCTTTCTCGTTCTTCGATCTTTATCCTTAATCGTAAAATACTAAAATGGCGATTCTTGAATTCAGATTTGGGCGATTTCTGAGAAAGGAAAGCGACCATCGCCTTATGGAGCAACGGTTCGAGCTATTGTTCAAGCTGCGATTTGTATGGGTTTATATCTTTATTTAGTACCTCAGTTTCCGCTAACTCGGTTTACGGAACCAGTGTACCATGAATGGGGATTCTGGAAGAGATTCGGTTACCAATACATGGCGGGTTTCACGGCTCGTTGGAAGTATTATTTCATATGGTCGATTTCAGAGGCTTCCATTATTATCTCCGGTTTGGGTTTCAGCGGTTGGACCGATGAGAAAACTCAAACAAAGGCGAAATGGGACCGGGCTAAGAATGTCGACATTTTGGGTGTCGAGCTTGCTAAGAGCGCGGTTCAGATTCCGCTTGTGTGGAACATACAAGTCAGCACGTGGCTCCGTCACTGTGAGTAATAACAATGCGTATGAGATTGCTATAGTTTATATGCGTTTTTAACCGTTTCTTGTGTTTTAACGCAGATGTATACGATAGAATTGTGAAGCCCGGGAAGAAAGCGGGTTTCTTCCAATTGCTAGCTACGCAAACCGTTAGTGCTGTTTGGCATGTAAGTTATCCTTCTCTTCCGTTTGTCTGTATCGAGGTTTCTATTGCTTCCGGTGATAAAGGAATCATTTTTATGTGTCCGTACCCGAATTCTGCATAAAGATTCAATCTTTTTGTTATTTCCATTACAGGGATTGTATCCTGGATACATTATATTCTTTATTCAATCGGCATTGATGATCGATGGTTCGAAAGGTACACGATATACTCACATTCATCTTTCATTCAACGTTCTGTTTTAATCCAATCGGGTATCTAATAAAATCCGTTCTGTTTTCATCGAGCAGCTATTTACCGATGGCAACAAGCAATGCCTCCGAAAATGGCAATGTTGAGGAATATGATGGTTTTCTTCAACTTCCTCTACACGGTTTTGGTTCTCAATTACTCATCGGTCGGCTTCATGGTATAAACTCGTCCCGTTTTCGCGCATTATCTTGATGTAACGGTTTTTATTGAGTTCAAAATCTCTAATTTGTTGTTTGTTGTTGTGTGATTTTCAGGTTTTGAGCTTGCACGAAACACTTGTAGCCTACAAGAGTGTATATTTCATAGGAACAGTTTTACCTATTGTGGTGATTCTACTAAGTTATGTAGTTCCTGTGAAGCCTGTGAGACCAAAGAGTACACGAAAAGAAGAGTAATGCTGTTTTTTTATAAACCACTCAAGTCTTTCTTTTTTCTTCTTCTTCTCCTCTTGGACGTATTTGTACAACGCGAAAAAAAAACTAATATTTCAGTTTATTACTTTCCTACTTGTTTCTTGATTATAACCAAAATCGTACGAAAAATCGACTTGTTGAACGACAAATGGTTGGTTTTTTCTCTAACTAGCTGAAAAGTCAACCAGAAACAAAGGATCAAAAGTTTGGAATTTTTTGAATAATTTTTTTTAACCGAATCTACATTTTTTTTTTTACACATGTATGTTCTAATAGGAGTCGATTGAACAAATAGAACTAATATTTGTCTTTTATAGAATAGAATGATTTGTGCTACTTACAATGATATATTTGGTTTATGAGTCTTTTTTTGTCCTTTTAAAAGAAAATGAAAATAAAATAATCTCAACCATTGGATTTACGGGTTTTTTTTTTTAGGATTTGAGTTATAATTTTGGGTCTCTATAATTTTTTCTTTTTTGGTATACAACAAATTGACCCTTTATGAAATAATTCTACAAACAATTTAAATTAAAACTTGATGAGAGGAGGTATATGTGGTATCTTTCTCCAACTAAGAAATGTTAGAGTATATGTTTAATGTCATAAATAACCCTATGTAAACCCTAAGTTCTCTTGTGTATATATACGTGACTAAGTGAATACAAGCCGGCACGGCAAATCATTCTATCTTACAAGAAAGAGAAACATTGGGTGAAGAAGCAAGGTTACTTTCATCTAATTTTCAAACAGATAGTTGATAATGGTCATATATATACTAAATTTATTATATACATGTGCTATTTTCTTAATTCTATTCTCTTGGTCAAATACTTAATTTTTCAGGTTTTAAGCTTGCACGAAAGTCTTGTCGCCTACAAGAGTGTATATTTCATAGAAACAATTTTGCCTATTGTCGTGTTCTACTAAGCTATGTAGAAATGTATCAGCCGCGATTACGCTCCAAATAGCCCAGTTAGAGAAAGAAAGTTGGCGATGCGCGAACTTGGCTAGAGAAGAAGACGAATGGGAGGAAGGAAATACCACCGAAATTGAAGATACCATCCGATCCGCGCATCCACATATCCCAATCTGCCAAGTGGACGCATCTTGGGCAAATCAAGGGTCCACTAGATGTCTAGGATGGTGCCTCGATCACTAACACATCAGGTCAAACACACACCGGCAAGCAGGGATGCCGAAGAAGCCTCTCAGCTCTACATGCAGAGTTCGAGGGACTTCTCTAGGCGGTGAATTGTCTTATTCAGAAACATGTATTTAGAGCCCGATTTGAGACGGACTGCTCAAACCTATTGACGATGATCGACAATCCGATAGATTGGCCAGCTCTCATAGATCACTTCGTAGAACTTAGAGAGAATTTTACTTCCTTTCAGTTAGCTTATATTCCTCGTTCTTGTAATGTATGTGCCGATGCCCTTGCAAACGCGGCACGAGCACGTAACATTATCTTTTCCCATGTAGATCTCGACGAGTTGGTAGAGAGTACCCATTTTCGGGATGTTTCTAATATATGGAGATTGTTGACAAAAAAAAAAAAAAAAAACTAAGCTACGTAGTTCCTGTGAAGCCTGTGAGACCAAAGACACGAAAAGAAGAGTAATGCTGTTGTTTTTATAAACCATATTATAGTGGTGTGTTACTGTTCTTAATATAAAGAAGGATCGTTGTAGATATTTCATAAGAAATAAAAAAAATATTATCATCTTAAGATTACATTTTAGAGACATATAATATAGATTTAGAAAAAAAACGAATCCCAAAAAGAGTGATTAGGGTAATAAACAGGCATTAAGGATAATTAAATAAGATTAAAAGACTGGCTAATCTTTATTTAAACACTAGGTGAATACCCGCGCGTTGAAGTTAGATAAAACAAAAAAATTTTAAAAATCCGCAAAATGATCAATATTTTAAAAGTTAGAACCTGATAAGCGAAATGTAACCATAACAAAGTGAGTGACATGAATAAGTAAGATATAATCAAATTCATGGCAAAGAGTATTACCAAAGTTCTTATCAAGGTCTTCGTGAATAAGAGCTAGTGGAACTTACAACATATGCTTAAGTATAGGTCTTTGTCTTTGAAGACAGTTTGCTTTAGCCTTTTAGTAGACAGAGTAACATACTTCTTAGGAGGAAAAGCTCCACCGATATGAAGCTTTGGTCATGTCTCAAACAAAAGATTCGTTTCTTTCTGGTAGAAAAAAAATCTAATAAGAAACCAGCAAAAAGTGATACATTGAGATGACTAAACAATGCTAGTGCTTAAGGCTAGTGGTTGGAGAAGGTGAGTTTTAAATGGTCTGAATCACATTAAGGACTAAACAAATAAATAAAGAAATTTAGGCAAATCCAATGAATAGTGCAAACTTTAGAAACTAATAAAGGGAGACACGATTAAGAAATATTTTACACCTAAAATGGGAATGCATTTCAACACAGAAATGGCATTGACTACCAAACTACAAAGACATTACACCATCTAACTAAGAAATACTTATTTGCTTATATATAATTAAAAGATCATCTATCATTTTTTGGGATTAATATATACGTTCAAGGGATCAATCATTGAGAACCAAACATGATAATCCAAACTCTTGCCAAAAATGATTATAACGAAAGGCATATATACATGTATGCGGGGGATAACGAAACGATTGGTCTTATTCGCAAAGGCATCAGTTAAGGTGGGAGTTATTGAGGGAAGATCAGAGGTGTATCGAGTCAGATAACGGCCGGTGTTTGGGGTTTTACGGTGGAATTGTGGAGATTAAGTTGGGAATGGCTAGAGTTTGGAGAGGAAGAAGATGATGCGTTTGAGTGGGATTTGAATATGTGGGCTAATATATTATGAGGCCCAAACTGAATGAAGACCCAAAATGAATCTGATTTTGTAAATAAGTATGACGTGTCCTTGTGCTGACGTGTCCAAATGTTGGAGAGAGCCCATCTCCTTTCATATAGTAGATGCCAGAAAGAGAAATGTTATGATTAAGTTACATTAGCGAGACGATGAGTGGACAATACATTATTTATGTATTCAAGTCACATCAAGTACATGGTCGGGAACTTACTTTATAGTTTATACATATTATTCTGTAATACAAAGTGAAACACAAAACAATATTCAATTTTATGATTTATTTGGTCTAGACCCCTAATTAGCATGAACGCATAAAACTGTGTTGTGAGTGAGAAACAAGATTCCAACATCTCCCTTAGTGTCCAATCCATTTTTAGATTTTGGTTTGCCTTTCTGAGTTTGAGTTTTTTTATTATGTTATATTATATGTTCGACTTTTACGCAAATATGCCATTAATAGATTTGAAAGACCATCAAGCTGAGGGATACGGTCAAAAGAGCCATTAATATGCCATTATGTCCTGAGCATCAAGCTGATATGCCATTATGTCCTGAGCATCAAGCTGATTAAAGAGGTTCCTTTGCATATCAAAAGAGCTATTCCATGGATTCTTTGGTTGATTTGGAAAAATAGGAATGCTTTATTCATTGAAGGGAAATACTTTGAGGCGAGGGATACGGTCAAAAAGGTGTTTAATGATTCCGAGGAATGGTTTATGGCGCAAGAGGTTAATGAAGAGGGTCATGATACTTTATCTCACTCTCTCCTTAACAGAGTTTCCAAATGGCGAAAACCTCTTGAAGGTTGGACAAAATGTAATATAGGTTGCAGTTGGAACAAAAAAGATTCAACTGGGGGAGGCGCTTGGGTTTTAAGAGACAATTTGGGAGCTACAATGTTACATAGTAGGCGAGATTTTGGCTATTTCCCTTCGGAGGGTGACTTCAATCTACAGGTTTTAGTTTGGAGTATCAAGTGTATGATTAGCCACAGAATTGAACGAGTTGTTTTCTCCTCTCAACAGTTCGAAGAGTTTGGTGCTGTTTTACGTCCAAAAGCTTGGCCAAATTTTTTGTATCAAAGCCAAGTTATTGTTAGAGAGCTGAATCTGATGCAGGAATGGAGGGTTGAAATTACGACGGCTCGGGATAATAGAGGAGCAAATCAAATAGCACAAAATGTAACCAGAGATTGTAGGATTCACTCCTATGTTTCGGTTGGTTATCCCTTGTGGTTACATGACTTGTTCTTGGAGGAATCAGGTCTGTTATAGGTTTTTGGGAGTCTTTTCCGCTTTATAGTCTAGGTTTTAGATGCAAGGATAGTGTGTTTCTTTGAATCCTTCGTGCAGTTTTTGGATGCCTTAAGTGATGGGTCTTTCCATGTGGTACCTCTCTTAATGGACTGTAACAAACAATCTTAGGACTGTATGTCCACTAATTAATATACTATTCAGACGGCAAAAAAAAGGAAAGATTTGAAAGACCATCAAAGGAAACTTGTTTCTCTTTCTTAATTTAGGTTATGTTCTATGTTATTTTTAAATGTAACTAAATGATAAGAATTTATTTGTTGTACTTTTTTTGTTCATAAATAATGTGTTGTTTTAAGATTTTATCTTGTCTTACAAATAGCGTCGAATATTTGTGATTTCAATGCAGATTTTTGAACAAATATTTTAGTGTTATACGTTACTTTGTATTAGCCAGATATAAAAAAATATGTTTAGTATAATAATAAAGAGTGTAATAAAATTTTTAATAATTTTATTATTATGCAAAAAATGTAAAATATTGTAAAACTACGTTTTTTATGACACGAAAATATTACAAAATTAATACATCTTATTCACACTAAATTTATCCGCATTAAAGACATAACATGAATGGTCTTGAATATAAACCACTGAGCAATGAGCATTGAGCATTGATTAGATAATTTTAAGTAAAGATTTGGTTAACTAAATCAAATTTAAGAGTGATTAACTTGCATGGAAAGTAAATTGTGAGATATGAACAATCAACAATGAAGAAAAAATAAGTGTAAAGAAGGGCCGTGTCGGGCCTGTCGGCCATATTCACTACCTTTTTACTTTTAGTCAACCAAATCATAACAACTAAAACTGATATGTATGAAATTGCTTTCATTAATTCTTTTTTGACAAACGAATCGAATTCAATGTTTTCTGCTCGTTCAAAGTCCATGCTAAATCGAATTTCGGCTATTCAAATTGTATACTCGATGTCGATGGAGCTCGGAAAATTCTGACAATTTTTTTTCAAGAAAGAGAAAATGAGATGTAAAGTTTTGAATAATTACTTCCTACCTTCATCAAAATAAAGATAGTAATAATTACTTCGTACGTGAAGAAAAGATAGAAGGTACATAGAATAACAGTGTATTTATAATCAAACGTTTTTTTATTGGATTAATAGTTTACAAATAAATAAATGAAATCTTTTAACAAAATATTATTATTTGTAATGAACAAAACTAGATTCAGCAATAAAATTAACAACTTAATAATTTTTCTAACCGACCAAGACATATAATATAGTGGTTTATGTTAATGTCGTCATTACAATATATTCAGCCTTAAAATAAACCTTATATCCGGATTTTATAAATTAATGTTTGTTTCTTATCGGACCAAAAAAAGATATATATTGATTTAGATAGTTTATCATTTCGCATTAGTCAGAACAATCCCGACCAATTGAAATTCGGATAATACATGTGTTTTTGTTTAATTTTTTTTTTTTTTCCGTTCTGAAATTTTCATTAAGGTAAAAATTCAAACAACATGATAGATCATCTCCGGCTCAAACAACTAATACATGTGTTTTTGTTTTAGTTAATGGTTAAAATTAATCTAAAAATACAGAGATTACGAATTTAAACAACATGAACAAAATTAATTCTCCCGCATAAAACATGAAACAAATTTCGTTTTTTAACCCACAAGAAGTTGGGACTTGGGAGTTTTCCGGTCCTCATATCAAAAACATCTGAGTTTTGCTCTTTAATATATTCCATTTTTTTTTTTTATCAACAATCTTCATTCATTCAAACTGTTTTGGTACAAAGAGGGAAATACCATCCTCTACACTTAAAGCAAACATACATAAAAAAACATTAAAGCATAACATAAGATAGGTAGAGTTCTAACACCTAAGCATTCAAAGTCGTGGAGATGTCCTAAAGTCTCGACAGCCTTGAGCCTAAGCGGAAGAAAGACTCTGAGGATGGTTACGAACACCATTGGTGGTCTAGCATCCATGATTGCAACCGTAGCTAGAACGGGCTTCGCAATCTTGAAATAGGTTGCGCTAAAGAGCGTTGAGCCGTTAAAGAGAACAGAGAGCGCATCATCTGTCACAAGCTCTTCCCATCCAAATATTAACCGCACGCCACAAAGACACCGGTACAACATATAAGGAATAGGGGAAGGCAGAGTTAGGCTCAAAGAAGAATCAATGAGCCAAGTTTGTATCATGAAAAGTACACCATTGCAATTCACCAATATACAATGCATATCATCTAATCTTAGTAAGATAGGTTCTTGTTTGGGCCATGGTGAGCAAGGAATTGATCTACGGGTGAACGAGCAGAGGTAGTCAGAGCATCTCAAAGCAAAGTGCATCAGAAATTTTTCTAAGTTAGGATCCCACACATCCAAGACTAAGATCACAAGATAGGATGAGAACACTTTCAATACTAAAATCCACATGTTATTGTACACATCCATCAGTAAGATAGATGGAGAGTATAAACATGGTTCCGGACAAGGCTCTAACCTAGTGTCATACTCATCCAAAATTAAGTTCGAAGGAAAGTATGAGCACTTATCGTACCTTAACATATTATATTTGCGGCTTTGGGCAGAGGAGCTCGAATAAATCGGCCAACTCGGAAGCTTCTTCTTCAGGGATATCTCCGGAGACGCAGCAGCCGGCGAGACTAATGGGAGAGCGAGATGAAGAAACAGTGGTCTCTCCAGGCTCGAATTGGAGGACATGGGGCTTAACGAGCCTTGTAACATAGCAGAGAATCAAAATCTTATATAACCCTTTCTCTCAAACACCAACCTCCAACACCAAAATAATTCTCATATAACCCTTGGTCGAATGAAATGACGAAACTACCCTTAATGAAACTCTCTTTCATTTAGAGGGTTTCATTCTCATCTCTAAATGAAAATCAGTTATACCTAGTTGTACCTAGTGTACCCAGTTGTACCAGTATTACCCAGTTATACCCAGTAATACTAGTACCCAGTATTACCCAGTTATACCCAGTAATACTAGTACCCAGTATTACCCAGTTATACCCAGTAATACTAGTATCCAGTATTGCCCAGTTATACCCAGTAATACTAGTACTCAGTTATACCAGTATTACTCAGTTATACCAGTATTACCCAGTTATACCCAGTAATACTAGTACCCAGTATTACCCAGTTATATCAGTATTACTGGTTTTATTGCGCGTAAGGGGATTCGAACTTCGGGCGCGCATCGCATGCAGAAGCGCGTGGGAGCGCCCAACCACTGGACTACCGTGTTTTCTAACACAACTTTACCGATTTAATTCTATTTAACATCATTTTACTCTGTCTTGTTTCATTAAGGGTAAAATCGTAATTTTAACTTTCGGGTTATTTGAGAATTGGGGTTACCCTTTCGGGTTATTTGAGGATTTTACCCCATAGCAGAACCGGCGAGAAACAGCGGTGGAGAAGGACACTAAAGTTTTCTTCCGGTGAAGGACAGCCGGAGAGAAAGGCATAAGAACTGATGGTGAGAGATTGAGCGTTGTCGTGGAGGATCCGGCGGATCTGGCGGGTCTGGTGGCTCTGGGATCAGAATCGCTTCACCGGAGAGTCTCAGATCTATCGTCGGGGAAAGGATCAAAAAACTCAAATCTTCCATCAGAGAACAACTCATGACCGAAGATCCCAGGTTTCCATGGTGGTGGATTAGCTCGTCGATGAGATCGAGACTTTCACAGGGGAGAAGACGATGGTTGGGTGGAGATGCGTGGGTCGTGAATTGATGATTCAAGCAGAGATGAAGAAATCCGGCTGGGTCTCCATTATCATCTTCATCTTCAGGTCCGGAATCGGTGGAGGTGGCCATCTCGTCTTACCTTTGGCGGCGACGGAGGTGGAGGAGAATGTCTTATGATATGTGTCTCTTAATTGTAGTTTTTCAATGGCTTTGACTTTGAATTCTTTATTTTAATATATACTTGATGAGTACCGTGCTACGCACAAGTTTTTATTTTACAATTCATTTTCAGAAAACAATATGAAATATATTTTTTTTGGTTATGTTAATTATTTTTTATTTTTTAGGTTGTTAGAAGTTATGAATTTAGCAAAAGCTGTGTTATTTTTATTCATCTGATTGATTTATGAAAATAAGAGTTATAGCAATACTATACACAATTTTCAGAAAATCGTATAACGTTTACAATTTAGACAAAAATTATTTGCTGTTTTATAAATTTTAATCCATAGGATGAGCTATAGTTTTTTTGTTGTATCAATATTTGGTGGCTCGGTTTTAGGGAAACAACTTCTGTAAATACGTCTTGTTTTGCTTGGTTTGGTCATAGTTAGGGGTGGAATTATTATCCGGGATCCGAGATCCGATCCGGATCCGCTCCGAAAATCCGAATATCCGAGGGGGCCGGATCCGGATCCGGATAATAAAATCAAGGATCCGTCAAAAACGGATCTGGATCCGAATATCCTAATTTTCAAATCCAGATATCCGGATCCGGATCCGGGCTATTAAAATATATTAAAAATAATTATTTTATTTTTATTTTATAATTTTTTTTAAAATTAAACATAAAAATTAAAATTAAAATTATTTTCGTAATATTTTATTTATTTTTTAATAAATTTATAATAATTTTTTTAAAAAAAAGTTTTTTAATTAATTTAATATTTTTTAATTTATTTTTAATATTTTGACGGATCCGGATCCGGATATCCGCGGATATGTTAATTTTTGAAAGGATATCCGAAAGCCGGATATCCGGGTGCCACGGATCCGGATCCGGATAGTAAAATCACGGATCCGGATATCCTGAAAAATGCCGGATATCCGGATCCGGCCCACCCCTAATCATAGTTAGGTTGGTTCAGTTTTAAACTTAAAATAAAAGAATTCGTAGTTTTATGACATAAAATGTTATTTGATGATGATATAACTATTTAAAAATAGTGGTGAGTTTTGGTAGGGAGTACTATTATATGTTTTCTACATCTCGTTGATTCGTAAGAGTCCTGTTTACGGATTTTCAAGATTTTTTTTGGTGAGATACAAGTAGTTTAGGTTTTGTATTTAAGGATCAACAAGAGTTAAATAGAAGAGAGGAGAAACTGAAGTTAACTTGTGTTTAGTTTTTGTTTTTGATAACATTGGTCAATCTCATAATTTGGGACTTATCATTTCTCTTCTATCAATGTTTTGCAAACCGGACCGGCGGTCCGACCGGTTTAAACCACGAACCGGAAGGTTATCTGGTTTGGATCATTGCAAAAAACCGGGTCTGAAATTTTGAGAGTTTTCATCATTGTTTTTCTCCAATTCTTTGTGTCAGTTTGGTTTTATTTGTTTGGATCTAACTATAAGTATCAAAAAATCAGAAAATCATAGAGAAAATTTCAAAACAAAATTGATGATTCTAAAGAAGAAGAAGAAAGAGATGAGAGATGGACGAGGGGCATGCGGCGGAGAGATAGAAGTCAAGGAAAATGTATAATTTTTAGGGTACACGTGTTAGTTTTTTAAAATATGTAGTAAATCAATTATACAATTTTGTTTATGATAGAGAGTTACGTGTATATTTGATTACCATATTATTAGATTTACTACTATATATGTATGTATAAAATATATTTACTATAATAAAAAAAATATGTGAACCCGGTTGAACCGGGTTGGACCGGATTGACCCATGACCTGAGAGCTATTCCGGTTCGTCATCCGGTCCGGTTTTGAAAACATTGTCTTCTATATTGTAGCTCAGAGCTTTTTTTCCTTGATCCTCTTGTATCTTTCGACTTCATATTGGTATATTTTCTTCTTCTTGTTTACCATATGTTGGTAGATAGATGCGATACGGCCTCTTGACAGTGGTTGAATGTTGTGCTACATATGATTTGGAGTTTAAAGGCATTGATGTCTGGCCACCGGGTTCTTCTTCGAATCAATGATAAGACGGTGTCACTAACAAACAAACCCAAAAAAAAACTTAAAACAATGAAGATGAAAGGAAGTTGAGAACGAATGGGAAAAGGGCAAAATGTTCTCGCAATACACTTGAATTCTATCGATCTTATTATTTGTTCTTCAGAATTTTTCCAATCATGCAGAGCAATGTTATATATGAGCATGTCTATTGCACTGCACCATTAACTGTTAATAGAAAAGTGGGCATGTTAACTATTATGAGCAATGTTATATATGAGCATGTTAACTATTTCTACTCATAGTTAGATTTTGTATAATTTTGCTCCACCAACAACCGTCAAAACATAAAAGTGGGCAAGAGGTACTAATATGCATGTCATGATCTACATGCATATCATGACATATGTTTTTTCTGGAAATTGGCATCAATAATCCAAGTTCTTAAGTAAATCATAGTCATTTGAGCAAAAGTGGAATGCCATCTCATCATCTCCTTCAACGTCTACAAAATAAATACATAAATAAATCATCAATATTTTCTGAAAACACTATACCGAGTAAGAATCAAATAACAAAATATATATGTTGGATGTATGTTTGGGAAATTACATACGACATGTAAATGGGTAACCGATGATGATATTTGGGTGATTACATATATTCTGCCATATTTTTGTGTCCGCCAGCTTATTTGCGTTCCCTATCCTCTTTCCATTTACTCGAGACTCGTCAAGCAAAGCTGTGCAGGAGCCAATGGTAGCTATTTTTCGGATGGATTAGGTTGTCATCCATCAAACTGAGATTGTCTTTAAAGAGGTGCGCGAGACTGATGAACTGAGAATCATGGAAGACTTAGCGTCATGAGACTGAGAAGGTGATAAAAGTTAGGCCAAATAAAGAGGAAGACAAATATGGTGCTTGCTGCAAAAATGAAGACATTGACTGAAAGAAAACAGAATGATCAAAATTATAAGCAAGATAACAGTTGCGCAAATGAACCCGAGATTTTGCACATAAAGCACGATTCTAAGAACATAGCAAAAATCTGGGAGAAGATCTTGTGGAAATAAAAAAACTTACCAAGTCATAGCAAAACCGATCGATGGAGGGACAAGGAACATATAAGACTCTCAGAATTTTTGATATCCATCTCTTCGACGCAGATGATCCAGAAGAAAAGTCTCTTTCATGGTCATGGAGTGAAGATCCGTGCTGCCTTCGCTTTTTTTACTTGGATTAGATCCTTGGATGGTCTAATTATCACCGATTAGACGAATGAAACTGCCATAATACTGTGAGAAAGCGTTGTTATCGACGGAGATAAAAATCTTGACTGAAACTCAGTGAAACATATCGTTGAACATAAATCATATATATATTAATTGAGATGACACTAAAAGTTAAAAATCTTAGGTGTCATTCAAAAAGAGTCTTAAGGAACATATTAATCATATGTGTCATTCAAAAAGGATCTTAAGGAACACATTAATTAAATCAACCAATCAAAACATTTCAATTTGTCATGGTGGAAATCATTACATATTTTTAATATCTTTAATATATGCGGAACATTGATGACAAAAATATATACTTACCAAATCAATTACCATACTGAGAAATTCAAACCGATTTAACTCATTTATGTAATAGTATTTTGGTCTGTGATAAAGTTTGGTTTAAAAACATTTTATAGAGTTATTAAAAAATATTTGTTTTTATAAATATAAGATATATATATCACTCAATTACATTTTTTGTCATACATTATAAGACAATGTTTCGTTTTTTGGTTTTGATATTGTAATCAATTTCTTTTATTTTTATATTTTGTATACACTTAAAACATAAGATCTATCAATCATATGAAGACATTCAAGATTCAAAAATTGATTAATTAATTTTTTTAGTGTACAATTATTTATCTAAAATCTTTTTGGAATGTATGATTCAAAAAATATATTTTTACTATACAATAAACTGAAAAATTATATTTTTACGTTTAGCGTGGTTCAAAATCTAGCAGGGAAGAAATACTGAATCCTTCGTAAATGTATGAGGGGATGTTGAAGCAAAAGTGAAACAGCGACAATCAGATGGAGATGGGAAAGGGTTTTATTTTTTGGATTGTACATGTGGCAGGTGTGGCAACCTTATGGTTTATATAGTAGATTCCATTACATTTAACTATTTTGTCGTACATAACATTCCTAATAATAACCGACAGTCCATAATTTATAGCAATAATCTAGTAATTTTGTTTCTATAACGGATTTTCTATGTAGATCAAACCCGTGACTCTAAAGACAAACTAGCAAACCCTCTTGCCCACAAATTCTTGGCAAACTAGAATATATCAATTAGGTTTACTTATCTTGTAGAAATTTAATTTCAGTATATTCTAGATTCAATGTATTATCCACAGATTTGATGTAATCATTTCTTTTTCTATACAAAAGCGAAACAGCTTTAAGCCTACTATGATTTCTTGCAATTTTGGGAATTGTACGGAAACAAATAAAACTCGCTGCAAATTGTTTTTTCTTTTTGGGGTTGGCTGCCTATTTCACCCTGTACTATAGCGACTAAACGTAAATCACCCCGAACTTTTTGCCTCCCGATTTTGCAACCTAAACTACAAAACTCTTCATAAAACAACCTGAACTATAAAACTCTTCGAAATTCCACCTTTAAAATTGGTTAAGGCTTAACCGTCCATTAACCACTAATCGGTTAAGTAAACCTCAAATTGGTTAATTAAACCTCTAATTGCGTTTTTAAAAACCGCGATTTGGCCAACCCAGTTGACCCGAGTTTGACCCGAATCTGTTTTTTCTTTTTCACAGACACGACAAAACATAAATCCAAACACACAAAATCGATTTGGGGGAAAATTCAAATTAGGGTTCTTAGCGTTCTTTGGAATTTCAATTTATCTCAAAATTGATGTCTGAGGATAGCGATATGTCCGATTCGGCGAAGGAGAAGTCCAATCCGAAGCCCGATGTTGAAGAAGAAGTTCGGATTGAGAGTCCTCAACAAGTCGAAATCGAGAGAGAAAGGGAGAAGACCATATATGAAATGTGGCTTGAAGAGAGTGATCCCGATGATGTAGATTACGAAGAAGAAGAGGAAGCCGAAACCGACGGTGATGAAGACGAGAAAGTTAAGCAAAGAAAGGGTAAGGAAAAGAAATCAGATTCGGGTCAAGATGATGAGGATATATTTGAAAGGTTTGAGTTCGAAGTTGAGGAAGAAGTAGCTAAGTTTATGGATGAACTCTCTATTGGCCGAAAGCAAATTCCACCGGATTCTGATGGTGAGTTGGTTCAAGTATATTTTAGAGATAGGCGAATTAGGAGGAGGCAAATTGAGAAATTAGTTGTAGGAAACTCTTTCTTGAATGGTGTTGAGTTTAAGGAGGCAGTTTTAGATTATGCGTTGTCGTCAGGTCGAAATGTGAAGCAACAGAAATGGGACAACAAGAACAAGAAACTTAGTTTCAAATGTGGCGTTGGAGGTAAGTGTAAGTGGCGCATCTATTGTTCATACGATGTGCCTTCACAGTTGTGGTTGGTGAAGACTACATATTTGCACCACTCTTGTACTCCCAACGGCAAATGTAAGTTGCTAAAGGCTCCGGTGATTGCAAGGCTTTTCTTGGATAAACTCAGAATGAATCCGCGGTATATGCCTAAGGATATTCAGTTGCATATCAAAGAGCAATGGAAGTTTGTGTGTAGTAGGGGGCAATGTCAGAATGGAAGGTTAAAAGCACTTAGAATGCTTGAGACAGAGTAAGACAGAGTAAGAGCAATGGAAGTTCTCAGTTTCTAAGAACACACTTTTGTATCCTTTTGGTTTTTTGTCAACTACTCGTGTCGGCTATAAGACAATCCTTTTGTAGAACAAAATGCAGGGTTTGATGTTCCCTAAACATGAATATGCCTAGAACAATACAGTATCCTTCTCTAGAACAAAACACCAAAGTACAACAACATAGTATCATACAACAACCACCACAACAAGAAGTCTATGAACCATAAACCCAAGCCAATGATCCAAACACAACCACCACAACACCTATCGTCTTCACGGTTGACATCATCATCTCACGATTTATCTTCTCCATTTTTTCCTTCATCATGACAAACTCTGCCTCAATCTTCTCATTCATCTTCTTTGTAAGCACATCTTCCGCCTCTTCAATCACTTTCTTTTGGACCTCCACATAACTTTCCATCATGTTTCTCAAGTCTTTCACATCTTCCGCAAGTCTTATATGCTTTGCCTCTACCATCCTAATCTCATCAACGAATGCTTCATCAACCAACTTAAACAAATGCTCCTCTCCTTTCCTCTACAATGAAAATAAGTTTTACCATCACAAATTATAACTTAAATCCCTTCATTTCTCTACAATAAACTTACCTGCACAGCTATTACACATCGATAAAACCGTCGATATGGGTTTTCTTTTGTCGTCGAGGTGTATGTAGTAATCTCCTCCCCACACCAACAAAGCGTCGGAATGCCTCGTGCTCGTTGAGTTCTTGCAGTCACGAAGCTAGAACCAGACGACGAGTAGCTGCTCATCTTCGTAAATAATGATATCGACTTCGCTTTCTTCTCGATTGAGAACGCTAAGAACCCTAATTTGAATTTTCCCCCAAATCGATTTTGTGTGTTTGGATTTATGTTTTGTCGTGTCTGTGAAAAAGAAAAAACAGATTCGGGTCAAACTCGGGTCAACTGGGTTGGCCAAATCGCGGTTTTTAAAAACGCAATTAGAGGTTTAATTAACCAATTTGAGGTTTACTTAACCGATTAGTGGTTAATGGACGGTTAAGCCTTAACCAATTTTAAAGGTGGAATTTCGAAGATTTTTATAGTTCAGGTTGTTTTATGAAGAGTTTTGTAGTTTAGATTGCAAAATCGGGAGGCAAAAAGTTCGGGGTGATTTACGTTTAGTCGCTATAGTACAGGGTGAAATAGGCAGCCAACCCTTCTTTTTGAAAAAACTCGCTGCAAATTGTCAACTTTTTTTAGGAAAAATGGCATAATAAACCTCCAAAATTTGGACCACTAATACTTTAAACCTCAGTATTTTAGCACTAACACTTTAAACCTTCAAACCCGTAAACTTAACATAATAAACCTTCAAAGTAAGAATATTCGCAACGTTCATTTTTTTAATATTAAAAAAATAATTTAAATAATTAAAAATAATAAAATTTAAAAAAAAAATTAAAAAATGTTTTAAAAAATAAAAAAATTAATAATAAAATAAAAATTAATAATAAAAATTTAAAAATAATAAAATTTTTAAAAAAGTTCTAAAATTTTTTTAAAAATTTTAAAAAGTTCGAAAATTTTTTTAAAATTTTTTAAAAAGTTCTAAATTTTTTAAAAATTTTAAAAATTAATAACAAATTAAAAAAATTAAAGAAAAATAATAAAAATTAATAAATAATACATTTGGTTGAGCATATATGTTTTTGTTAAAAGATGACCTATTTATATCTGTAGAATTTCCTTCAATCAAAAATAGTTCATAAAATTAACGGTTTAAAACTCATTTGGTTGAGCATATATGTTTTTGTCATGTCGAAATTTTTTTCATATATGTTCAACCAAATGAGTTTTAAACCGTTAATTTTATGAAATTTTTTTGATTTAAGGAAATTATACAGATATAAATAGGTCATCTTTTAACAAAAACATATATGCTCAACCAAATGTATTATTTATTAATTTTTCTTATTTTTCTTTAATTTTTTTAATTTGTTATTAACTTTTAAAATTTTTAGAAAAATTAAAACTTTTTTAAAAATTTTTAAACAAATTTAGAACTTTTTAAAAAATTTTAAACAAATTTTCAAACTTTTTAAAAAATTTAGAACTTTTTTAAAAATTTTATTAATTTTTAAATTTTTATTATTAATTATTAAATTTTTATTAATTTTTAAACATTTTTTAATTTTTAAACATTTTTTATTGTTTTTTATTAATTTTTTATTATTTAAAATATTTTTATAATATTTAAAAAATAAACGTGACGAATATTCTTACTTTGAAGGTTTATTGCGTTAAGTTTACGAGTTTAAAGGTTTAAAGTGTTAGTGCTAAAATATTGAGGTTTAAAGTGCTAGTGGTCCGAACTTTGGAGGTTTATTATGTCATTTTCCCCTTTTTTTTATGTCGACTTCACTAATATTCACACTTAACACCAAATCAACCAGAATAAAATTATATAGATCGACTTTAAAACAATCTTGTACGTAAAACACAACTTATACACACACATATATATATATATAACAATAATATAAAAAATTAGTTTGACTCCTACAATTACAGTCAAATACTTTTAAGAAATTTTCAAAATGATACCATTACCTCATAAAACAATAATAACAACAACAACTATACAGATTCATAGATAGTGAGTAACTGCGATTAGGGTTACATTTACAGATTAATAATCTAGTGGTAAAACATTATGCGCTATCACTAAATCACTCATCATTTAGATTCGACACATACTTCCAATATCTAGAATCAAAAATAAAATCCATACAAATCTAATATTTTGGCCGCTATTCGAGTCATAATAGAATTATAGTGTATGGTCCCCAGCGATATCGAGAAAGATATGTGTTGTCTCCTCTCTGTGAAGGCAAACAAATAATAAACACAAAATGCATACATATAACATTTTCCATATTAATCTTCTGAACAGTACGATATTATCATAGTCGTTTCTTGTTTCTTACTCGTACTTTACATCTTTTATTTAGTTTGTTTGTATTGTGTACGAACTTAAATTGTTAGTTAGTTAGTTACTACTTACTACAAATAGTCTCTCAAACTCATTATATTCCTTTACATTGGTAGAAACTATCTTCCGTTTCAATATTGTGAATATGGAATTTTGACTGATGCATTTTCAGAAACTACCGAGTTGTAAAATTTAATCTTTTGGATGCTATATAAATTCAAGAGCAGAACGAAATATTGATCGAGAATATTTTTAGTTAAAAGTGTTTATTACTGCTACTTTAATGAATAAACTAGTTTTAGAGTTTTTCTCTTATTTATTTTTTATAGTCGGTTTGTTTTGTTGTAAGACCGTCTTCAATGTATTTTTTTCATTTTTATTTCTAAAATAGAGCAACATATACTTTTTTTCTTTAATGTATCTCTATTTTACAGGGATTGTTTTAAAATAGAGGAAAATAGCAATTTTTCACTTTTTCTTCTATTTATAGAGAAAAATACAATTTTTTCTATTTTAGAAATAGAAATAAAAGTACATTGGAATATAATTTGCTTTAAAATAAATTTTAGAGAAAAAATAGAAATGGGCATACTCCAAATTAAATATCGATTATATAGTGAATTCGTATTGGCAAAATGAACACACTTCTTCCATTTGAAATTAAACCATTATAAATTTTGATGTGTGGGTAGTTTCTTTAATTTCTTAATAACTTAAATTCTACAAGTTATTATGGTTTCTCTTGCTATGGATATCTATTTGGCCACATCTTATAGTTTCCATCCTTTTGAGAAACGTACATCCATTGATTTAAATGCTGATGAGTAGATGGAACCACATGTCCATTTTTGGTTGATTTGGGATCATTGCTTAATGTTTTTGGATCTGCATGAAGATGATTCTTGTCTTAGAGACTGTTTCAAAAATCTTTGGAGGCATTTGTCAAGCCAAAACCTTCATACGCAAATAAAAATCAACAGAAATATAGTTGTAATTATAATATATTAAAATCATTAATTACTTAGAATATTTTATACATTATCTTTACATATATGTATATCGCAAAGTGGCATATAGATCCACTGAATACTTTATGAACAGGTAAACGCAATTACTTCATTATTCTAATCATTTTTCACTAATTATTAGGAAAGGTAATTAATTATTCTAATTGTTACTTTTCTTCAACTTTTAGCTGGTTTCAACATGCCCAATGGTCGGTTCGAATTTAGATTAGTCAAAAATCAAAAATCAAAAAAAAAAAAAAATGAATAAATGAAATTTGAATCTCCTATTTTGGGTTAGATTATAGACTTCTACTATTGTACATTAGTTGCGATAAAACTGAAAATTTTAACAAAATAGTCCAAGAAACATTTACATTTTTTTAGTTTATGCGAGCAATGAATGAAAATCTAAGGCATATTGGTCATTTAAAGAGACGTTATACCATTTGATATATTCATAATTTACCTCTTTTAACTCTTGTTTTATCATGATTTCAATCCATTATTCATATGCATTTGCATTTCTTTTGTCTTTCTAGGCGAAAATGGTTGCAAAACAAGAATCAATGGAGCTAGATTACAAAGGAGGAGACTTGGAATAGAAGAAAGATTTCAACACGCTAAGACAATTTCGACACCCAATATTTCAGAACGAAGGGGTCCGGAATTTACGGGTGAAATACTTGTTTTCCAACATAAGAAATTTCGACCCTCAATTTCGACATGAAGGGGTCCAGAACTTGATCCAGTTTCTCAAAACTTTAAAGATCCGACCCGGATCAAGACGGGACGACCCAGTTCCGTTTTTACTTAGTATAAATATAATTTTAGACATGAGAAAAAGTTTGGGATTTGACCTTGCCACTTTTCATGCTTCAAACTCTTTTCTTATGATCTGTGATTGGATATTTGCTATTTATCATATCTAGTGAAGCTTTTCTTAATTTATGATTATGTCTTTCTCTATGATTATGATTGTGTTTTGCATTATGATTAGTGAGTAGTCTTTCAATAGGTTTTTGGGCTTAGTAGATTAGGGATATTTGATGGATGATTAGTGATGTCTAGGATTAGATTCTTATGATTTCCAAAGATTAGGATGTGTTTAATGCTAAAATTAGACTTAGCTAATCAAAATCTAGATCATGGATATTTTATGCCCGGAAGGTGTTCGATAAAATATCTAGAAAAATCCTAATCTTGCTTTTCATTCTTAACAAATGGGAATTGATGCTTAAGGTGTTTAGTTTGCTCTATGAACTTATTATTAATTATTATTGATTATTTAGTTGCAATTAGGAAATTAACTTAATTAAATGATTAGTAAATGGATTATTGTCATGAATTAGTCTACTATATGTGATTTATGTCATGGAATTGAGTTTGAATTGTAGGTCCTAACTTCATTAGTTAGTCAATAATGATCCCGAGTCAAATGCTTTGCTCAAAGCCCATGTATTCCCATATTTGATCAATCTTTTAGTTGTTAGTCTTGTTTATCTTATTTTAGCATTCCTATTCACTTATTTCACTTTGTTGCATAATTAGGATTTTAAAAACACAAAATATCATCTAGTTTAGCTTAATCAATTGCTTGCATTCATAGTGTGTTATTCTCAACTCTTTGTGGATTCGATACCTTGATTACTACTTGATTGCTTGCACTTGGGTTTTAATTGAGAGTTAAAATTTGTCTCATCACCATTATTCATTAAGCTATACAGATTTTTGACATAATATGCAATTAGTTGAAATCGTGGCATAAGATGATGGTACATACTTTTTTTTTTTTTTTTTTGGTAAAAATGGTACATATTTATCGATGGTACGAGATGAAAATGTAACTAAAAATGATAAGAATTGGTGGTATTTTTTCTATATAAAGAATTGATGAAAATGTACATATTTTCTTTTAGTTTCTTTTTATTAAACTATATTTTATGTATGTGTGTGTGAGAGAGTAGATCTTGAAAATCTATCCATCTCGAAGTATGATTAGATTCATATGTACATTTGTCATTCAAGATTTAAATAATTTACGTACTCCTTCAGTTTGTTTTAAAGGATTCTTGTTCTATATGTAAATTTTGAATTTTTTTTTTTTTTTTGTGACATAACCTAATTAACCTTTATAAATACAAACATATGCTGAAGGAAAAGAAAAACAAATCAGTGAAGTACTTCAAACTTGGTTAAACACTAAAAAATCCCACTAAAAGTACTTCAATCTCATATAAACAAAGATAAAATTTAGAATCTATTCATGAACTCTTATTTGTACAATGTTATCAAACTATCGCACACTCCCAGAATATGCAAAAGGATCACCTTCTACATTTTTTGGCAATTTTCGATTTATGAACTATGGAAAGATATATAAGAGTAACAGAATCCATTCTACATCTAGATAATTTTCGATTCAGATCATCCAAGTTATAGATCACACCATAAGGAATGTCTTCCCCAACTATTAATCTCAAAGATTTCTTAGATGATATTATTTTGTTTCTTTAATTTAATTTTGTAAAAGTTAACTTTTTTCCCCAGAAACGTTGTATCCATTTCTTTTAGATAAATCGATGACATAAGGTGTTCATGTAATCAAAACATGAAGGTGTTCATATAATCAAAACATAAGAGACAATCACAAGAGCAAAATGACTAATAAAAACCCTATTCCCAAAATTCAAGAAACGCCCAATCTCATTGCCCTAATTCAAGAACACACAAAATGTGATTAAAATAGTTAACAAAGATCTGTCTTCTTGAATCTTGAAAAGTAGAAAAACATACGATAGATTTAACAAATCATCTCAAACAAGTGATCATCAAGACAGAGAAACGAAAGATGATTAGCATAAAAAGTGAAAACGAAGCATCCAGCAATGGCGAATCTACATTGACCATAAGGGGGGCACATGCCCCATATGATTTTTGTAAATTCCTTATAATTCTTACTAAATTTCATTGATGCTTCCCTTTGTCTTTTATAATTCTACCCTTCAAACTTTGAAATATTTGAGTAATGCCCCCTATAAAAATCATTGCTACATTCGCCCCTGGCATCCAACACAATATGAAACACATTTCAATCCATCAATAGCTCCACAAGCTCTCACCGTCGGAATTCTCCGGCGAATCATCGGACGGAGGAAATCCCATCCACGGTGGAGCCACCATCATCCCCTTAGCCATATCCGCTAGTAGACCAGGCATGTTCAATAGCTCTTCTTCATCCACAAACTCCATTTTCGAAGATCCCGCCTCGTCTAAAACTCCCTCTTCTTTCTTTTCACTTCCCTTGGCCGCAGCTGCAGCCCCAACCGCAGCGGCTGCTGTAGCCGCTGCGAGTCGGATATGAGCTGCGGAGGAGGAAACCGGAAGAGGGTAAGTCCCAACGGAGTCCGGGAAGTTCAAGACGGTTTCTCCACCTTTAAGAGCTAAAGCCGCCACGTCGTAGGCGGCGGCAGCCATCTCCGGCGTTGGATAGGTCCCAAGCCAGACACGTGTCGTTTTCTTGGGCTCTCGGATCTCGGAGACCCATTTTCCACCCCGGAATCGGATTCCCCGGTACACCGGATGTGTTTTCCGGCGAGAGATTGGGCCGGAGTTAGTGGACATTTGTGTATTATTATCATTACCACTTGTAGTAGAAGAAGTAGCCGCAAAAGAAACAGTAGTAGTAGTGATAGTAGTAAGTGGACAAGGGTTTACAGACGTGGCAGAATCTGAGAGGCTATCACCGCACGTGCGACCTGGCACAAGAATAGCAACTGACGATGAAGGAGCTTGGCTTATAGCTCTAGGTTCAGTGATAGGATTATTTTGGTCAGCCATATATAATATATGTGAATTTTATATGTATGTTTTCTTTTATATATGTATAGAGAGCGAAAAAGAGAATGATATAGAAATGGATGAGGGTTTTAGTGAAAGAAATTAAGGTTTTCTTTTAAATATGAGATGAAAGTGCGTGGCTATTGCGTGGGGTTTCCCTAAAGTATGTTTTGTTTGTGTTTTTGTGTTTGGTGGGGTTATTTTTTTAGCTGTAATTTATATTCTTTTTGTTTAATTATTATTATGATGCTTCGGATTTTGGTTAATACTTAATAGTCAATCAAGATTTGATAGATTTAAATTAGTAATCAAGTTTAGATATTTCTTGTTACTTTTTCGAAAGAGATTATGTATAGAATTTTGTTTGAAAGAAGCTTTAATCCATAAATGATTCTACTCAAAGAGTGACGAAAATTTGATTTTCATTGACGTATGAAAGACCATTGTATATTTTCATATGAAAATTAATCTGAGGATATAAAATGCAGATTTAGACATATGTGGTCCATATCTTATACCATTTTTGTTTTCTACTAGATCACAAACACAAACAATGTAATGAACAAAATCAGATTTTGTAGGTCGTATTTATACGTCCATGGATTAAAACGAGATGGCTATAGTATACACCAAGATTGTTTTTATTGAAGTCTCCAAATTTTGTAATATGTAGATGTCTACATGGAAGTGATTTGGAAATGGAAAATATACATATGCTTAAGAAAGTTTTGATTTAATTTGTATCCTAGATTGAGGCTCAATAGCTTACTTTTTCATTGCGTCAGTATTTTTTGTATTAAAATTAAGGTGAAGAAGAAGAAATTAAAGATGGTAAACACCAACACTTACCCAATGAATATTTCAAGAACCCTTTTTTTTTCTTTTCAAGAACCCTTAATATCCTAAAAAGCAATAAAACTTCCGAATTGTTAAATTTTTAAAGTGGAAGCATATTGACTGATGATCTCAAGCAAGTAATTAAAGAAGAGACAAGAGAATCGGATGCCAAAAAATGGTTTGTCTAGAGATGGGAGTGGGACACATATATAAAAACGTTTTCAGTCATATCCAATCCAAGAATGTACGTCCGGACTACATGCATGCATTCAAAAGATATCAGACCAAAATATTGGTTTAATGACAGCACTTTCACATACATGTTTATTTATACACACGTCGTTACAACCATAACGATCTAAAATATAAATAACGACAAATTTCCCACTCACGATATAAATCACGACAAATATAATGTATAGTTGTCATTTCCTTACTAATGATTTGATCAAAATATAAACCATATAAACTGATAGAGAGGCGGAACCTACAACGAACACAGAGATCAAGATCGTGAGGCACAATCTCAAACTCAAGGATTTTCATTTAGATCACACGGTTGGGCTGAGTTTACAAACACTGAGTTTGTTGGCACTTTTCTACTATTCGCCCGTTAATATTTATTGTAAAATTTATTGTCATTTTTCTATAAGTAATCCGGTAACGACAAACAAAAAACATGTAAGTATGGGGAAAAGCTTGTTGAGTACTTGAATCCATAGGTTTGGGACCTAAAAAGGAAAAATAGAACATTCAAATTAACCTTTTAAAATGATGGTTTTGATAAGGACCGATGATAGCCATTTATTATAGTAGGTGGCCGGTCATTTTTTTAATATCATTTTAACCCATAAAATTTCATGTGTTATAGATTCATACACATATCAAACACATGATCTTGTGAACTTGGTTCAACAAATTTGATTTTAGTTTCAGTATTGATTAGGTTCTTTTTATTAAAACAAATCATATGGATTTGGATCCAAATGATAATACAACAACAATACTAAAACCACTAGGTTACATGGTTGTCGATTCTAATTCTTTCTAAAAGTAATCAAAATATCAAAGATCTTTCGGCAACTCGGACTTGTGAAACTTATCGCAATTCACATAATAATTTTGACCGCGGGATTGGATGGAGAACTATAAAACAAAAGTATGAAGAGAATTGATTTGCCCTAATTGTCCAGTGGGAAAGAGTATGCGTCTTACACTATAATTTCATGGCACTTAGATGAAATGAAGGAAAAAATATGGTGATCCAAAAGCTTTTAGGAGCAAACAGAGACTAAATATTCTTGAATCGAGTTCCAAAGATAAATTATTTTCCAATATGAAATACACATCTATAGGAGTACGTAACACAATTTGGCCCAATTGTCTGATATTTTTTTGGCCCATAATGGTGTAATTAATCATAAACCCTTTGATTGATCGTTTTCTTTAGGAGTGGACAAAATAACTGTAACCGAAGAACCGAATTGAACATGACTCAAAATTATTCCAACGGAATCCGAACAAATATTTACAAATTTTTTTAAGTGGAACTGCTCTCTAGTACCAAATAACTCAAATAAGTATTTAAAATATAGGTGTGATTGAATGGGTTTTAAAAATTTCCCACCTCTTTATATATTTTTTCAACATTTATTTATCAATCAGATTTTAAGTATTTTAATAGATTCAATATAAAACTTAAAGCTTCTACAGCCATATTTTTTTTTCATGTTTTACTTTTTTTTTCCTAAAGTAAATATTTTGTGACTTTAAAAATTGTAAGATTTTTTCTACAGCAAAGTAATCTACAGCTACAACACAAACATCTATAAACTAAATTCTACTGCAAATAAACTAACTTTTCTTTGGTTTCACATGAACTTAAAACTATAGCATAAATAAATGAATCTCAAAAGCATTTGCAACTCATTATTTTATTGTCCATTTAAAATGAATTTAAATTTTACTTCAAATCCATTCCAAAATAGAGGGATAAATAAAAATAA
Organism: Draba incana; assembly: GCA_963576765.1. Classification (NCBI taxonomy): domain Eukaryota; kingdom Viridiplantae; phylum Streptophyta; class Magnoliopsida; order Brassicales; family Brassicaceae; genus Draba; species Draba incana. The sequence goes on from OY755215.1 coordinate 2,005,336, forward strand.
ATAGATTCATAGTATTCCATATTTGACATAATATTAGGATTATTTCACATTTGGAGTAATCTTTAAATAAATAAAAATTGAATATGGTTGGAGAATATTATATATACCGTAATGAAGTTTGGAGTTGGAGTGAAAAATGAATGCGATAGAGATGCTAGGATAAACCACAAAAATGAGACTCATCATACTATCACAAACAAAAACAAAAAATTTTTTGGCTCACATTGGTAACCGTCTTAATAATCTTACAACCAGCTCACAATTTGTAACGTTTTAGATTGTATCAATAACAAAAGCTATACCAAAAACTTTATCAATAGTGTTACACTCAACTTTTTGTACAATTTTTCTTTTTAGTTATTTTGTATAGCTTTGCACTACACATGCAACTCTAGCTAACTGCTTACACATGAAAAACTTATACCGCTTTCGGTTACCAATCGGATCCCACAGTATCATCATGTGTCAACTGTCAACTACTAGTTAGAGCATGATTATTGTAAACCCTATAGGGTTTAATTAGAGGGGATCCAATTAATAATTAATTGAGTTTAATGTTTTTTAGACACTTTCGATTTGGAGCCTTTTATTGCAGACACTCGGGTGTCTAAAAATTTGGGTGTCTAAAATTTTTTTTATTTTATAAAAAAATTTATTAAACATGGAAACATTTAAAATATAATGAAGTTGAACAAAATTACAAAGGTAGATGACATTAAAAAAATTTAAACATAATTGTAAATAATTATAAACCGGACATGACAAAAAAAACAGAAAAGAACGATGAGTTTTAGTGTTGACTTTGTCGGTTTTGCCATATATGCTCAATCAAATCATTTTTCAAGTTTTCATGTTTCTTTCTATCACGAATTCGAGTTCGAGCGTTTGGCATCTGCGGGACATTTGTAGCCATATGAGTAGAAAACGTGTAATCTACATGTGAACTTGCTTCTCCTTGTTGGAACTCTGATACATCATACTGAGTGTATGTAGCTCGTTCGTCTTCTACTATCATGTTGTGGAGTATAACACAAGCTTTCATAATGTTTCCTATTTTTGCCTTATCCCAAAAAAGAGCTGGGTTTTTAACAATCGCAAACCGAGCTTGCAGAACTCCGAAAGCACGCTCGACATCTTTTCGTACACCTTCTTGACGTTCAGCAAATAAACATGCTTTTGGACCTTGGGGGAGTGGAATGGATTGGATAAAAGTAGCCCATTTAGGATAAATACCATCGGTTAGATAGTAAGCCAAATCATAATCATTTCCGTTAACAGAGAAACGCACTTCCGGAGCTTTACCTTCAATTATATCACTAAAAACTGGTGAGCGGTGAAGAATATTGATATCGTTTAAGATACCTGGACTCCCAAAAAATGCGTGCCATATCCACAGATCATATGACGCAACAGCCTCTAAAACGATGGTGGGTTTTCCAGAGCCACGAGCATATTGTCCTTTCCAACTCGTAGGACAATTCTTCCACTCCCAATGCATACAATCGATACTTCCTATCATCCCGGGAAATCCACGTTCGTTTCCCATATGAAGTAATCGTTGAAGATCATCTTGTGTGGGTCTTCTTAGGTATTCATCTTCGAACATATATATAATTCCTTCGACAAAGTTGTTTAAGCATTTCAGAGCAGCACTTCCAATCAGCCGGAGGTATTCGTCGACTTGGTCTGCCGCATTACCATATGCCAGGAGACGAATAGCTGCTGTACACTTTTGAATTGGAGAAACACCCAACCTTCCACTACCATCTCTTTATTGTCGAAAGATGGGAAATTCATTTGAGAGTCGGTCGACGATATGCATGAACGAGTGCTTGTTCATTCTAAAACGGCGTCGAAATAAATTATGCGGATAAGTTGGTTCTTCACTGAAATAGTCGTTCCATAACCGCATGTGTCCCTCTTCGTGATCTCTGTAGATGTAGACTCGTTTTTTCCTAGGTTTGGGTGGTTCTTGAACATCAACAAAATCATTTAATAAATTATCAAACTCTTGTTCGAAAAATTCATTAAATTCATTATCGAGTGCTCGTGAGAACGGATCATTGGATGATGATGCCATAGATGTGATAAAAGTTTTGGAAATTAACGTTGAGGGGAATAGAAGAAATTTGGTGAAAGCATAGAAAATAATGAGAGTTCTACATTGAGAGGATATATAACAAGAAGAAGGAGAACAAACTTGCTTTATTATTGAAATAATGAGAGGAGGAGGAGAAGTGTACAAGTAGAAGATATATAAGAAGAAGAATTTTGTTGCTGCGTAATAACAAACGTACAATGTTACAAAAAACATAACATGTGAAGTTATAAGACAAGACTACAAGTAACCCACTATGCCGACACAATTGACAAAACAGAGAAAACCATGTGAAGCATGAAGACAAGACCATTTGAAGCATGAAGACAACAACTTCTCACGGGTTGTGTTTGTGACCTGCGCAAACATGAAGATAAATCACCATAAACATGAAGATAAATCAGCATAATTAAAGCACCATAATTATACAAATTTCACAAACTTACCTGAAGGTTTTGTTGTGGCAAAACAGACACAACTAGAAGCGTTTTCACTTTGGTTTTCACTTTGGTTTTCATAGAATCTGCAAAAACCCAAATCAGAGGAAACACAAATTAAAAAAGAGGAAACAAAAATTCATTCATTTCATACAATAGTTAAGCAACTACATCAACTTATATAACCGAGAAGATAATACAACATTCCATACAACATATCATACAGTAGAAGTTAAGAGAAGATATCATACACAACATATCATACAGTAGAAGTTAAGAGAAGATATCATACAAGATATCATACATGAGTTACTACAAGGTTTCATAGAAGATATCATACAGTAGCATTCTTGAGAGCTTGTTCAAGGGTTTGCTAACAACTCAGTTATGAGCTTGTTCTTGAGAGCTATTTCTAAGTCAGACAACTCATCAGGATGTCGGGCAAGAAGACTCTCTAGCATGGTTGATTGACTCTGCTTTGCTTTCAGAGCTGCATCCTTTTGTTTAAGCTCCCAAACGGTTTTTATATTGTCAAGCTTGTTGCCAAGTTCTAGTTCAGAGGCTGTGTTGGTCACTGATTTTTTAAGCTTGGCCTTGGTCGCTTTAATACCAGGAGGTCTAGCCTCTACTGATTCTTCAACACCATCCTGTTCATTAGTCACAGATTGTGAACTTGAACATTGGGTACCACCATCTGCTGTCTTCCTTCTTTTTGAACTCCCTCTTTATACACCTTTACTAGTACTGATTTGACACCACTTCTGCTCATGTTTGAGCTCATTCCATGCATGCTCAAACATGAATTTGACTTTGTAGTCAGAGAAAAAGTTTTCATGAGCTAGCTTTAAATAATCAGCAGGACCAAAGCCACTTTTGGGAGGACAGATTGCAGCCGCATATGCTCCACAAAACTTAGAGACATGATCATTGATCTTCTTCCACCTCTGCTTACAATGATTGAACTCTCTCTTCTCATTAGCTCCAATGGTAGGACTACCATTGTACACAGCTCCAAAAGGCACTACTCTTTTGCTCAGTTGAAACGATAGTGTCCTTGCTGGTGTTTAACCATGAGCTGATGAGCACAAGATCTTCTCTTTTAGTCAATCTCTTTCTCTCTTTATTATGATCCTCTTCACCAATAGTTGGATCATCAGTTGGCTGACTGCTAAAGAATGGAATGTCTGATGATCCAACAGGTGTAGAGGGGGAAAAAGAAAAACTGTTATTTTTAGGGTTTAGTGTTTCCTCTTGACTATTTAAAAGGTCCATAAAATTGGACCTTAGAGTATATGGATTAGGAGAATCCATATGGTATTGGTGGGAGTTAAGAAATAGTTGAGGTCAGAGAACAAGGATACTGGTTTGGTTTTAGAGAAGGTATGAAACAGAAGCAGGAAGGTGTTTTTTAGAGAAGAAGAAAGAGGAGTAGTGAAGTTTTGTTGTTTCGGATGTATCTTAATTATATAGAAAGAGCTGTGAAGGTTTTTAATGTGTTTAAGCAGAGATCATGTATTTTTTTATTGTGTATTAGTGTAAAGGTGGTTGTGATATGTATCTTTAAAGCATGCAATGACAAGTGTACTCTTTACCTAATCTCTAACTTAGCATTCAATTAGATGAACATTTTCAAGTTACGGTTCAACATTCAACTAAGAAATCAACTAAGCATTGATCACAATTTCTATCACACTTTACAAACAATAACTCTGATGTAGACAGAGGAACCAGCTGCTAATTTCTATCCAACTAAACATGCATTTATTAGGCAACTCCAAATCTATAAACTATCTCACAAGTATCAAAACAAACACATGATAATTTTAATCTGAAGCAGTTACTAACCATTGAGGCAACACCAAATCTATAACTATCAATCGTCTAACAGTTGCTATCAATTTACATGGAGAATAAGAAATGAGAACAAATAATTACCTTGTTAGAGAGAACCACCATGTGATGGTCAGCCATTGGTTCTTTTTCAATCTATGTACGAAATAGAGCAGTGGTAAGCAAAGAAACCTGAACAAACAAAAATATAAACGTCAGCACATATGTGTTAAAAACTAGCAAAATATATGAGTATGAAGAGAGACATACATGTTCTGCAGTCTTCTTCTTCTCCACAGGTACCACCTCAAATCAAATGAGAACAAAACACATATTAGAGAAAATCCCAAAATTCGAATTTGTATCGCAGAAATGAAACCCTATTTTAAATGTCAAGTTCAATTAAATCCAATCCGAGGAACCCAAATTTTAATTTCATAATTTCAATCGTAAACTGTATTTTATGAAATCCCAAATACAGAGGAACCCTAATTACAACTATCTCAAATCCAAATTTCGAAAAACCCTAATTTGGAAATCTGATTCGATTCTCAAATCATACAAACCCTAATAGAGACACAGAGATATATCAAAGGAGAGAGAGACATTTTAGTCGATTCAGTGGAACGAACCTTTCATAACAGAGAAGAGATGATGATGAACCGCTTGATCTCAGATCACCAAATCAAGCGTCACTCGGCGATTCTGACATAGATCCTTCGATCACGGAGAATCCACCAATAGTATGAGAATTTCAGACTCATTACTGGACTCAAAGAAAGAGAGAGATAGAGAGAGAGAGAGAGAGAGAGAGAGAGAGAGAGAGAGAGAGAGAGGTTTTGAGAATCGCCGATGATTTGAGAATCGCCGATGATTCTACTTCGGAGAAAACAAAGAAAGAGAGAGAGAGGTTTGCTCTGAACACGGAAAAATGAGTTCTTTCCCCTTTCTTTTTCCCCATCCAACAGACCACATTTGGCCACGTCAGTGTGTCTAATCTGCACAAAAAGATCCAAAATTGGATCCCAAAACACACTTTTAGACACTCTGATATTTGATTATATCATATAATATTAATTGGATCCCCTTATTAGACCCTATAGGTTTACAATAATCATGCTCTTACAATGGTTAATAGGTTAATGAAGTTTTTTTTAAGTGCGTGAAGCAGACGCGCAAGTGACACTCTCTTGACAGTATTAAGCATTTACTCCAATATCAAAACATTATTGAGCTATTATCCCGATGTGTCTGCGTGACATGAATTGTTCTAAATTAGAAAAAAAAACATTAACATCTAAAACATCTTTAAAACTTGAAAGTAATATAGCTTCTATGTCTAAAACGTAAAGAAAATAATAACATGAAATCAATTTGTCATTTACACTTTTGTACTTTTAGCAAGCTGATGTATTTTCAGTTAGTTGAAAAAGTCAGTTCCTAAACTTTAACATACATAGTAACAAAGAAATATATCTTATTGATCAACGAATTAGGCTTGTATTCGTCTTGTATACAGTGTAATGAGATCAAAAAAGTTATAAAATAAATTTGTTAGAGGTTGAAAGCAAGTGTTAAACCAGACTTCACAGGAGATCATGAAGTAGATCCCCATTACACATAGAGATGCATGGCCTATTATGGGCAATAAATAATCTACCGAGGAACAGTGCTAATGCTCATTGTTCGTCACAAATGCAAGGAACTACGGTATAATTGGGCGTCATAGCGGCAAGCTCGGAAGAATGGCCTCAGTTCAAGCCATAATTGGATGAGTTTAAGGAACTACGGTATTCATTTATGGAGTTTGTCCTAGCCCACTGCCCCAAAGAAGAAAATGTATAACCAGGCTTACTTACTAGGAATACTCGTTTAAAATGAACAGTTTTTTTTATTAATAGTACTTCGATTTTTTTTTTTTTTGGTTAACGGATACATTTTAATATGAATGATAAATAACGAAATATGTTTGTGACATAAGAAAAAAATGTGCGGTTGGCGCTACTTTCCTTAATTGAATAAAAGGTCTTGTGCTTAAAACTCACCTTATCGAATATCCCACACTAAAAATCAGTTTGACGATATATATATGTAAGAGTGCTAAAGGTTTCCTCCAAAAAGTGAAATGCAAGAGCTGACCACATTTATCAACTTTTATTATTTTGTTTCATATTCAGTCAATTCCATTCCATAAGGAATTTTTTTTTTTTTTAAATTGGTTTATTTTATTTGAATTTTTATATTTTTAGACAAAACTATTTTTAAAAGAAATTGTCAATCAAACACTTCATTAGAAAATACACTCACGATTAGTTATCTAATGTAAAAAAGAGTTGCATACAATAAAAGGTTCTATACGTTTTAAACAAGCTGAGCAAACTAATAAGTAATGTATATAAATTTGTAACGATTAACAGCTAATACAAAAAGGACGTTTAATTATTGCCAGCATGGCATTTGAAATATTTGACACCATGTCTTACGCGCGTCCGCTTCGTACTTGATGGGTCCCACAACCATAGCCTATATACACTCTCTTCACTTTACTCTTTCTTCTTCTTCACTTCTAAAAAAACAGAGCAACAACAAATTCAAGAAAACAAAGCTTCATTTCAAGAATCAAGCAAAGAAAAATTCGAGGTAATTTCAGAATTTCTTAAATTGAATTTGAAGATTGTAAAGTCGCTGATATTTTCTGTGTTTTTTTTTCTTTGTATTTTACTCTGTTTATAACTTATGTTTCAAACTCAAGTAAAACTTGAATTCACTTCGCTTTTTAAGAACTTAGTAATATAATTATTATAAATTTAGGTTTCAAACGCATTTATAATTTGGAATCCGTAGAAATTTTGAATTTTTCTGTTTTCACTGTAATTTTTTCATTTTCTGTTTTAAACTGAAGTAAAGCTTGAAATGAGTTCGATTTGAATTAAAAAATGTGATCAATTGTAGAAATAATAAGTTTTTAAAACTTATTTCTAACTCGTAAGCCGTTAAAATTTCGGATTTTACGGTTTTTTTTTGTTTTGACTACTAAATAAACATTTTACTCTGTTTCTTCGGAACTAGATCGGAGATGGAAAACGACGACATTATCGTGGCGGAGATGCGGCCAAAGAAGCGTGCAGGACGGAGAATTTTCAAGGAGACACGTCACCCAATCTACAGAGGTGTGAGGCGTAGGAACGGCGACAAATGGGTCTGCGAAGTCCGAGAACCGATTCACCAGCGTCGAATCTGGCTCGGCACTTATCCAGCCGCGGAAATGGCGGCTCGTGCTCATGACGTGGCAGTGCTTGCTCTACGCGGGAAATCCGCATGTTTGAATTTTGCCGACTCCGCTTGGCGTTTACCGACACCGGAATCCACCGATCCCGACACAATCAGGCGCACCGCAGCCGAGGCGGCCGAAATTTTCAGGCCGCCCGAGTTTAGTAGCGGAATTACGGTTTTGCCCTTGTCCGGTAGTGGTGAGATCACCACATTGGACGATGGAACGGAATTTACCGGAATGATGATGAGGCTTGCGGAGGAGCCGCTAATGTCGCCGCCGAGGTCGTTCATTGATATGAGTACAAGTGTTTGCATTGAGGAAGAAATGTGCTACGAAGAATTGTCACTATGGAGTTACTAAGGTGTGGAATGGTTACAACGTATAGTATATAGCGGACCAAACATACTAAAATTGATAGTTTAATATCAGTTTTGGGTATGTTTAGTCCCTAATAGAAGCATATGTGGTAAGCTAGATTCCCCCCCGGGGGGGGGGGGGGGGGGGGGATATAGAAGTTTCCTGGAATCTATGTTCTTGTGTGTTTTTTTTTGGGTGAGGCATGACTTATAATGTTTTGCTTTGCTTTCGTATATTAAGCAAATAAATGGGTGTGATAATGGGCTTAAGTATGTAAGATCCAGCACATTGTAACAAGTCCTCATATCTCTAGACATGTATTTTTTTGGTTTACCTAGTTTCATAGGTTTTACCAAAATGTATCAATAATGTTTAGAAGTTTTATAATATAAAATACTACTTTCCATATTTCATATTTTAATTTAAAATTGATCATATATACTTTTTAAAATAATAAATAAAGATAAGATGATGAATGAAGATTTTATTTACACTCTAAATAGCAAAATACCAGATTACATGAATTTTTTTAAACATTGTTACTTGTGTATTAGGGAGGAATAAGAAGTTGATAGAGTTTTTTTTTTAAAAGGTTCAATTGAATATGAGACCTAATTTGCTATTTGAGTACTCTTGTCATACATATTTGAATATGAGACCTAATTTTGACTTAGGAAATGTTAAACATTTTTTTATTTATCACATAGGATTATTTGATCTTGCTGAAAATGAAATGTTTTTGACCATTAGTTGGGATTTGTCTTGTTGAATTGAAGGCTACTATAGTGAGAGTGAGATACAGAAATGCGTCCCAATCGCATTGGGCCATTGCATAAACATGGTATTTTAGTACGTGAGCAATGATCACTGACCAGCTTATTAAAACGTGCCAAGTGAGTATTAATCATAGGCAGGGCCTAGACTTTAAAAAAAAATATATTTATTTATTCCTTTTTGTTTTCCGAAAATATAAGGACCTTTTTGTTATCTAGAGACATTGCCAATCTTGAGATTATGGAACCACAAAAATCTACAAAGAAAAAAAATTAATTTTTACATTTAGAACTCATTGAGGTAGGTTTTAGAATCATCCCATTGCTAACATGTGTTTAGCTAAATTAATTTCTGATATTTAATTATAAAATTTAATTTACTACACTCAGTAATGGGCTTTAAAAGCTTATTTAGAAGAAATTAATAAGAAATGGTTCAATATTAACGGCCTATCATCTCAGAAAAATAATTTTTGTTTTTGTTTGAGTTTGACTACTTTTTTGCTGGTCTTTTCTTGTTATTGTATCTTAATTACAGAGAAAATATGAATTCTCAATCTCTGTGTCTTCCATCGGCTACTTTCTGATTGTTTTTTTGCTATTTTCAGCTTTCCTATGCTGTGTTGGAGAATTCGATGCTTTCTTAGAGAAATAAAATGGCAGAATCCAAAAAAACAAAAATGTTAAAATAAACGATAAGGATGTTTCAACAAACAAACAAAAAAAAAGCTGTATGGTCAAAGAAAATCTTATGCTTTAACAAGACAGAAAAAAATCATAAGATTTTTATAACTGAACTAATCTTATGATGAAAATTGAAAACTAAGCTAATCTCGAATGCTATAGAATGTCGGATTAATACGATATAAAATGTTTGTAAGAGCTAAAAGTACTAAAATTTAGGTTTCACTGTATTTATTTTTCTCTTCATTTCTGTTACCAGTGAAGCAGTGACTATATATGATCCAATGGTTACAAATGGATCATCACACCAAAGAAAAACGTGGTCTTATTTATAGTTGGTGATTTTCAAGAATTCAACCCACGATATTAACCTTTTTTATTTAAGATAACTTCTTTTTTTTTTTGAAAATTTATTTAAGATAACTTTCATGGAAAAAAACCGTTTGCAGAAAGCTTATCCCTATAAAGTTACTTTTTAAACAATAGCTTTCCATCATTCTATACATAAAAACTTTACCTTTGAGATTTCTTATGGATAAAGACTAAAGAGTAAAGACATACAAGTAATCTCACGCAACCATGGTGTGAGCTGTGACTAACTAGATCGAACTGGTTATAATAAACTTCGGCCATTGACATTTCAAGTAATATATAACGATATGTTATTTTCACATAAGGCATACTATATTGTGTATGTGAAGATGCGGAAGTATGTAAACTCTAAATAGCTTATGTTGAATCTTAAAAAATCATGAAAAATTGCATGAAAAAGAACAGAGAAGTTATTATGGTCTTTTGACATCTTATGTACTTAATAAATTTATAGACTAACTTGGTTAATTTTAAAATAAAATCCAGACTAACTCTTGAATTTCCATAGTAAGAAGCTAACAAATGTTTTCACCAATCAAAAGTCTTGACTTATTATCAACTTTATTGTCCACGTTTTTGCTACATTTACTATTCTCATATTTGAAAACAATCTAGTACCCTTCTGTTTTTGAAAGACTGATTTTTGGGTTTTTTCTTCGTTTTTGAAATATTGATTTTCTACACTTTACTTTATGCTTTTACGTTTTACCAAGTGATTAAATAGTTTTTAAATCAATTAGAAATGAGCGGATAGATTCTTCTTTCGTATGGTCATGAGTCGGCGTGCCAAGAACCATATTCATTACCTAGTGAACGGCAATGAGCGGATATAATCTTACTCGGGGGTAAAAGAGCATTGTATTCAGTTCTTTTCTTCCTTGTTAGGTTCAGCGAATCCCCCCTTTCTCAGGAGCAACTTTTGGAGATTGAGGACAACGCGAAGATGAAGTGTTCTGATTCTCTTAAGAGATTGCTTGTTGCGCCTATCTCTATTTCTGAGATTAAAGAGATAGTGTTCAATTTACCAAAGAACAAAGCTCCAGGCCCGGATGGTTATTCTGCCGAATTTCTTCAGAGAAGTTGGCCAATTATTGGGTTTGATTTTGTCTATGCGGTTCAAGAATTCTTCTCCTCGGGTGCTCTCTTATCCCAATGGAATAGTACTCTGATTTGTCTTATTCCCAAAGTGACAAATGCGGACAAATTGACGGAGTTTAGACCAATTTCTTGCTTAAACATCGCTTACAAGGTCATCTCTAAAGTCTTGTCTAGAAGATTAAGAGCTGCAGTGTCGGAGCTTATATCGCCATCTCAATCTGCTTTTGTGGAAGGTCGGTTGATTGTGGAGAATATTCTACTGGCTTCAGAGATGGTCCAAGGCTTTTCTAGACAGCATATTTCAAGTAGAGGCTTGTTGAAAGTGGATATCAAGAAAGCTTTTGATTCTCTGAATTGGGACTTCCTGATCACGGTGCTTCGTGCTGCAGAATTTCCGAGTTTGTTTATAAGATGGATAGAGCAGTGTGTTACCACTCCTTCTTACTCGGTGGTAGTGAATGGTGAGTCTTGTGGTTACTTTAAAGGTGCCAAAGGTCTTCGCCAAGGTGATCCTATATCCCCGTATCTCTTTCTTATTGCAGTTGAATATTTAGCTTCCTCTTTGGCAGCTGGTTTTGAAGATGGGCGGATTGGATATCATCCAAAGGCGAAATCGTTAAAGATATCTCATCTTTCTTTTGCGGATGACCTTATGATTCTGTTTGATGGTCATGAGTCATCCCTAAATGGCATTCTAGATATTCTTTCGCAGTTCCATTCTCTCTCTGGATTGGGAATGAATAGGGAGAAATCGGCCTTGTTTCTAGCGGGTTTGAATGAAAGTGAACTCTTGGCAGCTATGGGTTTCGGATTTCGAGAAGGTGCTTTCCCAATTCGATACCTTGGCCTTCCCCTTATTCAGCGGAAGCTTCAGACTCGAGATTACAGCCCTTTGATAGACTCTTTGTCCAGGCGTTTTAACTCTTGGGAGAATAGGGCCTTATCTTATTCGGGTAGGCTCCAGTTGGTGACCTCGGTTATAAACAGCACCATTAACTACTGGATGCAAGCGTTTCTCTTGCCGAAAGGTTGCATTAAGCAGATCGAACAGTTGTGCAGTCGCTTTCTTTGGAATGGTAACACAAGGAAGGTCTCTGGTATCAAGGTAGCTTGGAAGGTTCTTTGTCTTCCAAAATTAGAAGGTGGCTTGGGTTTAAAAGACTTGCGTTCTTGGAATATAATTTTTGGTCTCAAGCTCATTTGGTCATTGTTTGCATCGAGTGGATCATTATGGGTGGCTTGGGCGCGAGATCACTATTGTAGAGGAGATAGTTTTTGGTCAGTGAAGGAGTCTCAGACTGATAGCTGGATTTGGAGATTTCTTCTTAGACTAAGGCCTCTAGCACGTCAGTTCATTTCTTGTGAAGTTGGAGATGGAAAATCAGCGAGTTTCTGGTACGACCGATGGTGCTCCCTGAGTCCCTTGATCGATTTTTTTGGAGTCAATGGTCCGAGGCTATTGGGTGTTCCCATTGATGTTGTAATTGCGGATGTCGTCTCCTCAACTGATTGGAATATAAGGCCTGCTCGGAGGAATGTCAAGGCACAAATCCTCCATTCAGTCCTGGACGACATGTTTGTGCCTTCCAGTCTTCAAGGTCCGGATCATTATTGCTGGTCGATTCCAGAAGCTTTATCTGCATCGAACACCTTCTCCACTTCGCTTACTTGGGAGTTTTTGAGGCCTAAGGCTGTGCAGAAAAATTGGGCACCGGCGATTTGGTTTAAATCGCATGTGCCTAAACACTCTTTCATCTTTTGGTTGGCGCACCTTAACAGGCTCTCAGTTAAAGAAAGGATGATTACTTGGGGTCTAGATATTTCTCCTTTTTGTGTTCTTTGTGGAACTCAGATGGAGAATAGAGATCATATTTTTCTGCACTGCCTTTACTCATTGCAGGTTTGGCGACTAGCCATGTATCGGCTTGGACATTCGTCTTACTACTTCATGGACTGGCCAACGTTGATTTCACGGCTACTTACGACCTCTACTTCTCCTAGATTGAGTCAAACTCTTAAGAGGTTGGTAGTGCACTGCACTATCTACCACTTGTGGCGGGAACGAAATTCTAGGATCCATCATGGCTCCTCTAAAACACCTCAATTCCTCTTCCGTGATATCGACCGTTGTATCCGGGACATGATTCTAGAATATAGGGAGATGAGAGTTTTCAGGAATATGCTCTCCTCTTGGTTGACTTTAAATTGACTTTGTAATGTCTTGTCTCTCTTTGATCTTTTTTAATTTTTTTTTTTGGATCAAGCTGAGCGTTAAATTTTTGTAATACAGTTTCTCTTTGGGCAATAAATTCAATTATTATCAAAAAAAAAAAAAAAGATTTATCATACATAATATATAGGAGGAAATGCTAATCATTATTTGGACTCGATGTGTCCTTTTCAGTTTGCTTAGTTGTGATCTTGTTGCTTCATTCCTCTTTTATCTATTGTTTTGACTTTACTTGTAGGAAAACCCGTTTCACGTTACTCTTGTGAGTTTAGTTTTCGGGATTTGTGTTCCAATTTTTTTTAATAAGGTGGCGAAAATATTTAGAACCTTTTTATGCTCTTCCCAAGCAAAAGTTTTGGTATTTTTGGAAAACTAAAAAGATTTGGTATGTTAAACAACGCCCCAAAAACTAAATGACAGAAATATTTTTCTATCTACAATTATTTTTCTATAGTCTAGTACTATGGAAAACCCGCTAATGTAGATTGCAATCTAATTAGTGGAAACATTCGATCCATATTTGCAGTTTCTAGCTATTTTCATTTTTAATTATGGAAGAAAAAAATACATTTTAAAAGGAAGTCATTATCGATGTGAATATAATATACAATAAATCCATGCACAGAGAGAGACATTTAAAAGGGAACAATACACAGAGGCAGATACGGAAATCATAATACAAGTGAGACCAGAATCTCATTATTACAAGTTGAAATATAAAAAAAATACAAAATTGAAACTGAAAAGAAGAAAGTACCTGCATGCACATCAGAACATGAGATTCTAGTGGGAAATTATAGGTTCTTTGCTTTACAAAAAGCAGACCCTTCATGTTTTTTATTTACTGATTAAAAAACTTGTAATTTACTTTTTTTTCTTTGGTAATTTTGTAATATACTTACTTTCTATCTCGGTTTAAATTTTGTTTCTTCTTATATTTGATTCTTAAAAGTGGATACCTTTTTTTTCTTTCTATAATCAGTTTGCTAAATTGTAGTAAATTCCGGTTTCTCAAAATGTATAATACTACTTTGTTATTCGGAATGATAAATGCACCTTGGAAGTTGACAAATTAGGGAAAAAATAAAGAATAGGAGGAATAATAAAAACCACGAATATGCATACCAATTGTCGATTTCATGTTGATAGTGATCAGGTTCCAATGCAAAAAGAAAAATGTAGCGTAGAAATTACGCATCTTAAGCTTTTTGCTTAAAAACGCTTAGTGTTATTCTTGATTAATTAAACATCTTAGGTTGATAATTTTTTTTAACTAACATTAGATTGAATTGTTTGTTTTACTACCCAAATTTTTTTTTTTAGATGGACATTTGGTGTTATTCTTGTGGTTGAGTTTTGGGTTTGAACCCAACCCTAGTAGTCGCTTCAGATTCAATAACTACATGGAAAATTTGAACCTATGTTTGGCTAGTTGAAATTATTACATTTTAGGTTTATTAGCAAAATCTACTGTCTATTCGACATCTTCATTCGTCCGATTCCGAATGATTAATTGAGTTTTGATTTGGATTATTACTTACTAACAATTTTTTGAAAAAAAGTTTTTAAAGTTATCTGGTTTGAAAATACTTACAAAACCATGGCTATTTTGGAATGTTTAAATTCAAATACCTATTAATTGTATACGTGAAGTATAGACAGAATAAAAACTTCAACGTAATCCAACATTTTGAATGCATATCGTTTAAAATACAAACGTGTTATATATTTGTATATATATATATATAAGTGTAAGGTTTAGAATAATAATACTCCCTCCGTTCCAAAATATAAGTTGTTTTGGGTGTTTATTTTTGTTTCAAAATATAAGTTGTTTTGAGAATCCTATGTACTTTTCATCTTTATTGAATACTATGTGACAAATAATATTCTGTAGTTTTTTTAGGTTTGATTAAATTATATTTATTATGTATATTAAATGAAATTTTATGAGAAAAAGTAGTTTCTTAAACACCGTGCTTTTAGCCAAAACTACTTATATATTGGAACGGAGGGAGTAAATAATAAGGCTCACCAAATATTGGTGAGTTTGTGAAAAAAAAGAAATTGATGAATTGAACTTTTTAACCCTTTGACTGATGTCGTCACACTTCGCTTCTGCCGTTTGTACGATTCTTGAAGACTTCATTCAGGAGAAAGCTGCAATGAGACTTCGTTTCGTATTTTGCTAACTTATCATTTTAATATTAAACTATTTGATTAAAGATGATTTTAGAATAATTACTGAAAAATGCAATTGCCAATTATAATACTACATCGACTGGCGTTAAATATTACTCATACGTGACAATTTACTATATTCAGTATCTAGTCAAGTGAAGTGGGTCCCTCGTTATGGAGCATCTCAAACTTTAATTGGAAAATTGGAAATTAAGGATATTTTTTTCTACTTTGTCCATCTACACTTTAATTATTTTAGTTTGTCCACATATGCTTTAGTTTTGTTTAGAATCCTAAATTAACTTTAATTTAGTCCACTAGAAATCCATAACCCTTATTATTTCGTGTAACTAAAATTTTTTAAAAAGGTAAATTTATTTTAAAGCTCTCTATTTGATAAAGAGGGTTTAGTATTGGATTAAAAACCTAATTTTTTATCCGCATTTTCTTTTCCTGACGGGTCACCTTCTCCACTCCACAAAACTTTGAATCACTCACTCACCATAATGAAAATTTCATAGAGAAGAGAAGAGAAGATAATTAGAGTTAGATATAGCCGAGAGTGAGAAACGAAGAAGAAGACGAAGCTCTCTTATTGTTGTCTTCTTCTCCTCTATTTTTCCTTCTTCGCCGCCGACTTGCATATTCTCTGTTATCCTTATTCGACGGCTTATTCTTTTCTACATAGTAAAAAAGTTCTTTCACTCTCTTCGTCTTCTTCCCTTGGTAAGTTATCCTTAAAGATTATCTCTGATTATGTCATGCAATTTTGGTAGATATTTTGGTTTTTATTTCTTGGAATTGAGTTAATTGAATTTGAGTTAATGGGAAGTTGAATCATTAAATAATTTAGAATTCATATAACACACTTTTTAGAATATAGAACAAATATAAGAAAATATATTCCAAAATTTTAAGAACAAACGTTTTAAGAATATGTATTCTAAATTTTGTAAACATATATTAGAAAACTTATACTAAAAGTTCTAGAACATTTAACAAAGTTCAGATAGTATAATCTAAAACTGTCCAACTTTTCAGAACGTTTTAAGAATTTGTATTCTAAATTTTGTAAACAAATCTTAGAAAACTTATACTAAAAGTTCTAGAACATTTAACAAAGTTTAGATCATGTAATCGAAACGTATACAAAACTCAGAAAATGTGTTTTAAGCAAATCAGAACGAATCATATAAGTCCCTAATTTTATAAAATAAAAATTGCATATTTGATAAAGAGTCTAAGTTCTTTGTTAATTAGATGTTGAAAAAAAATATTTGGGAAAAAATAATTATTTATATGAAAAGGGTAATTTAGACATAAATTACAATTAAGTAATTAAAGTGTAAATGGACAAAAGGAAAAAAAAACATCTTTAATTTCCAATTTTCCAACTTTAATGGCATTTTAAGGGTATATTTCCAAAGGGTATATTTTTTTTGTTTGATAAAAATATAGGCATTTTAAGCTAACAGTAACAAATATACTTTTAGTTTTGTGAAATCAGATTCTTCTACTATTTTGAAAAGAATTGTCTTTTCAGTGACTAATTCTTGCATACAATTGTGAAATTTGGATAATAAATAAAATAATGTCAAGTGTTTTCAATCATGGAGATTTGAATTTATAAGTTTTGATAGGTTTAACGATTTTAGCTGCATTTTTAAAAGTTGTTATGACTTTGTTATTTTAAAAAAAGTTATTGTATAAGACCATAGATAATGTTTTGTTAACTAGAAAGTTCATCTAAAACACCACACACAAAAAAAATCAATACCTAAACATTAACTTAATAAGACTTGAATGCATTTTACACCTCACAAAGATATAGTATAACACCAAATTTAAGTTTTGTGTTACTACTTTATGAATATATAACACCATAACTGAATGAAATTCCATTTGAACATTACTATTATATTTTATATTGAATTATTTCGCATGAGTTGTATTAGTCAAATTGAAAATTTTAATCACATGTTTATTTTGGTTTCAATCTTACCAAACTAAAAATGTTTTAAAAAATCAAACAGCTAATAGTAAAATAAAATTACTTAAAAGAAGAATGGGAGTCTTAAGAATGGCAGGACTTTTCACCTTTATCTTTTCTACCTAGTTTCAGAGTTTATACAAATAAGGTAATTTGAAGAAACAGAGAACAAAAAAATATTAAAATCAGAAAACGAGGAAAAAAGTTAAATAAAAATGTAGCCACAAGGTCAAGCAAGTAATTGAAATAAAGGTCAAGGGGTAATTTCGGTATTTCAAGTCCATCTCTTCTCTTTTGTTTCTCACATTCCAAAGTCTCATTGGACTTCAGAGAAAAGAGTTTCTTTTTCGTTTCCTCTGCTTCTCTCTCTCTTTTCCCGTTTCCTCTGGGGAAATCAAACGGCGGCTTCACACAAAAAAAAAAAACCCCTCCGATTTCGATTTTTTTTTTGTTCTTCTTTTTCGTTTTCTTTCATCGGAGTTTTAGAACCGGAGTTAAAGAAATTAAACAGAGATAGCGTTTTATTAACTGTTTCAATTTCCTTACTCGGAGTAAGTGAGTAAGATTCTCTGTTCTTTGACGAAATCTTTAAGGTAATTGAACTACATTGCTCTAGATTTTCTTTTTGGGTTTTTTTTTTTCCTTTTTAGGTAATTATGATTTTCTTTTTGTGTTCGACGATTACATTTTTTTTATTTGATCACTTTCTCTGATTTCTCTCAAAGTTCCACTTTTTTTTCCTTATTTCGCTCGATCGTCGTGTGTGTATATGATGAACCTTGTAGAAAATTTCGATGATTGTGAAAATTAAACTTGTTTTGTTGATGCATGTTCTTAATAGGAATCGAAGAATTGTTTCAGTTTCGTTTTTGAGATCGTCTTAAGGCGGCTAATGATTATGCAGTAAGGGTTTTTTGTGGGGTTAATCTGCAAAAAAGGGTTTTTGTCCTTTGTTTTTGTGCCCTTTGATTTTTTATTTTTCTTTTTAACTCTATCGCTCAGTTTTAGCTCTGTTTTAAGGTCCAAAAGTAAGAAAATTTTCAGTAAAGTGTGTTCAAAGTTGTAACCTTTTTTATTCTCTGTGCGTGTGTGTTTCTGGGTTTGTGTGGTATATCCAATTTGTTAATCAACCAGTGAATGAGTTTTAAGTTTCATAAAGTAAAGTACATTTTTTTTTTCAATAATGTGTGTTTCAAAGTTTGAACCTTTTTGTGTCTTCTGAGATAGAATCTTCTTTGTCTTAACATGTTTCTCTTTTTTTGGTGGTTCATGTTATCTGTAAATTCAATTTAGAATCTCCTCTTCTTTTATTATTCCTTCTTTGCTTTTGATAGGCCAGTTCACAGAGACATATTGTGCTTACAATTTTTGTCCATACCACAAAGTTGTCTGTTTCTTAGTTATCAGAGAGAACATGTTTGGTTTTCTCTGATTGGTGAAATGCTAAAGATTGGTCTTTTGTTACATTGGAATTGATCACTAGAGGTTGCTGATAAATTTTCACTAATTGGCATTTTGATGATTTTTTATTCCTTTTGCCGGTAACTTTGAAGTTTGAATCATGGATAAAGATTACGAGGAGATTGAGGTGCCTATCGGAACGCTAAAATCGATAGGTTTTAGCATTTCGAATAACAAAGATCGAGTAAGTGTTGCCCTTAATTTTCAATAAGCTTAATTAAGTCTTCTAGATTTGGTAATGAGTAGATTAAGTAAAATTTTAATGTTGTTTATAGGAAAAAATGGCTTGTATCGTAGTTGAAGCAGCGAATCAAGTTACCGATTCTCGTCTAGGACTCCCGAATCCGGATTCGGTTTGCAGAACTTGTGGCAGCAAAGATAGAAAAATCTGTGAAGGTACATTAATGAATCTGGTTTTTGCCGATACTAAGTATCGAATAAAATTATCAAGAGATCAGCTTATTTAGAACTAATACACTCTTTTTTTTTGTTTCTGTTTAGGACATTTCGGGGTTATTAACTTTCGACATTCGATAATTAACCCATATTTCCTTAAGGAGATAGCTGCATTGTTAAACAAAATCTGCCCGGGATGTAAATACATTCGGAAAAAGCAGTTTCAGGTTCGATATTCTTTATAATTTCTTTTACGCGCGTAAAAGTCGGTTTTTCGTAAACTAATACCATCTTTTGCTTGTTACAGAGTACCGGAGACCAGCCTGAGAGATGTCGATATTGCACTGTAAGCGTTTGATTTCTCTGTTTATGGAAACTTTGTTCTTATTATCTTACAGTGATTTTTTTTTTGTTTATTATCTTTCAGTCAAAGACAGGATACCCTCTAATGAAGTTCAGGGTAACCACTAAAGAAGTCTTTAGGCGATCGGGTATCGTCTGTGAAGTAAGCGACGACAATCTATTGAAGCTCAAGAAACGCGGAGTATTAGCATTACCTTCCGATTACTGGAGTTTTCTGCCTAAGGACTCCAATATCGACGAAAGCTGCTTGAAACCAACGAGGCGGATTCTAACACATGCACAGGTCTAAATTCGATTTTTATCTTTCTTCTTTTGGTTAGTTTTTCTGAAATTTTCTTTCCTTTTTTAGGTTTATGCTTTGTTATGTGGGATTGATCAGAGGCTAATTAAGAAGGATATACCGATGTTCGACTCTCTTCCTCTGGCATCGTTTCCAGTTACACCAAACGGTTATCGTGTAACCGAAATGGTCCATCAGTTCCACGGAGCTCGACTAGTATTCGTAAGTTAAAAAAAAAAACTTTGATCCTAAATTGTATTCTTTATTTGGTATGTAATTTGTCTCATTTATTATTGTTTTTGTAGGATGAACGGACTCGAATCTACCGGAAATTAGTCGGCTTTGAGGGAAACATGCTCGAATTGAGTTCTCGTGTGATTGAATGCATGCAGTATTCTAGAGTAAGTATCTGATAGATGAAATTTTTATTTCCGTATTCTCTGTGAAGTGATTATTTCTTGTTTTTGGTACAGCTATTTTCGGAAACTGTGTCTTCGAGTCAAGAATCTGCGAATCCGTACCAAAAGAAGTCCGATACTCCCACACTGTGCGGTCTAAGGTTCATGAAAGACGTGTTGCTCGGTAAAAGAAGCGATCATACATTCCGTACAGTAGTTGTCGGTGATCCGTCATTGAAGCTTCACGAGATTGGTATACCGCGGAAGATTGCGGAAAGGCTTCAAGTATCGGAGAATCTTAACGACTGGAACAGAGAACAGCTTGTCACGTTGTGTTTCCATAAACTGCTCGAGAAAGGAGAGGTTCATGTTAGGAGAGGAGATAGCTTAGTGGCGATTCGAGAAATCGATGATCTTCAAAACGGAGACACCATTTTCCGGAGTTTAACGGATGGAGACACTGTGCTGATGAACAGACCGCCTTCGATTCATCAGCATTCGCTTATTGCTATGTCGGTTAGAGTCCTCCCGACGACTTCCGTCGTCTCCTTGAATCCGATCTGTTGTTTACCGTTTCGTGGTGATTTCGACGGGGATTGTCTTCACGGTTACGTTCCTCAGTCTGTACAAGCGAGAGTTGAGCTCGACGAGCTTGTGGCGTTAGATAAACAGCTTATTAACAGACAGAATGGTCGGAATCTGCTTTCGTTAGGACAGGATAGTTTAACGGCGGCGTATTTGGTTAACGTCGAGAAAAACCGTTACCTGAACCGAGCTCAGATGCAGCAGTTACAAATGTATTGCCCGTTTCAGCTTCCTCCGCCTTCGATTATTAAAGCTTCTCCTACGAGCAACGAGCCGGAATGGACGGGAATGCAGTTATTCGGGATGTTGTTTCCTCCCGGGTTTGATTACGCTTACCCGCTAAACGACGTGGTTGTGAGTAACGGAGAGCTTTTATCTTCCGCGGAAGGTTCCGCTTGGCTTCGGGACGGAGAAGGGAATTTCATTCAGGGATTGCTCCAACACGATAAATCGAAAGTTCTCGATATAATCTATTCCGCTCAAGAAATGCTCTCCCAGTGGTTACTGATGCGAGGATTGAGCGTTTCATTAGAAGATTTGTATCTTTCCGCTGATCCGCAGTCTCGGAGGAACTTGACGGAGGAGATATCATACGGATTGCAAGAAGCAGAGTTAGTCTGTAATAAGCAGCAGCTAATGGTCGAATCCGGTAAAGATTTCCTTATGGTTAACGGTGAAGAGAAAGAAGAGGAGGATATGGTCGCGGATTTGTCTCGGTTCTGTTACGAGAGACAGAAATCAGCGGCGTTAAGTAAACTTGCGGTTAGTGCTTTCAAGGATGCGTATAGAGACGTTCAAGCATTGGCGTATAGATACGGCGATCAATCGAATTCGTTTCTGATAATGTCAAAAGCTGGTAGTAAAGGAAACATAGGGAAGCTGGTTCAGCATAGTATGTGCATTGGTCTACAGAATTCGTCGGTTGCGTTATCCTTCGGTTTTCCGCGTAAACTGGACTGTGCATCTTGGAACGATCCGAACAGTCCGCTTCGCTGTCGAAATGGAGAAGACAAAACCGCTAATGAGTCGTTTGTTCCTTACGGAGTTATTGAGAACTCGTTTCTAACAGGTTTAAACCCGTTGGAATCTTTTGTTCATTCCGTAACTAGCCGTGATAGCTCCTTCAGCGGTAATGCTGATCTTCCGGGAACACTTAGTAGACGATTGATGTTCTTTATGCGGGATATATACGCTGCTTATGACGGAACTGTGAGAAATTCTTTCGGGAACCAAATAGTACAGTTTTCTTATGAGACTGATGAACCGTCAGGAGATATAACCGGCGAAGCAGTCGGGTCACTTTCTGCTTGCGCCTTATCCGAGGCAGCTTACAGTGCGCTAGACCAGCCAATCAGCCTTCTCGAAACCTCGCCGCTTCTGAATCTTAAGGTTTTCTTCTTTTATCAAATCTATTAATCATATCCACACTTGTTTTTTGCATTTCTCTAACTTTGCTGCTTCTGAATCAGAATGTTTTGGAGTGTGGATCAAAGAAAGGTCAACGAGAACAGACGATGTCGTTGTATTTGTCTGAAACGCTTTCTAAGAAGAAGCACGGGTTTGAATACGTGTCACTGGAGATCAAGAACCACTTGGAGAAACTTAGTTTCTCAGAGATTGTTTCAACATCCATGATAATGTTAGTAAACTTTAACTGTCTCTATAAATCTCTCTTTGTCAATGGCTTCTAATCGTCTTCTTGTTTAATAGATTCACTCCGAGGAATAACACAAAGACACCGTTGAGCCAGTGGGTTTGCCATTTTCATATCTCTGAGGTAACAAACTCATACACATACACAGACTAACTAATGGATGTTATATATAAACATTCTTTTGGAATTTTACAGAAAGTAATGAAGCAGAAGCAACTTAACGCGGAGTCTGTTGTTTCTGCGTTGAACAAGCAGTACACGAGCAGGAAGAAAGAACTGAAGCTTGATTTAGTTGATTTACTCATAGAAAGCACGTAAGAACATCGTCCAATTTGTTTTATTTGGCTTTTTACGTTTTTGTTCGATACTAATTTGTTATACATGTATGTATTCTGGATTAGAAACCACTGTTCTTCTGACGAAAACGCGATGGACGATGATAGATTCTGCATTACGGTTACCATACTCGAAGCCTCCAAGCATTCTTCTTTGGAGCTCGATGCTGTTCGCCTAATCTTGATCCCGTTTCTTCTCAACTCTCCTGTTCAAGGTAAAAACCGTAATGAATAAGAACATGGGTTCTTGTTTTATTACTATTACCGTTCTTACGAGTTTTATCGATTCTTGCAGGCTACCGAGAGATTAAAAAGGTAGATATTGTATGGGTTGACCGACCAAAAGCGCGGAAAAGGAACGGGAAAGATTTGGGTGGCGAGCTTTTCGTGAGAGTTACGATGTACGGAGACCGTGGCAGGAATAACTGTTGGAGAACGCTTGTTGAGACGTGTCTTCCCGTGATGGATATGATCGACTGGACCCGAAGCCATCCAGATAATATCCGTCAATGCTCCTCGATTTATGGAATAGACGCTGGACGAAGCATTTTCCTAGCGGTTAGTATTCGATTTTTACTTTACGATTTATTGGTCTCACAGCTTCTAAAGTATTTTTGTTGGCCGCAGAATTTGGAGTCTGCGGTGTCAGAAACTGGTAAGACGATACTACGGGAACATCTGCTTCTTGTAGCTGATTGTCTCTCTGTTACCGGGGAGTTTGTGGCGTTAAACGCCAAAGGTTGGAGTAAACAAAGACAAGTCGAGTCAACACCTGCACCGTTTACTCAAGCATGCTTCTCGGTATGTAACTAACTCCCGAGATAACGTACAATTTAAACAAGATTTAATTTGACAGTTAGTGCTTGCTTAATCGTTACAGAGCCCTAGTCAATGCTTTCTCAAAGCTGCTAAGGAAGGTGTCGTAGACGAGCTTCAGGGATCTATTGACGCATTAGCTTGGGGAAAAGTTCCGTGTTCTGGAACTGGAGATCAATTCGAAATCATCATTTCGCCAAAGGTAATTAAATAAATTGCGTTACATTTTTTTATCCGTTTTGATTTCTACTTTACTGGTCTAATTAGTGTCTTGCTGCGTTTCATCAGGAACACGGGTTTAGTACACCTGTGGATGTGTATGACCTTTTGAGTAGTACAGCGTCGCTTCCAAAGACAAAGTCCTCGCGTGGAACAAACGCTTTGCCGAAATCAGATAAACTCACGGTCCAGCCATTCCATTTGCTCGATACCGCTGTATCGAAAGCGATCAAGGCACTCAATGCAAAAGGGATTTCCAAGGAGCAGCTCAGAAAACACTATACATGGGACAAGGTCCAGGAGCTTTCTCGGTCGCTTAAACGCATACTCCACAAGTAAGAAATAAATAATCTTTTATCCGTCTCAAAGTTTCGATTTTTTACGTTCAAAGATCATTAAAGATTCGCTCGTTTTGTTAGTTACGAGATCGATGCTTCGTTGAATGAGAGAGATGAAGGAATTTTAAAGATGGTTCTAGACTTCCACCCGAACAGCGCTGATAAAAAAGGACCAGGCGTCAAAGGAATCAAGGTAATAAATCGTCGGTGAATATATTTCACATTCTTCGGAAACATGGGAAAGATCCTGACCTTGGTTTTTGTGTATCTTTCTTGTACAGGTCGCTAAATCAAAGTACGAGAATACCCGTTGCTTCGAGGTTGTGAGAATAGACGGAACAACGGAAGATTTCTCGTATCACAAGTGTGTATTGGGAGCAACAGCGTTCCTTGCACCGACGACAATGAACTTCTACAAGTCCAAGTACCTGAAACATCGTACAGTCCAGCCCGGTACTGTCTAAGAAACCCCCAAAACCGTTAAATAAAAGTAAGAAAAAAAGACTTAAACAATGTAGGAAGAAGTGTTTTGTATTTTGTTAAAAAAAAAAAAGATGATAGATAGAAAGATAGATATAGGGGAAAAGCCTTTTGGCTTTGCTCTAAGCTTCTTTTTGCTCCTTTCACTATGTGATACCTTTTGCCTTCCAATGTTAAAAGAAGGCTTAAAAGGTTCATTACTTAGTGGAAGCAGCAACGAGAAGCTGGCAAAGGAGGCTTCTGTTCTGTTTCTTGTTTCTGTTTCTGTTTGTAAAACTTTGGAGTTTCCGGTTTAGACTATGAAATATCCGGTTATCGTTCTTTTCTTTCTTTTCACGGTTTAATTCGGTTTTCATGCAATTGCTCTGTTATCTCATGGTTAAGTTCATTTTGACTAGGATGAAAAGTTTCCATAGTTTTTGTTTTAAATCTTGTTTTATTTTTGGGTGAATTTGGCGAATAACCAAACTTAAATGATTAATTCTTAACCAAAAAAAAAACTTAAATGATTAATTAGCTTTTTTTTTTTTTTTTTTTTTGTCAACCAAAAAAAATGCATTATGTAGAGGCAGTAGAGCTTTGATAGCCATAAGATCTTAAAGGAATTGGTTTTTTAATTTGGCGAATAACCAAACTTGAATTATAATTCTTTTGTTAGTTTTTGGTGCCACTTTTTCTTTATTTTATAAAATCTTCCTTTGTTCTTCGTTTATGATATGATCTTTCCGGGTAAGGTATGTTATGATACCCAGGGCCGGCCCTGAGGTGACGCATGTAAAGCATGATGCGTTAGGCATCACTATTTATTAGTAAAATAAAGGGCATCATGAACTATATTGTTAAGCTAGTATAGTGGTTGCGTTCTTAGGCTTCTTGTTAAAATAGGGCATCATTTTTATTTTTAGCGTTAGGCAACAAAATCAATTGGGCCGGTCCTGATGATACCTAAAGCATTTTTTTCTCTTTCTCGTAGGAGATTGAATCACTGTCTTGGGAAATAGAATTTCTTTTGAGGATCATAGTAATGATCTCAGTTACCAATTTTCATCATACACTTGCTAATTATATGCTTCTAAATCATCATAACAAATACTATAAATTCTTCTCTTAAATTTGTAATTTTTTGTTATTAGAAAAACTCACTCACTTTTGTATAACTCCCACATGCTAGTGTTTTTTCTCTTTGTCGTAAACCAAAACCACAATATTACTTTCTCTTCTTTTGAACAAAACATGTGGTTGTTATAACACTATTATTTTAATGTCGATTATAAAGTTTTATGAAAAGTAACTTTAGTCTTTATTTTTCAACCACAATAATATAAATAAATTGATATTATTTCTCAAAATATTTTCCACTAGTCAACATATGAAAAATAACCAAAACTGGTCATAAATTTTTTTTGTATAAATTTAAATTATCTTGAAAGATATGGAAGTTATGTATTGGTGTAGTTTTGACCTCAGTCACAATGTCATCAATCGTCTATAACTTATTGTGTTTCTAAATCATTTACAGCGATAGGAGTTATATTGAAAGATTTTAAAGTTTTGTTTTGATGTATGTAGTATTGATCTAAATCATTACAACATAAATTAACACTTCTTTTAATATTTTTTTGATAAAATAAATTAATCATCTCGTATTCAAATTCACACATAGCTTTTATGTTTCTAAATCATTACAACATAAATTAACACTTCTTTTATGATTTTTTTTATAAAATAAATGTACTATTATGTCACCAAACACATATATGGTGAATTCGATTCTAGATATCTCCTTTAGCTTCTAGAGATTTGCATGCCATCTACTCATACTCTCTTACACAGGTCCACAATTGCACTTGCTTTTGTTGTATACGCATATTTAATATATAATGACTTGAATGATTTTTTCATTTCATCTTTATGCTTTTTGTTTTATATTTTTTAGCCGTTTATGTATAATATTAATGAATTATACAAGAGGTGTTTAAAGACTATAGCGACACATGTCGTGAACCCATAATGTTACTCGCACTAGCTGAAAAACGTTTTCTTCTTATACCCTTAGCAAATCAAAAGATAAGATATGGATGTGATGAACAATAAAAAATAAGTACGTAATGATTCACATATTGTGAATGGTTATTCTTGAGTTGCAAGTACTATGCTTTATACCTTAATAATCAGGAGGAAATCTGACACTATGAAAATTCAGGTCTATTACTAAGTACTATATATAACTAGATAAATAATTGTTGTTGAATCACTTTTGGTTCTATGTGGTTTATCAACTGAGTGAGTAATAGGTCCTTTTAGTTTAATTTAAATTATAGTTTACGTAACTTATTATTCATATCAGATTAATATTTTTCGAAATATCGATGTGCTTGCGAATTAAATGACTATCACAATAGCATAAAGTATGTAAAATGTTACGTACGAATAGACAAAGTACAAGGATTATTAATTTGCTAAATAACACAAAAAATTAATAACTAGGCACATAACCAAAAACCTTAAAACCTAGGCTGTGAATGTGTCACATAGTTTTGGCTACGTGCTTATTCTTTTTGTGTGTGTGTTATTGGGCAATTAAACCCCAAAGTGCAATTTAGTTTACCATATCAAATATGGTTATTTGTAAATAGGATTATGAATACCGGTTCAATTGTATAGTTTCCCGGTTTACTTTATTAGCTTTGGTTAAGTGTATATAATCTGAATAATGTACAGTTCTAATCTTTTGATGAAATAGAAAATCCTTTTCAACAGTATTTTTCTCATATGGTATCAGAGCATTTTTGCTGTTGAATCCCAGTTTTCGTCCATTTTTTCTTCGAATTTCTTCGTTTCTCTCTTGTTTTCACCGATCGATTATCAGATCAAGCTTCGTTTTTTGATTTTGGTTGTCATCGGAAACCTCTTCCGCTGCGTTGGTTATGTCTTTGGTTCAATCATCTTCTCGAGCTCTGATTTGACTACAATGGCGAAACAAGGTCGTAAAACACGTGCTCGCATCTCGCAATCTGATGGCGAAGCTTCGACGCTTCAGGATCGTGTCCGTTCTCGGTCATCTTCTCCGATCGAGCCAGATCTGGTTATTCCGGCTTCTCGACCTCTTGGTTCGAATCGCGGCGTGTCTAGTCACTTTTCTGGTGGATTGGAGCCGTATTATGGTGCTCATTGTCCATTTTTTCTCCATTCTGCCGATCATCCAGGTCTATCCATCGTTACTCATATCCTTGATGGTATGAATTACAATAACTGGTCTATTGCTATGAGAATCAGTCTTGATGCGAAGAATAAGTTAGCCTTTGTTGATGGATCTTTGCCTAGACCTGATTATAATGATATTTCGTATAAGATTTGGAGTTGTTGTAACAGTATGGTCAAAGCCTGGATCATGAACGTCGTGAACAAGGAGATCTATGATAGTATTTTATATTATGAAGATGCTGCTCAGATGTGGAATGATTTATTTCTACGTTTTCGTGTTAGTAACTTACCACAAAAATATCAACTAGAACAGACTCTTCATTCTTTGATGCAAGGCAATCTGGATCTCTCTACGTATTATACCAAAAAGAAGACACTATGGGAGCAGCTTGCAAACACTAGATCTCATACTGCTAAGGTTTGTAACTGTGATCAAGTGAAGGAGTTACTGGAGGAGGCTGAGACTAGCAAGGTGATACAATTCTTGATGGGCCTGAATGAGTCTTTTGCAAATGTCAGAGGTCAGATTCTTAACATGAGGCCTAGGCCAAGTTTGGCAGAGATTTACAACATGCTTGATCAGGATGGAAGTCAGAGAATGGTGGGGGTGACTCATGGTCGTCTATTTATTCCTACTTCTGTGTTTCATGTTCAAGCATCTTCAAAATCTCCATCTGTTCTTTTGGCTCAGAATTTCAAGAAGCCTAAGTGTTCTCACTCTTTCAAACCTGTTCACACAGTGGATAGATGTTATAAGGTTCATGGGTTTCCTCCTTGTCATCCTAGAGCTAAATCACCACAGATTGTGGGCAACATTAATCTTGCTTCTGTGGATCTTTATCCATCTGTTGGCCATGGTGCTTTGCCGTCTGTCAATAATGTGCTCAAAGATTCTAGCAATCAGCCAAAAGAACCTTAGTTTGCAGATCTTACAAAGGCTCAAATGCAAGACGTGATCTCCTACTTTAGTACAAAGCTTCATACTCCGAGTGTTACATCTCCTCCTGCCATTCCTAGTGCTTCCACTTCTGTCACTGCACCTGTGATTGCATCAATTACAGGTACATTTCTGGATTTATACAACACTTCCTATTTTGACATGTTAGTCTCTTCTGTATCTCATGAACCTCATGTGTCTCTTAGAACTTGAATAGTTGATTCAGGGGCTACTCATCATGTGTCACATGATAGGAATCTGTTTGTGGATTTAAAACCTTTAGACCAAACCTTTGTTAAGCTGCCTAATGGTTACACTGTTAGAATAGAGGGCATAGGATTCATTCAATTGACTGATGCTCTTTCTCTCTATAATGTCCTTTTTATCCCTGAATTTAAATTTCATCTCTTGAGTGTTAGTGTGTTAACTAAATCTTTGAACTCTGAGGTTAGATTTACGGCTGATTCTTGTTTCATTCAGGCAGTGACTCAAGAATTGATGATTGGTCGAGGTAGTCAAGTTGGCAATCTATATGTGCTGGATTTTGATAATGCAAATAATACTTACTCTTTACAAGGTATCAATCCTTCTTGTTCTAGCATATCTATAGATTTAGCCACTTGGCATAAGCGTTTAGGTCATCCTTCTAGACCTAAGATTGATTTACTTTCTTCTGTACTGAAAATTGAAAAATCAAAACTCAATAAAGATGTTACTGATGTTTGTCATATTTGTCACTTGTCTAAACAGAAGCATTTAGTTTTTCCTTTTAACAATAATATGTGTTCTGAGTCTTTTGAACTGGTTCACATTGATACATGCCCATTTTCTGTACCTACTGTTGATGGTTTTAGATTCTTTCTTACAATTATTGATGATTTTAGTAGGGCCACATGGGTTTACTTGTTAAAGCATAAGTCTGATGTTTTAACTATTTTTCCTAATGGTTGAAACTCAATATAATAAACAAGTGAAATCTGTTAGATCTGACAATGTTCCTGAATTGAAATTTAAAGTTTTATTTGCCTCTAAAGGTATTGTTGCATTTCATTATTGTCCTGACACCCCTCAACAAAATTTTGTAGTAGAAAGAAAGCATCAACATCTTTTGAATGTTGCTAAAGCCCTTTTATTTCAATCTCAATTACCTTTAGACTATTGGGGGGGAGTGTGTCTTGAATGCTGTGTTTCTCATTAATAGATTACCTTCTGTAATTCTAGATAATCAATCTCCTTTTGAGAGATTGAATGGCAAAATACCTAATTACATGTTTCTCAAAGCCTTTGGTTGTCTTTGTTACTGTTCTACTTCTCCTAAAGGTAGAACCAAATTTGACCCTAGAGCTAGAGCTTGTATATTTCTAGGTTATCCAGCTGGTTACAAAGGATACAAGTTATTAGATATAGAGACACATGAGATTTCAATTTCTAGGCATGTCATATTTCATGAGGAAATCTTTCCTTTTGCTTCATCTGATATCAAGGATGATTCAAAGACTTTCTTTCCTCTATCACAAACTCCTGTGTCCATTGATGGTCCTTTGCCTTTAGTGCAACCATCTTCTGATACACATCTTCATCATGATGTGTCATCTTCTGAGACTTTGGTTCCTTCTGAATCTAGGTCTCGCAGACCACTTAATCCTCCTAAACACTTGCAGGAATTTCATTGTTATAATACTACTACTCTTACTAAAATAACAACCCCTTATCCTCTCATAAATTATATCTCTTATTCATATATATCTGAGCCTTTCTATGCTTTCTTAACTGTCATTTTCGAAATACCCATTCCTCAAAAATATTTGGAAGCCAAGGAGTTTAAGGAATGGTGTAATGCAATGGGTGTGGAGATGAGTGCTATGGAAATGACTGAAACATGGGATATTTGTGAGCTACCTGAAGGGAAGGTGCTATTGGATGTAGATGGGTGTATACTGTGAAGTTTCATGCTGATGGAATTTTGGAGAGATATAAGGCTAGACTTGTCGCCAAAGGGTATACACAACAGGAGGGAATAGATTTCATTGATACTTTTTCTCCTGTTGCAAATTTAGCCACTGTGAAGTTTTTGTTGGCTTTGGCTCCGAAGTTGAAATGGTCCTTAACTCAATTGGACATTTCTAATGCTTTCTTAAATGGTGACTTGGATGAGGAGATTTTTATGAAACTTCCTCCTGGATATGCTGAGCTTAAGGGGGAGATTGTATCTCCTAATACAGTTTGTAGATTGAAGAAGTCCATTTATGGTCTGAAACAAGCAAGTAGACAGTGGTTTCTCAAGTTCTCTTCTGTTTTAGACTTGCTGAGTTTTGAGAGGTGTCATGGTGATCATACTATGTTTGTGAAGCAGTTTGATGGAAAGTTTTTGGTCATGTTGGTGTATGTAGACGATATATTGATTGCTAGTAGTGATGATGATGATGCAGTCAAGGAGTTGATAGTTCAGTTGGGTACTCACTTTAAGCTCAGACATCTTAGTGCACCAAAGTTCTTTCTTGGATTGGAAATTGCAAGATCACAATTAGGTATTTCTGTGAATCAGAGAAAGTACACTATTGACTTATTGGCTTATGTAAACCATCTTCTATTCCCATGGAGCCTAATCAAAAACTTTCATTGGACACTGGAGAGTTGTTGGAAGATCCTAAGAAATATCGCAGATTGCTTGGGAAGTTACAATATCTTGTCATCACCAGACCTGATATTGCTTTTGCAGTGTCTAAACTTGCTCAATATTCTTCTGCTCCTCGTGATTCTCATCTTCAAGCTGTTCATAAAGTCTTGAGATATCTTAAAGGAACAGTAGGGCAAGGATTGTTCTATCCTGCAGATGATCAATTTGATTTACGCGGTTATTGTAATTCTGATTGGGGAGCCTGTCCAGATACAAGAAAGTCTGTGACTGGTTATGCTATGTTTCTTGGTAATTCATTGATCACATGGAAATTAAAGAAGCAGGATACAGTTTCTTGTAGTTCAACTGAGGCAGAATATAGAGCGATGTGCATGGCTACTAAGGAGTTGATTTGGTTGGCTAAAGTGTTATTAGATTTCAAGGTTCTCTTCAAGCCGCCTGTGTACTTGTATTGTGATAACACTGCGGCTTTGCACATTGCTAGTAATCAGGTGTTTCATGAGCGAACAAAACACATAGAAAACGACTGTCATAAGGTCAGAGAGATGATTGATCGTGGTTTCTTGAAGACTATGTATGTTCGCACTACTCAACAACTTGCAGATGTCTTCACCAAAGCTCTTTACCCTACTCAGTTCAAGGAGAATTTATCCAAGTTGGGGTTGCTCAATATCTTTGCACCTTCAACTTGAGGGGGAGTATTAAATATGGTTATTTGTAAATAGGATTATGAATACCGGTTCAATTATATAATCTGAATAATGTACAGTTCTAATCTTTTGACGAAATAGAAAATCCTTTTCAATAGTATTTCTCTCATATACCACTTAAGGTGATTAAATTTGGTCTATTTACACAGATAACTTTTGTTTTGGGTCTGCTCAATGCTCATCTATAATTTTACCGAGTTGATAGAATATTTTCAAAATAGGACCAAAGTGATGGTCCTTAATTTTATTAGTACAATCATTATTTATTTTACTTTGGTCCTATAATTTTATTAGCACTTATTCTGTTATTAGTTTTTGTTATTAAGGATCATCACTTTGGTCCTATTTTGAAAAACGAGTATCACGTTAAACCACCGATTTATGAAAGATAAAATATATTAGGTAACTTGTACAAAAACCATTGTATTGTAGGTAACCAAAAAAAGAACGAGTTAAATATGTTCCTGTATTTGTATAATATAAGTTTCTCTTCATTCTTGGAACTTTCGTTCCAAACTTTATTCTTTATATACATTTGTCTACAATATTTTGTTTATATACAAAAGCAATAAGAAAACAAAATACCTGCCATCTAAATATTAAATATTTCCAACTAAAATTTGTGTCGCTTTCTTGTTCTTCTTTTAGTTGAGAATAATAAATACAATATTTTTTCAAAAAATAATAAAGTAAACAATACAAATTGACATACGAGTCCATAACTTGTTCTTTACAATACACATAGATTGAAGACAAATTGAATACGGACACATCTACGCATGCGAGTCCATGACTTCGCATTTATTATTTATACACATAAAATTTGAGGAAGTTGTAAAAAACACTTTATATTTTTAATCACATATTTTGGATTACTAAGAAAATTGTAATTAGAAAGTTGTGTGACTATACGACACAAAAGAATATCATAATAACGATAGATTAGAAAGATTTTCATATACGGCCCCCGGTCTTAAATACTTAATTTCTCTTTGACCTCAAAATTTTATCCATTAATTCGAAAAACCCTCGAAAGTTTCAGATAATCACGAAAAACCCCTCTTTTATAGAAACGTTCTAATTAAGTACTTTCGGCAGCCATGATTTGATTTTCCTTCAATGATTGGTCCCGAGTTAAATGCAAAATTGATGATCACATTCTTACTCATTATAAGATTCTACGATCTAGCTTAATCAATTAGTCCGAGACTTCTCTTGTTCTTATCTTTACGAATCTCCTCAATTTTGGGTATTACAAAAATCGAAGCTTTTCTGGGTTTGTGATTGAGAAGATTAACAAAAAAAAGCCATCTTTTTTGGTATTTGATTATTTCTCAGATCTTTTTTGGTTGATTTAACACATAAATGAACAAGCTTTTGATCCAAATTTCTTGTTTTCAGGCTTATTCCGTTGATGGTCATCTAACTCACGACACATCTTTGAATCGAATTTCTCTCTTAAGGTATTATTTGGTTTGCTATAAAAGTTGAGATTTTTCTTCATTTGGTTGCTTAGAAAGTTGAGAAAAGAGAATCTAGGGTTTTTGATGGGACTCCAAATTAGAAAAAGTTGAAAACTTGTTTTGGCGTTTTTCATATGTCTATGACTACAATGTGTGGAAATTTATTTTTCTCTCAAAAGGCAAAAACAATTTTGTGTGCCTACTAAAGCAAGTTGGCTTCTTTACTAAAACCATTTATCATTGACTCCACTAATATCTATTTTATATTTATTTATGAATGTGTTGTAGACCCTCCTTCATGCTAAGCTCGTGTGTTCTGATCTCTTTGTAACTATTTAAATCATTTTTTTTTTCCAGAGATTTTGATCTTTATAAGAAGATCTCAAGAGAAAACCTCAGCTTTTGTATTCAAGAAGAAACCAGTAAGAAGTACGAGAATAAATACAGGTAACAACATTATGTGTTTACACATATATCAAGATCTCTGTTTTGGTTTATATGGTAGTACAAAAGCATATTGGTGAGCTGAAATGCATGAGCTATAAGTATACATAAAGCTGACTATTTATTTGTGTGTGGATTTTGTGTTGTGAAACGTATGAATCAGCTGAATTTTGATTTGTGTCTTAAAGATTTTGGTTTTGATTTGATTCGGTATTTTATTCTACGTTGTAGTATCATCTGAATCTGATCACATGGCTTGTAGAGATAGCCAGCCATTTAGTCTCTGACTTTGCTTTTCTATGCATATTATATAAGAATGTGTTTGTTTGGAAATTTTCTTGATTTGGTTTCTATAGTTGTAATGATTATTGTGCTTGAGCTGTAATCAGAAATCTCAGTAATTTAAAATCCAATTTCAGGTTTTGTGCCATTTAGATGCTTTTTAGATGCTTTTGGATCGCTTCGTGCTTGAGTCAAACTGTTATATGTCTTTGAATCTTTCTATCATTCTCTAAAACCGGTTTTGCGCAATTCCCTTGAATCTGCTTTGTGTTTATATGTCTATTGAAATCTATCTGTATAGTTCTGTGCCTCTATCTGCTGATTACTAACCCCGTAAAATGAGAAATTGTTTGTGAAATGATCTAAGTTTTATGAAATTTCGTTAGCTCGATCCGGTAAGGCTTGAAGAAGTTTGAATGTGTCAAAAATGTTCTTTTCTTCTCTCCTTTCCATTTTGAGATTTAAAAAAAAACTGTTGTGGATTGCAATTGACTTTGGATAATAAAATTATGTATTCGTAGTAAATTTATATTCGGTATGCCACAAACCCATTCTCTGTTTTGCTTCATGAAGTTGACATAAAGCAAAATCTTTATATAAGTGATATCAAGGTGTTCTTATTTCCACATTCTTCTCAGGCTCTTATCAAAAGTTTGCTCTCTGAGAAAAATATGGTGGCTTTTGGGAAGTATCTGCAGCGGAAACAAATCGAAGAATGGAAAGGGTACGCATTTGCTTACGACATCTTTGTTTTAAAACTTTGATTTATCTTTTGATCATTTGATTTTGGTTGCTAATGAAGTTTTGAATGATTCTGTTGTAGCTATTACATCAATTACAAGTTGATGAAGAAGAAAGTGAAGCAATATGCTGAGCAAATACAAGGCGGATCTCAACATCCTCGCCTTGTTCTGAAGGACTTCTCGAGGATGCTCGATACTCAGGTACTTTATTGTTATAAACATTTATCAAAGATGATTTTGTGATCAGATGGAACTCCTTTATAATGTTGAGTTGTGTAAGATATTGAAAGCGATTCATCGTTATGCAGATTGAAAAAACTGTTCTTTTCATGTTGGAACAACAAGGGTTAATTGCAGGGCGATTAGCCACTTTGAGGGAGATGCATGATGCTGTACTTGAGCAGCCTGAAATATCAAGAATTGTCGAGCTACGAGAATCATATAGAGAAGTTGCACGAGATCTTTTACAGCTTCTGGTATTCGTTGAGTTGAACGCCATTGGTCTGCGCAAGATTCTTAAGAAATTTGACAAACGGTTTGGCTACAGATTCGCCGACTATTATGTCAAAACCCGCTCTAATCATCCTTACTCACAACTTCAACAAGTCTTTAAACATGTGGTACGTAAATAAAACCATTCTTAAACGCTCTTTTCATCTATACGCTCTTCTCGTTAGTAATCCCAAATGGAAATGACAGGGGGTAGGAGCGGTTGTTGGAGCGATTTCACGTAATCTTCATGAGCTTCAAGAAAATGAAGGAAGCTTCTATTCAATTTATGACCAACCCGCTCTTCCGCTTCAGGATCCAGTGGTAGAGGCATTAAAAGCCGCGGTTGACAAGTTAGCCAACTCGACGAATTTCCTCAACTTTTTGGCACAACATGCTCTTATCATGCAAGATGATATGCAGACTCCGTCGGAGGATACCATCGATGAACGGACTTATCATTTTAATTCGCTACTCCTGAATTTAGGAAACACATTTTTGTACATGATCAACACGTATATCATCGTCCCGACGGCTGATGACTATTCGATGAGCCTTGGAGCTGCAGCGACGGTTTGTGGTGTTGTCATTGGATCTATGGCTGTGGCTCAAGTCTTCTCATCGGTTTATTTCAGCGCTTGGTCCAACAAATCTTACTTTAAACCTCTTGTGTTTAGCAGCATTGCGCTGTTCATCGGAAACTTAATGTACGCGTTGGCTTATGATGCTAATTCCATCGCTCTTCTCTTACTCGGCCGTCTCTGTTGTGGGTAAGTTGCAAAAAGTCTAATCTTTTCCGTTAAATCATGTAAAAGCGGAAACTTTTTCATAACGGTTTTAAATTTTGCAGTTTGGGATCGGCGAGAGCTGTGAACCGTAGATATATTAGCGATTGTGTGCCGTTAAGAATCCGAATGCAGGCTTCAGCAGGTTTCGTGAGTGCTAGTGCACTTGGAATGGCTTGTGGTCCTGCACTCGCCGGTTTACTCCAAGTCAAATTCAAGATTTACAAGTTAACATTTAACCAGTCTACTTTGCCTGGGTGGGTTATGGCTGTGGCGTGGCTGTTCTATTTGGTGTGGCTATGCATTTCATTCAGAGAGCCGTTGCGTGACACAGACGAACCAGAGGAACAAGAAAGAACCAGTCCAAATGAAACAACATCAAGTAATCATTTTTTAGCAGAGTTGTTTTTATTTTCGATTGAAGCGATTATGAACGAGTTTTTATTTGATTCTTGAATGATATTGCAGTGACAGATAGAGAAGAGAATTTACGAGTCGAGGAAGGTCTTCGAAAGCCGTTGCTAATTACTTCAGGACTCAAGCCAGAAGAAGATGAAGAGGACTGTGATGATAGTGAAGAATCTCCTGAAGATTCTCACAGACCCGCGAATTCTTTCGGAGATGCATACCGACTTCTTACTCCATCTGTTAAGGTATAATCATCAGGTTTGCGATATTATAATGTTTATCTGGCAGAAAGTTCTAATGTGCGGTGTTGGTCTTTCAGGTTCAACTGTTGATCTATTTTATGCTCAAATACGCGATGGAGATATTACTATCGGAATCTAGTGTCATCACTTCTTACTACTTTAGTTGGACAACAAGCTCTGTTGCCATCTTCTTGGCGTGTCTTGGTCTCACGGTGCTACCAATCAACATTATTGTTGGAAGTTATATCAGTAATATGTTTGAAGACAGGTAACCTTCGAACCCCCGAGCTTAAACCAAACCAAAACTACTCATTCTCTGATCTTAAAAGCTTTTTGAATACATGGTGATTGAATCTACATAAAGCTTGAAACCATTTTGCATCTAATCCGAATGTTCGTTGTTGTTTCATGCTTCTGATGACTTATTTAAGATAAAGATTGAAACTTTTTCGCTTCTAATTGATTGATATGTGGTCGTCTATATTGCAGGCAAATCCTTTTGACATCCGAGATCATCGTCTTTTTCGGGATTCTCTTTAGTTTCAATTTGTTTGTTCCATACACTGTACCGCAATACGTAATCTCTGGTCTCATTATGTTCGTCGCTGCTGAAGTACTCGAAGGTAATAATAAATCAAAATTCTGTTATTTCTGTTTTAAAAAACCAACCGTTATTTAACAGCTTTCTTTTTTGGTTCTCTTTAGGTGTGAATCTATCGTTGTTATCGCGCGTAATGTCATCGAGGCTATCGAAAGGAACTTACAATGGAGGATTGCTTTCCACAGAAGCTGGAACGTTGGCTCGGGTTGTGGCAGATGCAACCATAACATTGGGTGGATACTTGGGAAGAGGCCATCTCTTGAATGCAACTCTTCTACCATCTCTTGTCATCTGCATTGGCTCCATTGTTGCTACTTGTTGTACTTATAACTCTCTCTATTGATTTTTCAAGTTTTGCTACAAATTTTACAAATAGAATAAAAAAGAGTGTCTATGATCCTCTCTTAACTTGATTATTTTTGTTACCAAGGTCTCTCTTATTCAATTCCAATGGGTATATACGTGTTTATATACAGTGAACATCTAATCCTCCATTTGTTAAGAGACCTTGTTCTGTTTTTTTGTGAGATTTTATATGAATTATTTATTTCTATATCTGATTTTCAGTTATGGTAAAATGAAAAAAAGATCATGGTGTATTTTGTTTCAAGAGACATTGTTTATAAGAATTGAATTATTTGACCCCCAAAAAAAAAAGAATTGAATTATATCTTTCAGCATGTACAAATATATATGTCAATTCAAAAAAACGTTTGGAAATGTGGAAAACAACATTTATAAAGTGCTAATATGTAGTTTTGTAAGTATCATGTTTCCAATGAAGTTGTGCAAGGAAATGTTTTTGGTATCAATTAGTTTGGTGCCTCAAATTTAGGAGATTAGACATGTTGTGACTGGATATCACCTTTCAAAGACTCGAAGAGGAAAGTCAATCAATCCTACACAAGAAGTCCAAGAGATACAATGAACCACGGTAAGTAAATAAGGTAATCAAGGATATGGGAGCCGAGGCGGGCGCAGACCATCTTCCTAGGAATCTCTCAAAAGTCTTCATGTCTAGATCTTCTCCTCTTCTCTTTTATAATGTAGTTATTTTTTCTTTTATCACAAACAACTTTTCCAACTATGTGATCCCAAAGTTATATCAATATAATTGTTACCTAAACATTTAATTTGATAATCCTATATCAAAATGGGTTTTTAAAAGAAAATTTCATCACTTAAATTCAAATATTTAGATAGTTATTTTCGTTTTCATTTTGTTTTACTCCAACAAACGAAAAAGTATCTTTTATCCTCATCTGAGTTATATTATAAGACTTTTGAAAGATACGACCAAAGGAGACCTAGATCGGATCTAGATCAAGCGTCCAAAACGAGAAGAAGGACCATCGACCAAAAGAGGTACCGTTCGCCAGCTATCTAGGCACCATCGAGATCAAAGACCATTAGTCGAGCCTCCACAAGAGCCTATTAAGGAAGATATTTGAATCTTCAATTCTAGGTACTTTGTTTAAAGATTAGTGCATGATGTAAAGAAATATGTTCTTTAATATTGGACCACCAATTGACATTTCGTTAAATGTTTTCCCATTGTTTAAAAACATGAAACTAAAAATTGGAAAAAAAAGAATTAAAACAAAATCCATATTTTATTAGATGTGGGAAAATCAGGAATATGATAGAGGATTTTACCATGTCTTGCTACAAATGGAGAATCCAATTGTCGTTTACATTTGTAATTGTAACAAAACAAGAAGACGAAAAAAAAATTCTTACTATATAAATTCCATTCTCTAAAAATTAACACAACTATTTTGGAATGTCTCTATTGGTTGCCTGCATGGTTTTACCTTTATTTGTAAAATCTAAAATGTATCGAATTTCATAATAATAACTTTCATTTTGAATTAGTTCCGTAAATGAGCCATGAGCGGACAATCTAAATTATAAATATAAAAAATGCAATTAAGGGAAACAACGTTCTCATATAACGTGCGAAAACATATATATTCCATTAGTATTCTTTCAGTGTATTTAGACTCTATAAAGTAAGAGAATTATTCGAATTAATTTACTTTTTAATTTGAGAAATAGTTTATTTTTGACTGAAAAGCTATTCTTGGGCATTTAAAGTAACCATGGCACAACTAGAGAATATCCAACGGCATATGCTATTAGTTTCACTAGGTGATTACCCTCGCTACGCGAAGGTTAGTGTTCTAGAAATAGTTTATGTGATTTGGTTGTAAACATAATCTATTATCTCTCTTTACTGTGGTGTTTGTTTTTTAGACCAAGTTACTATAATTTCATTTGCAATATAGTTTTAAATATGAAAGTTGACTCCCACGTAAGAAGAATTATGTTTTCTAGGTTTGTTGTATCTTTTCTATATTTTGGAAATTATTCCCATACCGCACCAAGATTGTAGTAGAAACATAGCCGAAATATCTGATTTTTGGTCAAAACAATAATCCACGAGTCAACTAAGAGAAAGAAATGTAAAAAAGAACAATTCATAAGTATAAAAACCTTGGGACCAACAAAATTTATAGAAAAAAGACGGTAAAAAAAAAAGTCTCATATTTACTCTACAATTGTTTTGTCAACTCATTATGGGAGCAATAACAATACTCGGTTGAGCCTTCTCACTTGGGATTAAAACGTTTTTAAAACTTTTGTATAAGAATGAAGAAAGAGGTACGGTAGAATTAAGTTGGTTGATTTTTAGTAAAAAATAACTCTAGCTTTGCAATTCTATCAAAAACTTGTTTGTGCTTCTTCTTCTTGCCTTTAGTTTTAAAAATTAAAATAAATATAAAACTATATTCAACAAAAAAAAAAACCGTTTTTACAATAAAATGTAACTTATGTTTGAAAGTAAAAACCAAATTTGATAGAGATCACTCTTGTTGCAAACCATTCATCAAGACCGTCAGCATACTTGTCCCCCCAACTGTCTAAGAGAACTTATATGATTCCGGATCGTTTGTAAATGATTTTGGAAGGCGGGTCGGTGTTAGCGGTGGTTCACCATGACGCCGGTTGTTTCATTCTCGCCACAAGTGATAGATTGTAGCTTGGAGAGTGTACCGAAAGAGAAACATTCTTGCATGGCTTAAATTCCCATTATGAGCCAGTGAGAGAAGCTCATCCCATCTTGTAGTGTACTGGTTTCCAAGCAAAAACCATGTGAACTCCTTCCAAATTGCCGAAGCAAATCTGCACATGAAAAATAGATGGTTTCGTGACTCCTCCGCATTATTGCACAAGTGACAGTGACTCGAACATGCCTTTAGTTTTCATGTAAAGAAATTGTTGATTCAATTGAAAGGCAACATCTTTGAGCCTTGTTGATTCTTCGTTAAGGATATCTGATAAAAATCGGACACATAATAATTCAATTGAAACTGATCAATATTGTGAATAAATGTTACGGAACATTGATTGTGGCTAATAATAACATAAAGATTTTTTTTAAAAAGGGGTTTGGTGATCTAACTCGGAGCTTGTCCGAGTGAAAATCTCCAAGAAGCAATTGAATAAACTCTCCAGCGCACCGGCGTGGATGATCTCATTCGTACCGTGTTCTCCAGCTATCGTGTCTAGACCCTGCATTTTACAGTTCATTTGGTTACAGTTGCCAGCTTCATCAAAATGAAAACAGAGTAAGCATAGGAAACTCTTTAAGGTATCCCTTCTATTCAGACTTCACCACTTTGCGGATCATAAAACCTCTCCATCAGACTCACAATAGTTACATGACTATTGTTTGTGCTCCTGCGTCGTATAATCTCTAGCTCAATCATACCTATCCAGGCAAAAACAACACAACATAAAAATCCCATAAAGAAGAAGAAATATTGTAGGAAAAAAGGAGAAAAGGTAAGATTTTTATTTTTCTAATTTGTTTCACAGTTAATCAAATCGTAAAATAAACTAAGGTAAACTGACGATCTAAGATTACTATGCTTTATGCCGGGAAAAATAATCTTATATTCTTAGCAAAAAAATAAAAATAATCTTATTAATCATAATTAAAAATCATAGTAAATAAAGGTTGTTGTTGAGGATAGCTAATTCCCATATCTTTACTACACACAGAGAAGCCACAATCCTTTTTGTGTGATAGATTAAGGGTGTTCATCTCTACTGATTTTCCCTCTGTTTTTAAATGATTTAACCAATGAAAATAATCCCAGGTTGTGTTCACAAATCAAGTGAATAACAGTGGTGCATTTCTTTATTGTGACTAATGGGATGCCCTTCTTTGTATGCTCAATTGGAGAACATATGATTCACTATGAATGAAACTTCCACCTCTATGGAATATAAACAATGAGGTTATAATTTCAGGTTATCGCAATCTTATAAGAACGTACACGTAAACCAAGCATTACCTTTCACAAACTAAGAACCCACAGACTTGGCATGCCCACATGTTCTCTGCTTTTCCACAAGTATAGCTACTTATTTCATCTTGTTATTAACACTATCGAGAAACCTGTAAACAAAATGAGCATGTGGCAAACAAGTGTAAGGTATTTTGAGGCCACAAACATGCAAGCTTTAACGTTGCAAAATATGGAAAATGTATGAGATAATTAGGCAACATTGCCAATAAATGAACGCCGGAAAATGCAACGCCAACCCACCATATAGAGTGAAAATACACATAAAGGCATGTGGGAGAACCACACACCTTAGAAAACATATAAATTCATTTGAAGTGCAAAAACAATGAGACAGTGATCACAAAGAGTATTGAGTATATCATCGGTGTGAGGATTTAATCTCTCTGCATGAGTCAAATTGGCAAACCTCAACCTAAAAAAAGAGAAAACCAAGGAGAAGTTAGTTTCATGCAATGAAGTGAGAGGGAACAAAGTAGCTCACTTCCATATTATACCTCAGATGGTGCTTATTTTTCCCTTTGAGGTTTTCGTTGAATCTATATGCTGCAGATTGATCAGGAAATGTGATAAAACACTATAACAATCTTAAATTTTCCTAATAGTTTCCATAAAGCACCAAACCCTTGCAAAGACCAACTAAGGTTTTTGTCTTCTCTTTCATAAAATATAAATTATCACATAATCATTCTAGTCCTTACCACTTGCGCATTCTAAATTAAAGCATACAGTCATAATTTAATCAAGAATAATGATTTTTTTCCTAAAATCCATTACCTACGAACCTGATGAAGATGATCCGGGAGACATGGGAAATGAGGGAATCACATAAGTGCGTAAAATCGAGGGAGCAACGAAGAGAGTGGTTGATCGGGATTTAGAGCTGTGTGAAGATTTGCGGTAGTGGTGGATAAACTCTTTGCAATCCGTGAGGTGGACCGCTTGTCGATGCGTATCTGAAACTGAAACCGGATTATTCTTTTTCGATGGAGATGGCCGCTCCAAGTCCATCAAAATGAACTTTGAGGACGAGCTTCGTCATTAGAGGGACAGAGCTCTACAATGAAAGCTACTCTCGGCTTGCATGTAAGAATGGATCCACAAATCTAAAACTAAGTGATGTTTAGGTTGTATAGATTGAGGAACAGAGAACAACCGTTTCCACAAGAAATTGATGATATTCTCACATGAGGAAGCGTAAGAAGAGAAGAGACAGATTAATGGGTTGATGTTAAATACTTTACAATAAAATTTCAAAAGAAGAAGCTATTAAATTCTTAAACCTACGAGAAAGTGAAACGAACAAACAAAAGTCGAAACGCAGAGGAATGTCAACTGAAGCCACGTATCGATTTCGGCGTGATGATGTGTCGCTTTCTGGAGAGAGCCCTTCTCATTTTATATAGTAGATTATTACTCATAATCTTAATTTACAGAATAACTGAAATTTTAAAAGGAAATTAGGGGCAATAACAATAAAAATAATTATAATTCAAAAACTAAACATTTGACTTAATTTTAGTGGGTTTAATTAGGTCACATAAGCTACTTTTTGTTAGTTTATGAATTTTTTTTTTTGTTGTTATTCTTGCAATTCACCCAATTTTAAATGAGAATGAGTTAAAAAAAAAAAAAAACGATGAGAACAATGAATGCAGAAGCCTCATGGTCAATGGTTTACCAAAAATTAAGTGTTTATCGATTCTTAGAAAATGTGAATTATTGCAAGGCAAGTTTATCGGAAATACTACTAACGTGGTGTATGTAGAATCATATATATTCGTTGTACTTCAATTTGTTGATCATGAGCGTGGTGCATGTAAACCATTTATCATAAATATTTGTGGTATAAATGAAATTTTGATCGTTGTATAGTCATTCTAAAATTACTCATCATATATAAATGCTACGTGAAATTAGATGATGGTTTTTTTTACTG
The DNA here is from genome assembly GCA_963576765.1 of Draba incana. Lineage (NCBI taxonomy): Eukaryota > Viridiplantae > Streptophyta > Magnoliopsida > Brassicales > Brassicaceae > Draba > Draba incana. The sequence continues at coordinate 2,049,246 of OY755215.1, forward strand.
GTTCTTTAAATTGTTTTGATACTAGTATTAAATGATGTTTTTAATAATTATTTTATAAAAAAATGATTTCTTAATCTAATCTTAAAAGAAGCTTAAAATAGAACAAAAAGAGTACTAAATTCACAACCATTCTCAATTTTTTCACCCCTCATATATTCTTTTTTTTATTCTCACCTCATTTTTCTGATAAAAAGCTGCAAAAAAAAAGGAAGATTTCCAGCTTTGTAAACACAATGAAAAAATCTGATACTCCTTGTCGAAAATTCCCCCTCATGTTTTTCACACATACACACACATATATATATGTGCTACACACCTATTAAAATATATCGATATACACACATACACGACTCCATTGATCTTATAGAGATGGTGTGGTGAAAACATGTAAGCTCACTAGTTCTAGGGTTCCTCTCCATTGGCAGGTCCTTACTTACTTCTACATATACACATACAACATGCACATATATATTGTATAGAAATATTGTTCCCTGCTCGAGTATATGACCTGCCAAAGGAGAGTTGCCCTGCAACTAGTTCAGTTTAAGCACATATGAGAAAGAAGAAATCAAATGTATAATCTCTCTCCCTTTTTTCTTTTCTACTTTTGAAATAATATTTGTAACTTTTAATTCACAATCCAATTTTAACAGATAAAACTGTGTTAATTACGTATCCAGATGGTACAATGTTATGTTTGAAAAACAATGTGACACTATACATATCACCAAATAAATATTTTTTCAGATTTAAGAAGATAAATTTGAATTAACTAGAGGTCTTAGATTTATCATTTGAGAAATTTTGAACAAAAATTGTGATTTCCTTTAAATGTGAAATCAATCTGTATCTAGTATGTACGAGTGCTAAGCCAAAACTTTACACTCTCTTCTCAAGTGGGTTATCCTCTCGGGATCGAATAGTGATGCAACCGATTATTCACTATTTTATCAATAAGCTTTATTAGCCTCATGGGTGGGGAGGGTTGCTCTTTTAGCCTTATCACATTCTTTTCTTCCAAATCTCATATACAACCGTTTGGAAGACATATCGCATAGTGAATAGATAGATATAACTGTGTTGGTTGGCATTCTGTTAAGCCTCAACCCGATTAACACTACGGTTGGTTGGCATTCTGTGGTCTGGTTCAAGAGTAAAATTCCTAAGCACGCTTTTATCTTTTGGCTAATTGCTCACGGAAGGCTTTGCACAAGAGATCGACTTCGGAGTTGGGGTCTTCAGGTGCCTCCAACATGTCTTCTTTGCAATGTTGGTGATGAGAGCATAAATCACCTTTTCTTCGTATGCATTTACTCCAATCAGTCCTGCGTTGCTTTTTCAATAGCGCTTCTCTCTTCAGACCTTACCGCGCTGCTTCAGTGGTCCAAATCTCCTTCGGATAACCCTAAGGTCAATGTTATTTGTAAGCTTCTTCTTCAATCTGCCGCATATGAGATTGGGAAACAAAGAAACGCAAGATTGCATAGCTCGACTATTAAAACAGTGGCACAACTCACCAAGGATATTGAAACCACTCTTAGAGCAAAGCTTGCTGGTCTAGACAAATCCGATGTAGGATCGACTTCTAGCTTGCACCGTCGCACTCAACAACGTTATTTTTTTTTTAATTTTTTTTTTTAGTAAGATGTTAAATTTTTTACCATTTTTAGTTGTGACAGAAGTTACATGGAAACTTAGAAAGCGAAAATACCGAAATATACTATACAAAATACAAAGATACAACACGAAAAGAAACGGACAAAGTTAACTAAGCTAGACACATGTAATCGCAAACCGAGTAGATCTTCGACGAAGAAACACCAATTCCGAACACCAAAGCTCGAATATTTGTGTTTGCAATTCCATGGAACTCGAGTCCTCATCGTTGTTGCCACGAGCCATTCCATACAAGGCCAGCCCTCAAAACCTCGCAAATTAAGAATCACCTATAGCTTCTCCGAGGACAAACACAAAAACGGGAATGTTTCACCAGACTATTCACAACCGGCGGCACGGGAGCACCTACGGGCAGCCAGAGAAGCCGCCTCTGACCACCATTCCTGAACTTGCCAAAGCCAAAGCTACAAGAACCATCTCCCACGGACTGTGAATAGTTGTTGAACCAGAACCCCTGCCTCTATTCGACAACGAATCACCAACGGAGCTTATAACATGGTCGTCCCCTAATGAACAAAGAACCATTTCAAAAACAACAAAAATGCAAGATCAAGGACAATATTGAAAGGCTTTTAAAGCTCATGTCCAACTTTCCAAATTAGTATGATATTGTCCGCTTTGGCCCGAAGCATTAAAGCCCCCACGGATTTGTTTTTGATTTCCTTCCCAAAAGGCCTCATACTAATTTAATTGGACATTCCTTATATATTAGACCATTAATCTTGTCTAATCTTCAGATGTGGGACTTGGATTGATATCCCAACATTCTCCCCTTCAAACCAAGGACCACATGACTCTTGTCCTCCCCTCTAGCTAAACCTTAAGTACCATCTTGTACCCATCTCGTTTGTGCTAGGGTCTAGCGAAATCTTGGCATCATCTTATGAGGAGTATGCTCCCACATCATTTATTTTGCCCATCCACTTCTCCACGTCCACTTCTCGAACCGCTCTGATACCATATTGAAAGGCTTTTAAAGCTCATGTCCAACTTTCCAAATTAGTATGATATTGTCCGCTTTGGACCGAAGCATTAAAGCCCGCACGGATTTGTTTTTGATTTCCTTCTCAAAAGGCCTCATACTAATTTAGTTGGACATTACTTATATATTAGACCAATCTTTTCTAATCTTCAGATGTGGGAATTGGATTGATATCCCAACAGACAACTCATGACCGACTCAAACAAAACCGGATACAGAGGAAGTCGAGTGAGACCGCTCGCTATACGAGAGAATCTAGACAACAACGACTAGCCACCAAAACAACCGGTGAGTCAAAATGCCAAGCAATCTGATCACAAGGAAGAGAGGAACCAAGAAGGAGCAAAAAGACCACGGAGACCACCACTAATCTGCAGACAATAGACGAAAACTCGGAGACAAAGGAGCATAAGGGAATAGATCTGAAACCGTCCTTAAGCCACAAACCAACCCCTAAGACTTCAGCTCAAAGGATGCAAAGCCAACCACATGATGAACAGAGATCGAACCACCAAACCAGGAGACGAGAAGAAATCTAACATTTACCGGAAGCCACCATCCTCAAGCAGCTACAACGAATGACTAGATCTTGACGACGAACCCAGAACAACGGAAGAACATCGACATCTACCTCCAAACAGATCAAGATCCAAACAAGGAACCAATCTCCCAAGAACTCAAAATCGACAACCGAGACAAAAGGGAAAGGAAGAAACTAGACATAAGGCTCTCTTTTCCGGCGGCGGTGAGAGACACCGCACACCGGAAAGAGAGATCGGAGAGAAAATGTAGTTGCGGCTAGGTTTAGAGGGGGGGGGAGAGTTAATCGCCGCTCAAAGGCCGCTAACCAACGTTATCTTTCCTTATGGTTTGAGTCTTTCCAAGGGAATACATAACTCTCTGATCCTTGTTCTCTAAGTTAGTACTCCTCTCTGTAAAAGTTTACTCCCTACAGCTTGTAACCGGTTTCTAATTTATATATATATATATATATATATTTTTTCCCATGTTTGAAGTGAAGGAAACAATGTTTTCCCATGTCGCCGGAAAGTTGTGTCCCATGATCACTCGAGTAAGGGCTTTTCTTTTCCTGATATTTACTACACTGCAATGTTCTGTTCTTTTCAAATTCTAATGTCAAATAATAACGTATTAAGAACAATATATTTCTCAACACGTAAATATGGGTATGATAATTTGATTTGTTCATTTATATTAGAAAATAATTTGATTACTACAACGTTCAAACTCATTGGTTAAATTGAATATTGAATTAAAATTCGAATATTTATGTTTTAGTTTTACAAACGTGTTTGTGAATTCACTCTCCCCAACCATGGCGCGAACTTAATATAAAGTTACTGTTGATTTTTAAAAAGAGCGATAATGCAAATGGTACATTTTATTTGTAATCAAAAAGTTTTAATTTAACAATACAACAACATCGACAAGAAAACAAAACACAACAATTCTTTTGAGCCATAAACACACAAAAAAAAAGATACTTCTTTTAAAAACCCAAACTTTGGGTTTAGGACCGTTACCTTAAAAGAACACTTTTTCATCATTTCAAGCTTTAACTTGAGTCTTCTTGTTAGGCTCAAACACAAACTTGATCAAAGATTCTTTGATAGACAACATCTCAGGGAACTCAGTCTTCAACTTCGTCGCATCGAGCTCGTTGTTACTCCTTGGTGCTATAATCACTTTAGCTTGTTCTTCCAATGTGAAATTTTTCCACGTAAAACTCGGGTTGATGTAGTCTCTGTACATCTCCAAGATCTCGTTGTGACTCACGACTCCCGGGTTCGTGAAGTTGTAGATCCCGGTTAAGTTCCTCTTTGCCATTTCAATCGATATCGGAAGGAGCTCGTCTAGGATTGTCATCGAGTTTGGAATGTCCACAACTTTCTCATAACGAGCAATCTTCGTGATGAAGTTTCTCGGGTTTGTTAAATCCGATGAGATCGGCATTCGTACTCTTAACGTGCATACGTTCTCATAATTCTTGAGCAACTCCTCCACCTATTCAAAAACCAAATTTCAACAATCATTAAACGAACTACGATGATACGATTTGAAACCAAATAGATGATATAATCTCAGAGTATATCAAACATTGAACTAATCTACATTACATTTTCTTGAGCTACTTCAAGATCTACAGACCTAAGCAATCACACGCATTGGAATCGAATTGCCTAAAAATCTCCGATTATCGAATCAGAGCAGAGAAGCAAATAACGAAACAGACCGAATCTGAAGTCATTCCTTAATCAATGTTTTGAAAATGTGGAAAATTTGAAGCAACTTTCAAGAATCTGGACATTGAACTAAACCACCTACATTTCATCTTAAGCAATTTAGAGTTAATTCAACATTCAAAACCTAATCAATCACACAAATTAGAACTTAATCAGCTAAAAATCTCAGATTCTATGAGATTAGAGAAACAAACCAAAGAAATGGATCGAATCTGAAGAAATTGTTAAATCAAAGGATCAAAATGTTAAGAAAAAAAAAATCTCACCATGGCTTTGGTTTTAGAGTAGAAAGATCCAGTGAAATTAGGAGTATCTTCCTCCTTAAATCCAATACCCGACCCGAGAGTATGACCCGAATCATACTCAAATATACAACCCGTCGCGTAATTGATCAGAACCAATCCCTTTTCCCTACAAATGTCGGCGAGAGTTAGGGTTCCGGCGACATTGGTACGGATCGTCTCGACTTTGTGAGATTCGCACCAATCGACGTTAGGTCGTCCGGTGACTCCAGCGGCGTTGAACACGTGGCTAGGTTTCACGGATTCGATATCGGCGACGATCGATTGACGATCCTGAAGCCTACCGGAGCCGTAAGTGTAAGAGATTCCTTGAGATTCGCAAAGCTTACCGAGTAATCCTCCGATCCATCCTGTTCGGCCGTAGATTAGGAAGTTGAATGATGAATTTGCTTCTGTGCCCATTTTGTCGGTGACGGGAAAGTTCGCCGGAGATAAAAAGAGAGAGATGAATGGGATCTGATGAGTGGTGGTGGGAGAAGATATAGAGACGTTTTATTTTGTGTTCGGTGTTGCTTCTTTTTATCCAATTTTTCCGGGATTTTTTAAAAATCTAATTTTATCCACCCTATGTTTTCTAATTTTACATTTCGACCCCAAATCGTTTTACGAAATATCACAATCATTATTTCACGTACAGTACTAAACAAATGTTTTGTTTTAATCTCTAAATATCATATATTTTTCTGAAACTTTATATCTTTTTAGTATATTTATTCTATGAATTTTACCTCTATAATAACATGAATTTGGGCAAAAAAAAACACTAATATTATGGATCTTCAGAAACTTTTGGACTCCAATTTATTGGGAGTGCTGCTATCTCCATTTTCGTAAATATGAGGCGTTAGAGGTAATTATTCAAATAGAATTTTCATAATATTTCATTTTTTGCATGTCACTTTACAATTATGCCATCATTAAAAATCTTCGCAAAAATGTCATCTTTTTGTTTTAACTTAATTTTTATATTTTTTGGGTTTAGATTAATTATTTTATATTTAGGATATAGTTTTTTAAGGTAGAGTTAAGGATTTAGGTTTTGAGAGACAATTTTTTTTTTTAATGATTTTGTCTTTTTCTATAAAATGTGGTATGTTTGCAATAAATTTTTTAAGGCGACATATTTATAAAAAAAAGTCTATAAGATGGTATGTTTATAATTTCCTCTTATTTAAATTTTGAGTTAGTGGATTAAATTTATCTTAAACTATTATTTGTATTTTGTAGTGGCTGTTTCCTTTTGAAAATAGTTTAACATTGTCCTGATTTTAGACAGAGATCTGTGAATCCAGTGGGGCATGACAAATTGTTTAATTGATTAACACAAAAGGAGATTCCACTTCATTGGAGGTCTGAATTCCAAATATTTTAATATCCATTACAATCTGTACTAATCTCGTTTTACAATCTAAATACATTTAATTTTCTAGGAAAAAAAAAAGAAGTAAAAACTCAAGTTGTTACTTTAAACTCTTAACTGTTAAAAGTATATATTAGATTAAACATCCAAATCGGATTTTGTTTACAATTAACACTAACATAGCAGTAGAACCAGCAATGAATTGGTATCCCTTAATGGCTCTGAATGGTGACCTCGTTTGGACGTAGATGCGTTTGCAACCGCCCTAATTATCAAACGGACGTTTGTATTTTTGTTAAAAATAAAATATTTTATTTTTTATTTCTGAAAAATATAGGTATATATTTAACTTTAATATAAATATATAAAAATCAAACTAAAAATTTTAAATTATTATTTCTATTTTAAATAATATATAATATTTTCTATCAAAAATTATTTACTATTTAACCGTTCTGTTTAAACGGAGTGACCAATCTGACCCAATATATAATATCAGTTGAATGAATATTAGATACTAAAAAGTAATCCCAAATATGGTGATTTGACATTGAAACTAATGAGGTTTGGCTAAAGATCTAGATCTATGGAACAATTGCTATATCAAGCATATAAACTCCAAACATACAAATCTCTGAGCCCTTAAATATCATACTACATTTTATTGAAAATACATATACAACCTAAAGTCGTTTAAGTAATTTGTTAGTATAACGTTTTTGTCAAGAGTTAATTATATTATGAGATATAGGATATATGTAAATAGAACTGGGTTACCATGAAGTAATGTATACTTTTATATAGAAACAGATCGGATCTTCTGTCTGAATCGTAGTGGACAAGTGATGGGAGTCAATTAATGTCTTTGGTAAGATCCAAATCTCAATCTCGAGACTTTTGCATTTTAGTTAATACTAGTATTATATATATATTTCTGGGCATAATTATTCTTGTAAAATCATTTAGAAGTATTTAGTCACACACATGGACTTTCATACAATTCCACTTAAAAGTTTGAAGATATATCTAGAATAATATACAAAAGATTCAATTTACTCGTGTGAGCTATTTATCATAATTACATATATGTTGCATCTAGTTAAATATCATAATAGAATTAGATCAAATATCTTTAATGATGGCAAAAAAGAAAAAGATTCAATATTCTCATAATCACTTGGTTAAGTTAAAAGACTATATAAAATTTAATTGATATTGAAGTTTAATATGTTTATCTAAAGAGAATGACCAAATATGGTTTATAATCAGTTAGAGAGTGTAATTTGGTTCAAAATAAACCGAGAAGAGTTAGTATTTCGAAAGAATATGTTAAAACTTTAGATCATACGTTATAATAAACCTAAAATCATATTAAAAAAATATGGATCAATCAACTCAATTAGTTTTGAGTTTGAAATCCATAAAACTCAACCTTCTATCAACGAACTATATATATATATATATAAGATCAAAGAAAATGCATTTTTTTGAAAAAGGGAATGCTAATGATCGAATTGGATAAACCAACGTAGTTGAACCAAAAATAAATAAACTAACTCGTTTTTCATAGACGGTTTCGTCCATATGTGTCGGCACAAACATATTTTTTAAGATTGCTATTTTTAATTAATCAAATAATGACTAAATATTCCCAAATTATATGTCTAGTCAACCGAAAGAAGCATAAACCAAATTAGCTGGTTGAAAAAAGTGTTTTGGAATACACAACAAAAAGTAAAACAAAACGAATTACAATCTAACAAAGCTATAATCACTCAGAGCACAATTCATAGCAGTTGGGATATTTTTTAAAAGCTAAGTAAGTACATGATATTAATGATCACACCTCATTATTATCTATAACATGAATTACATACATATTAATCATGCATGATTAAGCAAACGTAATTAGTATGAAAATGTAGAGGCAATGATATATACTACTTAGCAAGAAGAGAGATTAGTGTTTGCGCTTGGACTTCAAGGAAGTGAGGGAGTGAGAGTTGTTGTGCCAATTCCTCTTGCGTTGATTAATGAACCAATTGTTGATTTGCTTCAATTGCAATCCTGTCTCTTCCACCAATTTTGCCTTGTCATCTTCCTGTTCAATCACATAATTTTTACATTGAGATTTTACATTATAATTCTCAATTTTCCCTATGATATATTCTGATGCATTAATCTGGACTAGGATATAAATCAATCTTTATGGTATACTCTTATTTATAAAATTTAAATCATGTACACATAAGTGTGCACAGTGCACTTATATTCAATAAGATTAATTGTTAGCGTTTACGTTTCTACTAGATAAATTAAAATACAAACTTTAGAATCGAGTGGTAAAAACTCCGGATCAAACCATCATTATAAAGAACTTAAAATTTGAGGCATAATGTAATATGTATTGATTTATCAGAATTATTAAAAGAATTACTTACAGTAGGATAAGGCCACTTGCAATGTTGCTGCCACCAATTTTTCAAGACAGTAGTTGTGTCTCCAGGTAATTTTCCAGCTCTTCTTTTCCTCATAATCTCTTCTCTTACATCTTCAATTCTTGATTTAAAACCCTTCTCGAAAAAAATCACAATTTTCATCAATTACAAGAAATATGAATGACATAATAACGTAAACATGAGTGACTCCTAAGTTAGTATTAATTACCTGTTTGAGTTCGAGTTTAAGTTCTTGTCTGACTCTTTCCATAAGAGATCTTTCCGACTCAGTCGGAAGCAACGGACCAAATCCCGTCATATCGTGGCCACCGCTAAAGTCCATGCCGGAAGTATCCGAGGAAAAGTCCATTTGTAGGTCGTCCTCGTCTTCCGACATTATTGCACCGGACCCTTCTCCTAATGTTGCTCCTACATAAGAAAGGAAGAAAATTAAACAAACTAAATGTCTACACTAACCACAAAATTTCGATGTATTAAGTCTAAGCCCAAACTCTATAAATTCAGGCCCAAGTCTACAAGCCATTCAGCTAAACACAAACCAGAAAGGCAGAAACCATATCAGTGCATGCACGCATAATAATTAGATTGTGGTTATTAGAATAGTTTGGGACCGATATCTAGTACTTTGTACTAGTGCATCCGATTAAATTTGAAAATGTGTGCTAAGTAACATACAGTATTAATCTGGCAAATTGTCAATATTGGTAACACAATTACTAATTGTGTCTTTCTGTTAAATTTTAATATATTGTCTATAAAGAAAAAAAATAAAAAATTAAGCGATTCTAAAGCCTTTGGTATATCTTCAATGCTTTATATTATTCATGATGATCATCTCCCAACACATAATATTTTATGTTTACCGGTTGTTCATATCTGGTATGATCAGCAACAACCTTTACATACCTAACTCAATTTATTTGCATATTTTATCTCAAAATAGTAATAATTGATGATTTGTCCTTACTATTTTAATTTATATAAATAAAAAATAATGGAGGAGAAATTAAGAACCTGTGATTGTGTGGAGGTTGTTCTCAATTTCACGGCAAGCCATAACAGCTTCGACGGCATGAACCCTCACGTGTTGTTGCAACTGCTCTTTGAAGCTACACAACACCATTATATATTGTGCCTGTATCAAATATTTAATTATCCCAACACATTATTATAATCATTTAAACATTTCCCCATATATGTATACACACATATAAATATTTACTTCTGGACTGGTGTTTTAAGCGGTTGAATCGTTTCTATAAACAAACTATTTCCTACCTAGTTCTAGTAATTAAAAATGAATTTGAATTTGTTTCAAACTAATTCCAAAACTATGGTTGAAATATCAATTCCGCTTTAATGCAGTTTTAAATTTTAGTATGGAGTAGAAATCAATCACCGACTTTCAACAAACATGGTCAATAATTAAAGTTTAAATGGACGTTTCGATTTAATTACAACTTCTAGAGTTGTCTCAGTCTATACGAATTTAGCACCTAATTATAGTCCTACACAAAATGTATATATGTATTTCCATGAAAATGACCAAAATTACTTCTTCTTCTTTTTACCAAAATAATATATTTCACGTTTAAATTCAGAAAATACTGGTATTCAAAACCACTAAAAATCACTGGAAAACATGGTATGTTTGAAATATAAATATCAATCAGCCCACTAGAGACCATTACGAAATTTTATGACCATACATAAATTTCCATGAAAATTGACATAGTTTACATGTTTAGCTTAACAAAGATCTTGTAGAACAAAAATCAAAAGAGAAACACACTAAAAATCATTGAAAAGGATAATTTGTTCGAAATATTATTGTCGACCAAGATTGGTTCGTGATTACAAATTGAAATAACTTCATTCATAGCTTAATTAGTTCATTAGAAAATCCATCTAACAAGTAAACAGATCTAAAGTAAACTAAGTATAGACTACTTTCAACAACAATTCATCTTAATAACGTACGTACCAAGAAATTATCGAGCTCGTGACGATCATGGTGAGAATATCCAACGGAGTTTGAAGCATAAGAACGAAGAAGATGATGAGAATGAGAAAGTTGAGCTTCAATGATCGGAAGTTGATCGATCGGAGTCGCAACTCTAAGACATGCCACGTGTGCGGCCAATAATTGTTCGTACATCGGATGTGTTGCTATCTCACCTTTCATTTGTCTATTCTGTTCCGCCATAGCGCCGACATCTCCGTCTCCTCCGCCTACGGTGGCTCCGATCATACCTAAGGCCGCTTCTTGCATATTCTTGAATTTTGAGACGTTTTTGTTATGAAAACCCTAAATCTTGAAATGGATTTTGTTTGTTTGCTTAGCTCATAGACAGAGAAAGAGAGAGAGAGAGAGATAATGATCGGAAGAAATCAACGTATATAAAGCTGTCCTGATTTCTTTCCTCTTTGTATTTTTTTCTCGCTTTCTTTTCCTAAAGATATTTTATTATTTATTTATAATAATTTGGTTTGCTTTATACAGTATTTTTTTTTTTTGGTCACAGTTTGGTTTGTGTATAGTTATTTTAATCTGATAGCTTATGGACGGAAACCGAAATTAATTTCTGAAGTATGTAAATCAGTGAATATTTCACATTTTACAATGGAAAGCATTATCTACCGATTCTAAAAATAAATAAATTATATCGAATTTTTGTAGATGGTAAAACCCGATTTCTAATTTTAATCCAGATAAATCATATATCCATTTTAATTTATCAAATCACTGAACTACTTTTTTGTTGACTTGTTTTATTTATATAAACTTAAAAAACAGTGTTTTTTATTTTGATACAGTCGACCCGACATGTCCGACCATACCATACATGTAAAAAAAATCTGATTGTCATGTACCACTTAAAAAATAGACAATAAACAATGAAAAAACGGTATCATAAAATTGGTAATTTTCGAAAAAAAAATCTGGGTCCTCGAGAATTTGAGTGTTACGTGAAATAAAATATCATAACTATATACACTATTATGTTATCTGAAACATACTTCGCTTCCCTTTTTAGTCATTCTGAAAAACACTACTAGATTAATATTTAGTAAGGTATATTTGTTATTCAGGTTAGATTATATCGAAAATAAAACTAGTCAAATGATCGTTTATTTTCCTCATGTAGGTGTCGGTTGTTTTATATGGTGACTGTATAATTTAATTTGGAGAACCTAGTTCTATTATTTCTAACCTTTTTCAATTGAATAATACTGCAATTGATTTCGCGTAATTCAGAACTAGGCTATTTTACTGTTTTAACTTTTAAGGTTATATGACATGAATAAGATAATGGTGCATTAAAGCTGGATCACATAATTGACTTTATAATTTTGGATGAATAAATCACTAAATTTGTTTTATTAGATAGTATTATTAATTAGGTGTTTATTTGTTAAGTGGGTGTAAGAGGATTAGGTGTGTCTACCGGTCCTGTCGTTAAAGGTAGGAAGATGTTTTCTTTATCTCATCTTTTTCATAATTTCAACTAATTTTTAAGTTCAAGTTGTTGAATCACTAGGTCTCAAATCATTCTCACGAGAAAAAAAAGGTGTGTTTTCATTTTACATTTTTATATACATATAGTTCTCATTTTTATAAAGCACGTTATCAACGTGACCTTTTTCATAACTTTTCTTTTTATAAGAACTTTTTCATAACTTTACGTCAAGGAATATCAACATATTGTCGAACCAAACATAATAGCAGTATTTCTAATTTCGTTTATCTAAAGTCTGGTTTCAAATTAAGATATCTAAACTTTTTCGTTTGCCGTCCAAACAAAAAGAAAATATTTTTTTGTTTATTTAGTAACCTCGTTTTAGCAGTATGTAATGCACATACAATTTTTTTTTTTTTGGGACGGCAAACAAAAGTCAATATAATATTCTCAAACTCGTAGGAAAATAACACATACACATGTGCTTTTTGCTAGGTCGGTAATAAACAATGACTTATTAAAAAGCATATTATTTATTGCTCTCTTTGATTGGGATTCAAATAATTTTGGTTTTTTTTTCAGCAAACGAGTATGACTACTAGTCTACAATTTTAGACCAAACTGAAATTGCAACTGTGATATGATTTGCTTTGTTTATCTTGATGAACGTTCATTAAAATGTACATTTCTTTTTTTTTTTTTTTTTTTTTTTTGTCTTTCATTGTAATGTACTTGTATTCAGAACTAGCTAGTGGGAAAAATATTAAACACTTTTTGACCCAAAGAAACCGCATTTGCATTCACTTTTAATATTTTCATTTCCTTTTGGTCCATCACTTGGGAAACGAGGAATATAAGGATTTTGAAGATTCGTATGCAATCGATGCTCTCAAACTTCCACTATTTTATTTACCTAAATTTTTTAAAGAAAATATGTTTTTTTTTTTTGAATTATACACAGTTTCCCCAAAGGCTTTCTAGGCCCAAGAGACTAATCTGTGTCGCCGGCGATGCCCAAATTTTAATCCTCCAGTGGCCGAAAATATGTTTTACTTTACTAAGAAGGAAGGGAGAAAGATCAAAAGAAGATGTACTACAACGGCAGGTAATAATGAAAGCGATTGACCTAAAATCAAAATATACGTTTGTGTATAAAAAAAAGTTGGTCGAAACAAATAAAAGAGGGACAGAATTGTCGTTTCTTGAGCATAAGATTTAAGACACATCACATCTGATTCTGTGTGTGGTCCCAATTCCTATGAAAACTACTTCTCAACTTAATTATAATGCGATCATTATCAAAGAAAAATGAGATAATACTAGTGGTACAAATTAACCCGAAAATATAAAATAGGAGTATACAGTGATACAATACTCACTCTAGTGATTTTATATATTCGAAGATATTTTGAGTTTGGATGGACTTGTTGGGCTACATCAATTAAGGTCAAACAGCCCAATTACATGTAAACATCCCCTATATATTATTACAAAAGTGATTCTCTTAAAAAATCTTACATGTCACACTCACATTCACTCTCACAAATAAAATGTGACATGACATCCTCTATAATGTGACATGGCAAATATGAGAGTTTTAGTGGGTCAAATCTCAAATGAATATTATTGGGCTAATTTCACAAATTCTTTTTACAATTCTAATATAATTAGTGTTTTAATTTCACAAATCCATTTAATCTAACCTCTCATACCAAAAGAATTTTCTCATATAAAATCTAACATAACCTCTTAGTTATTATGACATGGCAACTCACTTACTTTAGTCATAAACTTCTATAAAATTATTTTCCAATGCCACTTGGAATCAAATTAAAAAAACATCCCCTATATATTATTAGAGAAGTGATTCTCCTAAAGAATCATACATGTCACACTCACATTCACTCTCACAAATAAAATGTGACATGACATCCTCTAAAATATAACATGACAAATATGAGAGTTTTAGTAGGTCAAATCTCAAATGAATATTATTGGGCTAATTTCACAAATCTTTTTTACAATTCTAATATAATTAGTGATTTAATTTCACAAATCCATTTAACCTAACCTCTCAAATAACCTAACTTTATATAATGTCAAATAATATCTAAATACTTTGAAGTCATTGAATCTATTTTTTATATGTGTATGTGTAAATGAGCATTTTATTTATATGTGTAAACAAATTCATTTTTGTATATACATTAACATTTTAAATATCCATATTCAATAAACAGGAAAGTAAGTATCAAAGCAAATTAAACCAACTTAATGAAAATTTTGTTAACCGAATACAACAATCTCTTTTTGGAAAGACATATATCAATTGATTGTATCATATACCCGAATGAAGATTTCTTTTTTCATATATATATGTGAAACCTAAAAATCTACTTCTATAAATACTATTTAAATCACATAAATTTTTCCAAACAATACTATTTGGTTTCTTAAAAGAACTTATTTAAATACATCAAACAATTATGCTTAAGATAAAGAATTGAATTAGTTGTTTCTTTATTATTTTTACATGTACCCTAATTTACTAAAATTTAAAATATTTTATCCGCGTATCACTACAAGAAAACAGGAGCATTTGCAATGGAAATTTGCAACGGAATTAAATCGTCGCAAATTTGCCTCCGATTTGCGACGATTTTGCGTCCAAAATGTAAACGTCGACGCAAAATCCTCGCAAATTTGCGTAGGAACTTGACGATGCAAAAGCGTCGCAAATTGGCGACGAATTTGCGTCGACTTGTACATTTGGACGCAAAGTCGCCGCAAATTTTGCGACGGTTTTGCGTCGAATTATTATTTGCAACGGTTTTGCGTGGCGTTGTACGTTTACACGCAAAATCGTTGCAAAATGTGCGTCGAAATTGCAACGATTGAAACGTTGCGAGGCATTTGCGACGGAAGTTGGTTAAACACGTTTTAATCGATTCTTACTTGTTTATAAGTGAAATTTTTAGCCGCAAATCAGTCGCAAAAGTATTTGAAAATGGTTGCAAATTTGTCGCAAATTGAAATGAAAATTCTATAAAATTCGGATTTATCCTCATATATTATATATCATATCATCTCACATTCTATAATTCACATTATATTATCTCACATTCTATAATTCAACAAATATATATGGATAACAATCGATCATTGATTCCGGGTCCGGCTGGTGTGAGACAAGCAGAAGAACGGGCAAGGAAAAAACTTGAAGAATCGATGTTGGAAGAATGCAATTCTTATGAGAGACATGTACAGATGGTTAACTGTGTTGTTGAGGCAGAAGATCCATCGTTCACCGATGTCCTGTGGAAGACGACAATTGCAAATGTCAACAAATTAACAGGTATAATGAAATGCTATTATTATTAATTACTATATATATATATTAGTAAGAAAAAGAAATAATTATATATATGTGAAAATTTGTATATTGTTTAATTGTCATTTAATTATATTTTACTTATTCTACGTTAACTATATACAGGTGGACACACACGTGGGTGGACACTGGTAAAAGAATTGCATAAATTAAAAGCAGCACAATTAATGCGTCACGTACCATATGTGGTAGCAGTGATTCATAAAATGGAACCTAATGGATTGGGGGACGCAATGGTCATACTAAAGGTAAAATGTATATATATAATTAAGTAATAAGAAAAGATGTTTTTACCATGTTAGAATATATATTTAGTAATCGATAAATATGTGTTATTTGTTTTCCTTGAAGGATCCTACCGGGACTGTACAAGCGAGCATTCATAGGTCCGCCATATCTGATAACAAATATGGGCCGCACATAAAGGAGGGTTCGGTATTGGTTCTAAAGGAGTTTGTAGTTGTTAAGTTTGATAGGGCGACACCATATCTTAACATTATTCTTCAGAACATAAGCAATGTAAGTTAATTACATGCAATATTGTATTAATTTTGTTTCCTTACAAATAAATGAAGTTTTTATTTGACAGGTAATATCGAAAGAAAACATGGCTACATCGTTCATAGAAGAAGGTAGTAGCAGTCGTGTTCATCGAAATCCAAACAATTGGCTATCCCAGGCAAATGACGACGGGTCGACGACGGATGATGGTGAAGAAATTGATGATGAGAAAAAACATTACCTCATCAATAAAAGAAATTAAAATAAATAAATTAAATTGTTTATGTTTGCAGTTTATTTGTATTACGTTTTTAAGGAATCATATGATTACGTTTTTGTAGTACATGCACGTACTATATATATATGGATTGTACGTACGTTTATAAACATCGATGTTAATTAATGTTAAAATATAAATTTTATATATTAATATAAAGTTTCAAAAAATTTACTTGTAACCCTAACAAATTAATACTAATAACAAAAAAGTCCAAATTAAATCTTAACTTACCAAACTATAAATACACATTTGCGACGATTTTGCGTCGAATTGTACGTACGACGCAAAACCGTCGCACATTTTGCGACGAAATTGCGACTCTTTACGATGCAAAAACGTCGCAAATATGGCGAGGATTATGCGTGGTAAGATATTTTTTAACGAATTTATTACAACACGTGTTTATGATGCTTACTGGTCTATGGGTGTAATATTTCTGGTCGCAAACGTGTCGCAAAAGAGAAGCAAAAGAGTCGCAAATTTGTAGCAAAAAAAACCAATTTTCTATAAAAACCTCGAATGTGTGATGAACGAATTCACAACAAAAACATTCAAATCATAATCTAAAAACAATCCGAGACAAAAAATTTCTTTCCAAATATTTCTTGAAGAGTATAATTAATTTGATAATTTATCGAAGATGTCTTCGCATCATGAGGTCTACGTGGTTCGAGCATGGATGTACAACCGCAAAGATCCAGAAACTGGCGAAGTGTCTAGAGAATTTAGAGAAGGGCTTGACCAGTTTTTGACCCAGGCGATAAACAACCCAGGGGCTGTCGCAGGATATACCAAGGACGGTAACGTGAAAATTTTCTGTCCTTGTGTGAAATGCAAAAACTTTGCTCCACGTGATACGCAAACTGTTTATAAACATTTATATACGAGGGGGTTTTTACCTAACTACTATGTTTGGTTTTCGCATGGGGAGGATTTTGTTGTTAATGTTCCGGGTAGTTCAAGTACGAGTTATAATCGTGGGAATGTAGAAGGTGGTAGTAATTATGAGGATAGTAATTATCAGTATGGTCATGATAATTTTAATGAATCTGCATATGGAAATACAGATGGGAATATTAGGTTTAATGATATGGTCAATGATGCATTTCACGACACTACTGCTTCGTTTAGTGATAATACTTTTGAAGAACCAAACCCGAGTGCTAAAAAATTTTATGATATGTTAGATGCTGCTAACGAACCTATCTACGAAGGATGTAGAGATGGGCTTTCAAAATTGTCGTTAGCTTCTAGGATGATGACAATTAAAAGCGAAGATAACCTTAGTGAAAATTGCATGGATAAATGGGGTGAATTGTTTAAAGAGTATTTGCCAGAGGGTAATAACTCTGCAGAGAGTTACTATGAGATACAAAGATTGGTAGCAAGTCTTGGATTACCGTCTGAGATGATTGATGTCTGCATTGATAATTGTATGATTTTTTGGAAAGATGATGCTCAACTGCAGGAATGTCGTTTTTGCTCTCATCCAAGATATAAGAAGACTAGTGGTCGCACCAAAGTCCCATTCAAGCGTATGTGGTACCTTCCAATAACAGATAGGTTGCAGCGATTATATCAATCAGAGCAGACAGCAGGGTCAATGAGGTGGCACGCAGAACACGATTGTGAGGAAGGGGTGGTCGCCC
Source organism: Draba incana (assembly GCA_963576765.1). Lineage (NCBI taxonomy): Eukaryota > Viridiplantae > Streptophyta > Magnoliopsida > Brassicales > Brassicaceae > Draba > Draba incana. The sequence goes on from OY755215.1 coordinate 2,067,572, forward strand.
ATCCATCAGATGCAAAGGCGTGGAAACACTTTCACACGGTACATCCAGACTTTGCTGTAGAACATAGAAATGTGTATTTGGGTCTTTGCACTGATGGGTTTAGTCCTTTTGGGATGTCGGGTAGGCAATATTCGTTGTGGCCAGTCATAGTGACGCCATATAATCTCCCACCGTGGATGTGTATGCATCGAGAATTCTTATTTCTCAGCATTTTGGTTCCAGGGCCAAAGCATCCAAAAAGATCCCTTGATGTCTTCCTACAACCTCTTATCCAGGAACTAAAGCAGTTGTGGCATGTTGGTGTACGCACATTTGATTCGTCGAGCCGTAGGAACTTTAACATGAAGGCTGTCCTCATGTGGACGATAAGCGACTTTCCGGCGTATGGTATGCTATCTGGATGGACAACGCATGGAAAGTTATCATGTCCTTATTGTTTAGATAAGACTGAATCATTTCAATTGTCAGCAGGAGGGAAAGCTTGCTGGTTTGACTGCCATCGTCGTTTTCTTCCAAGGGATCATCCTTATAGAAAGAGTAGGACGTTATTTCGAAATTGAGTTGTTAAAACCTCCCCCTTGGTTTACCTCTCAGGTGAGGAGTTAGAAGAACAAATGGATGGATATGGTGCGGAAGAAACTGTAAAAGTTGGAGGTAATTGGCAAAGTAATCCAGCAAATATGCCTGTTGGGTATGGGGTATACCATAACTGGCATAAGAAAAGTATATTTTGGGAATTGCCTTATTGGAAGGACCATCTGCTGAGGCACAACTTGGATGTCATGCATGTGGAGAAAAATTTCTTTGAGAATATTATACACACATTGTTGAATGTTGCAGGGAAAACAAAAGACAATCGGAAATCTCGTCTGGACCTCGCGGCTTTATGCATAAGGCCTGAGTTGCATCTAACAGGAGATGGTAGGGCACCTATTCCCAATTTCCGACTATCACCTGCTGCGAAGAATGCTTTGATTAACTGGGTTAAGGAGTGGGTGAAGTTCCCTGATGGCTACGTGTCAACTTTTTCAAGGTGTGTTGAGCAAGGGGGGAAATTTTCTGGGATGAAGAGCCACAATTGTCATGTGTTCATGCAGCGACTACTCCCTTTTGCCTTTCAAGAGCTTTTACCGAAGGATGTACACGAGGCAATTGCAGGTGTTACGTTTATCTATGGTTATTAATATATACATACATGTATTTTGTAACTGTATTAATTAACTTACTTCGGACCGGATTGGCGTTTTAGGTATTGGAGCATTTTTCAGAGACATATGTGCCAGAACCTTAATGAAGGACGAAATCTCGAAGTTGAATTCAGACATTCCACTAACGATTTGCAACTTAGAGAAGATATTTCCACCTTCATTTTTTGATGTGATGGAACATTTGGTTGTACACTTACCACATGAGTTAGATTTGGGTGGTCCTGTCCAATTTCGATGGATGTACCCCTTCGAAAGGTTCTTCAAACATTTGAAGATGAAGGCGAAAAATCTCGCAAGAGTAGAGGGATCAATCATTGCTGGAAGTTTGACAGAGGAGACATCAAACTTCTCTACTTACTACTTTAGCAAAACCGTGAAAACTAAGAAAACCCGTCGTGTGCGATACGACGATGGTGGGGTTGGCCGAACATATCACTTGAAGGGTGTACCAGATGTTTTCTGTGATGTAGGTCGGATGGGTGGAACAATGAAGGAAACAACGTGGTGTGATTTCAAGCATATGCAAGCTGCCCATACGTATATAATGCTAAATTGTAACTACTTCCAGCCATATGAGAGGTATATACGTATATATATGTATAAATTTATATATATTAATTATGAATATATATACAACTAATTAACGGTTGTACAAAATGTTAGAAGGCCATATACGAGAAGCATTTCCTGAACTAAATGATGAAGAAGTTCAATTTTACTTAGAACGTGATTTTGCTGGCTGGATGCAGGAGAAGGTGAGAACCATGCATGAGTTGTATTAGTATTACATATATATATATATATATATATATATATATATATATATATATACTAATTATTTCAATTTGACAATATATAGGTGGCGAAGAAATCTCGACAAAGTTGGCCTTTATGGGTACATGAGTTTGTTTTGGGGCCCATTGCAAGCATAAAAACGAGTAAGATGTATTGTACTCGCGGCTTTATTTTTCACACATTTCAACATGGACAAGATAAAGCCACTGCAAATTATGGTATTCATGTCCCGGGCGATACAAACTTCTATGGTATTTTGAAAGAAATCATTGAGATTGAGTATGCTGGTGTGTTGAACTTGAAAAGTGTTCTATTTCGTTGTGATTGGTTTGATCCATCCAATGGTCTCGGGGTTAGAACCAGCAAATTTGGAGTTGTTGATGTAAAAGGAAATAGGAGCTACACTGACAAGTTTGAGCCATTTGTTTTAGCATCCCAAGCAGAGCAAGTAGTCTTCATTCCTTACCCTCGTACTCGTGGACGACGGGATCAAGATTGGCTATCCGTGATTAAAGTTAACCCAAGGGGTCGAATTGTCGGGGGGTTAGCAGCTGAAGCTGATGATGATCAACCCCCAGTGCAACCTGCAAGAACCGAGAAGTTTCGATCCCTACAGAGGTAACCACCGATTTGACAAGAATTGACCCACTTCATAGTGGTCTTGATGTGATATTCGAGGATTCAGAAGGAAACGAAGATGAGTTTGATGAAGACGAAGAGAAGATGAGGACGACAATGATGACGAAGATGGCGGAGTAGAACGTTCTATTTCTGATCATGGTGAAGAAGATTAATAAATTTAATATTAATTATGTGTATATATTAATTAAGTGTGTATTTAATTTCGAGTGTGGTGTAAAAAAAATTATTTTAAACAAGATATTATTTATATCGTTTAAATTGGCTCTTCTTCGAATATACACATAATTAATTGGCTCTTCTTCAAATATACACATAATTAATAGTATATAAACCCATTTGCGTGGGATTTGCGACGAACACGTCGCAAATGCGTAGCAATTGTTTATTTGCTACGAATTTGCGACGATTTCTTCGCAAATCCGTTGCTAATTGTGCTACACTTTTGCGACGTACCACGCATTCAAAACAAAGGTTTAGGGTATAGGCATTTGCAACGGTTTTGCGAGACACCCGTTGCAAAATCGTTGCAAGTCTGAACATTGGCGACGTTTTTACAACGGGTATCTCATAAAACCGTTGCAAATGCCTACACCCTAAACTCTAACCAATACATTATTTACACCGTTTAAATTGGATCTTCTTCGAATATAAAAACATATCATAGAGGCCCGAAAATGTCGCAAATGATTACATATTAAACTCAAGTATTCATAAGAGCATGAATATTGCATATCTTTAAGGGTCTAATTAGGGTGTCTAAAAAATAAATTATGATTAAATCAAAATTTTGGGGGTCTGAAAATGTCTAATATTGGATATTTTTTTGATATTTTTCTGAACATTAGACACACTGACGTGGTCTTATCTGATTGGCCGAAAAAAATAAACACAGAAAAAAGGTTACCGTGTTTTCTCTTCCTCTCTCTATCTTCGAGTTCTCCGAAGAGCTCCGTCGAACGCTTGCTCAAGCTCCGGCAAACCGGTTCCGTCCAGGAATACTGTCGTGACTTCATCGGAATCACGTGTAATGCCCCGACGCTACAGGAGGTTTTGGAGATGGTGTTTATGATTGGGCTACAACCGCATATCCGATCGAGGGTTAAGACATTTGAGCCTCACACGGTGCAGAAGATGATGAGTGTTGCGAGGAGTGCCGAAGGCTGTGGATGGATTCGGAAGAGGTGATGCAGGGGAATCTTTCCGGCGACTGATTTAAGGAGGAGAGAGGCGGCCCAGTTCGTGGCCCAGTAAGGAGAGTAGAGAAAATATTAGATTTTTCAACTTGTCAAAAGAAAAGTAGATAAAATATTAGATTTTTCTGAGTTTGATTAATTTTGCGTGTTGAAATAACCAGCCAAAAGAAAAAACCATTGTGTGGATATTTTTTGTGTGACTCTTTACAAATTTGATTGTATATATTTTGTTTTAAATTTTATTTTTCTGATTTAGAAAATTATGTTTAAAATTTTTTTTATGTCATCTATCTTTCTAATTTTGTTAAACTTCTTTATATTTTAAATGTTTCTATGTTTAATAATTGTTTTATAACATAAAATAAAATGTTAATTTTTTTTTAGATATCCGGGTGTCTCCAATGGAAGGGTCCAAACCGAAAGTGTCTTAAAACATAAAATTGAATTAATTAATACTTTAGACACCCACTAATTAGACCCTATTGGATCTGCAATAATCATGTTCGTACTAAGCTATATTTGCTTGATGACTTTAAAATTTAACATTTCTTATCTATTCCAGGTTAGAAATTGTACCTGAGAAACGAGTCTCTTATCTAATCTGTTTAAATTAAAGATTGAATACAATTTTATTTTTGCGTTAAAAAAAAATGAAAATTGTATATTTGAAAAATTGTAGATCTCCACAGAAGTCTTCAACTGACTTTATTAGATTTTTTTTTGAAGTGCTAGTAATGAGTATATATGATTTTTCTAGTTATCAATCTTCAAACGGTAATAATAGTATAATAATCGTTCATTCATCTTTTTGTATGACTATCTTCTTACATTTTTTTTGTCTTTTTAACTGTTTTGTTATCGATTACCATTTTCCCCCATTAAAAGATCGTATCATTTTTGTTACTATAATCGAATAAAGATCTTTTAAGTCTTTTTTTTTGAAACTAAGTCTGAATTTTTTACAGAAACATTTTTTCTCCAAGGGAAATCTGTTTTAGCTTACATTACTTTTATAGGTAAGATGGTTTTGAAGAAAAAAAAAAAATAATAAAAAAAAAATAAAAATAAAATGGTTTTGAAGTTTTATACGATCATGTGTGTTTACCATTAACTGGTATTTTTGTCCCTCATTCGAATTTCTTTACAATTAACGTACGGTGTCACCTTAAACCTTTTTACAAACAAAGTAAACCATATTTCAAAATAATAATCCAAAAAAATAATCAAACGAAAACTAAATTAATTAATTAGGAACACATTCATGTTCCAAGAAACCCGGCATAGTCCTAGTAGAAGAGGCAACAAAAACCCTAGAATGCCCCACCATTGACACTACTCTAAGAGCTTCTTCTTCATATGCTTTTCTCTCCATTACTTCCCTTTTTGCCCTTCGACTCCTCTTTTTCGCCGTTACAATCGCCGCCGCAACTACAAACCCTAAAAGCACAACCCCTACCGTCACTGACCCAACAAGCCCTCCAACAACCAATCTCTACCGTCCAATCTTCTCCTTCTTCATCTCTTTTTCTCCTCCTTCCGATTTCGGATCATCCGTAACCACTAAACCGAAATGTCCGTTAGTTTTAACGGCGCATACAAACGGTCGAGACCAAAAGTCACACACATTGGCTTATTCAAGAACGTTCTCTCCACCACCATCGACGGTCTAGAAACGTTACCGAAATCAACGGTGGTCGACGGATCTTTAGCACCGTCTAGGAGAAGACTTATTTGATAAGAGCTGGTCACGTTATTTCCCAAAACCACGTCGTTTAACGCGTTGTAAGCTAAAATCCCTAGAACCGGAGATACAAGTTTATAACCGGAGAGATCATAATTCTTGTAATATATATTGGACCATTTTGGTCCAAAGATTTGTCTAACAACCACAAGACGTTCACTACGCGGCTCAAGAGTCGCTCCGATCGACGCCAATATGGAACTCTTTGATTTGAGCTCCGTATCGCCGGCGACTCCCACACCGGAACCTAACTGCTTCAATTTTTACGCCGGAGTAGTTAGATGGGAGATGGATACGGCGAAGAACGCCGGTCTTGATGGAGTAATCACTACAAGAAAACACTGTAATTTCCGACGGAATTTTTTTTTCCGTCGGAAAACCGTCGGTGCTTTTCGACGGGTTTCAGACGGAATGCCGACCAAAACGATTCCGTCGGAAACCCGTCGGAAATAAAGCATCGACGGTTTTCCGACGGACACTAGCTGTCGGTATATTCCGACGGACACTAGCTGTCGGTATATTCTGACGGCATTCCAACGGAATTCGGACGGTTATCGATGTCGGTAGAGTTTGAATGGTTGATATATCATCTGCGGTGGCCGATGTGATTGGTGGGGTGTTATGTCAGATGTATTGACGGATTTCCGACAGAAATTCCCTCTACATAAGTTTGCATATTTCTTCCGACGTTCATTATACCAACATCTGAAAACCAAACTAAAAAAATTTGAGAGATGATTTCTTTATATTTTCGGTCATGGATGGACGCGCCAATGATGGAAGAGGGGTCGAACTTATTAACGACTGAATACGCTGAAGGTATTTGCGAGTTCATGCAGTTACCTAGAAATCAAGAGGAGGCCAACAAAGGTCAGGATATCAAATGTCCTTGTTCTAATTGCTGTAATAGAATTAGTGGTTCGGTTAGTAAAGTTTGGAATCACTTATATATATATGGATTTAGGCCGGGATATAAGGTTTGGTTTTTACGTGGAGAAACCAATTATGAATATGGTAGTAGTAGTAGTAATGCACCTTATTTTCAGGATAGCGTAGGAGAACGTACACCGGAAGTAGATGTTGGGGTAAGTACGGTTGCGATGGTTAACGATGCGTTTAGAGAATATTTGCAGTCGGGTGGGTATCATGAGGGTGATAGGGTTGAAGAACCTAATTTAGAATCCCGAAGGTTTTTCGAAATGTTAGACGCATCAAAGCAACCACTATACAGCGGTTGTAGGAATGGTCATTCACCGCTATCTGCTGCTAGTAGGATGATGAACCTGAAGACTGATTACAATTTGTCCGAAGAATGTGTTGATGCATTCGCCGAGTTCGTGAAAGATATTTTGCCAGAAGATAATCTGTCCCCCGGATCATACTACGAGATCCAAAAACTTGTTGCCGGTCTTGGTTTGCCCTACGAGGTTACAGATGTGTGCATCGACAACTGTATGATATACTGGAGAGAAGACGAGAACCGAAATAAATGTAAATTTTGCCACAAACCACGGTTCCAGGACACAAGTGGGAGGGCGAAGATTCCATTTAACCGGATGTGGTATTTACCCTTAACGGAGAGGTTGAAGAGGTTGTACAAATCAGACCGCACTGCTAGGTCTATGAGATGGCATGCAGAGCATAGTCAAGATGGAGATATCACGCATCCTTCAGACGCGGAAGCGTGGAAGCACTTCCAATCCGTATATCCAGATTTTGCATATGAACGACGGAATGTATACCTCGGCTTATCCACCGATGGTTTCAACCCATTTGGAAAGCATGGAAGAAAATATTCATTGTGGCCGGTCATCGTAACACCTTACAATTTGCCTCCTTCTATGTGCATGCGGCAAGAGTTCCTGTTTCTCTCAATTCTAGTTCCCGGGCCTGATCATCCAAGACGGTCACTCGATATATTCCTCCAACCATTGATCTATGAGTTGCAGATGTTGTGGAAGCATGGTGTCGAGGTATTTGACATTTCAATCAAGCAGAATTTCAACATGCGAGCGGTTCTTATGTGGACCATAAGCGATTTTCCGGCATACGGTATGTTGTCTGGATGGATAACGCATGGAAGATTGGCATGTCCTTATTGCCAAGACAATACTTCAGCATTCCAATTGCAGCACGGAAGGAAGACTTCATGGTTTGATTGCCATAGGTGTTTTTTACCGTCAAACCATCCATATCGTCGGTCTAGAAGACATTTCAAGAAGAATGTACAAGTGTTACATGGTCCACCTCCTAAGATAGATGGTCGCAGCATATTAGAACAGTTACGAGATTTTGGTGCAGAGCGAACTCCTGAATGTGGGGGTAATGGCCACTACCCCGTCGACGGTTGTGGACAATATCACAATTGGCACAAGAAGAATATTTTTTGGGATTTGCCTTACTGGAAAGACCATCTACTGCGCCATAATGTAGATGTCATGCATGTTGAAAAGAATTTCTTTGACAACATCATGAACACCATCTTAAACGTTCCAGGGAAGACAAAAGACAACAGGAAGTCTAGGTTAGACTTGCCATTGGTTTGTTCAAGGGAATCTCTTCATGTTTCTAACGATAGATTACCGATGCCTGCGTACCGGTTAGACGCAGGCCAGAAAGAAGTATTTTTTGAATGGTTCAAAAAATTTGTAAAATTTCCAGACGGCTACGCATCTAATCTACGTAATTGCGTGGATTCGACAGAAGGGAAGTTTATAGGAATGAAGAGTCATGATTGTCATGTCGTGATGCAGCGTCTTCTTCCATTTGTATTTGCATATTTCTTCCACAACCAATCCACCAAGCAATTGGAGGTATATTTCGTACTCCCATTAGTTTCTTACTACCATAATATTACTATATATGTACTAGCTAACTTGTTTAATTTTCGTTCATAGGAGTTGGTGCATTCTTCCGAGATTTATGTTCAAGAACGCTTACCGTCCACGGGATACGTAACTTGGAGGACTATATCCCGGCTCTCCTTTGTAATCTTGAGAAGATATTTCCACCGTCCTTTTTTGACGTTATGGAACATCTAACTATTCACCTCCCACGAGAAGCAGCCTTAGGAGGCCCTGTTCAATACCGATAGATGTATCCGTTCGAGCGTTATATGTTCCACCTGAAGAAAAAGGTAAAAAATTTGAGCAGAGTTGAGGGATTTATTGTTCAACAAAGCCTAAACGAAGAAGTCTCACACTTTGCCGAAACTTACTTTCCATCGGAAGCTCGTACTAAGGCGAGACGTCCTGCCAGACATGATGATGGAGGTGAGAAAGCTGTCTATGCCGTGGTTGTACCTGAGTTTTTTGCCCAAGTTGGTCGACCAATTGGAAAAAGAAAGAAACGCAGACTATCACAACAAGAGGTCACACATTTGCATACGTATATCCTCGGAAACTGTGACGACATTTTGATGTACGAAAGGTATATAAGTTTTTATGGCAAGTTTATGGAAATATATATATGCCTTCATCAACTAACAACTGTTATGTTACAGGATCTACATGTCTCTCGCCCGTGAATACCATTCTGATAAGACAGATGCCGAACTAGCTGTCTTGAAAGATGAAGAATTTCCGGGGTGGTTGCCATGTTATGTAAGTTTAAGATAATTACTTACTCTTACTTTTCCATGTTTTCACGTTCATATGTTACTTATATCTTACTTATATCATTTTGTAGGTGTCTGACTGTATTGCACATGGTGAAGATGTCCCGACATGGTTAGTTGAGTTTGTTCATGGGTTACTCAGCACCGCGACTTCATATCGCGGGTTTTGTACTAGGGAATATTCGTTCAGGATCCGTGAGGAAGGACGTAAAAGGTCAACTTTGGACTGTGGTATTTCGGCGCAATCCGGTGATACGATGTACTATGGGATTTTAAAAGAAATCTTGGAAATCCACTATCCATGAATGTTGGATTTGCGGTGCATTGTGTTTATGTGCGATTGGTATGACCCATCCAATGGTCGAGGGGTTCGAGTTGACCCTCTTGGTGTTATTTCGATTAATTCAAGCCGGAAACTACAGTATTACGATCCATTTATCCTTGCGTCTCAAGCAGACCAGGTATCAATACAGTAATAAGTTTACCTACTTACTCATTGTTAAGGTTTCTTGTTCATGTATATTATCAATAACCACTAATTATTATTAGGTTTGCTACATTCCATATCCTCGAGTTGCCTACCGTATAGATCCATGGATCACAGTTACTGCAATAAACCCTAGAGGAAAAATCTATGGAGTTCCAGAACATGATGCTCTACAACCATCGAGAAGTGTACAAATGTCACCGGTTGAGGAGATGGATAACATCGACCTTGTCGTTGATCCTAATTATGTCGGGGATGATCAAGTGCATTCGGATGAAGAGGAAACACGTGGAGAATTTGACGACGATTCAGACTACATCCCTAGTAAAGTTTCTCCGAAGATTCAGAATAATTATTTGGGAATAAAAATTTGCTTATTAATGCATGTTGTTCTCTCACAATTGTGTGTTCCATATATCATATTATTTAATACTATATATATAGTCATGGACGATGAGTAATTAACGATAACTAATGTTATTGCAATTCTAATAAAACATTACATTTATTGGAACATAAAATTTAAAACAGATGAAATAAACGTTAACAGGTATATTAGAGAGTTTGAAATTTTTAACACACAACCGTTACGACACAAGTACATAATAAACTCCTCATTTTACAATCATATGTCGGTTTCCACTCCGAACTTACCATTTGTTAGAACCATTTCCTGATGTGCTTTCCCTTTATTTTCTTTTCTTGAGAATCTACAAATCCGTCGCACAATTCGCTTTTGATTGCATCAACATCTAAATTTAGGTTTGGCTTGTCTGGGCTTTGGGCGAATTCAAAATCATAGTAATGATCCTTTTGTGCACAATCTATAAATCCGCCGCACAATTCACTTTTGATTGCATCAACATTTAAATTTAAGTTTGGCATTCAGGGCTTTGGGCGAATTCAAAATCATACGACTGATCCTTACATACGTTTGAAGTACTTGCACCGTAAGTATCAAACTTTTCCACAAAGTCACATGGTTGTTCGACTTCGATTGGATTGGCGTAGTGGATGTTTGGCGACCACTGGCTGTCAGGCACTACTGTTGATGTGGAATCTTCTTTTTGGATTGGTGAGCACGTATCAAATTCCCACGAGTAAGTGGGAATTTCTTGAGTGAATTCGTCGCATTGAGATTCGGTTTCCCAAGAGTATTTTGGGACATAAAAAAAATTAGCCTCGGATGTTGTTTTTGCGTCTTCATTAGGAGAGCTAGAAGACATATTTTTTTGGTTATGGAGAGGTGTAGAAGATATACACTCCATAAGGTCTATTTATAGTTGTACTTGATTGTATAAACCGTCCGTATGCCGTCGGATTGCGGGCTGTTTCTGATGTCGGCAATGTTTGATAGGTCAGTTGTACCGACGGATATATGTCGCCAGAATTATTTAACGGATTTCCGACAGCTTGCAGACGGTTTCCGATGTCGGCAAAGTTTGATTGGTCAGCTGTACCGACGTATTTCTGACGGAGCTATGTCGTCACAATTATGTAACGGCTTTCCGACGGATTGTAGACGATTTCCGATGTCGACAAAGTTTGAGTGGCTAATAAATCGTCTGCAGTGGCGGAAGGGATTGGTGGGGTCTTATGTCGGAGTGTTTAGACGGTTTTTCGACGGATATCCGTTCTACATAAGTTTGCACATTTTTTCATTGCATTCATAACAAAATTATAACCATCAAGTCATAACACAGAAAAATTCAATTGCGTAATGGCAAACAAAGATCTGTGGAATTAATATATGCAAAACCGATCCCCCGGTCATAACCCTCTCTCTAGCCACAACTCTTGTTCCTTCAAGCCCTCCTTACGATAACTTAAATGTTACTAATGCTGAACCGACTATTTCACTCAATCCAACTCAACAATCCCAGAACTAAACGCCCGTAATACCGGGACCTGGCCAAGTTGTACGGCGAGGCCTGTTTCGAAAGAGGTCTCATGATGCAAAGGTGATGCGAGGTGAAAGTTCTCAGCCACGCCCAACACAAGATTTTATTCGTGAGGTCATGAATGAGGCACCACAGGAGGACCAGGATTTTAGTAGTCCTCGGTGGACTTCTACTATCGATTACATAATCCATGATTGTAGCTGACAAATACTAAATCTACCATTCATTTTCATGTAGGTTCTTCTAACAAAAGAAGCACACCATTCTGGACCCAGGTTGCAGAAATTAAATCCCCGCATTCACAATTTTTTTAAGTCAAAAAGGTTAACGTTTGCGACATATTTTATTAACATTTAGACATATAATTTACCTGACAAGTATATTCTATATATTTTATTATCAGATTGTGGCTATGCTCTCTAGTTTAACCCCCAATGACCAAGGATATTTGCTTGTAACCTTAAAAGATCTTTCAGGAAAAATCGAGGGAACCATGCACCATAACATCTTCAAGAAGGACGAGTACAGACTCACCACTGGTGTAGGTGCGGTGGTAATCCTTAAGAATGTTACCGTTTGCCGTTTTGATAGAAACCAAAAGTACCTGAACATCACAGAGCGGAACATTGTTAAGGTAGATACACCATATATACATTTATAAATATTTATGGGAATGCTTAACTAAATTCGTTTTTGAAACAGATAATCGGTGCTTATTCGATTATTGCTGAATACCAACCAATGGAAGGATCTACCATCGAGGCGGAAGATGGAGGAACTACTGGGTACGAGTATGAAACAGTTCCAGACTCTGATGAAGACTAAACATCCAACTCATCCACAAATAAGAATAATTTAATGATAACAACTTTATGTTGCTTTTATGTTCAATAATGATCCAATATCTATTTTACGATCGTATAATGTTTTCATGTGTTATATTTCCTTTTAATGATTATGAAATATTGGTGTTTTATATGTGAAATACTTTTCAAAATATTTATTTACATAAATTGATACGCAAATCATTACAAAACAAAAGTAACTAAAATTATGAAATATTGGTGTTACATCAATTTATATATTTAATTATATAAAAATATGATAATGTTATTTTTTAATCATTATCATATATTTTATACAAATCTTATAATTCCTTTCCAAAAACCTTATAATCAACTTTAAAACCTTATCATATATTTTAAAATAAAAATAAAAAAATCAAACACCGTCGGAATTCCGTCTTAAAGTTCAGACGGAATTCCGACGGTTTAATGTTTTAAATTAATTTTTATTTTTTCCGAGAAATTAAAATTAATAAATAAATTATATGCCGTCGGAATTCCGTCTGAACTTTAAGACGGAATTCCGACGGTGTTTGATTTTTTTATTTTATTTTAAAGTATATGATAAGGTTTTAAAGTTGATTATAAGGTTTTTGGAAAGGAAGTATAAGATTTGTATAAAATATATGATAATGTTTAAAAAATAACATCACCAATTCGAAAAATCAGACGTATTTATTCGGGGATTCAAAATTATAAGATTTGTTTACCAAATTTATTAAGTAAACAATTAATTCGGCGTACAAACTAATGTCTAAATAAATAAAATGCAATTGAACAAACTAATGTCTTATCAAATAAAATATATTTTCAAGTATACCAACACTTGCAACTTAATACACGAAAGTGTTACTAAAAGAAAAAAAATTGTAAGTAAACCAACATTCTGAAATAAATAAATCTCAACAGCTGAAACCATTTTCGGATGATTTGTACCATACAAAAAAATTAGTCACATAGAAAAAACTAAATGAAACGGGAATTATGCCCCCCCTAAGTAATATAATTTAAATTTCGTCGGAATACCGTCTGACATTAGGACGGAATTCCGACGGAAATACGACGGAAAACCTTATGCGACTTGCCGCCAAACAACCTCGTGTTCGTCGTCAAAGCGGGAATTCCGTCGGCATTGCCGTCGGAATTTTTAATAACCGTCGGAAAACCGTCAGACTGCCGTCGGGCACTGTTATAAATTCACAGTCTTCGTCTTCCCCGCAGACAGATCTGCAAATCACAAAATTTTCTCCAAAAATCCAGTCTTCTCGCCGCCGATCTATCACCGATCAACCGCCGATTTGCCCCAACATCTATCTCAGTCAATCCCCAAATCATTCACCACTTCTCTCACAATCACAATGTAAGTTTTACAAAAAAAATTTGGGTTTGTGAATTCGTTGGAATTAGCGTTTGTAGATTCGTTAATTCGTTAATTAGGGTTTGTCAATATTGCTTATGATATTTTAGTGAATTTGTAATTATCAAATTTAGGATTTAAATTAGGAATTAACATATTAGGGTTCATGATGATTTTTGTCGAAATTTATGGATTTTTATAGAACGAAAATTATATAAATATTTCTAATTTTAAGAATTTGATTTGATTATGTTGTTGTTATTTTTAGGGATTTTTTAAAATTTAATCTATGATTAATATGTAAAATTGTACAAAAAAACCCTAATTACTTAAATTACATAAAACACATAAATTCCATAAAACCCAATGCCCCAATATCCTTTAAATCCTTCAAAATTAATTTTTTTTTAACATTATTAAAACAATTTGAACCTATAAAATTTTAAACCTATTTAAAATTAATAAAATTTAAAACTTTAAATCCTTTAAATCCTTTAAATTTACTATTTTATAAATTTTAAAGTTTATAACGTTAACAATTTAAACTTTTAAATCCTTCAAATTTATAATTTTTTAACGTTAATAAAATTTGTCAAATTAATGTTCAGAATTTTAAACAATTTTTAAAAAATTAAACCTTTAAATCCTTCATATTTACAAATTTTTTAAAATTTGTCATATTAATTTTAATAAAAATTGTTTACTAATTCAAACTTTAAACAAATTTAAAACTTTAAAGCATTTAAAGCCTTCAAATTTAGAAATTTTTTACAAGTTTAAAAAATTTGGAAAATTAATGTTAATAAAATTTTTAAACAATTAAAAAATAATAAAATTTAAAACTTTAAATCCTGTACATCAAACAAAACTTAAATCCATGAACTTCGGTTTCTGAATATACAATATAAAAAAAAAACCCAGATTACTTAAATTTAAAAATTGCAAATCACAAAACCACGTAATCCCAATTGAATTAAATTCATTTACTACAAAACTCTTCAATCCCCAATATCCTTAAATCCCATCATCCTAAATTTCCAATTAACTAAATCCCAAAATTTCAAAATCACAAATTCCTATACATTCCAAATTCCATAAATCCCGAAATCTCTAAATCTTAGAATTATGGAAATCGTAGAAATTATGGGCAGTTTCATAACTCTAGAGGAGGTGTGAGTTCCAGTAGGGGAGGTCGGACTACGAGTGAGACGGTTATCCCCGAGGATAGTCCCGACTTGGAGACCCAATACATGTCTCAGCCCCCGCCTACAGACCACTCAGCTCCCACCTCGATGACCATCGAGCAGTTTGTGGCGCAACCCGGACGTTATAGGTTGACGCGTCTACATCCAGACCCGGCACCTAGCACGACCTGGTAAGTCTTATTTAAACATGTAGTGGATTTAATAATTTTAGATAAATATTTAACTAAATGTTTTAATAGGTTCCAATACTCGGGAAACGGTATTACGGGTTCTATCAACGAAATGATGAATTCCATGCTCACTAAACCGTATCCCACATACACCGACATGCCATTGGAGGACCGGGACACTTGGTTCCAACAATTTGCGGTATGGTTTTATTTTATTTTTTTCAAATGTATTTTCTATATGATTCACATTTTAATTACTAATGCGGGAATATGGTGTTTTTTTGCAGCAAAATTTTACGTGGGACCCACCGCTCACATCGATGGTCCGAAAGGAATTCGACACAAAGGCTGCGAGGAAGTTCTCGTGGAAGATCAACGAGTGGAAAGACTCGTGGTATAAATACGGGAAGGTGCCTAAAGTTTTTAAATATAAACAAGAGATGTGGGCTGGACTACTTCGACATTGGGAACTAGAGGCAACTCGGGCGGACTCCGAGAAACACTCCACTAACCGCAACAGCACCCGGAAGGGGAAGGGAAAGGCGACCCACAACCTCGGAGCAACGAGCAAGGCTTCAGCTGCTCAGAAAATTGTAAGTAGTTTAATCATTCAAAAAAATTTTAAATTCGCTAACGAAATTGTATATGTTAACAGTTTCAACAGACCGGTGTCTATCCTTCCAACCTTGATTTGGTCAAGGTTTCGCACACCAACAAGAAGACCGGTAAAATTCAAGACCCGCTTGCTCGTGAAATCGTGGAAGCCGTGCAGAGGCGGCAGGAGGAGTTCCTCCAATCGCAACCTATCGTGGAAGGAACTCCGGCGCCAACCGAAGTTCCAGTCGAGAAGATAACGAGTTCACGTACGAGGTTAGTAACCGTTTCACTTTTAAAGAAATTTAAACATTACTTTTAATACAAGTAAGTTATAAAATATAATTTTT
This sequence comes from Draba incana, assembly GCA_963576765.1. Classification (NCBI taxonomy): domain Eukaryota; kingdom Viridiplantae; phylum Streptophyta; class Magnoliopsida; order Brassicales; family Brassicaceae; genus Draba; species Draba incana. The sequence goes on from OY755215.1 coordinate 2,083,676, forward strand.
TTTTTATCGTAGGTGACTCCCAAGACCAGAGGCCGTGTTTACGGCCTCCCTGAAGATAGTAGCTCGTCTGTTTCGACGGGTCGATATGGCGGTGCTAGCAGGTTGGAGGCGGAAAACCGAGAGTTGCACGACCGGCTTAGGGAAATGCAGGAAGAGAGAGACAGAGATAGGGCGGAGTCGGAAAAACGCTTTAAAGCGTTGGAAGATCAGATGAACGACTTCTTCCGTACCCGTAGGCCGTAATAGACATTTATTAGTTTTTAAATTTATTGTAAAACTTTAATGTACTTTTGAAACAATTTTAATTTAATTTGGTTTTTTTAAGATTTTAATTTTAATTTTTAATGATTTATGGAATTGTAATGATTTTAAATTATTTAAATAGTTTTAATTTTTTTTTAAAAACATACGAATTCCGTCGGTATACCCTCGGTATAGAATTCCGTCGGAACACCGTCGTGCCGTTTATCCGTCGGAATTCCCTCGGTGTCTTTTACCCTCGGTATACTGTCGGAATGTCCTAACCGTCGGAAAGGTTTCGGAAACTACCGGATCTCCCAAACCGTCGGTATTCCATCGCCTAATGAAGTTCTGACGGTATAACGACGGATCTCAAATGGAAAACGGATATCCGTATTCCGTCGGAGTTCCGTTGCAACAAAGAGACGGAATTCCGACGGATTTTAAATTCCGACGCGATAGATCCGACGGACCAAAACCGTCGGAAACACGTCGGAAATGGGTCTTTTCCGACCGAATTCCGACGGATTTGGCCGTCGGAATAGCGGTTGTTTTCTTGTAGTGAATGTTGGTTCTTGAAGGAGTTGAGAGTGTAGTCTCTTAGGATGAGATCAAGAAGTCTTGAGGATTCATTGAGAGGTTCTTGATTAGTAGTAGTAGAAGTAGAACCCTCTAGATGAGAAAGAAGTGATGAGAATAAGATGATTAGTATTAGTGAAATAGAGGGAAAATAGAGTGTTGTTGTTGCCATTTTGGATCTTGATTGAAGTATTGTTCTCGTTTGTTGTTGTAAAGAGAAGTTGAGAAGAAGAAGTGAAGAGGAAGACATTAATTTACTTGATCATGAGATAGCTATGAGAATTTCTTTAGCTCGATGAAGGCTTTGGATTGAAGGAACTTTCCCAGCTTTTTTGCTTTTTGTATTTTTGTTTTTGTATATATAGAAATGTATATATGTTTCTAATCGATATGATTTTTTTTTTTGGAATATAAAACTAAAGTCGGCGTGAGATTGTTTTGAGTAAAGTTTACGTCTACATATTATTTTTTATTTTGTAGGTGGCTAAACATTCATGGGTTAATTTGTTGTCTAACACCAAAAAAAAATTATATTTGAAAAGCTAACCAAAGCCCCTAAATCTAATAGGTGAGATTTAGCCACATAAGGGGAGTTTTGGTTAGTTTTTCAAATATAATTTTTTTTTGAGTTATTCAACTAATATTCCCAACATTCATCAAGGTTTACTTAATCACATTGGAACATTTCTTTTTTGAGGTACGCCAAAGAGTATTTTTGCATTTTAATTAAAGATAATGCGACATCAAAGTGATATATATTAAAAAAAAAGACATATCAAAGTGATGATATACCTCCCGTTCATGATTGTTCGTTTTAAGTTTTAGCAAATTTTCAAAAAAAAAAAAAACGTTATTTAAATTTATATTACAGCTTTAAGTAACACAATCATATGTTTTCTTTCTACTTAATAAAACGGAATTGAAAATATAAAATTTTGACTTAACAATACATAACGTTATTGTTTATGAAATACAATTTCGTAACGATATTTATTATGAAACGGAACAAATATATATTATATAGAGGGAAAAATACCATTATTAATAAAATATTGATTTGACAATATTTTTTATGTGATCTGAATCATCTGATCGTACCGTTTTATTGATGACTCATAGCAAGTACTTTTCTCGTAGTTAAAAAAATACCATTATCAATAATATATCCCATCCATTCTAAAATTAAAAAGGAAAAAATAACACAACAAAATTCATCAATTTATCTCGTTGAAGCAAATGAAAGGAGATACCCTTTCTCAACCAATGATAAATATAGGAATTAATTGCTACTATATGTATAATCAAACAAAAATTAATTTTTAAAAAAGTGATCAACCTCTCGATCGACCGGCCTCAAGAACAATTGGCAAAACCGTAACCTTAAAACACCGGTTTTGTTCGAATTCAATTTATATCCAATCAGATGAAATTAGCCTTGCTCTGGTAGGTCTTACCGGCACTCCAGCTAGCCGGAGCAGCATTCCAAAGATAAATGGTCTGACGAGTTGTGTAAGAAGTGACTCTGAACGAGAGAGATTGACCATAGAGAGAAGAGAAAGCTTGGTACGAAGCTCCCCAATTATGGCTCATGTTGATCCAGTTGGTGCGGCTTCCTTTAACTGCCATGGTCTTGATGTCACCTGCACCACCTACGTTCATCACGTACACAAGTAGCCAATAGCCATTTCCTTCGAACTTGAATCTTATTCCTCCGGTCCTTTTACATGCAACTCTGCATATATATACACAACGACCGTCTTTTAACACGTGCAAATTGTGTATTCGAACAAAATTTCAACTCAAAATTTATATTTCATAGAATAAATTTGGAATATCTAGCTATATCAACTGGACGGTCTTGTATATAAATTTATTCAAATATCTGTTTATTAGATTTTTAAATATAAAGCATTAAAATAGCGTGAGATGGTCATGTATGTATATAGTTTTACTATATATGTATTTTTTTAGTAGATAATTCAACTTTGTGCATTGTGTATTAATTCATGTATTCATGATGTCACAAAAGAGTGGAATCGGACATGTAAATCAAGTCCAAGCGAAACAAACCATTATTTTGGAGTCACATGAATGAATGAGTGAATATATATAGGAAAAATAGCACTTATTAATGTTTTTGATGCTTTCTAATATACTATTCAAATGCCAATTTTAGTCTCACGTGAGTTAATAATTTTGTGAGGGATTTGATAGGTTTAATCATCTAAGTTGTGGTTATAAATAGCCAATTCTAACCGAAAACTCAAACCATAAACCATTAAAAATAAATAAAAAATTCAAACCATAAACCATACATCTATAGGTTTCCAATGTACGTCTATCTACTTCTATAAAACTCTAGTCCTTGCCAGGAATGGAAGTTTATAATAACATATATACACACACTATTTAGTATAGGTATATATATATTGTTCTAGTAGTGGATTACCTGCGGTAAGAGACCGGGACGATACCAGCCTTCCAATTAGCGATCTTCATGAAAGCCGGTTTAGCCAAATCAAAATGGACACGTGGTGGGTTACACCATCCACCATTGTTGGAGTTTTGGCCCCAATTTGGTGGACAAATATTGGTCGCAGTCACCACGGTGGCTGGTGCACCGTAGTAGCAGTTAGGCGATGACACACACTTTATCTGGAAACATTGACCGCACGAGTAACCGTCGTTGAACAGTGCTGTGCTCAGTGCCGTAGTGGCTGCATTGTAGCCGCTCTCCCATAGATTACCATAACCACAAGCACCACCTGATCGATGTATATTATGGTCATGTCAATTACATACCAATGAGCATCAAAATATTCACATGGTCATGTCAATTACATTTATTTTTTTTATTTTTACATTTTAAGTATATGAATTTTACCCATAGTTGCGCTGGCGGTCTCGTCGCCATAGAAAGTGGCTGAGGCCTGGCGCCACGGGGACCCAGCATATGCGGCAGTTGATGTTCCGATCATCGCCATCATCCATAAAATAACCAAGCACTTGCGATACAAATTTTGATCCATGTTTATCCCTGTTTTCTTGAGGGCTCCTACTTCTTGTTTTCTCTCTTAAAAGCCAAGTCTTATGATTGCATAAGATCTCATATATATAATCAATTTAATGGGATTACTAAAATCGTGGCTAAAATGAAAGGCAAAAAAAATTGGTGTCAACGTGAGACACACTAAGAAAGAAAGAGTATGTGAACAAGCAAGTAATGGACGTGCGTTCATGTTTGTTTTGGTCTGCGCCTCCCTTTATATCATTTTGATTATTTAGTTAGCTATACTTTTTTAATGTTTTCTTTTTCGTTTCTTTTTTTGTTGAGGTCAAGTTTATAACAAAGGGCTTAACATATCATTTCATTTATTAATCATCATTGGCTGATTAATGAGGTTGTTATGTTTTTTATATTGTTTAAAAGATATAAATTATGAGAGAGAGAATATGTTTTGAGATAGCAAATGTTGCTATTCTGTTACTTCTGTAATACTTACAACTATCTTACACATTATACGTACTATTTTCCGCATATGGTTATTTTGTATAACTTTGTTGCAAATAGGTAATGATTAACTTGACTGGCCAAAGGGGTTTGCACCGCAAACCCGAGGTTGAGTATTAAAGACATGTTTAGTCTTGTTGTCCATTATACTATTCGGCTTTTCGGCAACTGGAGCCTGGAGGTTAACAATGCATTTTTGTAAGACATTATACATGATTCAACTACTAGAGTTTGTTGACAAATGTAATCCTTCATTTATCTGCAAGTTGTGCATGTAGTTTATGGGCTAAAAAAGTCCTCAAAGCGTAGTGTATGAACTACGCATGTTAAGAGTCTCACATACAAAATCCGATTAGATTTAAAGAAATATATAAGAGTCATGAATTTAACTACTGTCGATTTGTTTAACGTTATAAATTTGATATGGTATCAGAATTCAAACATAGGCCAACCCAATTTTGAAGCAAAATAGATCCAATCCCAATTTAATTTGAACAAATCGATCCAAAATTGATTCCATGATAAAATTCTACTGAGGTGATAGATAAGTAAACCATCATTTTGTGAGAACATGTTAGAAATTTTATTTCTAAAATAAGATACGACCTAAAATAATATATAAAAAAACATGAGCTTAATTACCTAATGGTGTTCTCATAGTCCCATAGGCTTCTAACGACCTGTTTGCCTATGTCCTTAACAACTCCCATTCTGCTGTCCTCCTTCATAGGCGTACTGAACATGATGGAGATGTTTACCCTATATCTTTTAACATTATGACATATACATATAGCCAAATCTATTCTCCTAGAATCTTTGTTGTAATATACACACACAGATATTCGTATATATATATATATATCACTTTCTGTATTATTTAAAATTGTTACAAACAATATTTATAATGAAACGAAAGTAATATATTATTACATGCCAAGAAAAAAAAGCATTATGTAACATTAACTCTAAGGACTCGAAACTAAACCAGAACACTAAAATAACATCATTTGATTATAGCTAACAACTCAAAGATAATATACAATTAAATTTAAGTAAAACTCCAACTTCAAATGACGAAAAACCATGTAACTTTGTATCTTCTTTTCTGGCTACATATTCTCTATCTTATCTTTAAGCTCCAAAAGATTGATCTTTAGTCCATCGTCAACCTGAGAACCATGAAAAGTCAGGATGCATTGCTATTACTTATATTATATATAAGATGTAATAAGAGTCAAGACTTATGGTCATAGCCTAGTGATTTGTATTACTATTACTATTATATCACTATCCAATTCCAAATTCAACGCGTACTTTAGCAAAAAAAAATTCAACGCGTAAGAGATAATATAATCTCTGTTATTTATTTGAGAATAAGGAAAAATATAGCAATTTTTGTGTAAATCAAACCAATGTCAAAAACTAATGTTTTTTCTGGTTTCATTGTAATTTTTTTTTAATGATTTGATACTAATTTTAAATAAGTGTATTCATTATATTTTTATAACAAAAAAATGGCTAAACAAACTAAAAATTTATAATTTGTATAGCAAAGAAAATGATATTAGGACTAAAAATGATGTTAGAAACTATGATAAGCCCAATATTTTTTTGAGTTCAAAACTTTTTCTCTTTAACATTATTCAGAATTTTTTCTCATTATCATTGATCCCACACCCTCTAAATGGTAAGCCTGATTATTTGCCCGATCAGTTCGTTCAAAGTTGATTTAATTTCTGTTGTAAGGGAAACTATTAATGGCCGAGAATTTTACTGAAATGATTAGTTGACAAAATAAAAAGTTGTACCTGAGAGACAATGGTGTGTATAAATCTTTGGTTCAGCTTTTTTGAGAGGCAACTAACCACACTAAGCCTTTGTTCTTGAGCTAAAATTTGAAGAACACTCGAGAGACAAGACTTGTTTCTTCCGAGACAACAACTTATGATGATCTCAACACCAGCCAAACATGGCATGACCACAACTGTAATGTTTTTGTCTCCTACACATGAACAGCTTGATGATAATGTTGAAATTGATAATGATGATGATGATAAACTACTAGTGCATTCCTCTGTTGAAGTTGATAATTTTTTTATCCGAGTTTTCTTTTCGTTGAGCTCTTTGATCTTGTTTTGTATGTCTTTGATGTATTTCACTGCCTGAGAAATGTGATCTGATGTCGAGCGTTTACCCTGTATATTAATCAACATGATCATGTGTACAATAATTAGTAATTATTCGATTCAATAGTGTAGTTAGATTAATTAGTGTGGACCAAAAAACAATTATCAGTAAGAGATGATGTTTCATTGCTGCTAATCCGAATTCAAATATCACACTACGTTTGAAAGAGATTTTTTTTTGAATATTACTTTAATTTTTTTTTTTTATCAATTATACTTTTAGTATCACTATAAAAGATGAAGTTTAGTATATAGGTTATGCAATAAAAGCAAAAAAACTCTTTCAAAAGATATTCATCTTTGTCAAAAAATCTCTTTCTAAAGATGAACAGCTTGATGATAATGTTGAAATTGATTAAAAATTAGTGTAAGAAATAGAAACTTTATCACTTCATTTCAAAAAAAAAATTCTCTTTCAAAAGATGAATAGTATAAGATTCAAATATCACACTATTTGTATGAGATTATGATAATGCGAACATAAACTTCATCTTTATAAAAAAAAGAATATAGATTATGCAAATAAAATAGTGGAAGAAATAGAAACTTTAGAAGAAACTCATACGAATATATATATATATATATATATATATATATCAACTTGATATTTAGATGAATGGAATATTTTTCATTTCAGTGAAAATAACTGCTTGAATCGCTTTCGAATCCGCACGTAATCAGATTATTTATTTATTTCTCTTTTCATTCAAAATTTAAAGAATATATATAGGATCAAAAATTAGAAAAAAAATAGATAATCTACAAAACAAATATCTCTAAGATACTCACCTGGATATATTGAAATGGCAAAAGAGTTCTTAGATTCTTGAAAAGAGATGAAACTTCTTGTCTTCTTTGCCTTTCAATGTCTCTATGTTTCATCTTCTTGCTTTCTCGGTCATTCTCCTTTTTGTTGGCTTCGCACAAACTTCGTTTCTTATTGCTTTCGACATTTTTGTTTGTGATTGGTTCACAAACATCGCGGTTTTCATATGATATAAATGGCGAAAGAAGAAAAGAATCAGAAAATAGTAACCCATCATCGTAGGTTAAATCAGGCATAAGCATTGAAGGAACAAAATCCATCTAATTTGGTAAAAATATGCTCTTTTAAGTTGAATTCTGTGAGTATATTTTGGTTTGATTTTTAGAGTAGTGTTGTGACTTCTCTACTTGTGAGTCTATTTATACTTGTCTCCGAGATTTCTTTGCTTTTTTCCTCCTCTTTTAATATGACAGATGCGATGACAGGTCTGCGATCTTGAAGAAATCAAAATCACTATAAGATCTGAGTAGTTGAGATTAAATTATGATAATACGATTAAATTAAGCTAATGCACTGTTCATTTAGTGGCTTTTATATAATCACGTCAAAAGGGTACATATGTTTTAAATGTGCTTTTTAATACATCTCAACTCATTACCCAAATTTTCAACTCGAATTAATTTCTGTTTCACAATAATTCAAACTTTCTTACGTTTCATAACATAGATGATTTACATGTAAAGAATTTGTTTCATACAGATAGATGATTAACAACTATCAAATAGTTATTGTTTAATTTCTTTGTAGTTTTTAAAAGCATTGCATGAATTTAAAAGATATTTTAAAATATTTGATTAAAAGATACATGCGTGTGAAAGAGAGGGATACTATTTTGTATACATCAGTGGGAGAATTTCATTCTGATATATTTTTATAATAATCTTACGTAATTAAAGAGAATTGAACTTTTACAATGATTAATGAGATTCGTGAAAAGAAAATATGAAGTTGAATACAATAAATTTTATCTACATATATACTCCCTCCGTTTTATTTTATAAGATGTTTTGATTTATTTCGCGAGAATTAAGAAAATAAATACAAACAAAATCTCATTTAATAATTAACTAAAAATATAAATCAACAAATCATATATAAGACTACGAAATTTAGAAGGACAAAAATATCAAATCACATTAAAATCTGCATAGAAACTAGTAAAACATCTTATAAAATAAAACAAAAATATTTCTCTTAAAATTCTTATATAATAAAACGGAAGGAGTATATTCTTTCAGTTTTCGAAAATCACATATAAATCTACGTATATTAAATATAACATATTTGATTATTCATACTAATTAGTGATAATTACTGTTCGAAAGTACAATTCACCTTATTTCTCAAAAAAAAAGTACAATTCAACTTCATCACGCGTGACGCATCGGATCTGAAACTAATGATAAAATATTTAGGAATGTTAACTTGTCTAAAGGGCGTATAAGATAGTTCCAATATTATGTAATATGTTTGATAGTACATTTTATGATGTTGATTTTGATGTCGAGAAGTCATATTGTAAATTCATAATTTCATTTTAGCTTAAACGAAAAGACTTGACATGTACTAAACTTCATTATTATATAGTTTCTAACAGTTGTTTATTGTTTCAAAATAAATGTATGTTTTCAATTTTTCAATACGAAAACGTAAATTTATTTTTTCTCACTTGACCATACAATTTATTATCATTATTTAAGCTGTCAATTATGATCTATGGATACTACAATAATTTGCAGAAAATAAATAATTTGTGTTATACATTCAACTAAAACATTTTATATATACATAACAGGAAATTTTAAGCTTTTTTGTTGTTGTGAAGAGACTTGACAGCTCTTTTCGATAGACCAAAAATTTACTGTATTTCTTTTGGACCAGATTTCTATTTTCGGAGGATTAAAAACATATTCACACTATCATAAAAAAATGTTGAATACAAACAGTCATAAAACATCGAATACATTTTCTGTATAGAAATAGAAAAATAATTTATATTTTGAACCAACAAAAATCTTTAAAACATCATATATTTCTATGTGAGAAAATATATTGTTTTGATGTGAGATTCATTGTATTACATATTAAATTTTGATTTTTTTTATCATATAAAATTGATTAATCCCATTTTGTGCAACTAAATTGTTTAAGACAAATCTATAAAATTTTGTTTCCTTACTTCAATATCGCAATATAATTGTTATTTTGTTTACTATTTCGAAGTTATCGTACTTGGGTATATATTTTCAAAGAAATGGAAGGCTGCACTGGAGAAATTATCTATATTGAGATATATACATCATACTGTAATAAGTTAGTGAGATTAGTGTACTAAAAAGGAGATTAAGAAAGATTTGCATTTAATATATTAATGTGACGCGCAATAATGATGGAGTGTAATTGCAGATGATAACGTGGACACTTCTGAAACCATTAAATGGGCTACAATAATTGTTAGAGAAGTTAATATTTTGTAATTAATATATTAAATGTAAGAAGTTGGGGTCAGGATTAGGTATGACATTTTAATGGGTCCCTAAGTTGCATGCCCATTTTGATCTTCTTGCACATTCAGAAAAAGTTTTGTAGGTGATAGATAATGAGTTAATGATGATAACATGATCATTAAGATTACAGAGAGGGATACACTTAAATTTTAGGATATCTATTACCCAATCCTATTTTTACATATAATAAATTTATGGTACCATTTTTTATTTGGAAAAAATGGGTAGCCAGGCAATCGTTATATTGTGAATCTAAATTTACAATAGTTACATCAATATCCAAACTTTACTAAATTCTTACATAATTATACAAACGAATTTCTTTTTTTGTTGTCAATAAGCAATTTTCAGTAGAAACTTAACGGTACTGCATCAATACAAGTTTTAATAGCATTTTTGACAAGAACTCTGCTAACAAGTTTTTAAACAAAAATTGATGAAAAGAAACCATGCTGAGTAGTTTCAGATATCATGTAAAATGTCAAAAACTTCCTTGAGTGGTGTAGATGCATTTAAAGCTCTGACTAAGGTATGAGAATCCGAATGAATACATATCTTGGAGTAGGCCTGGGCATATTTACCGAAACCGAAAACCGAACCCGAAACCAACCCGAAAAAATCGGGTTCGGTTCGGTTTCGGTTGATAGTCAAAACCCATTCGGTTTCCAAAGGGCTCGGGTTTCGGGTTCGGGTTCGGTTTCGGTTTCGAGTTTACCCGAATTAATTTCGGTTTCCCGAATAAACCGAAATTTATAATATATATGTTTTTTTTGGTCGAATTCGAAATTTATATATTATATACAAAAATTCGTGGGTTATTTAGGATCGGATTCGGTTTATTTTCGGTTTATTCGGGTAATTTTTGGGTAATTTTTGGTTTATTTTCGGGTAATTCGGGTTTTTCGGGTAATTTTCGGTTTATTCGGGTTTTTTGGGTTCAAAAACCGAAATTAACCGAATCCAAATAAATTCGGTTAATTTCGGTTTTCAATCCCAAAACCGCAAACCGAACCGAACCCGACCCTAACCGAACCGAATTTTTACAAAACCCGAATGGTTTATATATTCATAAACCCGAAAACCGAATTACCCAAACCGAAAACCGATTGGTTAACCGAATGCCCAAGCCTATCTTGGAGAAAACTTTATCTCTTGCTTTGATCATTGCTAGTCTCATAGCAAGGGCCTCAACCATAAGTGGAGATCACATAGGTTTCAGTTTGGCCACATTGATTAATAAGCTTAGGAGTGACCGGATTTGCATCATTACAATGAAAAGTCCAACCCAATCCCGCCAATTTTCTCTCTTCATGTCAAGCTCCATCCGTGTGGATCAAGAGTATCGTTTAGGAGTCTCAAGGATGAAATTTGAAAACTATTAAATTTCAAAGTACGATTTCAAAGTTCAAAAAATTTAGTACACATAAATAGAGAAAAATAAAACCATAGAATGAATGTCAAGTAAACGATCAAAGTTGATATTCACTAGTGTATGTGAGTCGGATATAACCTCTCTCGATCGCTTGGGCTCTAGCTAATTGGATGGCCCAAGCTTCCGCGGCTAACGCTGTCCGAACATACTGCCGGGACCTTGAAGAATCTTCTAACAAACAAAAAATCCGCATCATCACGGAAGAGCTAACCTATACTACCCATTGAGAGAAGTAGTATTCCAGGCAGCATCAACATAACATATAAAACCCCAACCGCGAGTAGCAGATTCACTCGCTGCTTTGATACTTGGTTCCGTAAATCAAGATTTTGACAAATACTCGATGAACACGAATTGTCACAAGAGTATAATAAGTACATAAAACGAGAGACTCTTTATCCTTTTTCAATCAAAATTCTTACTAATCAAAACGATTCTCCAAGTCTTTCTGAAAACTACATTAATCCAAAAAAGAGGCACCAAAACATTACGGATTACAACCATTGCTTCTAAACTTGAACCCGAATGGCTCACACTGATCCGACCTCGATCTACAGAACATTACAAGACAAAATGCAACCTACATGGAAACCGAGGAAGCAAGCAATTTTATGCTAAATACTACATAAATAAAAGGATGAAGATACTACTACTACAACTAAAGTACAACAACAGAACCAGAAATTAAGAACAGAGAGAGAAGCCTTACTTCCAATTCTGATTCCTAAACCTTTGATTCTGGATCTTTCGTCTTCTGTTTCATACCAGAATCGATCACTCAATCAACCTCGATTACTTTTCGTGGTCTTCCAAGTTTCGGTTTTGTTGCTGCTTTCTGCTTACTTTGCTTCACATTCTTTCTCTTTTTACTTCCACTCGTCCTCCAATCATCATCGTCATCATCGTCTTCACTAGGATCAGAATCTATGTATGAATCATCATCATCATTACCTTCTTCTTCATCATAATAATATACCTTTGGAGCAGGCCTTTTTGTTGGTACTGTTTTAGGTAAATCACTGACTGGGACTGGAATTTTGGCTACCTCTGAGAATCCTATTGGAAAGAAACCCCAACAACAATAGTAACTATCTTCGTCGATAATTGGCGGTGGAGTAGGTACCTTCACCGCCTGGAAAGCTCTCCTGCAGCTCTTAGTTTGGCATTGAAGCACGCTTTCCTCGTACATGTTGGGATACTCGTAAAGCACGAAGCAGTATGGACAAGTCGTCCAGAAACTCGGAACCTTTGGCTCAGAATCAGACCTTGCAGCTCCGTTCTTGGGAGTTTGATCAGTGGCTGGGGTTTCGTTAGGGACCCAATTTGGCTCAGAGGCTGGAGGAGGCGGAGGTGGAGATGGATTAGTAGAGACCACTGGAGCCGGAGAGGGAGTCATAGTAACCGGAGGTGGCTGGAATGATTGAGTTGAGTTGAAGACAGGAGGCAGTGTAGAGAGACAACTAGAGGCTTCAGGTTGCTGAGAGGCACGTGTTGATTGAAATGCATTTGGTGGCTGTGGCTGAGACACCGGCATTGGCTTAGAGGTTGTGGGTGGCTGAGATACTGGAAACGGGTTAGATGTCGGTGGTGGCTGAGATACCGGGAATGGCTTAGAGGCCGGTTGTTGCTGAGATGTTGGAAAAGGTTTCGAAGTCACTGATTGTTGCTGAGACACCGAGAATGGCTTAGTGTTTAGCGTTGGCTGGGACACGGGAAATGGGTTAGAGGTTTGTGGTGACTGAGACATCGGGAATGGCTTAGACACCGGGAATGGATTAGAGGTCGGTGATGGTTGAGAGACCGGGAATGGCTTCGAGTTTGATGATGGCTGAGATATTGGAAACGGGTTAGAGGTCGGTGGTTGCTGAGAAACCAGGAATGACTTAGAGTTTTGGGATGGCTGAGACACGGGGAATGGCCTAGCTTTTTGCGTCGGTTGGGACACGGGGAAAGAGCTAGCCTTTTGTGTTGTTTGGGACACCAGGAATTGCTTAGTGTTTGTTGATGGCTGAGACACCGGAAATTGCCTAGTGTTTGTTGATGGCTGAGACACCGGGAATGGGTTAGAGGTCGGTGATGGCTGAGACACAGGGAATGGTTTCGAGTTTGATGACGGCTGAGACACCGGGAATGGGTTAGAGGTCGGTGATGGCTGAGACACGGGGAATGGTTTCGAGTTTGATGACGGCTGAGACACGGGGAATGGTTTCGAGTTTGATGACGGCTGAGACACTGGGAATGGTTTCGAGTTTGATGACGGCTGAGACACCGGGAATGGGTTGGAGGTTGGTGATGGCTGAGACACTGGGAATGGTTTCGAGTTTGATGACGGCTGAGACACTGGGAATGGGTTAGAGACCGAAGGTTGCTTAGCGACCGGCTGCGGTTTAGAGACTGAATGTGACTGATTCGACCGATCTGCCTGCAATACATGAGATGCTGGCTCAGAAACCGAAGGTAACAACGAGAGTTGAGCAGCTTCACTCCTACTAGATGACTGATATTGCCTAACCGGCTCAGAAGATTGCCACGGTACAGTCTCACTCGTTGGAGCAGGCTTAACCGGCCATGTCAGCTCAGTAGAAGGAGTCCTTTGAGACGATGCCTCATACGATCTACCACTAGACGGCGGTCGTTCAGGCTCACTAAAACGACGACTAGATTGCACTCTTTCAGTTGCATTGTTCAAATTAATGAACCTCTCTTCCTCTACATGAAGTTTCCAATCTCTACCACTACTACTAGAACCACCACTCCTAATAGATTCACTTTGCCATGAACCTTGTTGCTGCTCTTGCATCAACTGTTGATCAAAATGTGACCTTTGTTGAGCAAAATGTGGATGTTGCTGCTGATGAAGCTGAAATGGTAATTGCTGATTCTGAAACGACGTCGTTTGATGTTGAGGCGATTCTTCTTGTTGAGGAGATTGTTGTTGTTGTGATTGTGGCGGCTGATTGAAAAGCTGAAACCCTAATTGACCGAGTTGCCCAAATTGACTCAGATGCAATTCCCTATCATACATTTGCTTTCTACTGGGATCGGAGAGAACATACCAAGCATCGGAGATTAACCGGAAAGCTTGATCGGAATACGGAAACCGATTCCGGCTCGGGTTAAGTAACACAGCGAGTCTACTGTACTGAGTCGCGACGAGTTCGGGATTGTGAGTGAGACGAACGAGTCGGAGTACGGCGTACCAGTCAGGGAGATCGGAGTTGGTTCCTCTGATTCGAGATTCTCCGGCGATTAGAGTGTCGGCGACGGCGAGGATAAACTCGGCGGAGTCTACGAGTGAGTGATCGGTTTCGCATGCGCGAATCGCGTAGGTTTTTGAACCGTGTAGGTCACCGGATGATAGAAGCTTCTCCGCGTGAGCTAGCAATCGTTCAGCATCTCCTCCGTTACCTCCGCCGCTAGCACCACCACCGCCCATCATTTTGTACAGTCGGAGACTTTTTCGCCGTCGAAAGGAAGAGAGAGAGATTTTGGTTTTTTAGTCACTCAGTGAACGGGAAAGCGATTTTTATTATTGTGTGTAGATTTATTTTTAGGTTTATACCTTTTTTTTTTTTTCACTGAATGTTTATTGATTTGGAATTGGATTACAACAAGAAAGGAACACAACAAGTAAACATAAGAGAAGCCAAAGGCCAATACCGCACTGACATAGAAATGTTTGCGGATTTCTTTAGACGATACATTGGCGGTCTTGCACCGAGTCTAGAACCATCGACAATAAGGCAATCCCGCACCACATTCCGAAGCCGGGCTACACTCATGACGATAACACACTGCAAGTCTCGAGAAAAAGATACGATTCCTTTTAAGGCTTGTTTAGACACAATTGCTCTCGAATATGAAACCGAGAAGACAAAGTGAGCTGCTGATCGCAAACCAAATAACCATCCAGATTCAACTAATCTAAGAACTACGCATAGTACAAACCACCAAAAACCAAAGAGGGACAGAAACCCTAGCTCAAAGCTCTATCCTCAACAAGAAAAAATCCTAAAGAGGAGGAGAAAACGAGCCCTAAAACAGGGAGACAAAGCCTTAAACTGGGTTTTGCTAACAAAGACCAAAAACCGAGATGGAAACGATAGGGACAGAACCGGGTATCGCCGAACCGTTAAAGGAACCACTTCGACAGATCTGGAACTAACTCGCTAGGGTCTTCATCGGTCGCATCCGGAGACGCCAAAACCACAGACCACAACAGAAACGGCGATTCCAACCAACAAGGACCCAAATCCTGATCGAGATCTGAGATCTCCACCCAAACCGATTTGATCGAGAAGCCATAACCCATGAAAAAATGCCGAAAACAAACTGATAATTAAAGCAAAGCATAAAAGAAACAAAGGCGGGACGGCGACGACGCTATCAGAGCCACCGCGCCGGCCAAACAAGATCAAGCGGCGGTCATAGGGCGGCTAGTTCTTTCGGGAGAGAAAAGGAGAGAGAAACGGTTTTTTGTATTTTTTAGGTTTATATCTTATATTACTCTTAATTATTCAGCTAATTTTTTTCAACTTACCTTTATGGAGGAGAACAAATATTTAACAAGATTTTTTTTTTTAAAGAAAGAAGTGTATTTGCATCAGATGAACAAAAATTATAGTGAGATTAGGATATTAATCAAAATCTATGGTTTTCAAGCTAATCACAAAGCTTTTAGTTAGTTTCCTTATTTTACGCTAATTAATTAAAATGAAAACAAGATAGTCTTTAAACTAATCAAGATAGTTTTCTAGTTATACCATAACAATTTGAAGCAAGCCTAATGTTTGATCATTGAGGTGGATTCGAAGATGGTGGCCGAGTTTCTTACTACAGGGATATGCGATTCGCATCCTCTGTCATTGCTAGTACGCTTGTGTTATGGCTTTTTATCGAAGGACTGGGTAGTCCGAGTGATTCATGTGCATAGGGAAGCTAATTGTCTAGCCGACAGATTAGCAAACTATGCTTTTTCTTTACAATTAGGTTTTCATGCTTTGTCGTTGGTTCCCGCTGTTGTTGATACATTATTGCCAAAGGATGCCCAAGGGCGGACTCGAACAAGGCGTGTTCGTTTGTAGTAATTTTTTTAATAAATCTGAGGGATTTCCCTCAGCCTCATTACCAAAAAAAAAAAATAACAATTTGATAAATATTATTGGTTACATCACCTGCAATTTGGTAATCATAGCTTACTCATATTGGGACCAAAAACTGGTTTTAGTATATACCAAATGGAAAAAATACAATTTTGATCCCAAAAAAAAAGACAGCAGCTTTCCAGGAAAGTAATTGGTTTACAACTTTACTAGTTCTTAGCAACAAATCAAGAAATTTTAAGGGTGTGGTTTTCCAGATAATCACATAAACTTTGAAAACAGATCAAATTCTATTATTTTACTTATTAAGAAGCCCAATTCAATATAGAAGTCCAAAAATATATTCCAAGGCCCAAATGGTTGTTAAAGTATTCTGGAAATTGAACAGGTGGGGTGGTCAAGTGCTTGGTTCAACTTTCAGAATTATAAATAAAAACATCGTAAATCGTGGATATACAGGTTTTTAGAAACATTGTAATTGTTTTAAACCAAACACTATTAAGCCATGGGCTTGTGTAATATTTTGTATTCTAATGCAATTTTGTTGAATGCCTTTTATCAACAAATTTTATTTTTGAAGAAATGTAGATACTCCTATTAAAATGAAGTATGGAGATTTAAGTCTTCTAAGAATTATATAAGCCCATATGTTTGTGTCTAAAAGACTAACATATAAAATTTTAATCAAATTAATTGCCTTATCTTTTAAGGATCAATTAAGAGTCAGTGATGTGTCTATATATGTTCATAAAGATTTGGATTTGTAAATATTTCATTCTTGTATGAAGTTACTTTTATGTGATGTGTATACACGCCGGTCTTATGACATTAATGCCATACAACGATGGGGTCTTATGACTTTTGTATAAGTAGAGTGTCACCATTTTTTTTATAATAAGATTAAAAAAAGGTAATATTACAAACCGTAAAAACGTAAAATTGACTCGACAAAAAAACCATAAAATTTAAGAAAACATATAAAAACATGATGAAAAAACCCGTAAAATTCCATGTTGAGCTGACGCTACGTGTTTTCCTGGACTTACTTCTTTTGTTAAGAATAAGTGTAGTAGACTGAAGAGATTGTCGGGTTTTGCTGTATTGAATTTTGAGGCCCGTTAGGAGATCATATATATATATATATATATATATATATATATATTACTTTGATTATTATCCATTTTGCAAACATTCAATTTTTTTTATTTTTTTTTTATCTCGACACCGGTCTCATCACTGGAAACAGATTTATTAACAGTATCATAATAAATCTCAAACAATAAATAAAAATTAAAATTTATACTAAAATAATGCTAATGATACTATTGGGGTATCATGGATGTGCATGGTCTAAGTTTTTTGACAAGTTATATGATTCGATGTCTCGCAATATTGAGTTTCTTAATCTTATCACGTTAAATGTTATAATCATGTGGCTATGGTAATTTCAAAAAGATGCTTCATTGTCTTAAAACGAAAGCACAAGTAAGGATCCCACATGATGATTCATGTTACATAACGACCAAAACCGCAGTCATCTCCAACTTGAGGCTGAGACACACACTAAGCCAAATCAATAATGTCCTTATCAACTTCTGTCTCGCATTATTTTATTTGATGGCAAATATATTTGTTGATTTCTTTTACGAATGAATTAAAGGATAGCTCATATACAATGTGGCTTATCCAATTTGGAGAAAATATAAGGACATTATTTTGATATCGAATCTTCTATTGTACTAACTATATTTTCGACCATAAAATAATTGATATACGATACAATCTACTAGCCAGTTGCGAATTTAAGCTCAGTTCTTAATTGTTATTGTTTTAGTTGATTTGTGGTTTTGGTTCCTTTTCTACACAACGATAGTATTCTTTTACATCAAAAGCTTAACAAACGCATTTCTTTAAATATTCTAAACCGTTTTAATTACTTCGTTGTTGACATAAGAAAATAACCTCTAGATCTTTTTGTAGAAAGAAACAATCGTCAACTGTTGATATATATCTTATTTAGTTTAAAATCAGAAACTAAAATGCGCAAAATCATATGTAAATAAAAAACAAAATCTGATTATTATAATGAAAAGAGTCTAATCATATTAGGTTAGTCCGAAAGACTAGAGCCTCATTGTCGAATTGTTAGTGAGTACGCCACATGATCATATTCATATCTTCCTGGTGACGTGTGTATTCCAAATGGCGCTCTAAAGCATACAAAAAGAATGAAATAATATGCGGTATGGGAAAACTCTGTTATCGACTACACTTAACTAATTTAAAGTATTGACAAACAAGTTTGAAATAGATTATCAATGATTAGAGCAATGAGAGATCAAATATATATATGATAGCGGATTGGAACATGGTTTGTTTTGAGATTTTTTTTTTCAATAAATTTTGCATTTGACTCAAAACAAAGAAAAATAATTGACATTTAAAATCAATAATAGTCAATACTATTCAACATTTCACTCATTCACACTTCTTTTTTTTTTTTTTTTTTCACAAATTCACTCATTCACACTTCAATTCTATCAAAATTCCATTAATTACCTAAAATGATACTCAATTTTTTGCAGATGTGTTAAAGTGATTAGTAAACAGTATAAAATACTTTACATTGTAGCGGTACAAATCAAAGCTCATTTTGGACCGCATACATACCTATCCCAAAAAAAACATCTGCACACTAATTAAATAATTACGTCGATACTCTCCACACTTTTCATGCTTATTAATGAAAGCTTCCATAGAAAAAGACAGAAAGTTTCCAGAGAATCCAAAAACTTTAGGGACCCAGTGAAAAATAAGCAAGGGTAAATCAATAGTTTACAAACTCTTCTCTCCCTCCAAAAAATCTCAACGACCAAAATCTAACCCTTAAACTAAGGAACAAAACGAGCGTACACATATCGCTCCAAATAAAAACAGATCACAAATTACACAAAAATCCAAAAAAAAAAAAAAAAGAAAAAAAAAATTGATCTTTAATTTCAAACCTAAAAACTCGAAATTTCTCTTCGCCGTCGGACCCAATAACCCGACCCGCTAAAAAACCCTCAAAAGATTCCGATTTTGATTTTTTCAACACTTCAGATAGACACTAAACCCAACAAAAGATGATGACTTCACTACAATGACCCGTACCGAAACAAACCGGAGCCGGAGCTCCAATTTCGAGAATTCCGACGACAGTGGTAACGGTGGAGGAGGAGGAGGAGGAGGAAGAACCACCGCGATGAGGGTTATCGTTCCGTTACAAGGCGTTGTTCAAGGTCGTGGTGGTTTAGTCTTAGGCTCTGTGATTCCTTGTGCTTTCTTCTACTTTCTCCAGTTTTACCTAAAACGAAATCGGAAAAACGATTCCGATTCCGGCGACCAAAACTCCGCTTCGTCTTCAACGAATTCGGATTCTAATTCCGGTTTTCCGGATCGAACGCGGTCACAATCCGCTGGACATCTCACGGAGCTTACCGGTTTACCTCGCTCCCTCTCTCGAATTCTCCTTTCGCCGAAAAACTCCGTTTCGGTTTCGTCTCGAGCTAATTCCGTAATCAAAGGTGGAGATTCGCTGTATTACTTGGGTCAAAAACGGGTCGAAGAAGATCCGTATGATGAATCGGGTAACCCGGACGGAGTTATCGAACTTGGTGTAGCTCAGAACAATAAGGTTTGAATCAAATTCTCACTTGTTTTGTGATTTTTCTGGAATTTGATTATCTCTTTGTTCTTACAGTTTAGCTTAGAGGATGATTTGGTTTCGGAGAATCCAAAGGAAGAAGCAGTTTCAAATGAATTGAGTATTAGTGGCATTGCTTCTTATGAGCCTTGTGATGGACTTATGGAACTGAAAATGGTTGGTTCTTCTCTCTAATTTACCCTAAAGCTCTCAACTTTTGTTCATTGGAGTGTTTTGAGATAACTTTGAGTCTTCTTGAGATGTTTAGATGTGTTCTTGAGAGAAGTTTTTGTGGATTTATGACAGGCTATTGCAGGATTCATGTCCGAAGCAACGAAAAACTCGGTTTCGTTCGATCCATCACAGTTAGTGCTAACTTCCGGTGCAGCTTCGGCAATCGAGATTCTTTCCTTCTGCTTAGCTGATTCCGGAAACGCCTTCCTTGTTCCAACTCCGTGTTCCCCCGGGTAAAGATTTCAGTTCTTCACTCTTTACCGTTTGATCGGATATCGCTATTTGAGATATTTGAATGGGGACATTCTGTCGTGTAGATATGATAGGGATGTGAAATGGCGAACGGGAGTGGAAATCATACACGTTCCTTGTAGAAGCGCGGATAATTTCAATATCTCAATGGTCGTGCTTGATCGAGCGTTCTATCAAGCCAAGAAACGCGGTGTTAGAATCCGTGGGATCATTATCTCAAACCCGTCGAATCCGATGGGAAGTTTATTAAGCAGAGAGAATCTCTACGCTATTCTAGACTTTGCCCGGGAGAAAAACATTCATATAATCTCAAACGAAATCTTTGCTGGGTCGGTCCACGAAGAAGAAGGAGAGTTTATTAGTATGGCTGAAATAGTTGACACGGAAGAGAATATCGACAGAGAAAGAGTTCATATTGTGTACGACCTCTCGAAAGACTTGTCTCTCCCAGGACTTAGATCCGCTGCTATCTACTCGTCCAACGAAAGCGTTTTAACCGCTTCAAGAAAACTTACAACGCTCTCACCCGTCTCATCACCATCCCAACATTTGCTCATTTCCGTGATCTCCAATCCGAAATTTGCTCAGAGATTCGTGAAAAACAACAGACAGAGATTGCATAGGATATACACGAAACTCGTGAAGGGATTGAAAAATTTAGGTATCGGGTGCACGAAAAGCAACGGAGGATTCTTCTGTTGGGCGGATATGCGAGGACTGATTTCGTCTTACAGCGAAAAAGGCGAGATTGAGCTATGGAACAAGCTCTTGAACATCGGTAAGATCAATGTAATACCGGGTTCTTGTTGTCATTGTATCGAGCCGGGTTGGTTCAGGTTATGTTTCAGTAATTTGTCTGAGAGAGATTTGCCTGTAGTATTAAACCGCATTAGCAAAGTTTGTGAAACATGTAAATCTCAAAATTGATTTTATTGCATATTTCATTATTGGTTTTGTTCAATTCCATTTCTGATCAATTCAAGAACTTGAACAACTTCTGCGATGCTCGGTCTCTTCGATGGAGTCTCGGTCGTGCAAAGCAAACCTAACTTCATGACTTGAATCAGTTCATTTTCTTCAAACCCTCTTAATCTTCTATCAAAACAATCAGAAGCCGAACCGGTCTCCAACATATCCCTCACATGATCCTTTAAGATCAAAACCTTGGTTTCGGATAATGACTCAACCGGTTTTCGACCTGTAACGAGCTCGAGAAGAACCACACCAAAGCTATAAACATCACATTTGTCACTCGCTCGTAGACTCTGCGCTAACTCTGGAGCTATATACCCAACCGCATTGTGGAACTTGGTTAAACCGAAGCTGTTCAAAACCGGAAGAAACTTTTCCAAACCGTAATCCGATAGCTTTGCTTCGTACTTTTCGTCTAGGAGTATGTTTGTAGACTTTACATTGAGATGAAGAATCGCGGGTTTACAATCATTGTGAAGAAAAGAAAGCGATTTAGCAGTTCCTATTGCGATTTCGAATCTTTGTTGCCAATTCAACTCGGTGTTTCCATGCGAGTGTAGATTATCGTAAAGGCTTCCGTTTGGGACAAACTCCGAAAGAATTAACTGCATTGTCGAAGAAAAGTAGTAACCTTGAAACGAAGCGAGATTCGGGTGACTTAAACCTCCAAGCCTACCGATTTCTTGTTCGAACTCTTCTTGGCTTTCGATTCTACCTAAAGTCTCGACCTTTTTCACCGCGATGGAAACCCCGCCTTCGAAAAAAGCTCTATAAACCGCTCCAACCGAACCAATCCCGATAATATTATCCTTATCGAGCAAAGCTTCCGTTCCGGCCTCCCAATCTTCATACTTTGAAGGTAAACTCTCGCTAAACAGAACAAGTTTCCCGAACGTCACACCGCCATTTCCAGATTCCGTTGACGCCATAGTTGTCGTTGTGGTATCGAAAGCGACTGTTTCTTGTTCCACGTGCTTTTTCCGTCTTTTACGAGCTCTAAGGTTCAAAACAAGTACTAAACAGATACCAACCAAGATCAAAGCAGCCGCGACAATAACAATAAAAACAGAAGTGCTTAAAGCTTCAGTCTTTCTCGATCTTGATCCTGTTCTGAGAGAATTACACGGTGTCTCGAGAGGAATACCGCAGAGGAAAGGGTTGTTGGAGAACGAAGAAGCTTCCGAAGATTCGATCTTTGGGATAACACCAGAGAGATTGTTGTAAGAAACATTGAAATGTATCAGTCTATCCAAACCCCCGAGAGAAGACGGAATAGAACCCGAAAGAAAATTCTCAGAAAGATCAAGAAACTCGATTCTTGAAAGATTCCCGAGATTAAGCGGAATACTTCCATTGATTCTGTTCTTATGCAGATCAAGAATCTTTAAGTTTGTTAAGTTTAATAGATTCTTTGGGATGTTTCCTTCTAAAGCATTTCCAGATACATCTCTGCAACAAAACAAGAAAGATTTAACAAAACAAAAACATCGAAAGCTCGATAAATATCGAAACAAAGACTCACATTTCAAGAAGTAGTCTACAATTAGATATCTCCTCTGGAATTTCACCAATGAGATTGAGATTACGCAAATTCAAAACCTGAAGAAACTCGAGATTCCCGAGGTCTCGAGGTATCTTCCCGTTGATAAAATTATCGCCTAATCTAATCACGGAGAGCTTCTCCATCTTTCCCATACCGTCAGGTAAACTCCCGTTGAGCCTATTCGATTCCAAGTCCAAAAGCTTAAGACTTTTACATTCCGTTACACCGATAGGTACATTACCGGTTAATTCATTCGACGAAGCATCTAAAAACTCCAAACTTTCACCGCAATCAACAATCTCACCGATATCTCCTTTAAACTGGTTTCTAGACATATTGAAATACGTCAAGTTCTTGAAATCAAGAACCTCGAAAGACGCTAATCCGTCGAAAGAATTGCTTCCTATATCGAAATGACTCAATCTCTTACATTTAAATATCTCATCAAACACATCACCAGACAAATCATTTCTTCTAACGGAAACAAACTCAAGAACCGGAATATCGCATATCCGAGGCAAGAAACCGGTTATACTATTATACGAAAAATCGAAACCTATGAGATTTCCACAGTTTGTGATTGATTCAGGGATTGATCCAGAGAGATTGTTATGAGACAATGAAACAAACTTGGTTTTATAACAGAACGGAAACAGAGAAACCGGAATCTCACCGACGAAACCGTTTTTCGACAAATCCAAGAACCGTAAATTAGGTAAATCACCAATAAACTCCGGAATCAAACCAGACAGTGCATTTGAACTAACATTGATCTTCCATAAAGTTTGCAACTTTGAGTAATCCAAAGGTAAATTACCTGTAAACCGGTTTCCAAACAGAGTTAAAACCCTTAAAGAAGTTAAACCGGATAATACCGGAGATAAAGTTCCGGCGAGACTTGTGTTCCAAAGAACAATCTTGTCAACGAATCCTTCTTTGTTACAAGATACTCCATTGAAGCTATTACAGAGGTCTTCTTCGTTGTCGTTGACCCAAGAAGTCAAACTGTTGTATGGATCTTCGTTGATGTTGTCTTTGAACTGAAGAAGAATCTCTCGTTCGGTATTAGAATCCGAGAAGCTTGGAGAAGACAATGTAATAATGAAAATCATCCAAATCAAGAACCGTGATTGCATTGTCGGTTATCGTATCCTAAACCGAAATCAAACCCGGTTTAAGAAACTCAGCTATATTTCAGTCGCATTTCTTGCAAATGTCAAGAAACAGAGAATCAAGAAACATAGAATAAGATCTGGGTTTTATGAGTTTATGAACCAAAACAAACCCATTAAAACAAAATATAAAAAGATCAAAAATTTCGAGACAAATGTATAGAGAGAGAGAAGATGAGTGAGTGGAGAGTGTGCCTTGGCTGGAAAGTAAGCAGGTGAAGCAATTTTTGTTTTCTCTCTTCTGTAATAAGTTTTTGTTTTCTCTCTCTCTAGGAATCTGTACATCTGTGGCTTCCACCATGTGAAGAAGAACCACGTGCAAATTTATGTTTATGTGTGTGTAAATCTATTATGTATGTGTGTCAGTGTGTGTGATGAACATATAATATATGTATGTATGTGTTTATTAATTTGAGAGTGTGAGGAGGGACTCTGTTTGTCTGTACCATCAAGCATTTATTCTCTGCCTACACCAATCAACCCTCCATTAATATCATTCACAACCTATAAATTAGTTGAAATGTAAATTTATAAATTAGTGGGAGTTTTAATAATTTTTAAACATATTTGAGATTCTATATAAATTTTTTTTTTCAAATGTCTGAAAAGTAAATTAACAATAATTTTGTTCAAATTAATATTTCTTTTTTGTTACTCATTTCTTTGCTAATCAGCACTATCCGGGACCAACTGTATTTGACTAATCCAAATTTATTAGTTTCCAAATGACTAACCCACATTTTATCATCTATAAACTACTATATGTCTTCCAAGATTTCATTTTGACTAATCGTACATTCAAAAAAGTAGTATGTATATCCAATACTTTCTTCATTTCACTAAAAAATACTCCATATAATTTTAGAGTGATTATTTCGTTTTAAGAAGTAAGGTTTTAAAAAAAAACACTATCTATGTGAAAATTATAAAATCAGAGGTGAAATGTATAAAAGCAGATAAGTATTAATATGTAAAAACTCAAAAGCATGAATATGTCAGATTGAGAAATTAAAAATGGTATAGGTGTAGTTATAGTTGTGTTAATAGTTCGTGGTACTGTTTCTGTCAATACGAACTTCAATTTCCAATTATGCTTTCTGTCGGAGTTTATATATTAACTCCTAGAGATAAGACGTCAAAAAAAAAAAAAAACTCCTAGAGATAATAATGCACTGAGAATCATAAATACTGGTATTATAATGTTCCCGAAATTTCAATATTATTCAATACATTATCAAATGTACGTACACAGCAATTAACAATATGTATGATAAATTTTCTGTACGACTCTTGTCGTTATATATATGGAATTTATAAATAGAACCGTTGATTAAGTACGGAACTAATTTTATTTTCTTTGTATATTTCGAAAGCTCAAAAGTCTGACTTCTTCGTAAAATCAAGGATCCTACGGATCCGGATCCGGATATCCTGAAAAATGCCGGATATCCGGATCCGGCCCACCCCTACCCCATAGTCCCAAACAATTAAATACAAATATATATTAGTAGATCCTCTTAGGGCATCTTTATTCCAAACTCCTTGGGATCTAAAATTAATAAAAAATTATTAAAACACACACTCTCTTCCTTTTACTCAACTTTATATCTTCTCTTTCATCCTTTTACTCAACTTTTATTAATTTTATATTTAAACTCTCTCTTTTACTTTTAAACACACTCTCCAAAAGATCCAATATTAGATCCCTCTATCTTCCTTTTACTCAACTTTTATTAATTTTATATTTAAACACATTCTCTTTCTTCTTTTTACTCAAATTTTATATTTCAATATACCCCACAAAAATACTCTCTTTCTTCCTTTTACTCAAATTTTAATAATTTTATAAATATTTTAGACCCTACTGGGTCTCCAATAATGATGCTCTTATCCCCTTTTCAAAATTTAGATCCTATTCCGACTCTAGATGTTGAATCTTTTTTATAAAATATAAAACATAAATTTATTTGATGTGTACAAAAGCAGAAAATTTTCAATTCATTTTCTGTACAACCTACCCCAAAAAAATCAATCAAATTTATTATGATCTAGCATAACGTAGTTTTGATAATTCTGAAAATCTTATTACTGTTAGACAACTTAGATTCCAATAATTTGATCTGGCCTCTTTGTAAAGTTTCACGTGTTATCAATGACTAACTCAGTAACTCTGGCTAAGAAATTCCCAAAAACAAAAATATAAGTCACATGATCAAATGGCATTTGAAAATGGACTACATTACAATCTCCCATTTCAAACCAGGGGTTGTATATGACTCGACAGAGTAACTTAACATTTCAAATGTGATTTCACAATATTTTGCTATATATTATATAGACATGCAAAATTTGTATTGAGAAGACTATCTTCTAAAACTATTTATACATAAGTGTTTATCCTTTCGATTTTCTTTTTTTGTCAAGACCGTTAGACTATTTCACTAATTATTTAACATACCACCAAACTTGGCCACATTTTAGGCATCTATGGTGGAAAAATGTGATCAAGGTATAGAAGATCTAGAGACTAGAATGATCTAGAGAAAACTTGTAACATCCCGAAACCGAGTTCTATGAATTTGGTTGGGGTGTCGATCGACACCAGTGGTGGGTGTCGATCGACACCATTGTTTTGGTCAAAATCGGTTTGATTTAAAATCATCCGAATTGTTGCGCGGTTTGGGAACGCAGCCTTTGGTCAGGTTATTTAAAGTCCCAGCCGCAGAAGGACGTTTCACAAAGAAAAATAAAAAAAAAAGTGGGTGATTTGAGTGTTTCCAAGAGGGTTTGTGATCCGTTATCATTGTTCTTCGTTTGAGAATCTCGTGTGAGCGTTTGTGAGAGTTTGTGGTGTTTTTCCGGTGATTCCAGCGAGGAATCAGTGTTGTTCGAGGCTGTTTTGTGTCGGATTTGTCGCTGTTTCTCGCGTTCATTCACTTTCCTTCGCGGATTCGAGGTGAGTGCGTGATCGTGATATGGAATTAGATTATTAGGGTTTTGATTGTTGTTTGTGACGTTTGTCTGTGTATTGTGATCATTCTGTGTGAACTGATAGATTGGAAGTCGTGATGATCTCGCGAGATGAAACGGAACTCGAGCCGTGAGAGGATTTGGCTCGGTTCAGGTTTTCTGCGAGAGGTGTCGATCGACACCTAGTGGTAGTGTCGATCGACACCACTGTTTTTGATCACGAGGATCAGATGCTCGGGATGAGCGTCGATCGACACCAAGTGATGGTGTCGATAGACACCCTTTGTTTCAAAATGTTTAATGTGTTTTAAAGTTGTGAACTGTTGTTTGATCGCGTAGAACTGATAGTCTAATTCCTATTATATATCTTGTAGACGGGATGACCGCTCCACTAAATATTTATTAAATACTTACGCAACTCTGTTTTTCCCTTTGAGTTGCAGGTAACTAGCCCTGGGCATTAAATCCGGAACCGAAGAACCGAACCGGAACCGACCCGAAATAACCGGTTAGGTTCGGTTTCGGTTTTCATTTAAGTACCTATTGGATCTTAAAATTAGGATCCATGGGTATCGGTTCGGTTCCGGTTATTACCCGGGAACCGAATACCCGAACCGATTACCCGAGATTTCATTGGGCCGAGTTTTGGTTTCATCTGGTGGTGTGCAGCGTGCACAATGTTGAAACGATTCCAATCCACTCCATAAATCCATTGTCGGGCAATTAAGATCTTCGAGAGAGACAGAGACTCCTCGTTACTCGACTCACTCCTGTCTATAATTCTTCTCTTCTTCTATTTAATTTCTTCCCGCATAAACCTGGAATCTCATTCTCTCTGTAGCCGCCGTCGATTGTCTTCGTCGGCTGCATCTGCTGCATCAAGGATTCAATCAGAGGTATGTTTCACTTTCTTCTCCATGGGTATGATTCGATTTAGGGTTTTTTGTTGTTAACTTGTAAACTTCTCCATGTCTAATTGTCTATGATTCGATTAATTTGTTAAATTCAGATGATGATGTATTGTGATTTAGGATATAAATCGAATAAGGATTGAAACTATTTGTGGTCTCATTATGTCATTTGTTGTGAGTTTTTCTACAGATGGCTTTTACTGAGGATCCAGTAAACATACCAGAAAATGGAGAAGATATAATTGAGGAGACAGATGATGAAGTAGAGAGTCTAGAGACTAATCCGACTCCTGATACAGCTGCTGGTAACGGAAAAGGGAAAAAGAAAGCTGCACTGAAAGTTTCAAAGAAGACCAGAAAGAAAACAAGATCATTCGTTTGGGATCACTTTGCAAGATTAAAGGATGATTATAACAAGTGCGGCTGTAATTATTGTGGGAAGCAAATGTCTTGTGCAACCTCATCAGGCACCTCAAATCTGAGGAAGCATCTCCTGGTTTGTAAAAAGCATTTGGCGTGGAAGGCTACTAAGAGTAATAGCCAACATGTTATAAACGAAGAAGCTGATGGTCTCCATTTAGGCAAGATTTCTGAAAGTGTCTTCAGAGAAGCTGCGAATGAAATGCTAGTTATAGGTGAGCTTCCCTTGTCTTTTATAGATAGTTTGGCGTTCAGACATTTCTGCAACAAATGCAAGCTTCACAAGCCTCATTCTCGAAGAACAGCAACGAGGGACATCGTGGAGATGTATGTCAGAAGGAAAACACTTATGAAGAAGATTCTTGGTGGGAATAAGCAGAGGTTATCGCTTACTACTGATATTTGGGTAGCTCCCAACACTGGATCAAGCTACATGGTGATAACTGCACACTTCGTTGACACTAACTGGCAATTGAAGAAACTAATTATTGGATTTAAGAATGTCAGTGATCACAAAGGTGTGACTATAGCGACTGTTCTTAAGGAATGCTTGGAGGAATGGGACATCAAGAGGGTCTTCTGCATCACAGTGGATAATGCAACCGCAAACAGCAATGCCATGGAGATCTTTAAAGCAGAATTCATTGAAGTTAATGGAGACGAATCAGTGGTGCTTAATGGGGATTATCTACATGTAAGGTGTGCAACTCACATTATAAATCTCATTGTGAGAAATGGCTTGCAAGAAGTTGACAAGAGTGTTGCTGCTATTCGGAATGGGATTCAGTTTGTGAGGTCTTCTACACCGAGGCTAAAGTCATTCCAACTTCGTGTTGACATAGGGAAGATAACAAGAGGAAGCCTACCATTGGATTGCAAAACAAGGTGGAATTCAACATTTCTTATGTTGAATAGAGCTATGGACTTCAAGATGGCGTTTGATAAGATGATGGCTGAGGACAAGCCGTATAATGACTATTTCCAAGAGAGATTTGATGGAAAGAAGAGACACGGACCACCTGCCAGAGATGATTGGGAAGCAATAGACAGGTTTGTTTAACTTTTAATACTCTTGTTCAATTTGTTTACGTTTGACAGGATATGTTCTTTAACTTCTTTACATTACTTGTCACAGGTTTATTAACTTCCTTGTCATATTCTACCAGTCAACTCTTGTTCTCTCAGCTACCAATTCAATTTGCTCATACAAGTGTTACAACGAGATAGTCAGCATTCAGTCAGCCCTCATTGCAATGACATGCCAAGAACATGATGAAGAGTTGAAGAAGAAAGCCACAGCGATGATGACCAAGTTAGGTAAGTATTGGGATCCTTTTGGTGAAGAAACTGAGATGAATAGGATGGTTATAGTAGCTAGTGTGTTTGATCCTAGGAACAAGATGAAGTTTGCTCAGCTCTGTTTTGACCAGTTATATGGAAAAGATAGTTTGAAGGCTAAGCAAATGCATGATTCAATCATGAATATTTTGAAGAAGTTGTTTGATGAATACAACACTAGGCATAGTAGTTCTCTGAACAGATCAGCAAGTGCATCGTCGAGTTACTCGAGTACTTCTTCTCAGTCACATGAAGTTGGATCATCCTCATCTTCTCAACCAAGAGCTCGACCAGGTAGAATAGACTTCTCTGCTCGTTTAGGCTTTCAAAAAATGGATGCAGTTTACAAAGAGATGGTACAAGAAACAGGATTTCAAGAATCAACAACCGAGCTAGAACTATACTTGGCAGAAAATGTGGAGAGTCCGAATGTTTTTTCAGGCACAGAGTATGATGTTTTGTCATGGTGGAAGGTTAACACCCAGAAGTATCCTGTTCTCTCACAAGTGGCAAAAGATGTGCTAGCAATGCAAATTTCAAGTGTTGCATCCGAGTCTGCATTCAGCACAAGTGGACGCATATTGGATCCAACTCGGAGTTGTTTAACACATTACACCATTGAAGTATTAATGTGTACTGAACAATGGTTAAAGTGTGAGATACGAATGAATAACCGAGGATCAATTACCATTGAACAACTGCTTCAGGACATTGAAGACCAAGATGAACTTGAAAGAGGTAATTCTAACTTCCAATTATCTTTGTGTTCTTGTTTACCTATGTAAATACTAAATATGTTTGAGTTCTCGTTTATAATTTAAAACTTCTAACTTTCTTAATCATTTAAATGCAGAGTTTGGAGAAATCAATTTGGAAGAAAATGAGTGTTGGAATCAGTAATTGGAATATTGGATTAGGCTTTAAGAGTGTTGTTTTAAAACTGTTGCTTTTTGTGATTTCGGGTATGTATTGAGATTTCGGGTACTTTTTCATTTTTCGGATACAATTCTGTTATTTTGGGTATTTAGATCCGAATTTTACCCGAATTTTTATAGAACCAAAATATTTCGGATAATTTACGGGTATTCAATTTATGTATCCGAACCGAACCGGAACCGACAAGAACCGAACCGGAACCGAACCGAAAAATTTTAAGTACCTGTTGGATCCTAAATCTATAGAACCGATTACCCGGAACCGATAAGATTTTACCCGGAACCGAACCGAATACCCGAATGCCCAGGGCTACAGGTAACAGAAATGCGTGATCGCGGAATCAAGGCCGGCGAAGGGGATGATAGGATCTTGTTATTTGCTTCTGTTATAGTCTAGTAGAACCTGGTGTTTAGGTTGCTAGATTTCTTTTACTGCTTCTGGAATTTGGAATTATTGGAGTTGAATTGATGTTCTTGATTTAATATTTTAATGGTTATTATTTTATAAGAATTTCCGCAACTGTTAATTAAAAAAAAAATTTGGGTGTTACATTTTTGGTATCAGAGCTTAGACGTTTCTAGGACATTGAAATTGGATGAATTGAGACTATGTGGTTGATTGTTTATTGGTGGTTAGGCAATTAGTAGTCTTAGATCATCCCCTTCGGCCTTTAAAGTGATTCCGCGGTAAGTTGTGATTTATTTGTTGGGACTTCTTGTTTGCTCATGTTTTCTGTCCTGTGTGGTAGATGGATATTGGAGCGAGAGGTCGTGGCAGAGGCCGTGGTCGTGGTCGTGGCTTAGTGCCAGAGTCGTCTAGCAGCGTGGCTGCATCCTAGACACATCAAGTGGAGACCGCGAGTGAGACCAGTGCCAGTATGGCTGTCAGTGCCGGGAGAGGCGCCGGGAGAGGTGCTGGTGATGGAGTGGGCCCGGGTGGGGGTGCTGCTCTGGCTCAGGGTCGAGATGATGTTATCGTGGAACTTTTGACGTAGCTGTTAGAGCGGTTTCCGGCGGCGGCTCCGGTACCGGCTCCAGCAGTACCTCAGGTGGTGGAGGAGCAGCAGAGAGCTGCAGTGTTTGGGCAGCCGAGAGCGGCAGTTGCTGAGCATCCTCCCTATCTTGTGATGATGGGACAATGCAGAAGATTGGTACGCCTTTCTTCACTGGCAGAGTTGGGCCAGAGGGGGCCGATGAGTGGCGCTTGAGAGTGGAGCGCAATTTTTGGTCGATCCGATGTCCTGCGGAGTATCGGGTAGAGATGGTTATGCATTATCTGAGCGAGGATGCGCATAGCTGGTGGAGATCTATGGAGTCCAGGAGGGCTGTTTGGACTTGGGATGAGTTTGTGGGTGAGTTCAATGCCAAGTTCTTTCTTCGAGAGGCTTTGGATTGCCTGCAGATGAGGTTTATGGAGCTGTCTCAGGGAGCGAGTTCAGTTCGGGATTATGATGCCGAGTTCAGTAGACTTCAGGTTTATGTTGGTCAGGGCATGATGGATGAGCGAGCTCTTATGCAGAGGTTCCTGCAGGGGTTCCGGATGAATATCAGGACCCAGTGTCGGGGTTCGGTGTACGCCTCGAGGGCGGAGTTGGTGGAGCTTGCTGCTTCGATTGAGGAGGATCATCGTGAGCAGTCTGGTCCGGTGGTTGTTCCAGCAGTGGCGGTTCCATCTGTAGCTGCTCCTGCTGTTCAGCCGAGGAGACAGCAGCAGCAGCGGGATTCTCGGAGTTCTGGTTCTGGCAGAGGCGGCAAGCCTGCGCAGGGTCAGAAGAGGAGATTTCTGGAGGAGGCCAGAGTAGTCGTGCTTGTTATGGATGTGAGAGCACTGAGCATCGTGTGGCTAGTTGTCCCAAGAGGGAGGCATCTCGGGAGGCCAAGGTGTGTTTCTATTGCAGAGAGCCAGGGCATATCCGGCCGATGTGTCCTAAGTTGCAGCAGATGGCTGTGGCAGCAGTTCAACCAGTGGCAGGGCAGCAGGTGGCTCAGTTGGCAGCAGTGCAGCCGTTGGGCCAGATCGGGCCGGCACCATGGGTTTATGGTCCTGCAGAGGCGGGGCAGCCGGGCGGCGCGCATATCACAGGTAAAATCTTAGACCCTAACTTTGTTAATTCTTAGTGGTAGAATTTTTGTTATGTCTGTTATTTTGCCTGTGGTAGTCAATAGGGTTCTCAATGCATGTGAATTGTGTAGGGACCTTATTAGTGGGAGGTTCTGAATCCCAAGTTCTTTTTGATTCTGGAGCATCGAACTGCTTCATTACTCCAGAGCATGCCGAGCGCAGTGGCATTCAGAGCAGTGATCGTGAGCTTTCGGGCCTGTTAAAGTGGCTGGAGGTGGATTCCTGGTTACTACCGGCCGAGCTAGAGCAGTGGATGTTCAGATAGTTAGGCAGTCAATGCCGGCATATTTAGTGATTAGTCTGGTGGAGCTGTACGACGTGATCCCTGGGATGGATTGGCTATCTTTCTATAAGGTTCATCTGGACTGTTTTCGAAGCAGAGTCGCTTTCGAGTGAGAGGCAGGGAAGTTAGTGTTTCAGGGCGTGAGACCTACTTCCAGAAGTCTTGTAATCTCGGCTATTCAGGCAGAGCAGATGATAGCGCGGGGTTGTGAGGCTTACTTGGCTGTGATTTCGATGTCGGACTCGGGTGGTGAGGTTGCTATTGGGGAGATCCGAGTTATTCGGGATTATGTGGTTGTTTTTCAGTCGCTGTAGGGATTGCCACCGTCTCGGTCCGATCCTTTCACGATTGAGTTAGAGCCCGGGACAGCTCCGATTTCTAAGGCTCCTTATAGGATGGCTCCAGCAGAGTTAGCGGAACTGAAGAAGCAGTTGGAAGATTTGTTGGATTAAGGTTTTGTCCGAC
Organism: Draba incana; assembly: GCA_963576765.1. NCBI lineage: Eukaryota > Viridiplantae > Streptophyta > Magnoliopsida > Brassicales > Brassicaceae > Draba > Draba incana. The sequence continues at coordinate 2,117,361 of OY755215.1, forward strand.
CGAGTGTGTCACTGTGGGGAGCGCCGATGTTGTTCGTTAATAAGAAAGATGGGAGTATGCGTTTGTGTATCGATTATCGAGGTCTTAACCAAGTCACTGTGAAGAACAAGTACCCTCTCCCGAGGATTGATGAGCTTTTGGATCAGTTGGGGGGTGCTACTTGGTTCTCCAAGATCGACTTGGCGTCGGGTTATCATCAGATCCCGATAGATGAGGCAGTTGTTCGTAAGACAGCGTTAAGGACGAGATACAGACATTTTGAGTTCGTGGTCATGCCTTTTGGTTTGATAAATGCGCCGGCGACTTTCATGAGATTGATGAACGACGTGTTCAAGGAGTATCTGGACGTGTTCGTTATCATCTTTATCGATGACAGTTTGGTCTATTCGAGGAGTCCCGAGGAGCACGAGGCTCATTTGAGATTGGTTCTGGAGAAGCTTCGAGAGCAGAAGCTGTTTGCCAAGTTGAGTAAGTGCAGTTTTTGGCAGAGACAGATGGGATTCCTTGGGCATATTATATCTTCAGAGGATGTTTCAGTGGATCCGACGAAGATAGAGGCTATCAGGGATTGGCCTAGACCGTGTAATGTTATCGAGATCAGGAGTTTCTTGGGTTTGGCAGGTTATTACCGGAAGTTCGTCAAGGGTTTTGTGAGTATGGCTCAGCCAATGACAAACCTGACTGGTAAGGATGTTCCATTTGTGTGGTCGCCAGAGTGCGAGGAGAGCTTTGCGAGGCTCAAGGAGATGTTGACTAGTACGCCGGTATTGGCATTACCCGAACCGGGGAAGCCTTATACCATGTACACAGATGCTTCAGGGATTGGTTTGGGCTGTGTTTTGATGCAGGAGGGCAGGGTCATTGCGTATGCTTCGAGGCAGTGGCAGGGTAGTGGGCGTAATCGCCCTATGCATGATCTTGAGTTGGGAGCTATAGTCTTTGCTCTGAAGATTTGGAGATCGTACCTTTATGGTGGGAAGGTGCAGATCTTTACGGATCATAAGAATCTGCAGCGTATCTTCACTCAGCCGTTGCTGAATATGAGGCAGATGCGCTGGATTGAGTTTTTGGCAGATTACCATCTGGAGATTCTGTATCATCCGGGTAAGGCCAACCAGGTGGCTGATGCTCTGAGTCGGAGAAGAGTTGATTCGATTCGGGAGCAGGAGGTTGAGGCCTTAGTGGCTGAGATTAACACTTTGCGTTTGTGTGCTACCTCGCAGGAGCCTTTGGGATTAGAGGCTGTGGATCAGGCAGATCTTCTTAGTAGGATCAGAGTGGCTCAGCAGAGTGATCAGGTGTTGTTTGATACATCGCGAGCAGTTGGGTCTGAGCATGTGGTCTCTTCGAATTTGACGATTCTTGTTCGCGGTCGAGTTTGTGTACCTCGTGATGAGGGCTTGAGGCATGAGATTTTTTGTGAGGCTCATGCGAGTAAGTTCTCGATTCATCCGGGCGCGACCAAGATGTATCGTGTTCTCAAGCAGTATTATCATTGGGCCGGGATGAAGAGAGACGTGGCAGCTTATGTATCTAAGTGCAACACGTGTTCTTTAGTCAAGGCCGAACACAAAGTTCCGAGTGGCAAGTTGCAGAATTTACCCATTCCTGAATGGAAGTGGGATATGATTACGATGGATTTCGTGGTTGGTTTACCTACGTCGCGGACGTATGATGCTATCTGGGTGATCGTGGACCGATTGACCAAGTCAGCACACTTTTTGGCCATTAAGAAGACCGATGGAGCGGCTAAGTTGGCTACAAAGTTTGTGCGGGAGATTGTGAGGCTGCATGGAGTGCCAGCCAGTATTGTTTCTGATCGAGATCCCAGGTTCGCATTAGAGTTATGGAGAGCCTGTTGGGGTCGGTTTACACCCCGCTCGACATTAACGTCCAAAGGCAATTAACTAAGGAAGTTGCTCTTCGGACTCTCGGCAAGGAAGACGTAACGGCGCCTAGGTCCTTCTGCAAAGCGGATCCTATAGTGGCGAAGTGAACCGAAGCAACGCATGAGTGGATCGGGGTCAGGCGTGCCGACCATGGCTTCGGCACCACGGACCGACCATGGCTTCGGTACCACAAGCCGACCGTGGCTTCGGTGCCATGGATCGATCATGGCTTCGGCACTGTAGGCCGACCATGGCTTCGGTACCACAAGCCGACCGTGGCTTCGGTGCCATGGATCGATCATGGCTTCGGCACTGTAGGCCGACCATGGCTTCGGTACCATGGGCCGAAGATAGGCTCGCCGCAATCTCTCGTCCTCGGCCTAATACGACCTCCCTTCCATCAGTATGAAGAAGGCCTGAAGCCCGGTCCAAGAGGGAAAGCCCGTCGTCTCAGAACCGACCTTAGCAAGAGGGGAGTCCGAAGAGACTTAGGAGGGGGAACCGACTCATCGACTTAGCATAGCTATATATACTTCTTTTGTACCAACCCTAAGGGGATCCGCAATTTTCAATACGAAAACTTGTACTCAACTTTTCAGAGCAATAAACAACATCTTTTTCTCAAATCCTTTGCAATCCTAGCTTATCATAGAAATCTCCGAATTCCCTCACGAACTCTTACAAATTCTAATTGTGTTGGTTTCGACCCCTACAATTTGGCGCCGACTAAGGGGAACCACTGCAGATTTCTGACACTCAAGAGTTAGGGTTTTCAACACACGATCACGATGTCAAGGAACACCATGAGCAACGAAGGATCTTCGTCTCGCCAGCACGACGAAGACAGAAGCAACTCCACGGAGAACACGGTGCCTCCCGCTCCTAACGCCGCAATTGACCTCACACATATCAAGCAGATGCTTGAGACTCTGGTAAAGAAGACTGACGATACGGCCAGCGAGCTGCAATCGCTCAAGAAGAGGAAGCGCAGAAGGTCCCGTGTCCGTCCGACGCGCCTCAGATTCAATACACCGCGAGCTACTCGGAGGGGTCAACACGAGGAGCTGCCACCTCGGACCGATCGCTCGGATCCGGAGGATCTGCCTCCACCACCACCTCGTCGGGATTTCGATCCGACTCCTGAGCGAGTGATGGAGGGGTCAGACGACGATCAACCCCCTCGCAGGCGAACCCGAGTCAACCCTGAAGTTGACCACGATGCGGCTGCCGCAGAAGGCGATGCAATCATAGCAGAGCTTCGCAGGAGGGAGCGAGAGCGCAGAGCTCCTAGAGGTTCCCGTGATGAAGAAGTCGCCGCCTTGAAGCCCCAGTTGGATCATGTCGTCTCAGATTTAAGGACGACTAAGCTGCAGATGTATCGGAGCACTGGGAAGGCTCCCGGGGTCGCTTACGTGTTGGAGAAGGCACGGAACACCCCCTTCGCAGATAACATCTCAGGGGCTAGGATTTCTGACCCGGGAAGGATTAGGCTTCCGACTTACGAAGGGACCTCCGATCCCGCTGATCATCTGATGGAGTTTGAGGTGGCCCTAGGAAGGGCAAATTTCAGAGATTCCGAGAAGGACATCGGATACTGCAAGCTATTCGTGGAAAGCTTGAAGGGACCTGCCCTCCAGTGGTTTTACAAGCTGGAGAAGAATTCTATCCACACCTTCCAGCAGCTCTCCGAGATGTTCGTCCAACACTATAACATCTTCGCTGAACGGAAGATCTACGATGCGGACCTGTGGACCAACAAGCAAGCAGAAGGTGAAAGCTTGCGGTCTTTTATGACAAGGTTCAAGAACACCTTGTCTAAGGTGGATGGAATCAGTAGCACATCCGCACTGGAAGCGTTGAGGGGTGCAGTGAGATGTCCATCCCCGTTTTGGCAAGAGCTCACCATAAACCCTCCAACGACGATTGAGGACGCCCTTCACCGTGCAGCTGACTTTGCCCGAAGCGAAGAAGAGCTTCGCGCCAAGAGGGGTGGTAAAGCGAAGCAGATAGGCGAACCTTCCCAAGTTCTGACCCCAGCTGCTTCTAAAAGAGGTAATCCCGCCTTCGTTCAGTTTGAAGGGGGAGCAGGCGGAGCTCACAATTACCAGATCGATTCACCCGGCTACGGCAGAGGTCGAGGCCGTGGTCGGGGACGTGGCAGAGGAAATCTCACTTGGATAAGAGACCCGAATGAGTATGATGAGAAGTTGTATTGTGATTTTCACAAAGCAACTGGGCACTCCACCGCGAGGTGCCGAGAGTTGGGTCGACAGCTAGCTGCTAGGCTGGCCGAAGGCACCCTCAAGGGTAACATCAGTCTGTCGGACTTCAAGCCAGAGGAGAAGTTTCAAGATGCTACTGAGCTTCAGACTGAGAACCCCAGGCGACAGCGTCGTGGAGATAACCCCGAAAACGGAAGCACCCATGGTACTATCTCTGTGATCCTGGGAGGATCGCAATACTGTGCCGATAACGAAGCTGCGATCAAGGCCTATCAACGGCGCGCTGAGGTTTGCGCCAACATCTCGACATCTCCAACAACAAGGCGTGCTAGTGATCCCGTCACTTTTGACGAAGTGGATGCTGAAGGCATCGATCATCCGCACAACGACTTGTTGGTAATCAACCTGACTGTCTACGACTTCAATGTCGCTCGAGTCCTCATTGACACCGGAAGCTCAGTGGATGTTATCTTCCGGGAAACACTCGAGAAGATGAAGATCGACCAGTCCCTCATCACAGGACAGCCAAAGCCTGTAACGGGCTTCTCAGGTGAAACAACCTGGACACGGGGAACGATTCGCCTGCCTGTCCAAGCTGGAGGCGTTAAGAAGATGGTCAACTTCGCAGTGTCCGATCATCCTGCCATCTACAATCTGATTATGGGGACACCATGGCTCAGTCAGATGCGAGCAGTGCCGTCGACATACCACCTTTGCTTGAAATTCCCAACCAGCCAAGGCGTTCACACGATCTTTGGTAGTCAAAGGGATTCACGCACGTGCTTCTTAGCAGAGCACAAGTTGCGCAACCGTGAAGAGAGCAAGGGATCAAATCCAGAAGCTCACGACCAAAAGAAAGACGACTCGGACTCACAAGGGCCACGGAAGAAAGCGAAGGCCGGGTCCGATCAAGTGAAGGACCTAACCACCCTCTTATAGCAATTACAGATTGCAGAGGGTCGTGAAGAAGAAGAGCGACCCACCTGCGAGCCTGTGATCTCTGTGTGCATTGATGAACAGCACCCGGAGAGATGCGTTGAGATCGGAGCTGCTCTTGATGAGGAGCTCAAAACAAAGTTGGTGGTTTTTCTCCGGGAGAACATCAACACCTTTGCCTGGGCCGCTGAAGACATGCCCGGGATAGACATCAGCGTCACGAGCCACGAGCTCAACGTAGATCCAACATTTAAACCGGTCAAGCAGAAAAGAAGGAAGTTGGGTCCTGAGCGAGCAAAGGCTGTGAATGATGAAGTCGAAAGGCTTCTGCGAGTAGGATCAATAACCGAGGTCAAGTACCCCGACTGGCTCGCCAACCCAGTTGTGGTAAAGAAGAAAAATGGGAAGTGGCGCGTCTGTGTTGATTTCACAGACCTTAACAAAGCGTGCCCGAAGGACAGTTTCCCTTTACCTCACATAGATCGCTTAGTAGAAGCAACGGCGGGTAACAAACTGCTTAGCTTCATGGACGCCTTTTCAGGCTATAATCAAATCCTAATGCACCCTGAGGATCGTGAGAAGACGGCCTTCATCACTGACAGAGGTATCTACTGCTATAAAGTAATGCCCTTCGGCCTTAAGAATGCTGGTGCAACGTATCAGAGACTAGTGAACAAAATGTTCCAAGACCAGTTGGGAAAGACCATGGAGGTTTATATTGACGACATGCTCGTTAAGTCACTCGAGGAAGAAGATCACATTTCCCACCTAGAAGAATGCTTCAATCAGCTGAACCTCCACAACATGAAGCTCAACCCAGCGAAGTGTTGGTTTGCTGTAACCTCTGGTGAGTTCCTTGGATACCTGGTCACTCGCCGGGGTATTGAAGCCAATCCGAAACAAATCGATGCCTTGATCCAGATGGCTTCACCAAAGAATAAACGCGAAGTACAGAGGCTGACTGGGAGAGTGGCTGCACTCAATCGGTTCATTTCCCGATCCACCGATAAGTGTCTGCCTTTCTACAACACTTTACGAGGCAATAAGCAGTTTGAATGGTCAGAGAAGTGTGAAGACGCCTTCAAGCAACTGAAGGAGTATCTGGCGACGCCCCCCATCCTTGCTAAGCCAGTAACTGGTGAACCTCTCTTTCTCTACATCGCTGTCTCAGAAACAGCAGTTAGTGCCGTCCTTGTGCGTGAGGAAAGAGGCGAGCAGAAGCCTATCTTCTATGTGAGCAAGACACTCACAGATGCTGAAACGAGATACCCTCAATTGGAGAAGCTGGCATTAGCCATCCTCATGGCCTCAAGGAAACTAAGGCCTTACTTCCAATCGCACTCAATCGTTATACTTAGCACCTTCCCGCTACGATCGGTCTTACACAGCCCAAGTCAGTCCGGTAGGCTGGCCAAGTGGGCTGTAGAGCTCAGCGAGTACGACATCGAATATAGAGGGCGGACGTGCAATAAATCTCAAGTACTGGCGGACTTCCTCATAGAACTTCCAGAGGATAGCAATTCCAAGGAGGTGCCGCCAGGGATTTGGCAGCTATACGTAGACGGTTCGTCCTCAAAGAACGGTTCCGGAGTTGGGATACGACTCCTGTCACCGACTGGAGAGGTCCTTGAGCAATCATTCCGACTTTGTTTTAAAGCTTCTAACAACGAGGCAGAGTATGAAGCTCTTGTCGCCGGTCTGAGGCTCGCCCAAGGGCTACAAATCAAACACATTCACGTGTTTTCGGATTCACAACTCGTAACCAGTCAGTTCAGCGGCGAGTATGTCGCAAAAGACGACCGAATGGAAGCTTATCTGAAGATAGTAAGGGACTTGGCTGCTTTATTTCAAGAGTTTATCCTCACAAGGATTCCTAGAGGTGAGAATATGGATGCTGACGCATTGGCAAATTTGGCCTCCGCTACCACTGCGCCAGAGGATCCAGCTTTAAAGCGAGTTATCCCAGTTGAGTTCATCAAATTCCCTAGCATCACGAAGGATGCAGCACTCGCCATCCTGACACGTTCCCAAGCAGCGAAGCAAGCAGACGCCCTTGTGGGGGCTACTGACGAAGATATAGAAATGGCAGAAGAACCAGAAATCCGAAACGCTGACATGCGTGACGCTAACAGCCCACATCATACTGAAGCAATCCCAATGGACGCTGACACTGAAGAATCTGAGTATGGCTGTGACAAGCTATGGATAAGTGAGATACGAGAATATATCGCCGATGGCAAATTGCCCAGCAGCAAGTGGGCTGCTCGCAAACTACGAAAGCAAGCCGCGCGTTATGTTCTCCTTGACGGAAACCTCTTCAGATGGGGATTCTCTGGTCCAATGCTTACTTGTGTAGAAGGAGAGAAAGCAAGACAGATAATGGAAGAGGTTCATAGTGGTTCTTGTGGCAATCATTCAGGAGGGAAAGCACTTGCTATAAAGATCAAGAGACATGGTCACTTCTGGCCTACTATAGTAGGTGACTGCATTAAGTTCTCAGCCAAATGTGAAAAGTGCCAGCGGCACGCTCCGAAAATCCATCAACCGACTGCAATGCTCTCCTCCGTCACCTCACCTTATCCGTTCATGAGATGGGCCATGGATATCGTTGGACCATTGCATCCGTCACGGCAGAAGAGGTTCTTACTCGTCCTAACAGATTACTTCTCGAAGTGGGTGGAAGCTGAAGCTTATGCTAACATCAAAGATGTTCAAGTGGAGAGCTTTGTATGGAGGAACATCATATGCCGTCACGGAGTACCATACGAGATAGTAACTGACAATGGTTCGCAGTTCATATCCAACCGGTTCGAGTCGTTCTGCTCAAAATGGAACATCCGGCTTAGTAAGTCTACGCCTCGCTACCCTCAAGGCAATGGGCAAGCGAAAGCTATCAACAAGACAATCCTTGATGGCCTTAAGAAGCGTTTAGAGGCGAAGAAGGGTCGCTGGGCCGACGAACTTGAAGGGGTATTGTGGTCCCACCGCACCACTCCCCGCAGAGCAACAGGCGAAACCCCTTTCGCCCTTGTCTATGGCACCGAGTGTGTCATCCCGTCCGAGGTCTGTTCGCCTGGTGTACGCCGTCAGTTGCTACCTCTCCACGAGCCTATCAACCGCACAATGCTCCTTGACGCGTTGGATTTCCTCGATGAACGACGTGACCAAGCGCTTATTCGGATCGCCAACTATCAGAACGCCGCTTCCAAGTACTACAATTCCAAGGTCAACGAAAGGAGTTTCTACCCAGGTGACTTAGTCCTTCGAGAGGTATTCCAGAACACAGCGGAACCCAACGCTGGCAAGCTCGGAGCCAACTGGGAAGGCCCATACAGAGTTACAACAGTTGTTCGTCCTGGTGTCTATGAGCTCGCCACCATGACCGGGACTCCAATCCTCCATTCCTGGAACGCAAGGCATTTGAAGAAGTACTATCATTAGTCTTCTCTCCTTTACTTGAACTACGAGGCGACTTGATCCCTGCAAAGGGTACGTAGGCAGCCTGTCTTCGGATAGGTTCAGTTGCCCCCCTCCATCAACAGAGGGGGATTTTACGCTTCATCCGTCTCGTTAGAGGAACTCTATGATCTCCTCCGCCTAAAGGGGGGGGGGGGGGGTGAGTGTTTTACTCTGCTTTCAGACAAAGTCAGCAGCCTCCTTCGTCTCGAAGGGGGGGAGTGGGGTACCCGTACTCCGCTCTTCCACAACAGCCTCAGTGGCATAAGAACAACTTTATCAGTCACGAGCCTCATGGCTTAAATCAGAGTCTTTCCGCTTTCATTGCTGCTGGCCACAGTAATGAATGCGGAGATGCGAACACACTGACATCCACAACGGATTCAAGCGCGCTATATAAGTACCAGTGTTCAGTACGGGGCGGATGTACCCACCTGACCACTCAGAAACCCAGCAAACATCGTTGGTAATGCAGCTGCTAGTGACCTCCGTTCGGCCTATACCCTGAGCGTGTCACTCTGAAACCCAGGACAAGCGCTGGTCGAAGTCAAGGTGAACTTGCTCTCGGACAGACGTGTCTAGAAGAGCAGCACCATTTTGCAAAACCCAACAGCAACGTTGGTAATAAAGAGCATGAGCGCATTAGCGTTTTCATAGTCTCAACAAGAGCCTCATACGTGAGCAAGCACAATGAGAAGCCTTCAGACCTCTGATCAGTCACGGGGTCTTATGGCCCTCGGTTCACCTAGCCCAACGCTGGTGTTGGCAAACACATGACAGAAACGCTTAAACAGCTTAAAGAATTCCTAAGTGTAGGCACAACATCAACAATATCTAAAGCAAAACCTGAATCTGTAACCATCAAGGTTTAACATCAGCAAAAGCTGCAAAGTCATCTTGCATTCTCCACAATGCAAGGCTCCAAAATAATAGCAAGGATACAAACCATCCAATGCTACAACCGAAAATCATCAAGTCCAACAAGAGTTATTAAAAACAAAAGATTAGAAATAGACTAAGTCATAATAAAAGAGCAACGGACGCTCATCGGTCACACCTCTCCATTGGCAACATCAGCATCCTCTGAGATCTCCAAAGCTTGCCTCACGCTAGAAACAAGTTCATCAAACACATCACGAGCGTCGTAGATCGGGATCTTCCTCTCGACCAAAAGCTCTGCTGCAGCGTCCAAAGACGCTCCATCAGACCCACGAAGACGCTCAATAAGCTCCAAGCTCGCATCGATCTCAGCAAGATCCAGCATGTTATCCTTCGCTGTCCCCTCAAGCCTAGCGAGCGACCTGGCAACCTGTCTGGTCCGGCTAGCGAAGCTACGGTCTGCCTCCTCTTTGGCCCTAGATACGGCCTCCTCGATCTGGGCGTCCCTAAGACTCTCGGTTTCCAACAGCTTGCTCTTAAGCGAGGTGATCTCCTCCTTGTTCTTCGCATGCCGCAAGGACGCCTTGGACAACTTCCCGCTCAACTCATCCGACCTCTGCTTTGCGGAAGCGACATCGTCCTCGAGGGCTAGGACCTTCTCAGCGAGCTCAGCATTGGCCCTCCTGGCTTCGCTAACCTCACGGTCACGAGAATGAGAGTCCTCCTCAAAGCAGAAAGCCATGCCATCCAGCTGGGTGGAGAGCTGCGCATACAAAGGAAATCAAACATAACGCTGGAATAAGTGGAGAAACAATAACAAGGACAAAGAGAGGAAGATAAAGAGAGCAAACCTCAGCCACTGTGGCTCTCGCCAGCTTAAGAGCCCTCTCACCAGAACCAGGAGTCAAAGAGCGAGCTGCTGCAGCACCGTCACTGGTCGGGTCGCTAACAAACGCCGAAGAGGGGCCCACCTTCTTTCGCTTCGGAGGTGCTCCATCAGGAGTGCCTCCCGCCTTACCCTCCGATCTAAGGGCCCTCTTCCGCTGTTGCTCACGCCGCCTAGCAATCTCATCAGAAGTGAGGTCAGAAACACGAGAACGCTGAGCTGACGCAGCAGGAGTCTTGGGCGTCGTGGATGACGGAGCATCCGTCTGCGAGCCTGCCCTCGCCGAGACCGCGAGGTTCGTCGACGCCGCCTTCGCCAATTCAGCTCGCTGAAAAGCGGAGACCCTGGCAGTACCTCGTCCAAGGACCTTCCCTGGGAAGATCCGAATGGAGAGCGCTCTCCGGATCCTCTGACGGGTGAAAGACTTCACCCAATCACCATCTCCAGAGGCCAGGGCGCTGTGGATAGCTGCTGCCTCACTCCGGCTCACTATCTGGGATGCCGGTTTCACTGCGAAAGCAAAGCTACACATTAGTACACAAGACATGAACACGTTACAAAAGAGAATTTTTCTAAGTGTAGAGTTACCTCGTCTCTCCCAGCTCGTCCTGAGGAAGGGAATGCAATCCGCCTCAACACTATGCTCTGAAATCTTGACAAAGAAGAATCGGTCCTCGAAGTAATCGTCCTTGCTCGGGAAGCCATTGATGAGCGTACGACCCGGAACCGGAGAGATGCAATACCTCAGCTCCTCTGCGCGACCACGAGGCCTGAAGTCCAGCAGAGAGGACAGCTGCTCGATGCTAATCTCCGCGTTGCACTCCCTACTCAGCACGTAAACACCGATGACATGCCTCAACCCTCTGGGGTTGATCTGAGCAAGGGAGACACCGTTCGCCTCTAGGAAGCGAAGAAGAAAGCCGGGCACCGGGAACCATAACAAGCAGTGTTCGATGAAGTTCTCGTACAAAGTGAAGTACCCCGGAGGCGGAGCATCAGCTCGCTGAGTGTGATCGGGGGCAACGAACCGGATCTCATCTGAAATCCAACACTTCTCTCTAAGAAGCTGCAGCGACTCATCATCAGAAAAAGTGGATCCCAGAGGGTCCGGACGCGCCTTCTTCTTCTTGGCCGCCGCGGGTCGTTCAACCTCTGCGGAGGTATCATCATCACCATCCTCAGCATCGGAAGCAATCGACCTGAGCGAAGAAGAGTCCGACGATAGAGCGACGTCGGCTGCACCATCTGGGAGCCCTGGGTCCTCGTCATTGAGGGGAAAAGAAAGTCTGATCCCACCGTTAGGGGCCATCAAATCCTCATCACCACTAAGCCTCCTCTCCTCCTCAATACGCGCTAAACCATCAAAGATGTCATCGTCACTCTCATCGGATTCGCCGAAACGACGCCGCGGAACGGTGGATTTGCTACGGAGGCGAACTCCGGTTCCGGTATTCCCAAGCGGTGCCGAGGATGGCATCACGACCAAGCGGTCGGTTCGGCTCGGCAAAGTGGTCACGGGGTCGGATCCGCCCGAAGGCGCGACCGAGCGATCGGCACCACCCGACGTAGCAACCGCGGGGTCGGTCCGGGTGGATGAGTCGACCGCATGGTCGGTTCGGTTTGATAGCGCGACCACGGGCTCGGCGCAACCCGATAGTGCGACCACGGGGTCGGCTTGGTGAGGAAGTGCGACCACGTCTTCGCTCCGGTGAGGAGATGCGACCGCATCCTCGGTCGGCATGGGAGGCCCGATCGCGAGTTCGGTCTTGCGTAGCGACGCGACCGCACGGTCGGTCCGTTCGGTTTCCACGACCGTAGGGTCGGTCCGACTCGATACCGCGATATCACCATCGGTCCGGCTCGGTGACGCGATACCACCATCGGTTTGATTCGGTGGCATCACCGTTTTGTCGTGATCCATCAAACCGATTTTTGTCCTATCCATAACACAATCCAACCTACAATCACCCACAAACAAGATCAAAAAATGAGTTTGAGCATTTTTCATCAAGAACAAGCTCCATTCTCAAACAAGCTTCCAAGAGGGATTCTCAAAAAAATCTATACAATTCCAAGACAATCAAAGACTAGGAATCAATTGCAACCAAAGGCTCAATGATTCTCCTAAGCAATCATCAAACCAACATTGCAAAGTTTGGTTCTCTATCAAAAAGCTTAGATCTATGAACTTGGAATTTCAAGGGGAGCCATGGGGATTTAGAAGATGGCTAGAGAGAGGAGTAAGAAAACTCACCAAGGAGAAGGGGGAGCTCACGATCGGGAAGTGTGCGAATTGGCGGTCGGAGCTTCGTGATGGTCGGCGGAGGAGAAAGGAAGAAGGTAAAAAAAAAAAGAGTAGGGTTGACCGAGTCAACGCCTTATCTCTTTAAGGAGATATTTTCCTCTTTTCAAACGGGTCCCGTCTCCGTTCGAAACACTCTTCCCTCCGGAAATCGACTCGCTATTACCCGGAAACGTCATTGACATTAGCAATCGCAACACGGAGTCTTAAAATCTCCATAGGAAAAAACGGAGTCTTAAAATCTTCGAGTAAAAAAAAAAAAAAAAAAAAAAAAAAAAATCTTTTTGCGGAAAACGCAGTAGCTTCAGCTAAGGAAGCATGAAGTCTTAAGATCTCCATAACGTTTACAGAGTCTTAAAACCTCTTGCATAAAGTCACTCTCTACTACTACTACAAGGCAAGATAGGTAAACACCTTGACTTCAAACGTTAACGCCTATTACCTAGAACATCTCTAGCTCGGCACTATTGTCTCCAATATTACCGAGCTGAGGGGCTAACTGTTGGGGTCGGTTTACACCCCGCTCGACATTAACGTCCAAAGGCAATTAACTAAGGAAGTTGCTCTTCGGACTCTCGGCAAGGAAGACGTAACGGCGCCTAGGTCCTTCTGCAAAGCGGATCCTATAGTGGCGAAGTGAACCGAAGCAACGCATGAGTGGATCGGGGTCAGGCGTGCCGACCATGGCTTCGGCACCACGGACCGACCATGGCTTCGGTACCACAAGCCGACCGTGGCTTCGGTGCCATGGATTGATCATGGCTTCGGCACTGTAGGCCGACCATGGCTTCGGTACCACAAGCCGACCGTGGCTTCGGTGCCATGGATCGATCATGGCTTCGGCACTGTAGGCCGACCATGGCTTCGGTACCATGGGCCGAAGATAGGCTCGCCGCAATCTCTCGTCCTCGGCCTAACACGACCTCCCTTCCATCAGTATGAAGAAGGCCTGAAGCCCGGTCCAAGAGGGAAAGCCCGTCGTCTCAGAACCGACCTTAGCAAGAGGGGAGTCCGAAGAGACTTAGGAGGGGGAACCGACTCATCGACTTAGCATAGCTATATATACTTCTTTTGTACCAACCCTAAGGGGATCCGCAATTTTCAATACGAAAACTTGTACTCAACTTTTCAGAGCAATAAACAACATCTTTTTCTCAAATCCTTTGCAATCCTAGCTTATCATAGAAATCTCCGAATTCCCTCACGAACTCTTACAAATTCTAATTGTGTTGGTTTCGACCCCTACAGAGCCTTTCAGGCAGAGATGGGTACTAAGGTGCATATGAGTACGGCTTATCATCCGCAGACTGATGGGCAGTTAGAGAGGACTATTCAGACTATGGAGGATTTGCTGAGGATGTGTGTTTTGGATTGGGGTGGTCACTGGGTTGATCATTTGAGCTTAGTGGAGTTCGCGTATAATAACAGCTTTCAGGCGAGTATCGGGATGGCTCCTTTTGAGGCTTTGTATGGGAGGCCATGTAGAACGCCTTTATGCTGGACCCAAGTGGGGGAACGCAGTATTCATGGAGCTACTTATGTTCAGGAGACTGATATATCATGGTTTTTACCGGTTTTCAACCATGATATAAGTCTATGTTTTAGAGTCTTTTGGTGTTTTTTATGTGTTTTTAGAGTCTTTACAGGAACTAGACCGATTGGAGCAGAAAAGATGTTACTGGAAGTTTTGGAGCATTGCGGAATGGAGCGTCAAAAAGTCAAAATCTGCAAGCCGAGCCAGCATCGATCGATAGAGATTTGCGTCGATCGACAGGAGGTCTGACGAGACAAGAAGATTTTCCAGAGAGTATCGTGTCGATCGACAGGAATTCTGTGTCGATCGACAGACAGGTCTGACGAGCCAAAAAGCCCAAATTGAAGATTTCTGTTTTTGCGAAGGAATTCCAGATGTTTACTTTTCTTTTATAGTCAGTTTGAGACCTTTATAAATACGTTTTCAGGCCATTGTTTAGCCTTCACGCTTTATTTTATTTAACTCTTTGATATATCTTTAATAAAACCATGTTTTCATCATTGGATATGTCTGAGTAGTTTCCTTGTTAGGTTTAGGGATTTTCAAAGGTTGTTGATGATTTGCTAGATCTGATCATAATTGCTTAGGATTAATATCATTAGAAGTTCTTCATCTTAACTTGTTCTTATTGCTGATTCTTGATTAGCTACCTTGAATCTGATCTTAGGGTAATTAATAGAAACGACAGTTTTATTGATTCCTTGAACTAGTTTTTGATGAGCAAAATTCCTATTCGCAAAGGAATTTGGCTTAGGGTTTTGTGAACAATTGAGCCTGAAATTAATGCTTGTTTAGATTCATAGGATTCGCAAAGGAATTTGGTTTTCTTGGATTTATTCATAGATAATATTTGCAGCGGATGCTAGTTTGTTTTACTTTCGTGTTCATGTTTAGGAACTGAGCTTCATAATCCTATCACTAATTGATCATCTTCATATCTGATTCACCTGAGATTTCCTTGTACCTAGCGTCTTTATCTTATTGATTCACAACCGTTTTTAATTGCTTATTTACTGCTTTAATACTATTCTTGCCTAGCATAATCTTAACCTGATAATCTATTGTGTTTTTCCTGATTCCCTGTGGATTCGATCCTAAAGTACTATAACTGATCTCTTAATTTGAGAGAGTTTAGCTCTTGGTTAATTTGAGCATATCAGAGACAACAGAGAAGGTTCGTATTGTGCGTCTGAACATGAAAGAAGCTCAGAATAGACAGAGGAGTTATGCGGATAAGCGTAGGCGTGAGCTGGAGTTCTCAGTGGGAGATCGCGTGTATCTTAAGATGGCTATGTTGAGGGGTCCTAACAGATCCATAGTGGAGATCAAGCTTAGTCTGAGATTTATGGGTCCGTTTCCTGTGGTGGAGCGAGTTGGACCGGTAGCGTATCGGCTAGAGTTACCTCCGATCATGAAGGCATTTCATAAGGTGTTCCATGTGTCGATGTTGAGGAAGTGCCTACATGAGTCTGAGGAGTTAGTGCCTGAGATCTGTGCAGATCTTCAGCCAGATTTGACAGTTCCGGCAGTTCCTGTGTGGATTCTCGAGAGGAGAGAGAAGGTTCTGCGCCGGAAGAAGATACCGTTGCTGAGAGTCTTGTGGGACTGTAGCGGTACATAAGATGAGACGTGGGAGCCAGAGGCAAAGATGAAGTTGAAGTTCAGGAAGTTGTTCGACAAGCAGGTCGTAGCTTGAGCTTACTTGTATCTTTGTGGTTCCAGATTGTGTTAGCGATGTTGTTTTGGTTCATGTATTTTTCGTTTTGGTTGTAACGATATACATTTTTGGAATTTATAAGATGGAGTTTCCTTATTTATTTTTCCGTATTCTTTTGAGATGTGTGGTTCTTATAAGTCTGTTGTTGATTGACCAGTTTGGGTCATGTTCTCAGTGATATTTCGGGTGGGATATATCGAGATAAGCCAAGTGGGGCAGATTTAATCATAAATGTTAGTAAACGTTTTAGAATTTAATACTCTAAGAATAGTGGTATTCCCGAATAACTCATTACAATTAGAAGACGATGGATCTTCGGCGGTCTACTAGTGATGGGTGGGTCACAGCGTAGTACCGAGTATTACTTACCGTTGACGGGTGGGTCTCGGTATAGTATAGTGAGGATGCTTACTTATCTGTGACGGGTGGGTCTCAGGTTAAGTATCAGGAGATGGTGGGTCTCTTGAAGGGAGTGAGTTCCCTGCATTCTTTTATGGAGTTAGTGGTCTCCAGAGGCTTGTTTGAGACGGGTGGGTCTCAGAATGAGTCTAGAGGGAAGTATTTCTCGGTATACCATTGGTGGTTGGTATATTTGTTGCTAAGAGATGCGTCCCGAGAGCAAGGTAATGAGTTAGGAGTAATAAATGTCTAGAAAACATGGATATTAGCATAAGGATTAAATGAGAGTTTAGAGATCGGGTGAGGATCTCTGATGTGATGACCTAGTGGGGTCAAACTTTTGGTCTTGGAAAGACAGTTTGTGGGATTCGAGGTCGAATCCAGATTAGTGGGGGAGAGTTGTAACATCCCGAAACCGAGTTCTATGAATTTGGTTGGGGTGTCGATCGACACCAGTGGTGGGTGTCGATCGACACCATTGTTTTGGTCAGAATCGGTTTGATTTAAAATCATCCGGTTTGTTGCGCGGTTTGGGAACGCAGCCCTAGGTCGGGTTATTTAAAGTTCCAGCCGCAGAAGGACGTTTCACAGAGAAAAATCAAGAACAAAGTGGGTGATTTGAGTGTTTCCTAGAGGGTTTGTGATCCGTTATCATTGTTCTTCGTTTGAGAATCTCGTGTGAGCGTTTGTGAGAGTTTGTGGTGTTTTTCCGGTGATTCCAGCGAGGAATCAGTGTTGTTCGAGGCTGTTCGGTGTCGGATTCGTCGCTGTTTCTCGCGTTCATTCACTTTCCTTCGTGGATTCGAGGTGAGTGCGTGATCGTGATATGGAATTAGATTATTAGGGTTTTAATTGTTGTTTGTGACGTTTGTCTATGTATTGTGATCATTCTGTGTGAACTGATTGATTGGAAGTCGTGATGATCTCGCAAGATGAAACGGAACTCGAGCCGTGAGAGGATTTGGCTCGGTTCAGGTATTCTGCGAGAGGTGTCGATCGACACCTAGTGGTAGTGTCGATCGACACCACTGTTTTTGATCACGAGGATCAGATGCTTGCTATGAGCGTCGATTGACACCAAGTGGTGGTGTCGATCAACACCCTTTGTTTCAAAATGTTTAATGTGTTTTAAAGTTGTGAACTGTTGTTTGATCGCGTAGAACTGATAGTCTAATTCCTATTATATATCTAGTAGACGGGATGACCGCTCCACTAAGTATTTATTAAATACTTACGCAACTCTGTTTTTCCCTTTGAGTTGCAGGTAACAGAAATGCGTGATCGCGGAATCAATGCCGGCGAAGGGGATGATAGGATCTTGTTATTTGCTTCTGTTATAGTCTAGTAGAACCTGGTGTTTAGGTTGCTAGATTTCTTTTACTGCTTCTGGAATTTGGAATTATTGGAGTTGAATTGATGTTCTTGATTTAATATTTTAATGGTTATTATTTTATAAGAATTTCCGCAACTGTTAATTAAAAAAAAAATTGGGTGTTACAAAACTAATCAAAATATTCGAACCGGATAATTTATTAATTTAAATAAATAAAAAATGAGACCAAAGGACTTGTTTGGTTCTCGTCTCTATCTCTCTGTCTCTAGAAACTAGTCTTGGTCACCGTCACCGATCAAACCACGAATACATATCGGAGATCATCACTGATAGTTAACTTCAAGCTACCTTCGTCTCTAAAGTAATTCTCTGAAGCAAATCGGAATCTTTTTTCTCCGACGACTGATATTTCGATCAGGAAAGGTATTATTCTTCATCGATCAATTCTTTACAATTTCGTGTGATGTATCGAATCAATTCTTTCAATATTTACCATTTTTATGACAAAAAATCCAAAAATCCCAATTTAATTTCATCATTTTCCCAGAAAAACCTATCATTTTCAGTTTTTTTCTGAGGAACCCTAACCCTAATTCAAAGTCTCTGTTTTTTTTCTTTGTTTCAGAGAGTTTAAGAAATGGGTTCTAAGCAAAACGAGAGCACAAGATTCTTCTCCTCCTCTGAGCCAAACCTCTGCATCAATGGCTGCGGATTTTTCGGAACAGCTTCTAACATGAACCTCTGTTCCAAATGCTATCAAGAGAAAGCCGCATTCGAAAAATCCGTAAACCCTAAACCTAAAACCCCTGAAACAACCACAGTCGAATCCATTGTTGTTGTTGCTTCATCATCATCATCAACGAGGTGCTTGAGGTGTAACAAGAAAGTGGGTTTGATGGGGTTTAAGTGTAAATGTGGAAGTATGTTTTGTGGATCACATAGATATCCGGAGGATCACGAATGCGAATTCGATTTCAAAGGAGAAGGAAGAGATGCAATTGGCAAAGCTAATCCTGTTGTGATAGCTGAAAAAGTTGAGAGAATCTAAGTTTAAAGTAAGCTTACATGTTCTTGCTCTTAAGATCCTTGTGTTATATATGTATATAGCTCTTGGTAATGGTTTGATTGCGAAATGTTTCGGTTTGTGTCATTTGCTATTGATTTGGATTTGGAGTTGGTTCTGTATTATTAAAATGTTCACAGAACTTGGTTGTATCAGAAATGTTTCTTCTTCTTTGGTTACTAATCTTAGCTAGAGAAAGTTGGAGTAGTCAAATTTATACGATCATCTACTAATTCACTGCGAAGGGACTCGTGGTGATTGTATAATTAGAAATTGTGGAATATGGGGCTGTTTTTTGTGTATAGGTGACTTAGGAAGAAAATTGAGTTTTTGTGTAGCATTTGGCAGCTTGAGAAAGTTATGAAACAGAGGATTTTGTCTTAAGTAGTTATTTGTTATATAACACTTTGAGATGTTCTTGCGGACTGAAATCGCTAGAAGAGTTTTCGAGTTTCGACCTTTTAGGTGATGCGAAGTGTAGAATTAAACCGGAATTAATAACCAAATTGGAAAGGATAGATTAAATTACGCGACAAAGGGGTTCATAAACCGTTAATTCAATCATGCGGTTACTTGGTAAGGATCAGAATCGTAGTTTTATTTTTCTAACTCATTCTTCTTCATGTTGATGATTTTGTCTCTGAGTAGCCTTCTCATGATTTTACCAGAGAGAGATTTGGGAATTGAATCCACGAAATGTACGGCTCGAACCTTCTTATAGTTAGCCACATTTGCCGCAACAAAGTTAAGAATGTCTTCTTCTTTCTCTTTCGCTTTCGGATTTATCACCACACAAGCCACTGGAATCTCCCCGGCTTCCTCGTCCGGTAACCTTTTTCATCATTTGTTTCAATTAATCAATCTTGAAAAAATTCCGATATTCAAATTTATAGAACATTAGAAGGCGAATATATAGATAGATACTCACGGCACGACTGCGACATCTTCAACCGATGGATGAGTCAGGAGAATAGCTTCAAGCTCCGCCGGAGCAACCTGCCGGAAAATAAACAATTTTGTTTTCAGACCAAACCGACCCAAACCGGAAATTTTGTTTTTCAAATGAATTTTTTGTGTTTGCCAAAAGAATATCCACTTAAAAAAAATTGGAAACATTTTTTGAATTTTATAAAATATTATTCACTTCAAAAAGCTTGGTATGAACCAAAAGAATTTTCAGTTCGATTTCGGTCTCTAAACCGAATTAAACGGTAAATAGAAATCGAGGTGAAGAACCGAATTACCTGAAAACCTTTGTATTTGATGAGTTCTTTGATACGATCAACGATGAAGATATCTCCATCATCATCAATGTAACCTATATCTCCTGTATGAAGCCAGCCTTCTTCATCAATAGTTTTCTCGGTTTCTTCCTTGTTTTCGAAGTAACCTTGCATTACACACTGGCTCCTAACACAAAGCTCACCGGAAGTGTTCTTTGGAAGTGATCGGCCGGTGTCGGGATCAATGAACTTCACTTCGAGATTTGGAAGTATAAAACCGACCGAGTTTCGTTTCGCATTTACTTGTCCTCTCTCAGGATCTCCGTGAGTTAACGTAATGCAGCTATGCTCCGTTAATCCATAAGCCTATTATAGCACCATCAAAGGAAACATCAACGAACATATATACAAATGTACACTCCAGTTTAATTGAAATCATACCGGATAACTGATTGAAAATTGGAATGAAAAGAAAATAAGCTAATTCCATAATTTTTCTTTCATTTATCTAAATAAGTTGTAATCAAATTCAAAACCGAAATCGTAATAAAAAACTATAAACCAAGAGCTTTCTTTTCATAAGTCCTTTATCAATAAAAATGAAATTGAATTTTGAATGGTTTCTATGCCATTACTATAACTTCAATATATCCTAACCTCATTTTGTTTTATAAATCCTTCAAATTACAAAAATAAAATTATAGGAAAAATATTCCAAACCAAAAACCTAACCGAAAAAACAGAGAGGTCTTAGTACTACTTACCTCTTGGACTTGAACATTAGGAAACTTGGCTTCAAAGGCAGTAAGAAGCTCAGGAGCTAAAGGAGCAGCAGCAGTCATAACCGAGCGAAGTTTAAGCTTCGAAAGATCGAACTCATCAACAATCGGATTCTTAATAAGATTCAATATTATCGGCGGAACAATAGGCGCAAATGAAACCTCATGCGCAATCATAGCATTCAAGAAAATCCTAAGATCGTATCGGCTCATAGCAACAACTTTGCCTTTATTCTTCATCGTAGCGCAACATATTCCCACAATACCGTAAATGTGAAAGAATGGGATCAAACCGAGCGTCACAATCTGACCGATCATATCAGACCGGACGCTAAAGAGTGAAGAGCAAAGATTGGCAATGAGATTGCGATGCGTGAGCATAACTCCTTTTTGTAATCCTGTTGTGCCTGAAGAGAAAGGAAGTGCACAAAGATCTGTTTGAAGAATCTCTTCTTTGTTGTTATCTGCGCATTTGTCTCCTGCTTCTAGAAGATCTTTCCAGTTTACTGCTCCTTCAATCTTCTCTTCACCTAACACTATTACCGGTAAACCCAAAGTCTTCACCTGTGGTACATACGCAGATGAGTAGACTTTAACAGAACCAAACCCGAAGTAAAATAACCAAACTATTACTAAAACGACTTCAATCTTAAAGCAACTAGCTAGTATCAAAATTCTTTAACAAAAAAAAATAAAAAAAATGTAGTATCAAAATCTTCACACCAAAAACCAGATACAAACCCTATAACCGAGCCAAATTAACCAAAATTCTTTTATATATGAATTCACAATTAATTTTTTTCATCCAAATTGAATCAAGTCGAAAAAACCAGACCAAACCAAAATTTATATAAACAAAATTCTTAAAAAACATATTTTTATATTTAATTGAGTTAAAATAGCTGCTTATTTTTTCTTTGTTTTAAAAATAAAATTTGTTTCGATCTTTACTTGTTTAAAATTCAAATCTTAAATCCATACCGAAAAATCAAACGGCATTTCACCACATTGAAAACTGATTTCTACTAGAAAAATACTAAAATAACCAAACCCAACCGAATTGATGCAGGATGTTTTTACACATTCATGTGCACACTTTTTTGGTTACAAGTTTTCAAATTCATGTGCAAACAATCATAAGAAGAAAAAATTCTATATATGTTTATTTTACCTTTTCAAAGTTAGTAGCATCCGTGATGACCCCTCTTGCACCGGAAGCTTCAACTTGTTTCTTGATCTCCGAGACAAGAGCCGTGGGATTAGCACCGGAGAAAACTCCACCGGCAGACATAATGCCAAGGGCAATAATCCCATACTCCGCGACATTTGGTAGAACCACAACCACCACTTGACCTTTCCTTAGTCCAAGCGAAGTCAATGCTTTGGCTAACCTCTTTGTGTCCCTCACTACATCCCCGTACGTCACGGCTTTACCCGTCACGGCTTCTACGAACGCCACTTTCTCTGTGTATTCTTCAACTCCTTGTAGCACAAACTCAGGCTTAACATATAGAGTTAATTTCAATCATATAAAATAGAGTCAAGTTTTCATATAAATTGAACTGAATCTTAACAAAAATTTGTATTTTATTTTCATAAAAACCGAACGAAAAAATTGAATGTCTATAGCTAATATCAAATCACATATATGGAAATGTGTATACCAGTGTAAGCTTGTCGGGAATGGGCACAGATGGATATAGACTGCGGAAAATGTATTCATTGTCTTGCTTTTGACACTCCATTTTAGATGGTTTGAATTTGATTTTATGATTTTAGATGGAATATAAATAGGAGTATAATTTCTAGTTCATATGTCATGTCATGCGTATGTGTGTCCAAACTAATATTGGTAACTAAGAGAAAAGTAAAAAATAGTCTTTGCCTCTCTTAAAATATATAGGTGAAGTTTTGTTGAGTCATCGAAATGTTGTGAAAGATCTGATTTATCCATGAAGGAGCTCAAGAAAAGAAGAAAAAAAAAAGTTTGAAGTGTTTCCAAAAGGGCCGTATATATTCGTAAAAGCCCTAATTTAAAGAAATAAAGACAAGGTCGATAGTTCTCGAACGGTACAAGTTTCTTTCATAGTGTGGATTCATATGAGAATCCAAACAAAAACCATAAGTTGTCCTAACTACAATATTCTTTTGCACCTGTAGGAGCTTTTCTTCACAAACAGTAGAATGGACAACAATCCCAAAGTTCTTGAAAGAATGAGAGACGAATTGGAGTATGTTGTAGGGAAAACAAAGTTGGTTCAAGAAACTGATTTACCAAACATTCCAGTCATTAAGGAAGGGTTAAGATTGCACATAGTCACATTATTCATGAATTATACAACAAGACATACAAAGAATGATAATCAATATTTTTAATCCAAAAGATCTAAAGTAAAAAATTAAGAGTAAGCATGTATTGTTTTAAAAGTATTACTATGTGGCACCTATTGTTTCAACACCATTTTATAACTATGTGACACCCATCGTTTTAGTGGTTGAAAGTTAAAGATAAAAAAACTATAGCAAATAAAAATAACAAAAACAAAAAAGTAAATAATCAAATCAAAACTAAGAGTTGAATTCTCTTGAGTAATTAAGATAACATGACCGAGATGAATTAAAGAAAGAAAGAAAAAACACAAAATAAAAGATTGCATTGTAGCTGATTTAGTCACCTCTTTTTCTTTTGCCTCCATCTCATTCGATTTGAACCAAGCTTGGAACATAATTCAGAAAACAAGGCCAAAGTAAAACCATCCCACTTTTTATGAAATTCACTTGTGCGACTGTATTGTCCTCCCCAAAAATGTATGCTAACTTAGGGTTCTTGGCAGTACTTTGGCCTTTCCCATTGCACGTGAGGATTTTCTTCTTCTCCTCGTCGACCAAATAACAACCACCCACACGTTGAGGGCAATCCACCGTTAAGAACTTGCTCCATGTTACCACTTTGGTCTCATCATCAATCTTATTTGTTAACCATATCTCTTGCACACATGTATCACGGCTTTGTAATAACGCCGAAAGTTTCTCTTCTCCAACAGAAGAGAAAGCCACAGTTCTATCACTATAATAAGAACTCTCAAACGGAAGACGCAGACGTTCAAATCTTTTTGTTGTAAAATCAAAACTGAGTAAGAAAATAGGTTTTTGTTCCTCTTTGTTATCCCAAGCTTTCCAATAGGTCTTTCCCTTCAAACATACGGGGTTCCAATTTAAGTGGCATCCTGGAGTGTCTTTAAGAACCTTCCATGTATTAGAGTTAATCTCATAGATTGCGAATCTTAAGTCATCGCCATATCCTATCTATAGCTCAATACTCTGTACCTAGTATTGCCAGATATATTGTCTTGATAGGATCCAAGAGTGAAACCATAGGTGTCACCAATCTCGTAAGGATCACTAGGTACCCACCTTTCTTGACCAGTACACGGGTTCCAAATCAAGATATCAGCGATTTTATCTCTCATGGTGCATAACAATAAGCCATTGCAGTGAAAAACTTCCATAATTTTTTTTTTACGTGAACTAGTTTGGAAACCGTCTACATTAATCTCACCTTTTACCTCTATAGATGGAGTTCCATGGAGATTGGCGCTCATCTAATAAACCTTAAATTTCTTTGACGTCAACATGAGAGTCAAATGCTCCTTTGTGGTTTTCTGAAAGTGCTTTCTTGCGAATCTTCTAGTACTGAATAAATTTTTCCATCTTTTGCAAG